>OZ038498.1:62167332-62369832 GCA_964036315.1 Acanthosepion esculentum | reverse complement strand
GATATTGCACAAGTGCAATCAACATTTGTCTTCCAGTTTCAAGTGATGGCTGGATATGGAGTGTTCCAGAAATATTAGCCCAATCAGAGGCTGATAAGGAAATTTAGTCAGCAAAGCATCATTAGGAGAGGAAGTGCAGGCGGGCCATGTCCAGAAAGTCTTTCATAAAAGTTTAAAACTGAAGAAGTTTAAAGAACGTATTTATTTTCCTTTTGCAAAACAAATTTCTAAGTTTTGTAGTCAATACTGTCTTCTTTCTGACGAGTTGAAAATTAGATAATTTCACAAATAATATACATATATTACAAAAACTATTAATATTACAGTGAACTGTTTTGTTGAATTCCTCATCCCCAAATTAGTAAAGTTTCAAGGTTTCAGGCATGTACCACCAATGGATACTTTTTTTAGGGTAAGTTCAGTGTGGTATACTTTTGACCACTGCCAAATTGTGCTTGTGGCTGATTTTATGTTGGGTAAATAATTTTTTTTTTTTTTTTCATTGATGTACTACTAAAAAAATTATCTTCATCTCTTTTGTGCTATGCAATACAGGAAGAAGTTGCAAGGCATTGTTGAAATGAAACTTATATGATCAGTCAGATTTGCCCTTCTGTGTCATATTTTTCCAATTTTGTTTTTGAGAATTAAATTTTCAAAATGTTTATGCTGGTCTGATCTAAGAATTATTAATACCATTAGTATTATCTTTTTTTACTTCAAGACTACCTATATGACATTACATTTTTAATGATTTTAAGACAGCTTATTCGGTTATACACTGCTAAAATTAGCTTTTTGTCCAATAACACATGAGACAAAAATTTTCGTTTTAATGAAATTTGAATGTTCATAACACATTTGCTAATTGAGCTGCAGTGATAAATTTGGCTCATATTTTTCATGGTATGTCAAGATCTCTTCGCCTGTATTAAAGGGTTTTTAGATAAAATGAAAATTAAAATTCTAGTTTAGAATACCTACTAAGACAAACGTATACACTTGGGTTCCCTACAGTAAACTCAACCATCTGTCACATCATGTCTTAGGGGGAATATCTACATACTAAGGCAAAAAACGTTTCATTAGTAAATCAGTGGCACCTTTTTTTCTTTTAAATTTAAGCCTTCCCCTCAGGATCTGTTGATTGTAACTTTTTTTTCAGATTAAAAAGTATTTGTCTATATTTTTGAGATGTGGTATTCTGTACACTATTACATAGTTGTTACCATATTTATCACAACGTTTCGGCCGTTGTATGCTCCAGCCTTCTTAAGGTGGTTGGAATGTCGAACTGAGCCCTTTATTTCACTCACTGGGGTAGACTGTTCTAGTTCCATGTATAATGGATGTCAGTTATCAGTTATTTCCTGTTAATTCCCCTCTCCAAGTTCTCCACTGCCTTAACCAGGTATTGAACTCACACTCTTTGGGTCCTCTCACTGGATCTAACCAACGCCTTTATCCACTGTGCCATGTGTCCTTGAAGACATCTGTGTATGAATTTCTGGGACTTACAAAGATGAGGATGATAGTCTGAACAATGTAAATAGTGTAAAACGTATTCACATTGATTAATTGGTTTAATATTTTCAAAATAGTATCGTTATTAAAGGGTTTTTTTCTTTTGTTTTTTTTTTATATGATTTTTTTTTTTTTCTTTTATGTTGAAATCTAATTTGAAAAATGGTTTCAGGTAAAAAAAAGTTTTGAACATAAAATTTTTACCGAGTTAAACATGGATGGTAAGGTGCTACTCCCCTATATTCTATTATCATCTAAAGGTTAAATAAACACGTTTGAGGAGGAAACCTTTGTAGTAATTGATTGGAGTTATGGCGAGTGCCACTGTTGCAATCTTTGTGGTAAAAGTTCGCCCTTTATACTTGTCACAATATGACAACAACTGGTCTGTCAAAATGATTAAAATGTCAACTTGTACACCACAAGTGACTGTTATCTATTGTTATCAGGCAGCAGATTTCAAGGGCTTCAAAAACACCAATGCATAAAGTATGAAATTTGAATCTAATGCTAGGTGACATAATTGCAGAAGTAAGTTACAAGGTTGGATCAAGAAGTCCATAACCTGATAAATAGTTATTAGTTGAATTTTTATCTGATATTATCACTGTATAATGTTCGGTCTATAAGATTTACTATTAATTTAAGTGCATTGACAAGGAAGGCAATTATGCTGAAAAAATATATTTTATACAAAATAAATGCTTTTTTTTTTTACCCATTAGGCTTCAGATTTATTGATTTAGCTACATAATTATCAGGGTGACCAGTTACAGAACCAATTTTGTTTGCATATACATTATTTAAGTATATCTGTTTAAATATGAGGAAATAGAGGACTTGTGTTGACATTTATAAATTATACAAAATATTAGCATATCATATTACGTATATAAAAATGACAGGATTGTTTATATACATCATCACTTTTGCCATGACTCACCATATCTGCATGTTCTACTTAGGATCAATGAAGTATCTGTGCAACCTGTTTAGGATCTATGCAGATATATATATATATATATATATATACACACACACAGATACACATTGAATCTTATGAATAAATATAAAATATTGCACATTGAATGCTGGCACTAATAAAATAGTGCTCAATGCATAACAACAGAGCTATAATTTATATTAATAACAAATATACATTTTTTTTCCTTACCAGTAGCACAACTCTGTTTCATGCACAATCAGCACCTGACGATTGCAATGTGTATGAAAACTTGTGCTACCAGTGAGAGAAAGAATGTATATATAATATGAAAAAATATAATTTTAATTTTTTATTAATTTAATTTTAGACTGGTTGCTAGAAATCCCTGTGTCTACTTTGTTATTTAACCCATACCTGAAGGCAGAAGATAGATTTATACCTTTCCCAAGGTCATTTTTGTGGAAGTGAATGCAACAGACTTGACTGCAATTTAAACTCAGTTCCGTGATTTGATTTCCATCCCAGTATTCATTATACTATCCACACAGCCATTACCCAGTCTAGCAGTTAAGATTAGTTTATCACCACCCACAACCGTAATGACATCTGGGAGAATTTGTAAACACAATCAAAAAGCTTATTTTGAATGAGCACTTTCCACAGAACAATAGTTAACATTATTTTTGCAAGCGACGAGTTCATTCATGTCTCGGTGCTGCATAAAAGTTGCCTTGCGCCAATATTTAAAATGTGCTTTAAATGACTAGTAGCACTAACGTCTTATGATAAAATCAAGCAATCAGAATTAAATTTTTAAGAATATTTCATATTATTGGCCTTTGCAAATCAACAAATCAAGTCATACTTATTTTTTCTCCTTTTCAGGACAATGCCTTTTTAGATCTACAATAGGAAGCAGTCAGGGCTACAAACTGAGTATTATGGAATTTATCTGCTGACTTCAGTTTCAGTTGCTTTTCAAAAAAAAATGTCTACAAACACTTTCAAATCAAGAAATGTACTTTCCAATTTTTTTCCTGTTTTTCCTCCTTATGTAAACTTGAAGGGGTTTGATATCACTATTTCATGTTGTCCCTAAATCTTAACTATTTTCTCCTTTGCACAGATCATTCACATATATTGTATAATATCCTATAGTCTCTAAGAGGTTTGTGCAAAGCTGAAAAACATGGCTGTCAGGGCTATGAACTCCTTGAAGAACACCGTGAAGAAGTTTGTGTTGCACAATGTTTTAATACTCTTTGTTTGAAACATTGGAATTAAGATAGTTTGATTTAATACCTAATTGAAAAAAAAAAAAACTTTGTTTATTTTTTACTTGTCTTTCTTTCATTTTGTTGCTTTTTTATTACAACTCTTTACAACGATTAAACAAGCAGCATGGATTGTAAATAAAGGACCGTCTAACAAGATGTGAGTAACCTGAAACTTGCAATAAAAAAATAATAAAATTACGGTGAAAGGAAACTAGTGAAAAATAAATAAGAACAACAAAGAAATTTGCATAAATTAGGACTATTACATCTATTACTACAAATAGATATGATGAATAAAAAAAATAAAAAAAATACGGTGAGAGACTAACCCAAAACTAATAATGATAATGCTTCATCAGTATATAGAAATTAACTCAACTTGAGATGACACATATATCAAAAGGGTACAAAAGTGAAATCATGATCAATGAAACGTTATGATATACAGTCTTCATCATCTTTTATGTTCAACTCTTCAACATTCAACCCTCCCAACCCCAAATTGGCCCAAAATGTTCAACCTGCCCCATGTGTACTCTGCCGTGATATATGACAGCGTCATTGCAAATAACAGAGGAAGTCACACAGACTTTGACCACAATCGGTGAGACTTTGAGAACTGATATTTGTGGGGCAGGATGAATGCTAAAGGGTTAACAAAGGCTAATTTGATATGCATAAGTAAAATTGATATTGTTCTGCAAATTTATGAATAACCATTTTAACCCCCCACCCCCTTGGTAGATATTGTTATGTTATCCCCCCCCCCCCGACCCATCAAAGTCAATAATAGGCATAACATATTTTAGTTATTTCTATACACCTGAGCAGTAATTATGGAGAAGTATTTTGCTTAGGTGTTCACTCCTCCAAACTGTTTCCCATTAACCATTATATGCCAGAGACATGACATTTTCATCAATATATGAGGTGCTGAAAAGTTCTCAATCCAACCCTCTTTTAAAAATTTGAGCATGGTAAGATGGTTTTTTTTAACAGCTTCTTTACCAGGTTAAGAACTTTTCAGCATCTGATTATGTAATACAATATGCTAATAATATAATTAAATCATTACTTTGATACTTGGGTTTCTTAATTATTATTTTTTTGTGTGTGTTTAAAGGACTACACTTAACTTTTGTCTGACTTTTTTTTTTTATTTCCCCAATACTTCAGCTAGACCATTCTCATTTTCTTCAGGTAAAAATTTGTCCAGTGCTAAATTTGTTGTTGATTCACTCGTTGTGGGCTCCACACTGCATTGCACTTAACATACTTAGCAGTTTACCTTGACTCATCTTGAAATTGGTACAAAACTGTCAAAATTATTGGTAAGAAGAAATAAGTACAAGAATTAGTTTGCAAAATTCCCTAAATAATCAGATAACATCATTTGGTCATAAATCCATCAGATTTCACTGTATTAACAGATGGACAGAATCCTTTGCTGCACCTCTTTTTAAATTTGTCTCCTCTGGAGATTTACCACTTCTCAGCCAAAAATAGTCAAGTAGCAATTATTTATTATTTAACCCATTTCATCAGCATTTATCAGCTACTTTTTTTTTTTTTTTTCTTTTTTGTTTGTTTGTTTGGGGTTTTTTTTTGTTAGATTTCAACTGCATAAAACAAGGAAAAGAAACAATTACTGCAAATCCTTGTACTGCAGGTTCACCACTAGTTTTCCAATAACTGATTGTCTGCTACCTCTTAATCTGGAAAAAAAATTGCAAGCAAGCATTTGAATTACATGCAATTGTCAAACTAACTCACCATGTGGCCACAGATAGCATTGTGTTTGGCATATGATCACTTTTTAAACACAGATATGATTGGTGCAGTACCATTGATTTGTAAAAGCTTAACAGAAGTTCCTAACAGTCGAGGATGCTGTAGAGATCCGAGAGATGAATAGTTAGTGGATCACAGGTGTATAACATATTTACGTTCACATAAGGTGCGTTTATTTTTAAATGTACCAAAAATCTTCTCTGCACCTAATACACCCACAGCTGGGAGACAACCAAGTGCTGTACTGGTAGGCTAGGGCAATGAATGAGCTTGAGTCTACCAGGCAAAGAAATTTCTATTAGTACTTTTTTTTTTTTTTTTTTGCTACTTCCTATTTATAGTAAGTAACCTGTACTATTTCCTGATAATGACTGGGAGAGATGAAAGTCATGAACTTTGGAAAACTGATCCACAATTTTGCTCCAAATGTGCAATAACTCATTCAAAAATTGCAAGATGCAAAAGTATAAAAGAGTGACAGACAGGCCTTACATGTGGAACACAAGTTTTCTTACATACATGGATGTTTTAATATACTTTTTGTTTATACATTATTTTTATAGATACAAATATTTAAGTAAATGCCCTGTTTTATAGTAAACAGTATTAACGACATTTCTCAGATATTCAGGCCAATAAATGTTGTTAATACTGTTTATGATAAACAGAGCATTTACTTAAATATTTGTATCTATAAAAATAACATATAGCCAGAAAATATATTAAAATAACCGTAGGACTGAGTCCATTTCATAATATACATGGATGTATAATTATACATGCTCACACCATATTTGTTTTCACATAAGATGCATTTTTTTTTTTAAATACCAAAAAAACTGCCCTGCATCTAATACAGCAGTATTACAAATGGGAGGTGACTGAGTGATGTACCAATATCAGATGAGTCTGAGCCTACTAGGTGTAAAAATTGTTACTATTAATAAAATATTGAAAATAAGCCACATTATCACAGTAACTTGTGTTAATAATAATATATTGAAAACAAGCCAAATCATCGGTCTATTGCCACAAACTTATGTCAAACTAGCTTAAAAGCTGCATTTAAGTTAGCTCCTGCAGAGGGCTCTTGATTGAACCTTCAGCTTGTTCAGGAGTTTGCGAGTCCCTAAGTCTTTACATGAAGGTCTCCTGGTGGCCTTTTGATCTAGGTTTTCATTTGCACAGGAATTTCTTTTTCTCGAGCAGCCTTGGCTCTTTCGATTGCAATCTGGTCCTCTGTTAGCAGAGATTTCTTTTTGCGAGGCATACTGCTGTCATATGCAATAAACTACAGAAGAACTCAAAATTGACTACTACATTTAAGTAGTGCATTAATATTTAAGCTCCCCTTTTAAAAGTTCAACAATAATTCTTCTGCTGCCACTTAATTTAAAAACAATTTGATGTGTGTAGGTCCTTACTTTTCATATAGTCTCAGAAATATAAACAGACTAGCTTAAAAGCCACCCTATTAAGTGGCATTTAAGTTAGCGCCTGCGGAGGGCTCTTGGTTGGGTCTTCATCACAATAGGTAGGGAGGAGTAGATGTTATAGGCAACAATAGACTATTGAAGAACTCCAAATTGATCGCTGCATTTAAGTATTGTAATTAATATCTAAGCTTAACTTTTAAAAGTTCAATGATAATCTTTCTGCCACCATTTAATTTAATGATAATTTGATGTACATAGGTCCTTACTTTCGTACAAACAATTATTTTTATTTCATGGGTGACTTTCACTGGATTTTGAAATTAATTTCGATTATTTCCAAATTTATTTCCAAGTTATAAAAATTATCGTACAAAAAAATTTGTTGCAAAAATCACATAAAAAATCACTGGAAACTATCGCAGTAATAAAAACTTAGGAATCTAAAATTTCTGTAACATAAGCTATTGGATGTTAGAGGTTTTTTTTTCTCCTTTAATTAAAGTATCACACACTGATATTCACATTTATTATATAGATTGCTTACAGTACATTGGCAGTTAAGAGGAATGAGCCCATCATCTCACTCTGCCCTCGTTTGTAGTACACGTACACCACCAATTTTACGACTCCCTTGATTTGAGAACTATTTATCCTTTTCTTTTTTTTTTTTTTGTTACTAACCATCTGAATGAAAAAATATGGAATAAATTATCAATTACTGCCTAAATGACCACACTTAAATAGACTGGTTCATTTGTTTAAAATATAAAAATAAAAAAAGGGAGAGAGAATTGGGTGGGAGGAGAGAATTTTAGTTAAAAAATATTCTTTTTCATTTTAGATTTCTTCTCTGTTGGTTCAGACTGTAGAATATGCCAAATGCACCCACACTAGATAGTCAGTATATCATTGAAGCTTATAGCCATATGATGTTGAAACACCAGTTCCTGTATGATCACAAAATTAAGCAAGATCAAGCCAGGCCAGTACCTAGATGGGTGATTCCTTAGAAATACCAGGTGCTTTAAGCTTGGAAGTGTGGGTGGCGCAATGGCTCAGAATTCTTAATAGAATAGCAGAGTTCCAATTCCAGTTGGGTTTATTATATTCACTTACACACAAATACCCTTGGGAAAGATATGAATCCATCTCTTCTCCCCACAACTATGGGTTAATTAGTAAGACTTGTATCATTATCTCAAAAAAAAAAAATAAATAAAAATTCTTACAATCTAAAAATATTTTCTGGTTTTAAATAACCTGCAAAAAGATTAATCAACCAAAATATTCAAAAAATATTTGTTTATTGCCATATCTAGAGAAAAAAAAAATTAGTCCTAGAAACGTGAAAGCAGTGTTAACAAACATCAGTAGTAAGGTTAAATTTACAATATATAGTTTTATATTCTGTTTATTCCAGTCTACTGCTACAATATTGTATTTGCAGTCACAAAGTCATATTTTTCCCTACAAGATCACTGTAAAATATATTTTAATAAACATGTAATGAAATATACTAAAAGATTTTCCATAAAATTTCCATGGAAAATGCAGGGGACGTTTTATATGAAAATGAATATGGTAATTGTTATTATGTGACTTTGGTTTGTCTAGTAAAACGGATAATCTGGCTTGGTTCTCAAATCAAGGGTGTCGTAAAATTGGTGGTGTACCTGTACCACAAATGATTTGATTAAATTCTTTTTAATTTCATTTATCCTTTTTTTTTTTTTTTTTTTTTTTTTTTGTTACTAACCGTCTGAATGAAAAAATATGGAATAAATTGTCAATTACTGCCTAAATGACCACACTTAAATAGGCTGGTTCGTTTGTTTAAAAAATAAAAATAAAAAAAGAGAGAGAGAATTGGTGGGGGGGGGATAGTTAAAAAAATATTCTTTTTCGTTTTAGATTTCTTCTCTGTTGGTTCAGGCTGTAGAATATGCCAAATGCACCCCTGCAGAGGGGTAAAAACCCCTCCATACACCCAATAGGCTCCTGTAAGACACAAATACTATGAGGAAAACCTGAAAAAACTATTTTAAAATACTGAAACTCAGTAAAATATCAGGAATTGATTTTACACTGAACATGATCCCCTCTGCCCCGGCTTTTTGTAAAATAAAAAAAATAATCAATATTTTCAAATTCTAATAAATGATGTGGCTTGAAGAAGGTATAACGAATGCTAATCTACAAAAATTATTACTTGAAACAATTTATGTAAATAGGGCTCAAATGACTAATTTTTATTGTTTTTCTTATTTATCATGAAAGTTCTAATACTGGGGTCTCTATTCACCTATGGTAATAAAGATTTAATTATTTTTTTTTTTTCATTTCAATGTATTTTGGTCTAAAACAAGTCTTATTTGCCACAGATAAAAAAAAGAAAAAAAAAGTTTTTCTCTCACTTGTTAGACAGGTCAGCTGTCACTACCCTAACATTGTTGGAATCTATGGAATGCTGATTAATAATATTGCGAGATCTTTCATTGCTAAGGCTAACTTTTTCTATCTGTAAAACTATCTGTAAATCAGTAAACAGTTTAATAACGGTTTGTAATACGAGAGTAGGCTGGAAAGTTCATAGGCTGATTATGAAGGAGACATGCTAGAGCTGTGAAATCTTGCATGCATTAATTTCAACTTTTCTTATTAATAACTGCTTTGTTTCTTTCCAACTAAACTGACATTTGACTGTTCAAAGAAGACTTCAAAAGCAGCTAGAAAAAGTGACAAAAGGGGTCTTGTTTCATCAGAACTGCTTGAACACGCAAGTCATTGGCTGCTGTGTGTGACCATGGCTTTGAACTGGTTGATCATCCTCCCTACTCTCTCATACCCTAACATGAAAAGACACTTGACTGGGGTCCAGTATTGCAGTGATAATGACGTATCTGCTGTTGATGACTTTTTTGACCAACAGGAGGATTTGGTTTGGTTTGGTTTATCAAGCTCAATGGGTTATTTTACGCCAACAAGATTTTTAGGTTATGTTCATATGAATAGAATATGTATTTTTTGTAAGAAATCAGTTTGTAGATTCGGTTTCATTGACATATTTTTTCTAAAGAGAGTTTTTGTCATGAGTCAAATATGTTATTGATAAATTTTTTTTTTTTTTTTCCAAAAATGTATTGTTGGTAAATTTTTTTTTTTTTTTTTTTTTTTTCAAAAATATATTGCTAGTATTTTTACTATAAAAATCTATTTTTATACTTTCATAGTGTTTTTAACACCAGTTTAGGGGGTCAACTATTTGCCCATAGCTGGGACCCTAACAGGTGCTACCACTCCAAGTCAGGGTGGATCTGGGAACATCAGCAATTAAGAGGTGGTTCCATGCTCCTCAAAACCTCCTGAGCAGAAGGCTTTGCTGTTGGATGTAGTTTATCGTCTTACCCAGGACGCGTATTTAGTTTATTGTCATACCCCGGATGCCAACAGGATGATCACACAAATGTCAGATGTCAGTTTATCTGGAAATAAACAATGCAGTTATTAACAAGAAGAGTTGAAATTAATGCATAAAAGATTTCACAGCTCTAACATCACTCCTTCATAGTCAACCTATGAACTATTGAGCCCAACTTCATATGAGATGAAATATCCAACTAAACTCTTAAACTTAAATGTGCTGTTTTTTTTTTTTATTCCTCTAAGGTTTTCTTTCAGACCTGATCCAGATCACTTGCCATTACCCAATTCCTCTGACTATGATGACATGTTCATGTGAGAAAAAATGCAAGTGAAGATGGAAAAGTTTCTGCAATGAAATTCACAGTACAGATGTACAGTTTTTTTTTTTTTGGTCAATGGTTGTATATCTATTTTTTATTTAATTTCTTAAGACATTAAAAAAGATTTTTTTTTTACTAAAATATTTCCAAAGATCATTTTATCTTCTTTCTTTCAATCTTTGCCTGCTTTAATTATTTTCTTTTTTCTTTTTTTTTTACAAGTGATTGAAATATTTTTTAAGACAAAATTAAGTTTCATGATCAAAATAAACAGAAAAAATTTATAACTGGACTTTCATTCAATGAAAGTTTTTTAAGAACTTCTAATACTTTTGATTTAACTTTTAAAACACATTTCACTAGCAATGCAAACTTCTAGACTTCGCTGAGTTCAAGCTGATTTCTTCTTGATTTCGAAGTTGTCAGAATTTTATTTGTTTATTTTTATTTTAATCAATTTACCCCAAGCAAGGCGATAATGCCACTATGACACATGGAGCTACCAAGAGTGAAAGAGATTGAGAAGAATTTAGAATATGTACCTCCCTGAAAGCACTAAAAATCAGCATACTATGATGAAAACCTGCTCCAAACATAATGAAAACAGTTTTATCATCAAGATCATTATTAAGAGGAAGGATCAAAGTATTTTTTGATTACTTAATTAAATTTTTTACTCCTTTTTAGAACATTCAAGATTTTGTTTTTCTTGCATCAGTAGTTGTACTAACTTTTAGTATAGCAAATTTTAGCCTCTTTTTTTTCAGTGGCAGACACATTAATTTGGAAATTCTTGCAAAAATCACATAATTGTCAGATTTTAATTAAATTTTCAGGACTTATCCACAAATGAATTTAATTAATTTTGAAATTTTTTTTATTAGAAAATCTTTGTAAAAAATTTTTTTTTTACTTGTGTTTCAGCCCCTTACTTAATTTTATGAAAACTTGAGAAATTCGACGCTGATAATTTTTAGTGACTATATTAGTTAAAAGCAGAATTCTTTGAAGAATTCAAAATCACCAAATTTTTTTGCAAAATCAGATCCCATCTTACAAAAAATCTGTTCTGAATTGAAAAATAAAAAACTCAATAAAACTAAGACATTATTTAATTAAAGAAGCTTTTAATTGCTTTTATGAGTAATATATATTAAAGACAATATTTTCTGAAGAAAAAAAAAATTTGATGAAAAATGTCATTTTTACAAGATTTCATTTTTTTTATAATTTTAAATTAAATAATTTATAAAGTTGTTAAATCTTTTAAAATTCACTTTCAATGTGATAATTCTTAGGAAATATCGTTAAGTAAAACTACATTTATTAATCATATATTATAAAGCTTATTGCAATCTGATGCCCTTGAATATTTTTAAAAGTATTTCAATTTGTTTTTGTATGTGTGATTATGTGCAAAATTTCTGAAGTATGAACATGTGTTTTAACACACCCTTATGAACTTTATCTGCTCCACCATACTTAACTATGAACCTGTTCAGCTGTCATTAAATCAATTAACGTGTCGTAAAAAACGAGACCCCGTGGTTAAGAAATGCTTGTATACAACATTTTATGCTATAAGTAAGTAATATTTGTTTCAAATCAGATTAACTTTAAATTTTCTAATTTTCCTCAGATAATGTTTTAGAAATATGTTTTATTTTTGTAAGATTTTAAAAACTGAGAATTATCTTTTGCTTACAAATGTGTCAAAAATGGCTATTTTTATCAGCCATATAGTATATGAATGTGTCCAACGCAGGTGCAAATATAATCATCATGTTATAAAATTCACTTACTACAATACACAATATACAAAATAAGTGAAATTCTACTTACATGTGTTGATTTTGGATATTCTGATCTCCCTATTTGTTTATCATTGATGTTCATATGCTTAGCCAAGAAAAGGGTGGAAACTCCTAAGAGAAAATAACACAAGAGCCCATTGACGTGTGAAATGATAATTTCACCCCTAAATCCACGTGTCTCTTTTTACCCTGTGTTACTTTGTGCCCTGCTTTAACCTACAACAATATTTTCTATTCTTCGCTAACTTTCTTACTGACATGACACAATGTTGCCCGCCTATCACTATCAAACATTCAGTTTAGTTTCGTATTTCAGTATCACTAGATCAGCCCTTTACACCAAGGAGTTGCCATTCTATGTCCATGGAGTCTAATTGCCCATATTTCCTCCATATTCCTTTCATAAGGAGGAAGTTCTACTCCAGCCATTCTCAACCTTTCCCCCATCATTGACCCCCTCGGCTTTATGTATTTCTCCATTTACCCCCTACTCCCATACAAAAAATTCATAGCCATCATAAAGCATTGATGTACAATTTCGTGACTAAATGAATGAATGATTTTTTTCATTCAAAATACTAAGGGTTTTTTTTTTTTTATCAAAATACTGTGACTAAAAAAAAAAGTACTAAGCGACAATCAAAATACTGATTTCTTATTTAGTACTAAATTTAATTGAATTATTTTTTAAATTATCAGGTACTTCAATTATTTACCCCCAACTATATAATTTTTTACCCTCTAGGGGTAAATTTACCCCTAGTTGAGAACCTCTGTTCTACTCAAACAACTTTTTCCCAAAAACAAACTCACATTGGCTGTTTCTCTAAACACTACAATATTAGCCTCTTCAAAATATTAGCCACATCAGAATATTAACCGCTTTGAAATGTTAACCTCTTCAGAATAATAACCTCTTAGAAATATTAATAACCCACTTCAGGTTAAGGGTCAATTCCTATTTCTCTTTATAAAACTCTTCACTTGCTTTTAGCTCCACCACCCTCCTCATACATTCAGTAACATTCTACCACAAGTAGCTCTTGGACCTTGTGCTGGGTGAACCTTAAAAAAAAAACTTTTCATTTTAGTCCCTCAGGTTTTAATAAATGTTGTTTCCATAAATTTTACCTGAATTTTTTACATAAGACATTATTATTATACATACATACGTACATGAATTCATCTGAGTGTAACAGAAAGAGTCTGGGAACCACACACAAGCACATACGCACACATATTTTTTTATTGAAATTGGAGTAGATTTGAAGAGCGAAATTAGATCAGAACAATTTTGTTTACTGATGGGAATCTGATCTAGCCCATTTGGAATTGGGTCATTAGGAAGACAATGGAAGATGATCGAGATAATTTTTATTGGTTAAAATTTGAAATAGAGCTTACTAAGACTATGAGGAACTTTGAAATTCACATGATTTTGGATTGAAGGCAGCACTCGTGATAATCGGGTGCAGGCCAAGGGTCGATTTATGATCAGCCAGGTTTATCTATGTAAACGCACACAGAAATCTGTTGACAGGGTGGTTGGCTCATCTGCCGTCGAGTGCAGTCAAGCTGGGTAGAAAGAGGTCGGAGACTGGAAGTGACGTCAGGGATTGGAACAAAACCCCCGCTAACATGTACCGATGTTTCTGCTACCACGAAGATTACTACTACTGTTACTACCGCCGAGGAGGAACGCAACTATAAACTTTAAGCCGCGCACAGAAAGCTTTATCTCTCCATCGCAAGAGTCGTATATCGTTCTGAGACGATTTCACAAGCTAATCACAACCCTCTCTCTCTCTCTCTCTCTCTCTCTCTCTCTCTCTCTCTCTCTATCTAGAATCCCGTGTATGAGTTTTTACGTCAATTATTTTCTTTTCTGTAACCCGTTTCTTTTCTATACTATTCTTTTCTGCTATATAAAAGACATTAACAATTCAACCATTGACTAGGTGTTAGTCCGGCTTTCTGCAGATATATACATTTTTTTTTTTATGCATTCTAAAATTCTTAACACATACTCTCCAGCTGTGTCTACATCTTCAATTGACCGCGAGTGGATGAATATCACTTCTGCTTTCTAGATCAAACCAAACACAGCGTGGACAGGAAGCAGAATTAAACCAGTGGACCGGTCGAATGATCTACGGATGCTCAGTGGACCTACGGTCACTCCCTTGAGTTCGGTTAAGACCGAGTAGACACCTCAACCCAGAGAGTAAGACGTCGGGGGTTGAGGGTCTGGGGCCAAAGTGTTAGACTGGTGGCCGTGACCAGGATAGACCCGTGGGAATTACCACGGCCGTCTGAAAGAGGAGAGAGGGTTGCATTTGTTTTGTCCAGTCGGGACCAAGTAAGACCAGAAATGACTCTAGTTTTTGGATTATACTGGTCTAAAAGGGACATAAGGAGGAAAAGAGAAGGCAGCCAGAAGGAGGAAAAAGAAAACACGGTGCGGCGGACCTCAGGTAAGTCACTTTTTGGTTTCCTTTGTTCGCTCATTGCACTTAGATCTGCCAGTAATATTGTTGATCTTGTTTTGACTTTGTCTACGTTGTACGCTATTGAAGCGCCACCACCGTGTTAAGTATTTTTCCTTTCGTTCTGTCGTTGGAAGTGGTAGTTGACAAGACGCTAGGATGAGCGTAGCAGGATCAGACGCCACAGATAACCTTGGGGACGTGGGAGTCCCCGAAATATCGATGGGTTTCAGGAGGTTGATAGGTAGCATGAAGCTACCTACTTATAAAGGAAACCCTGCGGACCTGCACGAATGGATTCTGTCCATTCAGAAGAAGCAGGTGATCGATGGCCTCTCGGACCAAGAAACGGTGCTCCTAGCTTACGACGCCGCAGCGGGGCAGGTGTCCAAATTCATAGGGCGGGTACAGAGAAAACCCGATCCTGACGTGGACCGAGCTTAAATCTGCTCTGGTGCATCAATATGCGAGGGAGCGTATGGCAATTGAGGCAGTCAGGAAATTATTCCGGCTGCAGCAACAAGGAGAGACTAATGAGGAATTGGGGGAAAGAATCGCGGGGCTAGCGGCGTTAGCTTTTCCGGAGTTGGCGACTCGGGGCAGTGGTTCTATTCAAGCTTTGTTGGCCGATGTGTATGTGGACGCGCTGAGTTACAGGGACCTGAGAGGTGACGTTCTGAAGCGGGGACCATTCAGCCTAGCCGCAGCCATAGAAGCGGCTCGGACCAGCGAACGACTCTGGGATAGAATAAGAGGGGGTGTAGGTAGGAACCCCGAGGGCGGGGGTAGTGATGAAAAAGAAGGACTGGGAGCAGATCCAGATACAGGACGCGAAAGAAGAGGTGGAAGAGGACTGGGAGGCTGAGGCAGTTCCCAATAGGAGAGCCTGAGACCTGCGTTATGCGTTTCACAAGCCCACACCGGGCCGATATGGGTTGGTGTGCTGGACTTGCAAGTATGGTGGGCATCGGGCCCGCGACTGTCCGACAAACTATGGAGGCGACCCAAGGGCCGAACTGCACGACTTGTGGCGAGTTCGGGCACAAGGCTCGGTGGTGTACGGCAGAGGGAGACCGTAAACTGGGGATAAAGCGAGTTAATACGCTGGTGCCCCCCTACCGAGAAGGAAATGGGTCCGGGAAGTGCCAATGGGTCACCCGTGAAAAAATAAGAGGCAGGGTAGCCCCAGTGCAAGTAAGACCTCTGAGATGCTGGACATGTGGTATGGTCGGGCACTTTTCGGCAAGTTGTAAGGAGCGAAGGTGTTGGCGCTGTGGAGGAGTGGGTCACCTGAGACGAACCTGTCCTCGCAGGAGATAGATAGACCACACCAAACGGAACAACCCTAACTCGAATAGAGGGGAGAAATGGGTTGCTAGTCCGAGAAAAGAGAGTCATCCGAGCTCTACCCCACCCAGGAGGGCCCCTAGACAGAAATTGGAGCCCCTAGAAAAAGTTGAACTCCTGTCACCGACTCCCACGTCTCGGTTGTCGAGAAAGCGGGAGGAAAAGAGAGAACATACGAGAAGGAGAAAAGCACAGGTATACCGTTTGCTGAAGGAAGGGCCAGAATTCACCTGTAATGTGTTGCTGGGAGACAAGAAGGTAAAGGCCCTTGTTGATACTGGAGCTCCAGTGTCATTGGTTATCTCCAAGGTTTTTAGACATTTGGGACTGAAAACAAAGCTTAGTCCCGTCGATCTACTAATAAGTCAGGCTGATAGTAGCAGGATGAGGATAGAGGGTATGACGTGGCTACCTTTCCAGTTGGAAAGAACCAGAGGTAAACTTAAGGTTTATGTGGCACCTGACTTATGAGGGTTGCTGAACGGTAACCGGGAGATAATATCCATTACTGATAAGGAACTGGGACAGACGGAGATAGTCGAAATGAAGATAGACACGGGTAATCACCCACCTATTAAGTTAAGACCGTATAGGACCCCAATCCACAAAAGAAAATTAGTAGAGGACGCAGTGAATGAAATGATGGAATCAGGGATGATCGAAAGATCCAAATCTCCCTGGAGTTTTCCAATAGTGATTGTTGAAAAGAAGGATGGAGGGCATAGGTTTTGTGTGGATTTTTGTCAATTAAATGCCATTACAAAACCGCTGGCAGTGCCCCTCCCCTTGATTGATGATATTCTAGTTCTTTTAGGAAAGTCTAAATGTTTTTCCACCTTGGATTTGAGGTCGGGATATTGGCAGGTAGCACTTAGCAAAAAGGATCAGGAAATGATCGCTTTTACCTGCCACATGGGTCTCTTCAATTTTAGAGTTATGCCGTTTGGGCTAGCAAACGCCTCGAGTGTATTTAATCAGTTAATGTCCACCGTATTGAATGGCACTGAGGCATTTGTCATGGCGCATCTAGATGACATCATGGTGTTTTCAAAATCACCGGAAGAGCATTTTAAACATCTGCAAGTGTTCGATAGTTTAAGGGAACGTGGATTGAAGTTAAACTTATCGAAGTGTCAGTTTATGTAAGAAGAGACAAAGTTCTTAGGGTTTATCATAAACAAAGAAGGAATAAAAACGGATTTAGACAAAGTTAAGGTTATAAGAGCCATGCCCGCACCGAAGACCGTAAGAGAGATTATGGGATTTATTGGAGCCATCGGATATTACCGGAGGTTCATACCAGCATTTAGTCGGCTAAGAGCCCTTCTAATAGCTCTAACTAAGAAGCATGCTAGGTTTAAGTGGACCAAGGATTGTCAGCGTGCACTCGAGGCTCTAAAGGACCAGCTGACAGCTGTACCCCTGTTGGCCTACCCAGACCTGAGTAAGCCCATGGTGCTGTACACCGATGCTAGCGATAAGTGTATCGGGGCGGTTCTTACACAACCATGTCCCGATGAGGATGGACCAGTACCGGGTGTACCTGAGGAAGTGCCGATCTATTTTCTGTCTCATCGGCTCTCCGAGACACAGCAAAGGTGGCCAGTAATAGAAAAAGAGGCGTTCGCCATTCTGTATGCTGTGCAGAAATTAGATTATTATTTAAGTGGGGCTGTGTTTACCATTAAAACAGACCACCAACCCCTCAAATATTTGTTAGTCAGAGTGGACAAATAAGAAGATACAACAGTGGGCATTGAAGTTAAGTGGGTATAACTGCAGAATAGAATATTTGGCAGGGAAGGATAATACCTGTGCTAACCTGTTATCGAGGATTCCGAAGCAATTGGAGACCGAATCTGTCAGGTTGGAGCCGAGTGTGGATGATAAAGCATTCCAAATTAATGTGATCAATTCACAGGCGTTGAAGTAGAGACTTGGTTGGGAAGATCAGGAAACGAGTGAAACGGAGATTGTTTCCGACCCCCATTGAAGAGATATTATTAGGCAAAGCCAAGAGGATAGCGAAATAGCAACTATCAGGTCCAGGATAGAGGCAGGGCGTACCTCCAAATACATGGTGCACGAAGGAAGAGATGAGGAAGGAAGTTTAAAAATGGTGATACCTGAGAAGTTGAGAGCTGAAATTCTAGACCAGTGCCATAGGAGGTTAGGACACATGGGAATTGATAAGACGTATGGATTAATAATGAGAAATTACTACTGGCATAAGTTGTTTAATGATGTTGTGAACCATGTAAAAAAATGTGTAACATACCAAGTACAGAGTCAAAGGAGTAGGTTTGCCTCAGTATTAGAAACGGATGTTCCGAATTATCCATTTCAGAAATTAAGCATGGATATTTCCAGGCCCTATGGAGAAACACATAGAGGTAATCTTTACATAGTGAGTTTTGTGGATTGGCTGACGAATTGGCCTGAGGCGTTTGCCATACCGGATAAGAAGGCACGAACGGTGTCAGATATAATACTGAACGAAATATTCCCTAGGTATGGGGCCCCCGAACAGTTGGTTACCTATAATGGATCGGAGAATGTGAATCAGATTATGAGAGGGACGTTGGGAGAATTAAGCATACAGCACATCACCCCCAAAGTAATGCTAAGGTAGAGAGATTTCATATGACCCTCGCTGATGTGTTAGCTAAACTAACAGAGGATAATTGGGAAAATAGGGATTTATTCGTAACCCAAGCGTTAGCAGCTGTGAGATTCTCGATGAACGAGACGACAAAATTTCCCCCTTATGACTTGATACATGGCAGGGATGTAGTCTTACCTATAGACAATCTGTTACGACCTAGGAGGAAGTATTAGGAGAGGATCATCACCAAATAGTTTTAGAACGACAGCATAAACTTTTTACGCTGGTGAGGAGGAGGATTCAAAGAGCCCAGAAAAGGCGAAACGATAAGGTAAATAAAAATAGAGAAATAGTTTCCTTCCAGATAGGTGATCCAGTGTATTATAAAATACACATGAGAAGGTAAATTGGACCAGAGATGGAGTCCATACTATAGGATCGTGGGGCAGACGGGTCCGGTTTCCTTTGTGATCTGGGACCAATTGACCGGACAGGTAAAGAGAGTGCATGCGAATGATATAAAGCTAGCTGAAATAAGAGAATGGAAAGGAACCGAAACAAAAACTCAACAGAAAAGGCTGAGGAAAACTACGTTGGTAGAACCTGAAGGGTTAGAGACTGAGAGTGAAAGTGAAGGGAGTGAGGAGATTGAAATTAGCCCAACTACCCTTCGAAGGCTGAGGGAGGTAAGTCGGACCCCAGCGGGACATTCTGAGGAAGCAGGGATTGAGCTTAACCTTAGGGAAGAAGAACTGAGTGAATGGGAGGAATAGGATGAAATTCCGTTAGCTCATTTGCAAAGTAAATTGCGGGCTGAAAAAGCACCTAGTGTTAATGAGGAATTACCACTAAAACGGCGATTGAGGGGAGCGGTGCAGCCCGAGCCCAAGGATTAAGTGAAACCAGTACAGTGGCTGTGGTGAATGAGTGACGGTCTGAGACTAACTGTGCATTTATCATCAGTGCTGGTGAACTGTGTGGACGAGCCCCATGCATGCACGGCGCTGGTGGTGGTGTGGATCGGTGCTTGAGGTATCGCTCTAAGATGTAACCACCCGCTAAAAACAATAAGAGAATGATTGAGTAAGACGAATTATTCTCTCCATCTCTTTGCAGACATGGACGAGAGGAGGTTCGTGGTACTGACGATGCTAGTTGTGGTAGCTAATACCTGGGAACACAGTGAGAATACTGTATTTAAGAAGACTAGCGAAGTGATTATAACTAAATCAAAGTGGTTGATCACTTTGGTGATAGACCTGCAGCCGTATGATAAGTAACTGGGTCAATTGAAGACTGAAGTGGACAAACTAGATACAGCCAGGACCCAAGTCGCCGGAGACTATTTACAGACTCCGGAATACCACCGTATATTATACCCTTTAGCTCAGGAATCCCTAATACTTGAGAGACAATGGAAGGATATGAGTTACTATTTGAAAGGAATAAAGTTGTTACGGACCAGGCAAAAGAGGGCAGTATTACCTATAATGGGAAAGGCATTAAGCGTGTTGCTTGGTACAGTCTCCGAAGGCGAAGTGAGAGTAATTAAGAGGAAATTAAAGGCAATAGAACAGAGACAACAAACAATGTCTCAGTCGGTTAGAGAAAGCGTATCTATACTCAGTGTTACTAGGCTGGAATTGGCTAAGAATAGAGGGAGTACCAATTGGCTGATTTCTCACCTACAGGTTTTTAGAAAAGAAGTGATAAATGTAACCACGTCTGTAACAACCAAATTACTGAAATTAGAGGGTTTTTTTTCAAAGATATTTTCAAATATTAGCTATAATGAGTAAGGTACGTCAAACAAGTCACTCTTTGATGATGAGCACATGAGAGCACAATTAGACATGCTGTCACTGGGACACCTGTCTCCGAGTATAATAACTCCGGGACGATTAAGAGAAGTTTGAAGAGAATGGGGCTTTGTTAGAGCTGGTAGGAACGAATGCCAGTGGATGGACGGGATTGTGGGAACCCACTGTAAGGGAGATTCCTAAGATGTCGCTAGAAAAGATGCCGGCGTTGTTAAAGCCAATCGATAAGATTGATCGTGGACGGTTGAAGTCGGAGTTAGATAAGATAGGTACGCCGAATTCAGGCTGAAAATAGAATTTGGTTGCTATAATAACCTGGCCGACCGTTGTGGGAATTATACTAATGATAGTCGTGGCCTTTCTAGTTTGGTGGTGGTTGAAGAGGCGTGCGGTGTTGTCAACCGGGCAGAATTAACTGGCACGGGAGTGCATGAGTGAAGGAGGGATTCTAGTTGGTGCACTTTACCAAAGTAGGCCCGACCCGAGTGCATTGGGACCCCTAACTGATATTGAAGAAGAGTTCACGATTGTCGTGGAAGGACCTGAACCAACAAAAGATTCGACAAAGCCTGTTGTGAAGGCGAGACAAAATCGGAGGGACAGATTTACATAATAAATCGAGTTTTTTTTTTGTAAGGAGTGTTGCGAACTTCAATAAAAAAAAGCAAAGAACACTCGAACTAGTGAACTATGTGAAAAGATTCTACTGCAAGAGATTACCACAACAGTGAACTTTAACCGGAAGTTGCATGTACATATGTATCGTGAGAACAATGAAAATGTAAGTGGGCATAATGAGCCCTAAGAAGAACTGAGGACTCTGCCTTTGCATGCTGGAAGAGACGTATGTTTAAGTAGACCCTAGTCAGAAGCATGTTGGACTGGGTTTTCTCATATTTTGTTGATAGGAAAGCTCGTGTGTTATTTACTAGTAAATGACAGATGGGTAGGGGAGGAAATGTAACAGAGAGAGTTTGGGAACCACACACAAACACACACACATATATTTTTTTTATTGAAATTGGAGATTTGAACAGCGAAATTAGATCAGAACAATTTTGTTTACTGATGGGAATCTGATCTAGCCCATTTGGAATTGGGTCATTAGGAAGACAATGGAAGATGATCAAGATAATTTTTATCGGTTAAAATTTGAAATAGAGCTTACTAAGGCTATGAGGAACTTTGAAATTCACATGATTTTGGGTTGAAGGCAGCACTCGTGATAATCGGGTGCGTGCCAAGGGTCGATTTATGATCAGCCAGGTTTATCTATATAAACGCACACAGAAATCTGTTGACAGAGTGGTTGGCTCGTCTTCCGTCGAGTACAGTCGAGCTGGGTAGAGAGAAGTCGGAGACTGGAAGTGACGTCAGAGATTGGAACCAAACGCCCACTAACATGTTTTGTTGATATAAGTACGAAGAAGCGAATTACTCCTCCAACAATCTAAGACTGCTACTGCTACTATTATTACTACCACTGGAAACAGAAACGTCGAACAAAGTACAATAATCAAAAGGTTGTTTGGGGGCTCGTCTGTCGTCGAGTGCAGTCGAGCTGGATAGAGAGATATCAGAGACTGAAAGTGACGTCAGGGATTGGAACAAAACCTTCGCTAACATGTACTGTTAATATAAGTACCGATGCTTCTGCTACCATGAAGATTACTACTACTGTTACTACCGCCGAGGAGGTCTGACCTTCACGGCTACGACCCGCCATGCTACTTATATAGTAGCAAACTATTTACATTCCCTATGTATTCCATTGGCGAGAAGTAAGTTCCACTCAAACATCTTCTTCCCCCAAACCACTGCCTTATGGAACAGACCCCCTAGAGGATGTTTCCCCGATCACTACAATTTTAACTTGCTCAAGTCTAGAGTCAAGCGTTTTCTTCCCCCTCCAATCCATATAAACTACTCCTTATCATAACCCTCTGCCTTGAGTGGCCCCCGGGCCTTAGACATGGTAAACCTTGAAAAAGAATTTTGATTACAGTTAAATATAATGAAAACTGAAAAAAAGTCTGCATTTTATTTGTAGCGTAACAACTTAATAATCAGGATACGGGTCGCCATGTTGCTTTCTGAAATTTTTCATTTGTCATGTCAGTACTTGAAAAACTTTCAGAGTTTGGAATTTCAGATAAAGGATACTCAACCTGTCTATAACAAGCATAAAAGCACAGTAAAAACACATCGATTTAAAAATGTATTTTTCTGTGTTGGGCTCTAACTGGCCACAGTGGCGCTGGGATCAACTTACGGTATTGATTCTCAATGTAGGCAACAACACCTTTTTTGGATTCGCTGTAAACTTTCAATGGAGTTTTAGGTTTCTCAAGAGTACTGGGAAAGGAGCACTGATTTTAGAAAGCTATTAAGATTATTTAAATTTTGTATCATGTTCAGGCAGTTATGGTTAACGATGTGGAATTAATGTATCAAGTTTAAATTCCAGCCTCCTCTGTAGTGTTCACTAATGCCCTTCAAAGGCATTCACTTTTGTACTGTTACACTTAGTAAAAGCATGAATCCTCCTCTTCTTCTCCAGCAAGAGGTTACATAGAAATATAGACTGGGATCTCTTGCTTTGGGTAATAACCAGTCTAGAAGGGTAACTGTAAATTCAAAATCGTGAAAACGCAATGGAAAACCATTAGCTTTTCCAAGAAATCATGACAATTCACAGATAATAAAAGTAATCCACGGAGAGCCATAATCTATGTCCTGAAGGTGCATGGCCTTTTAAAAAAATGACAGGTGTAGCAAATCTTTAAACAAATACTGGGTCAAATCTCGATATTTTATATGCACATTTTTATATACTTTTTTCTATATATTTTTAGATACATTTTACATGTTTAAATAGAAATACAACATTTGTGTAGAGAAAAAAACCCTAGGAATCGATGGTTTGGTGCAGTGACCTCAGCATGGCTGTTCCCACCACACCTTACTTTGTTGCATCGTCAGCTCCATTTACCAGTGCTACCTTAAGGTTCGCCAGCTTGCACAAATGTCTGAAAATAGACTTTGGTAAGAAAAGGTTAAGAACCACCGACTTAGAACAAAGAAATTATTTGTAAGTTGTCACTTTCTATCGAATCTACATAATGGTGAGTTATTTTGTGTATTCTTTTTTATTATTTCAGCCCAAGCAAGGAAATAAAGCCACTAAGACACAATGGGTTACTGAGTGTTAGAGAATATGAGAAAAATTTACTATAAAGGAGAAAGGGCAATAAATGAAGTATTCAGAAGACAGTAGATGACGGTTAATATTGCATTTAAATCTTTGAAGATCAAAGTTGACTGCGAAGCAAGAAGCCGGGAGATGAGAAGTGTAATAGAAAAAATTGTTAGTATAGAACATACGTTTAAATCTAGCCATTTCAAATGGGAAATGATGAAACCTTGCTGCCAATCTAGTACTGCGTTTAAATTCATAAAGTCTAGGTACCATAGAGGAAAGCTCATCAGAACAATTAACACGAAAGTATTTATAGAAAAGACACAGGGAAGCTATGTTAGGGTGGTGGGAAAGGGGCTGAAGCCGAGATACCAGGTCAAAACCAATGATATTGCAGATTCTTCTTTGGATTTTATGAAGAATCTCTAAATATATAGACAATAACTTAAAAAGGTTGTTTAGAAATTAAAAATGTAACCGGGTCTTAGATACTTAATACAAGAGGCGTCAATAATTAAGGGTCGGAATTTTTCAGAATATGCAATAAACGCAGGTGGTGTGTTAAAATGCGGTGTCAGAAATACCACTTAAAGAGCCAAAACATTACAATGGAACATGGCAATTAGAAAAGTATAAAAAATAAAATGGAATACTATTTTTAAACAATGCAATGGAATCTTTCAACACACGTCATATCTTAAAAATGTGCAAGTAAAAATTTGAACCAACTTTAATTATTGTTACTCACAAGTCTGGCACGTGTTACAAGAGTCATCACCTTTGTAGCGATGTGTGGACATTTTTCACGAAACATTTAATGCCTCCTGTTATATTTGTCCAGCAAACAATATTTGGCGGACACAATTCATTCCGGGTAAAAATAACTGCAATAATTGGACTTCAAACAAACAAATGCATGTATTAACAAAAGTGAGAAATTGCATTAAGGTGTACACAGTTAAAAAGGGAAAAAAGTAGACATTAAAAACACAGCTATTTAAGAACAGTGTGTCTGTGTATATTTGGGACACGTGTAAGAGTTCAGTCGTCAGTCTACCGTTGAAAGAAATTCTTATGAACGTTTACTGTTTCAAAAGCAAAAGATGTTTACACGCATGATCTTCCTTAATTAAAATCGCCAATGGTTTAAAATGCTGACATTAGTTTCCTCAAAAGATTACAAAATTAAAGAAACATTGTACTTAATCATTGTTTATATATGTGGTTATGTATGAGAGAGTGTGTGGGTGAACAAGTGAGAACAAAACAAAATACAATTTTAAGAAACGTTATTTTCCTTATGGAATTAAGCGTGACATTCGGAAAGGCCAAACGGGTCGCTTGTGGCCCGTAGGCCGCATTGGCTCATGATTGGTATACATGATACACACACGATAAACAATCATACGATGTTATTTTTATCCGTTTTGAATTCATATTTATTTCATCTTATGTCTCTCACTTTTGTTGCAAGGTGTGGACTTTTCTTCAGTAAACATTTAATAATAATTCCTGGTACATTTGTCCCGCAAAAAATATTTGGCGAACTCATATGAATTCAACTAAAAATAAGAAAACAAATAATAGATTTTAAATAATCAAATAATGTCTGTATTAAGAAAAAGAAATTACATTCATATTATATGCAGTTGAAAAGAAAGGAAAAAACGTTAATATTTTAGCAATTAAGAATGTTCTTGTTTGTGTGTGTAATACCCGTGTGCAATACACACGTGTGTGTGTATGTACGTGAGTGTTCAGACGTCAGTGATCCAAAGAAACGAACGGTTCCAAGCGGGGACGTTCTACAACATATTGGAGTAAGGAGAAGGAAGAAAGAAAGAGGAAGGAAATGTTTGTTTTATTATAGCAAATAGTGCCGCTTAATGGACATTTAGCGAAGCTAAATAGGGTAACACAAACACACATAATGTTGCAAAAGGCTGTGTTTAACCATGCGTCCGGAAAACTTTTTTTTTTTCGTTGTGTGTACTTGAAAACTATGCTCTGTACAGATTGGGCTTCTCTAACTGGCCGTTAGGGATTACATAAAGGGCTAAGCTCAGTGCATACTAATTGGAAAAAAAGGACGGAAAGTTTCAACGGAATTGTGAATGCTGTTTTTATTTATTTATTTATTAATAGCTTAACCTAATCATATGAACATCAAATGTGGTTGATCATTATTTTCTGATTTGGGACGCTTTCGAAATCGGTGACACTATGGATACCGTTGTTCGAATAAACCTGAGAGCGCTATTTTCATTATGAGCTATGAAAGAGAAACGAGTTTAATCCAACTTGAAAATAAAATGAAATAGTTTTACTTATATAATCATTAAAAAAAAAAACTGGTATTAGTTATAGGTTACTACTTTTGCGTATTTGAATCAACCCACAAGAAAGAAAAAGGTGTTTAAATATAAAAGATAAGATATTTGTTTCCGTGTTTTTTACAACTAATGTTTTCTTTTCGTGTATGAGTGTTAAAGTTCAAAAAGTTCAAAAAGTCTTGTTTGTAGTTGTTTGTTTAAGATGAAAAGAAATGTGATGTTTGAGAGAGAAGAAGCAAGGGCGAAAGTGAGGAGAAAAGTGTAAGTGTCACGCAGCTTGGTGAGGAAGACGAGTGAATGGATGAGGGAATTTCTTTTAAGCTGGGCCTGTCGTGAACTATTGCCGTCTGCCTCTCCTTCCTGATTTTTCCGTCTAGAAACTTTGCTTAAATACCCTTCAAAGTGATCAAGAAGCATGTTTATTATTGTTGGCGGGAACGCGACCCGTTGGTTGAAAAATATTAAATATTATTTTTCAAATTTTTCTTTTCGGAAGAATGGCCAATCCACCAACTCAGAAACCCCTCTTTTTTTTTGTCATTTGTTTTTTGACTGTCTTGGTGTTTTATTTCCGTCTTCGCTCCTAGCTACTTATAATACGTTAATATCCGCAGTCCCAAAAATAGTCAGCAGTGAGTTAAATCAATAATCTCTTTAGCGACTTCTCCCGTGTTACAGAACGTTTGCTTATTCTTTTATGACATCGGTCAGTTTTAATCATCATATTACTCATTACATGTTTCTTTGTGCAAGTTATCTTTTTATTTTCTAAATCTATCAGAAAGGCTTATACATTGCGACAGAAATATCCCCTACATTTTAAAGGTTGACAAAAAGACCAAGGTAATTTTTATTAAAAAAAAAAATCACAGTTATTTAAACAAAGGGTTACAATTTTTATTCATTTGGTTTTAAAATTGACATCTTCGACATAGCGGCCTCGATTCGCCATACACTGTTGTAGACGATTTGTAAAGTTTTCCAACACCCGAAAGCTCGAACGCTTCGAGGTCTTCTTGGTGGCTTTCTTTTAAGTGCTGCATCTGTGGCCATAAACTTTTCGGCCCATAGCCGTATCGGTTTTCTATCCGGAACAGAATCATTCATGAAATGATCATGAAAAGTTGTTGCAGTTACATATTCTCCAGTCTTTAAAAAAAAAAAAAAAAAAAAAAATGTTCCAACAGCAAACACACGGTGTGCACCGCTCCAAGCCATGATGGTAACTGATGGTATCTTAAAACGAAAACAAATGGTAATATATTAGCTAGATGAAGAGATCATTACCACCTGCCTAAGTTCACAAGTATCCTACAGGTGACAGTTTAAAATGTGGGAGGTATTTCTGCTACACAATAAGAGAAAATGTATAAAATAATCATACAACTATTTAAAATAATTGATAAAACAGAACCTGATGAAGGTGGGGAAAGTGCCAGATTATCTGATGTGGTGAAATCGTGGTCACTAATAGGTGCTTCTATATATATATATATATATATATATATATATATATATATATATATATGTGTGTGTGTGTGTGTGTGTGTGTGTGTGTGCGTGTGTGTGTGTGTGTGTAAATAAGTGAACATTGAAGTCAACACTCAGAGGCAACAGACTGTTTCATGCTAAACACAAACACCAGGCCACATGTGTTGAGTTTTTTTCTCGACTGCTTATATATACGGGTCAGTGGTGCATTGTGGTTAATCTATTCTAACGGTTATTTTGGTGGTTTGTTTATTTACTTATTTGGATTAATTTCTTTAACTTGGTTTTTCTTATTTATTTTATATATTTTTATTTATTCTTTTCGGTTTTCGATTTTTTAAGTAACGTAGGAAAAAAAAATTTCGAGATGATTTCTATGTTTTATATATATATATATATATATATATATATATATATATATATATATATATATATAGTGGGAGAAGCAAATATTTGTATACCTACATTATTTTAATTTATTATATTTACAACTAATGAATAAACGTGGTTTTTATATAAGTAACTGTACACAGATGCTTAATAGCTAAATATGCATAAAAAACAGAAAAAATTTATTTAATGGAAAGAAATCCTATTTATCCATTTTAATGGGTGAAAAAGTATTCGTACAATACAAATTTCATATTTTAAATCTTTTAAATTGCTTTAATACTCTAGATTATTCAAGAATATTCTAGAATGTTCCAATAATGTTATCAGTAGTTATTTTAGCCTAAACAATTATAAACTGAACATTCTGCAATTGATATTCGTGCAAGAAGGTTTTCATCATGGTAAGAGGTAAAGAATTGACAAGTTCGCAAAAACTCTGCAAAGAAGGTAAAAGTTACAGGAAAATATCAGACAACCCGAATATTCCATTGACTACCATTAGTTCATTCATTGCAAGGTAAGAAAAAAAAACTCAAAACTGTTGAAAGCCAAAGAAGAACAGGTGCTCCACGAAAGATTTCTGCAAGATCTTCGAGGAAATTAATGCGTCAAATTAAACAAAATTCAATGGTTACTCGTCAAGGGTTGCAGGAGGATTTGCTTTCATCAGTAATATGCATCACTAAACGGACAGTAATAAATGAAATTCATAGGAACAATTTAAAGTCACGCTCCCCTCGGAAAACTCCATTGCTATTGAAATGACACAGAGATGCCCGGTTGAAATTCGCTCGTGAACATAAAGATAACGAAAAATCGTATTGGGAAAGAGTATTATGGACAGACGAAACCGAAATTGAGTTGTTTGGACGTAATTCTCGAAATTATGCGTAGAAAAAAGATGGTGATGTCTTCAAACAAAAGAACACAGTTCCAACAGTGAAATCTGATGGTGGCAGCATCATGTTTTGTGGATATTTTTCTGCAAAAGGTACTGGCAACATATCAGTAATATATGGTAGAATGAATGCCGCACCACATCAAAGTATTTTGGAAGCAAATTTAATGATTTGGGTTGAAAATTCTGAACTTCCTCCTGATTGGATCTTTCAACAAGATAATGACCCAATCGAGAATCTGTGGCGTTATTTGAAAATTCAAATCCAATCGAGAGCTCCAACAAATATGTAGCGGTACTAATGTTAATAAAAAAAACGATTAACATGAGTGTTACAAAATAAAGAAGTTTTTATTTCCTTTTCTTTTTACAACACAAAGAACTTGCCGAAATATCTGATAACAAAAACTAATCGTTCGTGTTTTGTTTTACTTTAAAGTCTCTGCGAGTTATAGAAAAATAGCAGCGCCGCGTGGCGTTAAAATCACTATAGCCAAGCTGATAATTATGATTTGATACTGTTCATTCAGCGGTCAAATGAGCGAGCTGCGTTGAGACACAGTTGTACAGAGCGAGCTGCTGGCGAGACTCAGTTTTGTTCATCTTGCCGGACAAGTAAGCTATTCTGAAGCGGCTTGACAATATTCTCATTTTTTTAAAATGTCCTGATGGGATCAAGCACAAGCACATGCGCGTTAGTTCCACAAATTTCTTACGAAGCGACCGATACCTAAAAATAGTTTGGTCAAATCTGTGCAAAAAAGTGGATCACAGAACACTTTCAACTTCATACACTTAAAAAAAAAAATCTCGAGCCCTCATTGGTTAATAAATATACAAGTAGGCGTGACCATCCACCCACGCTTAACTCATTTTTACAGCTTGTGACTGAAATCCAAGTTCGCGCCAACTCTCTGTGAGCCACCTGAAGCAAATAAAAACAGAAACTCATTCACACTCGCCAGTTCTGTATATAACTTTTGTAATCATCAGATTTGTATGTCATGAGGTGCGTTTTGTGGGTCCCCCTAAGAGGATGCGGTATTATGGTGTATGAAGGATTGATTGGTGACGGATGTGTCTTTATGGTGAATGCGAAAATTGTAATGAGTGAATGGGTCGTGAATCAGATTAGCTAGGTATAGGATAGTCAGTAAAGACCAGCCTCAACCCATTCCCTTTTCGGCCTTGTGCCATACTTGTATTTATATACAATAAATATCGAGCATTGTGACATCAAACGAATTGCAACTAAACTTCACGTCATAAAATCTTAAGTTTATCGTCCATACGAACATTATACAAATTTAACGATATTCCCATTCACTCACAAAATTCCTTACGCAGAAGTTAAACAAATTCCTGCTAACAAATCAACTTTATTTCTTAACATTCGAGAACATTGTATTACACAAGAACAATCAAAGGTAGATAACTTCTTTGATCACAAAACATTTCCTACTTCCATGAACAGTAAATTCTTAAATGTAAATTTTTCTCTTGCAATTAATTTACAGAATCTTCAATAGCAGATTCTAATAAAAAAAATGTTATCTTTCAACAAACTTGAGTTCAACATAAATTAAACTAACAAGATTTCACCTGATAAAATCCACTACATTTTTGTAAAATATTTTCATTACAAAAATATATTGATATTTACTTGTTATTCAAATATTTGCCTTTTGCCTTTTATCACAAATGTTTCTTATTGTATGGACTGATTTGGGCCGATAACACCATTAAATAAATGGTAACCACCAAAATTTCAATATGACATGTTGGGCTACGGCTTCCAAGAGTAAAGTTGTAAAAGTGCAACACGGTGACATACTGACATTGGCATTTATTTTATAGTTAATTGCGTAAGTATCCGCAGCATTTGGTGACGCAGCACAACTAATAATATACTTCGCTTAGTAAGCACTATGTAGCGGACCGTGGGTTTACGTGTTGTTAAATTAGGAACACGGGTGTAACTCCTGATAGAGTCCAACCGAAGATGTAAAGAAAGCAAACAAGATCGATATATATATATATATATATATATATATATATATATATATATATATATATATATATATATATATATCAACAATTATATGTATTAAACGACAAAACTTACAATGGATATAGACATTAACATTTGTGTTTGTGTGTGAACGTAAAGAGTTTGTATTTTGGTGAATGTTCGTACGTACGTGTATGTGTGTATAATGTTCATGGCGTCTCCCACAAATGGGAAGACGCAATCTTCTGTGAGAGCTTACATTGTAGATGTGTTCGCTGAGAATGAAGAAATGAAAAAGAGAACGAGGCAAGAAATCGCCCAGTATTTATAGTGTAGGGAGAGCGTCCCCTAGTGAACATTTAGTAAATTAAGGAGGAGTTAACTCCGACAACTAAGTCCTGCGATTAAACAGAGAACTCGACAAAAGATAGATTTTCTCTCTCTTGCTAAGGACTCTCACACAAGTCAGGAGTATATAGAATCGTCCATATTTTCTACTCACCTCCGTAAAAAATACACTCTTCCATTAAAATCAGTTTTAACCAATCAACATCTCACATTGCGAAACTCAACTTTTTATAGGTCGAAACGACACCAAAATGTGTATCGATTGTCGAAAATCTACGTTTCCCGCCAAGCTCGCTGGAGCCTACTTTGACTTCCCAAAACAAATAAACGGACAAATTTCAATCCAATTCACCAGCCAGTAACTCAGCTTCAGAGAGATGTCACACGAATCCACGCGTGTCACTATTTTGACTTAAGAAACTTTTTGCGCGTCAACTGCTGACTCAACCACCACCATCATTCTCTCTCTAAATCCATTACAACTTTCTTAAAAAGTGCTCATTTACACTACTAAATAGAAATTGTAATTTCAACAAAAGACAAACAAAAGACAGTCCATGGTAAACAACTCTGGAAGAAAAAGCAAACAAATCCTACTTTAATCTCGCATATTTACTACCCAAATTACCTTTTTGATAAATTTCCCTTTCTTATCCTATTTGAACATTTCTTTAACAATTGAACATTGCTGAACTGTAATTCATTAACATACTTAATTCACACTTCGTTAACTTTCATATAACCAAAACACAAGCTTTTTCCAATTGTATTAATTGTATATAAATGTTCGATATTTTCTAATTGAATTCACGACTACCGTTGTTTCTTGTTCAATTTTGCCTTGAGATTTATTCAACTTGTATGTCTATGCTTTATATTGTTGTGATTAATATGAAGAACACGCTTTCAAACTCATCATCTTAAAACAAAGAACCTTCTGATTACACACTCAATTCATAGCAATCCCAACAAGTACATCAGGTTGCAAAGGGCTGTCGCTACTCACAAGTCAGGAGTATATCTTTCCTCTTCGGCGTCGCCGAAAAGACTAGGTCTCCTATAAAAACAGCTTTCCGCCGATTGGTCATTAAAAGTCACAAGACCTGCCAAGTGCAGTGCATATTAATTAAGGAAGAGGAAGGAAAGTTATTCCAACACATACGTTCGCAAATTGATAAAAAAAAAATTGAATACTATTGCTACACTAACTCTTCGTCGTCATCTATGGCATCTCTGGAAAAGTTTTTGAAGTGATCAAGTTCTTTCTCTCAGGTAGGCCAATGAAGGGCGTTATGAATGACTAGATTTTTGAAACCCATGAGATCAATGCGGATGTTCCTCAAGGCTCTCTCGTCAGCCTTACTCTATTTCTGCATTCTAAGGTTATTAAACATTTATGCATATGACAGGGGCCAGTAAGTACTACACTAGCACCCCCCATCCCTCGACTGGGAAGGAGCAAACCTGATTGGAGGCCCCGAGGCAGTGCTTTGTGACTTTCTCTATCTTATCAACATTTACCTCTTTTCTACCTAGATTTATGTTCCAAATTAAACTAAGCACAACTGACTAAGAAGGATGAAAACATTTCGCGGATTTTGACGTCATTCTGGGATCTTTTTTTTTCTTTGTTCAAATCTGTGTGTTTGTTTTGCTCATGTTAAGTCTCGAAAAAATGCTATATAAAAATCACTATTTTTTATCCGTAATGTTGAATGTGTTAAAATTCTTTAATTTTAAGAAAAATTTCAAGTTGATGTTAAAAATTGCTGCAAAACATTGTTGATTTATTTAAGATGGAATGATCTATGTCTCTAATTTGTATTTTAGATGTATTGTATTTATTTTCAGTTTTTCTAGTTGAATTCTTTACTTAACTTATTCCATTGTAACTAGTTCGGTCGGCGAGACGTCCCATAACATTCATACATTTCTTCTTGTTGTTTACGTGTCGACACCGGGGTTTCGTTTGTCTATTAAAAAAACTGAAGGCGCTTACGCGGTTACAATGTGTATCCCCGCAGTTTCCCTCTAACTCTGAATAATTAGGACTAAAAAAATCCATTGTCCAGTATGAATGATCTTTTTGCATGACACCGTTGCGGTCCAATGCCAAATCTACTCTTTTAGATTCTGCCACTGACCACACCCCACTGCCAACGTCTTCACTGTCTTTGGCAACTCATGATTTGGACGTTACGGCTTTTCAACCACGTCTAAAAGATGTATCCATACCTTTCCCCGGGGGTATGAGTAAGTCAAGTGGATGTGTAAATTGTAAATCGACTGTAATTCGAACTCAGCTTACCGAATTCTCATTCCGAGCAGCTATCCGTTTTTTACACATTTTTAGAAATATTGAAAATGTCGTTGGCTTGGTTGCCATCAGGTCAACAATAAAAAATAAAACTTTCTTATCTGTTTATTTTTCTATTTCAAAATAGCTGGAACAAGCGAACACAAGTAATGAGGAAAAAGCGTACGTTTATTTTCCTTAGCAACAAACAAAAATGGAAAAGGTCAACTCAACATAATAAAATAACCTTGTTATTCGCCCTTAACTGCTTTGCCAGTAAAACCCGGATTCTTCAATTTCGAAGCGATTCTGTCAGGTTGATATTGTCTTTTAAAAATGCTTCTTTTTTTTTCAAGCAGCTAACACTAATTAATATTTAAGTATATGAATCTAAACCTCATACACGTCTTTTGACAACACAATCTTGTCAAATCATTTTTTGTACTTGCAAAAAACACAAAAATTCCGTATAGACGATCTTACATTAGTGATGTAACTTTTTGGAGTGACACCGGTTTACTAGTTCGTCCTGTTCATTAGAGGATAGCAAAATGGCTGCGGTCAGGGTAGGACAACATCTTCTCAAGGTTTATATTTCTTTATTATATTTTTTATTTGGCTAATTTTATTACATATTTTTTTAAGAATCCTTATTTATTTCTGTTTGATTTCGTGTTTCTCTTTTTGCAGATCTCGACGGCTAATAACTTTTTTCGAAGATGTTTCAGTGCCACTTCAGTGAAACCCGCACAACAAGTAAGCTAAGCTACATCAACTCGTTTTACCCCCACGCTTATTTTTCATGATTAGAGAGGAAGAGAGAAAAGTGTTTAATTTTTAATTATCTAGCAACTGAAAAGACCCACTTCTTCGTGTCATTTAAGCTTTAATTTTTTTTCCTCGCAGTTTTTTTTTCTCTTTTGCTATTTAGATGATTATAAGCAATTTATTACGATCCTTCTATTTTTCTTTTATTTACCGGCAGAAATAAACATTTCTTTTAAAAAATAAAAAAAAAACAGAAAAAAGTCTAATCCTATATATATTTTTTTTTTTAATTCTACCCAGAAAATTCCTCCTCTATAAAATCTATATTTTTTTTATTTTTTTATTTTTTTAAATAATAATAATAATAATAACAACAAACATCAGCAAAAAAAGTGGTCTGGTTCCATAGAAACAGATTCTGAACGAGGATAAATCACAGAAAAATAATGAAATATTAATGCTATTGCTACACAACACATCCATAATTGTTGTTAAAGTGACTGTCATAAAAAAAAAAAATTATGACAAGTTTTGTTGAAATTATTTCGGGTTTCTTTTTAAAATAATTGGCTTTAATTTTCCGTTATGTTTCTCTGAAGAAGACTAATTCAATTTTCTAGAAATAAAAAATATTAGGAAATAAACGATGCTAATGTTGTCTTTTTATATAAATTAAATATTTCAAACTTATTTAGCAGCATTATTTCAAGCTGTTGCGAAATATTTTTTAAAAATTAATTAATTAGTTGATTGAATTTAAAAAAATATAATGAAAAAAAAATTTAAATTCAATTTTGCTATTTTTCTTTTTTTTTGTCAACATTTTTAAAATTTTACATTTTAGCATATTGAATAACAAATTAAGGATTATTTTTTTTTTTTTTAACTCTAAAAATCGTAAATGAGAAATGAGGGATCAATAAGATTGGAGCGAGCCTAATGGTAATTTTTTTTAAGGCACGTTTTTTTTAGCGTAATGATAATATTACTGTTAAATTCACCGCTGAATTAAGTGCCTTGACAAAGGTGAGATTTTTAAAAATATATCTCTTTTTTTTTTTCCGTTACGTTACGAACTTATTTATGTATGTGTAGCGATTTTTTAAAAAAAGATTCGTTCATTACTTGTGAAAAAAAACGGTAAACCTGGGAATGTCTTTTCTCTCCACCGCTTTCTCAAATCTTGTAAGAAGATATTTTGTCGTCCAGCGTTACGTAATATAAATTTCTGTATTTCTTCGTTAATTAATGTTAGAAGTTTTATTATTCGACTAGGGAGTTGTTTAAGTAAAAAAAATATTGCCAAATTTCATCCCTGGCAACGGTCGCTTCATTTTCCACTCTGATTTTTTCATTGATTAAAAATATTATTCATTTTTATATTTTTTTGTAAAATTTAATAATCATTTGCAAATGATAAGTCATCAACTCCATGAACACATCAATTATTACACACGTACGCACACACGCACTAAAAAATAAATAAATAGCACTCCACTTGTTTATCTTTTATTTAACCTCCAAAAACCAAAAGCCACTGACAAGTGCGCTGTAAATGTGCTTTTCTTTTTTTAACCCTAAAATTCACATTTCATTTCTCTATTTCAACAAAAACCGCTAATTTATTCATTTCGTACTTGAGTTGGATTAACTAGCCAAGCAAATCTTTATCAAATACTGAATTACAGCAGAATTTTTAGCAACCTTTATTCATTCGATGTATTGAAATGTAAATGTCTTGTCACATGGAAAACGTCTTTTTCCTTTTTTTAACGAAGGTCATTTGAACGTTCCACTGTTTCGAGAGCATGAACTGCAATTTAAAATATATTTTAAGTTTTATTTTATTTATTTAAATAAAACTTCGGAATCTTTTCACCATTTGCTTACCACATATTTTAACCTGTTTTCTTTATATTTCTGTAATTTATGATGACATTAGCTCTGGATGTGGAAAAAAAAAAAAGGTTAGTTAGTCGAGTCTAAGTGGAGAAGGTCAAGGCTAATACTGGGAAAATATTTAAAATCTTTATTTATAGCTTAAATTAAACATTTTTCTTGATCGATTTTTTATTATATTTTCAAGATATCAGTTATGTTAGATGGCAATTTACACAATAGATTTTTTTTTCTTTTTTTGAGAACTTCCTGAAATTTAGCGGCATTTTCGCCCCAAAAGTTGTGAAAAAATGTGTGGGAAGGGCCATTTTTTTCTTCTTCTCCCGCTTCGTATTCTCTCAACCGATAATCAAATTGCTTTCGTCATAAATATGACGCATCATAAATCATTATTATCAAAAAAATAAAAATTCACCTGTACAGTGTACATTACTTGGTAATTTTTTTTTTTTTTTTTGCTTTGGCTTTTAATTGTTCGTAGTGAAAGTCTGCCAAGAAGGCCCTGGCCTAGAGAGGGAATCATTTTCCTTGTCTTTATTATTATTATTTTTTTAATTTTTTTTTATTTCGTCCTTACAAAGTTGCTGGATTTGTGTTAGGGGGAATTTATAGGAGCCTCTATATTTTCTTTTTATTCAGACCTTTGTTTAAAAAAGGCGTAAAATAAATGTAAATAATATTTACAAAAAAACAATAAATAAAGTTTAATTAATATTTACTAAATATTAATTAAACTTTGTTTCTTTGTTTTTACTCCTTCCTTGCATAACTTTTTTTGAAAACAACGCATGAGTTAATTTTTTTTTTTTTTTAACAGTTGTTGAATCAAAAAGTTTCCTTGATCAATGAAATTCCCTCCTAGTCATACATGCATAGCATACATATATTACCCACCTCAAACAAAATACGTTCGGTTTTATGTTCTTGGGTGGAGTTCAAATGATATTTTATAATCTGGTTTATCAGGGCTTTCGGGTCTTTCAACATCTGACTGCCTCCCCCAAAAACAAAGCAAACAAAATTGTCCTTGTGCCCTATTTGTATTTATTCATGTACATTAACAACATGGTACAGTGGTCAGGTGACACGTGTTTTGAAGGCATGTCCAAAAAATAAAAAAGGGAAGTTTGAAGAATTCAAAAAATAATTCTTTTTATTAAAAAATACAAAAAAATTAGTTTATGGAAATTTTTTTTTCTGGATTTTTTTAAAAAACGAACCCGTGAACCACTTTCTCTCTTTTCCATGTTCTAAATTACTTTCGAAAAAAATAAAAAAATCTTGAAAACGTTTTCATAACGTTTTTCATGTAGAAAAACTTGACAACAACAAAAAATAATCTTAGAATCTGGAGATTCTTAACTTCAGAAAAACTGGATAATTTTATCGTCTAATAATTTTTTACGGTAAGATTTTTTTACCAAAAACGAGAGGGAAACAATGATTTTAAAAAAAATACAGCTCCCAATTTATTTGTAAACAAGTCCTGAAAATTTCATTAAAATCTGATAATTATTTGATTTTTGCAAGAATTTACAAAACAATGTGTTTTTAACGCAAAAAAAAACCACGCTAAAAATCGGTACTAATCTTTGGCCGACCCGCTGCTGAAAAAAAAAAAAAAAAACTAAAATGGATCAAAATTAAAAAGTTTAATAAAATACCTTAAAAAAAATACCTTGTCTTTTCTGACGATAGAACTTTGTTTTTATCAAGTTTGGGACCTTTTTTCATTGCTCATTTCTTTAAGAAAAAAAACTTTTGGAGGTACCTACTGAGGTACTTTCATGAGATTGCTAAAAAAGTGCATGCATAGCATGATGAAAAAGACGCCAAACTTGACGAAAACAAAATTTTATCGTCTAAATGTTTATTATTAAGAAGAAAGACCAAAGGTTTTTTTAAATTATTTTAAAAAATTTTTCCTTTTTAGAACATTCTAAATTTTGATTGAAAAAACTTTGTTTCTCTTTGTATCACCGGAACTAGTAAGATGATAACATATACAATTTTTAGCACGTTTTTTTTTTGTATGACACACATTAATTTGGTAAATCTTGCAAAAAAAAAAAAAAAAATTTAAATATAATTTCATAAATGAAACTATATTTGAATTATTTTTTCTTTACATCTGTTATATTATTATTACCCCACTTGAAATTAAAATTCCAGGATCTTATTTAAATTATATTTTAGTTAAAAGCAAAAAGCAGGACGACTTCGGCATCAAATCATCAATTTGTTTTTATCAAACAGAAACATCATTTAACGAAAAAAAACTGATATTAGAAAATCTTTTACTAACACTATTGTCTTAAGAAAAATTTTTACTTTTTTTTTTTTTAATTTAGAAAAATTAAGTTTTAAATTTTAAAATTCTGTATTAATTTCAGCAGTTTTGATGATATTAAGTGAAAACTGTATTTAATAATCATAAATGAAAACGCTTATTACAAATCATCAAATATATTATAAATTTTTAAAAGAAATAATTCTGAAAATTTTGTTAGTGTAAACTTGCCTTTTTTTTTGTAAGTATGGGTGACCATGCACAGCATAATCAGAAACTAAGAGCGACATCTATATTAAATTTAATGCTAATATTTATAAAATTTAATAAAACATTATGGAGAATATTTTCTTAAATTTTTAAGATTACTAAATACTTAAAAATTAAATAAAAGTACTCATATCATTTCCTTCAATCATACTTTACAAATAAATTCTCTGTAGAATAACATTTTACTTGTCAAACATGTAAACACAGCTACTGTCTGGTTAAGAAATGCATTTCTGTGATATTTTAAATTTAAAGAAGTAGTATTTGTTTCCAATTTCTCAAAATAAAGTTTCAGAAAGTATATTTTGTTTTTGTAAGCTTTTTTAATAAAGAGAATCACATTGTGATGAAAGCCAACTAAAAAATGGCGCTAATCAGCTATTTTACAAAAAAAAATTATTTCCAGTCAATTTAAATTAGTTTTTGAAATACAGCAAAGTATTGTTCTCATTGGAAATATTAAATCTTATCTATTAGCTTGAAATTAAAACTAAAATAAAAGCTTCAAGAATGATTTTTCATTTTTAAAAATTCATTCTAAACCTTAGGTATCTTGTTTTTTGTGGAGGTCCCTACCCAAAATTATTCTTCCAATTCACAGTAGTTATTTCCAATGGAAGCGTGATTTGTGAAACACATTAACCCATTTCAGGCCAAAGTTTCATTTGTAAACAAAGATCCAATTCAGTAAATCTGTTATCTAAAAATGTTATCTCTGCAATAATTTAATTGAATCCTGGCCTAAAACAGTTTTCAAAACACATGTGGACTGAATAGAAGGTATTTTCACTTGGCAGCTCATTTTGTGGAGAAAGCCCAACAATTTATTTACAGTGAGAATTTTGTAAAAACTGGTGGACTCAGCAGAAAACCAACACTTAACAATAAGTACACTACTTACAAGCTGGGAAAAAGAGCCCAAGACGAGCACTTGCCCCCACAGTGCCAAGAATGTTGATGGGTCTGCAATGATTGGAATAATACAGTATGCTCACTACAACTTAATTCCTTAACCATTATCACTCTGTATGTGATTTGAGTTGCTATCAAAAAGTTTATCCTGCCACTGAAGGTGACTCTGATCTTTGAACAATAGTGTTTGAATTTCATAGTTGTGTTGTCATATCCTGCTATGGCAACAGAAAACCACTTTGAGTGAAATTAACAATAAGGATACTGCAATTGTGAGGCCTTGAAAAAGAATGCAGTTGGTGCTAAAGGTTAAGTTACTAAATAAATTTGGTCTTGTGTTGTTCACCAGATATGTTAGGGGAAAGAGTAGAGGCAGTCACATATTTACATATTGTAAATTTCTTCCTGATTCTAATGCAGTATTTCACTTGAGTGTTTCAAAATGGGAATTTCAATTTTAGTATTTTCATTTCTAAGATGACTAATTGTCAGTATTCTTGTATTATTCCAAACTATTGTACTCATTTTGGCTGATATAGGATATGTGATCTCTTTATGAAAAACTGGTACAAACATGCCATGAAAACCATCTGACATTAAATATGAAAAAAGGGGCTCCAAAAACACTATTGCAGATGCTTGCTCAGGCACATTTTGTTTCTTCAACACCTACGGAGTTCACATGTAGTTTATACTGCAACTATGCCGAGCAGACTTTTAGTTACAGTTTCTGGCGAGAAGTGCATTATCAACAATCTGAACAAGGCCAACACATTCAAACTCTTGGTCATGATGACTTGTGACATCATGCGTGCTAGCACAATGTCACAAGTCATCGTGACCAAGAATTTGAATGTGCTGACCTTGTTCAGTTTGTTGAGAAGACATTGATGGGTTCTGTCTACACAGTTTAACTCACAAGGCTTGGGACAACCTGTGGTATGGTTTTCAGGTACTTTCCAAAGGTGCCACATGCTGGGATCACCTCCAGTTCAATAACATCAAGAAGTCACCTTCCTGACAAATCAACCATGGTGAGATTCAAAACCAGGGTTTCATGGTCAGAAAGTGAACATTCTGACCACATGCCCAAAATAATTTAGTAAATGTTTATAAATTCATGAATAAAACATTTTTTTTTTCACATTTATTTCTTTGTAAATTGTTAAATGATAAATATAATATTGCATTGGATTAGTTCTGATTTTATTAAATTTTTTATAATGTTGTAAATATAAAATTATTCTTGTAAATAAACAATCTAATAAATAGTGGTTAATATTAGTTGAAAATTCTCAAGAATATTTATGAATTCACTTTCATATGTTTAGGTTTTATTCCAATTGTAATCATCACTTTTTAAAACAAACATTGACAAAAAGTGAAGGTAGTTAAAAAAAAAAAAAAAAAAAAAAGAAAGAAAATAATGGTGTCCTGGGAAAGATCATCCTTTTGCAACTCCGTCTTATTGTGGGCATGTTTGTCCATGTTTGCCAGAATGTTAATTCTTACGTCTGTCCTCTCATCTGATAACGCATTGGTGAGCAGTATAATTTTCACCTGCCAGCAACTTTTTGATTATATTTAGGTCACTCGGTTACCATTTCAGATTATCATGGGTTTTTAATTTGTGTTCTGATTTTGGAAAATAATCCAAAGAAAGAATTTTTCTTCTAGAATGTTTGAATTTTATATCAACACAAAGGCATTGGGTCATGAGTTTTGTGGCATAGTAATTGTAGATTCAATTCCTGGTCTGGGTAGTATTGTCTCAGATTCGGTGAAAACAGGACCAGCAGTAACTGAGTTGTATTAAAATAAAATACACAAAATGTCATTCATGGACAGTGGAAAACGACTTAAAGAAGGCTAGAGAGTGAATTGGTCAAAGCATAATTGAGAGGGGTGGGTGAGGCTATTGCTCCAAATATTAATAGAATGATGATGGTCATATTCAATCTGTCAAAGTTGTGGCATGGAACATTTCCAACCTGTCAATTTAGATAGAATTACTGGAATTTAACATTAAATAATTAAAGCTGCAGGAATGAGAATAGGATTGTCTAATTCTTCTTGAATTTTCTGTAAAATACAGGAATAGTGCTAATAATAGTTATCTGAACAAAGCAAACAAAGGCTGCATTTGAGTTGAGGCAGGCTAGATTTTGCATTTCTTTCTCTTGGGAAAGACCCGAATCCATTTCTTGTGGGTTCTGTCTGATAGCTGAGTCTTTTGACAATGTTTCTTCACAATATTTAGAGCAGATGAAAAAAAAAACTTAATTTTCATTATCAAATATATTTTTTATTTACATGCAGTAAAAAAGCATCTTCGCTGTTCTGTATGTAAATAACAATAACTCTGTATCCTAGAAATTCAGATAAAAATTAGAATATTTTTTGCTGATTATGTTAAAATATCAAATTATTAGGCCAGGGTTCTCAATCAGTGGAGGAATCTTTTACTTTTTCACTTTGACTGTAATCTTCAGCAGAATAAAATTGATTTAAATACGCTAACCTTTTGTTGAACTTTTTGTTTATTGAATTACAATACCCTGGCATTCTGTTGAACTTTTTGTTTATTGAATTACAATACCCTGGCATTCTATTGAACTTTTTGTTTATTGAAGTACGCTTCAGTTTGTTTATTTAATAATTAGTAATTACTTATGAATCAAAACAAATTTCTGTATATATATTCAAATTTAAAAATCCATCAACATTTTCTACTGATTAAATTTGTAAAACTCATCTATAAAAATGATCCATGTAAAACTATATGTACTAATATGGAAAAGAATGAAGATTTTCAGTAATATGTGCATATCATCTGGAATGCAGCGTTTGAGTCTGACAATCTTGGAAAGAGGTGCAATGATATTCTGGCATACAATGAAATGGGTGCATTGGGCAAAAAGTTTGAGAACCACTGTATTAGACATTTTCTCTGTTTAGCAAAACTTACTTTATAACAATATTCTACTATTTATTTATTTTTTTTGTAAAGAAGTTAAATGAGATTTTTTTAACTTTTCATTATTTCTTACTGTTATAAACATATATGTTTGGGTAGACATTTCTTTTTTTTTTCCTTAAATAGTGGAATTAGCATCAACTAGCCTGAACAATTAGTGCCTCTTGGCAGAGATTAAACCAGCATTCCCTTTAACTTGAAAAAAAAATCTTTTAAGCAAGGTGTGCTGTAACTGTGCCTTTTTATCCTAGTAATTCAAAATTGTTTTCTGTTGCCATAGCAGGATATGACGACACAACTATGAAATTCAAACACTTGTTCAAAGATAAGTGTCACCTTCAGTGGCAGGATAAACTTTTTGGATAGCAACTCAAATGTAAATTTCACTGCAGGGCTGTGTACCTAGTAAATATATTTATAGCAATAAGAAATAATGCCAGATTAAAAAAATCCATTAACTGCTAAAAAAAAAAACTATTTTCTATCAAATTATGTAAAAGTTAATAGCAGTTACCTATTTGCTATGAAAATTGATCTCCCTAAGGAAACCAAATCAAAATATGTTTATACTTTGTGATTTCTTTTAAAAAATATTGAAATAATATAATGTGGAGTTCTTTATTTCATATTACTATCAACTTAGCATTCCAGATTACAATATTTAATTTTTTTTTAAATCATGTGGTATAAGTAATTTTGCTTTGGCTGATGTAGGGAATTAATTTACATAGCAAAATGGTCCCTTTTATTAACTGTTATATATAAAAGAAAATTTGAGTTCTTAACCTATGGTAATATGAAGGAAAAATGATTCTTTCTGTTTTTAGTGCCTATTTATTGTACATCCACTTCTTTCTTTAACCTTTAACACATTGCATTATTTATTACTTTCCTTTAAACTGCATTGTTTTCATGGCTCCTCTACTGCACTACTTAATTTTAGTCATGGTCATTTTCTGTTGCCATAGCAGGATATAACAACACAACTGCAAAATGTTAAAAGTTAATTTGTTATTAAGCACAAAAATATAAGCAAATCTATTTCTCTGTTCTGCTCTACTTAGTATATTAAGTGTATACAGATGTTTTCGATGACCTTCCTATTTGTAAATATATATTCCTAAATTGCTGACAATTTGAATGTCATTTTGATCTCAACAGCCTAAGAATTCACAAATGTGAAATACTTTTAGGTTATAAACACTAAAACAGGTGGTGTTAGAGATAATACACTCTATTGGAAAACCTAATGAGCGTATTGTTTAAAATTATTAATTTTCCACTTTTAATTGTTTGACGAGTTTTTGCTATTTCTTGTATATGATTAAATAATGTAGGAGTTCTCACCATGTTAAAAATGGGATGTTAGTCATTAATATGTAAATTCATACCAACTTTTTATAACCAATACCAGATTTTATGCATGGTTAAATTCATATTTTAATTGTTCTCTTTAATTTCAAGTTGGGGTCAGGATAACTATTGCTACTAAAATATTCAATGAAACTCTACATAATTTCTATTAAATATAGATTCTTATATGATACTGAGACACTCACATAAATGGGATGATGTGTGATTCTAATGTTGGTCTTGTAGGGGTTGAATGTGGATATGTTCAAAACACCTACGTATTTTAATTCACAAATGCAACAAAAATGATTAAGCAACAAGAGAAATAATAATGTAAAAACAATGTATTGGTTCAACAATTAATAAAAATTTATATAACACAATAAAGGTACAATTATTTGGTGTTCAAGTCTGTTTAAATTGGTCCAAAGTTTTGGTTTGTAGTGTTATTAAAGGTTTGAAAGATTTGAAGTTGTTGAACTGTGTGTATGAAAATAAAGTGTGCTTAAGTATTATTGTAATTGTGTGAAAATTAAACAGTTCTGTTTTTGTATTAAATTAGAAATGTTTTTCTTGACTTACTGTGATTTCTACAAAGTTGTTGCTCTTTGACTGGAGTTTTAACTTGCGATGTTTGTAGTGAAATAAATAAATTGCTTGAGTGAGTGTCCTTTTGCCAGCTGGGTTCATGTTAATTTAAGTAATTAACATTAAGCCTGAGATTGGGTGACATAGGTTCGTTGTCGAGTTGAAAAACTTGGTTCATTTCACTGCCAAGGATGAACAACGTTTCATGTTTATTGAAATCTTGTATCATGTGATCGGCTCCAAATTGCTTGGCGCAATCTGTGTTTTAACTTGGGTCAGAAACTAGGTTGATTCGATTTGAACCTATTTGAAAACAGCTGAAATGTATCTTTTTAATATTTGCTAACTAATCAGAAAACATCTTCGCAAAAAAAACTCAGTTTAGAGCCTGAGTTATGTTTTCGTTGTGCTGATTTTGAGAACTATGTAGGATTTGAATTCTACAGTCTCGAGTATTTCATGTTTTATGACCAGCAATACATCTGGGATGTGTTCTTCAAAGCAGGTTACACACTTGACCAAAATGGAATAAAAGAATAAATAAATGATAACTTTTCAGAACAAGTAACAAAAAATACGGACATTGTGGATTTCCTGTCCCAGACTGATACCGTTATGGTTGGGATTGAAGTGCCATCCTGGATCACCCATCAACAGGGACAGACTGCCTCTCTGAGTCATTCTAATAACATCCATTACAGTTGGCAGCCATGTATCTTGATGTTGAAATGGGCAGAGAGTTGGTAGGAGAAGAGTTGAAAAGAAGTTAAATTGATATGGCAGAAGTTGTCCCAAGCATCACCTACCTACCTAGAAGTGAAGTCATGGATAAGCAACAAAATATATTGGAAATAGGATTCAAGTCCTCATTTCTTGCTTTAACATTTATTTTCACCTTTTGTTTCCTGGTGAGCTTGCAATGGACCTTTCCCAGTTTTTGATGCACAGCAACATGAATGAGAATAGAGATGCAGCATGTGGTTTCATGTACTTGCTCAGGTGGAAAGCTGGATAAGGGTCCCATTGTATGTTTAAACATTAGAAGAAAAAAGATGAACACTTCAAATGTCACTACTGGGTGAACCCCAAAAGTTTATTGGCAATGTTTGACATACATACCTGAAAATAAAATGATGGTTCAAAATGTTTTTTTTTTCCTCTAGACACCACAATTACTATATATTTCCTTGATAATTTTTGTTGTTTTAAAAAGATATTTTCAGAATTTTTATCAAACTTGTGTCATAAAAAGGAAAGGTTGAAAATTAGTAGTTTATTCTGGAGAATAATATGGTACACAGTTGAGAACACAGACTAATATAATAAACAGTTAATCATTAACTCCTCTCCCTCAGTAAGAGAGAGTGTTGTTTAAATAGTCTTAGACCAGTCCATCTTGTGGGGGTGTTCAGCTACTCCACAACAAAAAGCATAACATGAAACTGGATTTATGCATTTTCTTCTTTTTTTTTTTTTTTCTTGAGAATTGATAGGTATTTTTATAAAATTATGAATAAAAAACTTGTTTTCATAGTTATTTAACTATAAAATGGTAAATAATAAATATTGCATTGTAGTTCACATATTTTTAAAATTTTGTAAGTTTTTATATATTTTTGAATAAAATGATTAATGATGAATCTTTTAAAAAGCTAAATAATAAATATTGCATTGTACTTCGGTCACATATTTTTATAATCTTGTAAATAGTCATTGCCAGGGGAGTATTGGTAGTTTAAAGTTATAATTTTAATAAAACTCAAATATATGAAACTGGATTTTTTTTTTTCTTGAGAATTGACAACAAAAAAATTCTATTTATTTTATTAAATTGTTTATTTACAAGAAAACTTTTGTATTTACAAGTTTATAAAAATAGATGAACCAATTATAATGCAATATTTATTACCATATTCTAAAGAAATGAGTCTGTAAACAAATTTTTTTATTCATAAATTTATAAGTTATTGACATTTGGAAAAACATTCATGAAAGTATGTTTCGAAAATAATATCTGATAATGCATTTTGCCTCTAATGGCTTCATCAGATGGATAACAAAAAGATGTGTGTGTTTAAAATAATTAAATCATATATTATTTTTCCCAAGTTTGTGTTGCTCAAGACTGAAAGGAGAAAGAAAATGAGTAACTTTTAAAATTATTGTTTTACATTTTATATTCTCTGCCTGAAGTGTCTGAGTTTTGAGATGGAAAATCCTTCAGAATGGGTAGAAAATAAATGAAAGAAATTGATTTTATCCATGCATTCTCCATGTTGACAGTATGTTATATATTTGGGTATGTATTCCCAGCAGAGTTATTAGTTATTGACATTTGGAAAAACATTCATGAAAGTATGTTTTGAAAATAATATCCGATAATGCATTCCGTCTCTAATGACTTCATTTTCTTTCTCTTTTTAATCTTGAGCAACGCCAGCTTGGGAAAAATAATATTTAATTTGAAGCCATTAGAGGTGAAATGCACTATTGGATATTATTTTCGAAACATACTTTCACAATGTTTTTCCAAATGTCAATAACTTATAACTGTCAAGATTACATACCCAAATTTATTATATCCATAAATTTATAAACATGTCTGAAAGGAAGAAGAGAATTTAAATAAACAGTACAAGTAAATAATTATAAGTTGATAAAATTAATTTTTTAAAAATTTCTTTCATTTGTTTTCACCACATAAGTTCATTAAAATAGGTTGCGAGTATAAATCCAGTGTTATACTTTTTTTTTTTCCATATAAACACTATTTATTCTGTTTATTTACAAGAATAGTGTTTTAATACTTTTGTTAATTCTTGAGAAAAAAGAGAATACATTAATCCAGTTTCATATGTTTTTATTCAAATTCTAAAAATAACTTTTTAAGACAATAACAATTTCCAAGGGAATATACAGTGATAAGAAAAAACACTGTCCTTTTCACATGCTGTTTGTTTTTTGTGGGTATGCATGTTAAACTTAATTTTTTGATAAAAGGTGGCATTAGGAGTGTTAATTTTTAATTTTATTAAAAAAAGATTGCTTTTGACTGTATTATGACACTTGACATATCAGTTTTTTTTCGTTTTTTTTTTTTTCTTTTAAGTATTTTATTTATTCTAAGTGATAATGGTAGAAAAAATATTTTTTGAATTGGTTTATAATTGTCTATATTTCTGAGATGAGGTATTATGTACACTATTTACATTATTCGGACTATTGTCCTCATCTCAACAAAAATGAGGACAATAGTCTGAATAATGTAAATAGTGTGGTTTATAATTACATAATAATACATGAGGACATTGCTAGACTGCACGTTTTTTTGATGGCCAATTTTGATTGAAATTTTAATGATCTACTTTATTTATATTTTTCTTTTTTCAATACCATGTTCCTTCAGGACGTAAGCGATCATGACTCTACATGTTCCTTTTCTTTATCTGTGAATTGTCATGCATTTTTGGAAAAAAGAGAATTTTCTTGTTGCCTTCTCTATGGTTTGAAATTCAGTTTTCTTTCTCTTAGATTCATTGCCACCCAGTGTTAGAGAGCCCAGTCTATTCTGCTATTTAATCCATAGCTGTGGCGAGCAGAGAAAAAGTAGATTCATGCCTTTCCTAAGTGCATTTATATGAAAGTGAACACAACAGAATAGCCCAGAATTTGAACTTGTATTGTCAATTCCATTTTCTGTGCCGATATCTTTTACACCATCCGCATCACATGTTGAACCTTTGAAATATACTTTATTCCAGTTTTTACAGTAATTTAAAAAACATAATTTTCTAATCTCAGAAAAATAAAATAGTTCTGGGAAGATAGAATTACAGAATTGCTTGAAAAATGGTAGAAGTTATTGAAAATGTCCTTCAATAAAACTAACATAAAAATTGAAAAAAAAATTACTCATATCCTCCTGGTGTCAGTTTAAACTGACACCTCTTCTCATATATTGTGACCATTTTGCTAAAGTGTGTTTTCTGGATTTCAGAAACTTTTCATCTAGTATATTTTAATGAAATTTCCATTTTGCAAATTTTATAGTTTATAATTCTACTTGTATGTGGAAAAAATGCGTTAAATTAACACCAGGTGGATATGGTTTAATAAACTGAATTAGACTCTTTGGCCAATTTAATATATTGCTCCTTTTGGATTAGCTTCTTTGTCACATTTATGACAGCTACCTGCCATATTCTCTAACCTGGGAATGTCAAATAGAACTGTTTATTGAATTCCTGTGTCGGGGGGTGGGGGAGATGTTCTCATTCCTTTATCTGGAAGTACCTACCCTGTGCATGCCTAATGAGGTGCTTTGGAGGCAAACAGTCACAGAACAGCTAGTTACTCTTACAGCAGGAATTTTTTTTGTTTTTAATCATTTAACACCAAGTAAGGCAATAAAGCCACTCAGATGCAAGGGGATACTGAATGTGAAAGAAACAGAATTCAAGGAAATAGAAAATGATGATTGACATTGCATTTAAATTTTTCAAGACTGTGGTTGACCAGAATGCACAGTGTTTTTTGATCTTTTTTAAGCAACAGCTCATGGCACACATAGCAAAATTTTTAAATGTTATGAAATAAAACCATAGATTTAAAAAATAATACATACACAAATATGAACGTTACTTTATTTCAATGTTTCTATTCGACTGTTTGTGAAGTTTATTTAGTGTGAAGCCTGTACCTGGTGTTTTTTCATCATTTCTTTAGTGTTTGGTCGAATGTGCAAAGTTTAATACTTATTCATTTATTCAAATACTAATTCTATACTATTACTACTTACGCACACACACACACACACACATTATTAGAAATAATCTTATTCAAACAGCAGCCCCCTTAAAGAATGAACAATTCTGAGAAACTTTGAAGTCAAATAAACATCATTAAAAATTGATATTTACAGTTAAGTAACTAATATATATATATATATATATATATATATATATATATATATATATATATATATATATATATATATAGTGTGTGTGCTGTGACAATATTCCGTGACACATAGTGGTTGAGAATCACTGGGAAAGCAGGAAGCTGGAAGAGACTTTCACAAGTAATAACTGCAAGAGATGAAACTTTTAGAATAGAACTTAGTTACAACTAGCAATTTAAACAGTGAAATTGTGAGACCTAGCTGCCAATCTAGTACTGTGCTTAAATATACGAAATCCAGGTACCAACAAAGAAAGTTTATCAGAACAATTACCTTAAAAATATTTATAGAAGAAGCAAAAGTAAACTGCGTTAGAGTGGTAGGAAAGTGACTGAAGCCAGGTAAGGACTAGTAACATTGGGTTTTGTCAAGAATCTCTAGAGGCATAGCAGAAGCACTAAACCAGATGTGGCAGCAATATCCAATAGGTGATACATTTGATACACATTTGAAGAGTAGACTTAAAAATGTACAAGATATATTCTGGTGGGAAAAATTGTCTTGCGTGACAAAGTGAACCAACTTGCCTAGCAGTTGATCCAATAAAATTCCACTTTATGTCTGAGGTAAATATGAGACCAAGAAGATGCAGTGTGTTGCTCTCTGGGAGGTTAGCATCTGCCATATTGATGAAAGGCAAAAAAGGTTCTTTAAGATGATTAATAGGGAGCAGTTTCATTTTAGAGGCGTTAAAATTAAGAAGTCGCTTCATGCCCCAGTTCCCAACAGATTGTAAGTCATATATCAAAAGGATTTGAAGACCATACATCATTTGTATTACAGAAAATGAATTCCTTTGTTCAGGTATTTCACCAGAGTTTGACATATGCTGGAAGAAAATATGACCAAGAACTTTGTATAATTTCTTGTGGCAAAGACTACAAACTCGAGACAAGTCAGCCTGTAAAGAAAGAAAAAAAAATGTTCAAGAAGAATTAGAAAACTGTCTTCCAAGACAAGGATTTGAAATTTCTTTTGCCTTTGGAAAAAAGGGGCATACCAATGATTATAGAATCATCATAGTGAATAAAAAGAAACAATTCCATATATATTCTTTGCTCAAATAATCTAATCAGTAGTCCTAGGATTGACATAAGTACTATATAATAGCTCCTGATTAGAAAAGAGTAGTTGAAATGTTTTATAAAAAAGATAAAGCAACTATAGAAAATGGTCATGTTGATAGAAATTTGGTTTCTCTGTTAATGGTAAGTTCACTTCTGACAAACTTGAAATGTTTTCTTTTTTTTCAATTATGAAATATGACAGGGCCTGTAACACTTCATGCTGTACTGAAAATATCACAATTTTTAACTAACTTTGGTGCACTCCTCATTAGGTGCCCTCATACTTGTGTTCAAACTAATGTCCTCGTTTTTTGTTGATAACATATTTTAGCTGTTATGCCCTCAGGCCTCTTCTTTCACCTGTCAATTCAGAGCATTTCCAACTTAACTCTTTATTTAATCTACAATGGGAGTAGATTGTCTTCATTTTGTTGTTTATATCTATATATATATATCTTGTTTCTATTAGTCTTGCTATGGTCACACTTAGTATGCCATCAGAACTAACATTTTAACCCACTAATTGTTTCATTGGCTGATAACCTTGTGAGGTTAAAGTGTAGATTAAGATTCATTTTGAAATTTCATAAAGATTACCTGGATCGATGGACACCTGAAGAGCACTTGTCAAAATGTGGTAACAACAAAGATGAGGATATTACTCTGAGTGTAAATAATAACTCCTCATTCCAGATATTCATTGGGACTTAGTAAATACTAAATATCAGCTTTTTTTTTTATAAATCTTTGCCAGATGATTATATTTAGACCTACAGCTGATAAATGGGATTTTGACACCAATAAAGAAATGTTTAAACTTCAAAGGAGCTTATATGCACACTAGGATTATGACAGTTTGACTTCTCGTAAAATAGCTGATTTCATTTATCATAATTCGGACTTTTGGTAAAAAAAAAAAATAATGAAGACTGGTTTATTTCAGTTTTTTTGTTTTTTTTTATATATATGTCACCCCCCCCCAAAAAAAAACACAATTTCTAAAATGGTATATAGTAGTACTATGACCTTTTTAAGCCTTCTAGAACTTTATGAAACCTTATAAAACTTGTTTTTGTTTATTTGTAAATTTGTATGTTATGCTGCAGCTGTACACAGTTAAATGCATTAAAAATATATATAGGTAATATCCAATTACATCATTAGCAAATTGAAAAATAAACCTTAAATATTTTTCTTTCTTTTTTTATCCTTATTGCATATATGGTATAATATTATAATGAATAATAATATATAAGTAATATATAATTATATAAATAATATAATATAATGGTTATATGGTATAATATTATAATGGTTATATGATAAAATCGAATTTTCAATTTGGGGTTAGCTTTTTCAAGAACGAAAATAAATTACTGCTTTTTCATTACTTTTAAACAAAGGTTCATTGATTTATGGCATGTGAACATATGGTTACAAAAAACTCATAACATTCTTATCAATACTAGACTAATACTTAGTCAACACAAAGACATTACACAGTATAAACTGTAAAAAGAAAAAAAAAATTGATGCCATAATCATAAAGCCAAAAAAAATAAAAAATAATTTCTGTTTAAATTTCTGAGATGAGGAGTTATCATCATTTGTACTATTTACATGTAGACTATTGTCCACATTGCTGTTGTTGTTACCATTGCAATTTGGCCATTGTGCCTTCCAGCCTTCATCAGGAGTATGTTGATCTGGGTAACCTACAGGGAATTTCAAATGGAATCCTTTTATTTAATCTACAAAGATAGATTGTTCTCCTCGTTCAACTCATCCACGTCTAGTTCTTATTTTAAGAAACTGCTCAGTTATTGAGCACCTTGTTTTTCACAGAGCCCGAGTAGACCTCCCAGCCCAGTGATTGAACTCACAATTACTACGTCACCAAATTCATGAACCAACACTTTAATCCACCAGTCTGTTGTCCCATGGAACAATTCTCTGTGAAGAACTTGGAGCCTTAAACCTAACCTAACCTAATCTGCCTGCTGATGATTGTTGTTGCTGCTATTGAAGAGCTTTTGTTTTTCTTTCTTGATTACTGTCTCCCATATTGTATTTATTTATTCAACTGAGAAGGTTCTCATAACTGAGCATATGTGCTGATTCTTTCTGATTCTCCAGTATTCTTCCACGTTCAGTATTTTCACTGCATTCCACAGGGGCTGATGACTAGAATATCTTTCAGCCTAAGACATACACAAGTACAATCTACATGATACTGCAAAATATTTTTTGCTACAAGCATTTAAGTTTTAACATTCTATCTAAACAGCAAATGACATGCAGGAAAAACAACGAATGCATCAAAATTTGCATGAATTTCAAGACCGTATAATTTCCATTCTTGAAAATAACCAATGATGATTGAAAGCACTTGATCATACAATTTTGTCACACTTGAATTAAACATAAGTTACTTTGTATGAAAACAAAAGAAAAACTTTATCCTTAAAAATGATCAAAACCATCCTTGTCTGTGTTTTAATGAAACCTACTTAAATGAGAAACTACTGCTAAAACATACACACATTGTTATTTTTTTTCTTTTTCTTATCACTACAAGAAAAAGAAATAAAATCAGATTGTGATTCAAAAGAATTTGTTGACTGTGGCAGTGCTTTCTTTATCCTCAATTGCCTGATTGGATATTTTGTTGAAATCAGTTGTTAATGTTGATAGTGTCAAATGCTTCAGGAGGAAACAGTTTTTTTCAAGAAAATTCTGCCTCAGGGGTGGATACATACATTAAGATTTGACTTCTGCACAAGACAAGTGGACACATTTTCTTTCTGTTCACAGTATCCCAAGATTAAATGACTCATTTTCAGTCTCGTTATAAGTGTAGTTATATATATATATATATATATATAATATATATATATAATATATATATATAATATATATATATAATATATATATATAATATATATATATAATATATATATATAATATATATATATATATATATATATATAATATATATATATATATATAATATATATATATATATATATATATATAATATATATATATATATAATATATATATATATATAATATATATATATATATAATATATATAAAATATATATATATATAATATATATATATAATATATATATATATAGTGGATTTGTGCCGGCGCTCCATTTATTTATTCTTGAACATTCAAGCCAGTAGACAAAAATAAATAGAGTTCCTACTCAAATCCAAGTATCCACTAAAAATAAAAATCTGCTGTATTAATAAAAGATCAATTCTAATATATATATATATATATATATATATATATATATATATATATATATATTATATGCATGGTATGGAGTGGAAAGTGCTCAATATCAGTGATAGAGCTAACATAATAAGATGTATGGATATGAGTTTGTGACCCTGGGTTTCATGCTTTTGCAGTCATCAGACAAACTGGTTTATTTTTTTAAATTGGATCTATTTATGCTTGTTTGACTATGTTTGTTGGTGGGAGGGGGAATCTGCTTTTGTGTTTGTTTGGGTATATGCATCTGCGCCTAGCTTCGAATTGCTTATGGTGTGAACGGAGATGTGCACACCTGTATGTATGTGTCTATGCATATAATAATGCCACCCTAAACAAACATATAGGTAGATTCCCCCTCCTGCCACCAAACATAGTCAAACAAGCATAAATAGATCCAGTTTTAAAAATAAACCAGAGTTTGTTTGATGATTGCAAAAAAAGGGACCACATGAGAATTCATCCTCTCTACTTTCTTCTTAAAGAACTTAATGGAAGCCTTAATAATAATAATAATAATAATAATAATAATAATAATAATAATAATAATAATAATATAAAAAAGGAAACCAACACTCAATATTAACTACGAACATGTCCACAATGTCAGACTGTGTTTGGAAAATAAAACATCCATTTAACTCTAGATACATACACACCGCCCATACATCCAGTTAAGAAGTAAAAATAAAATCATTTTTGATAATGGCTAAAAGTATAGCCTAAACTGCTTGGAATTGCAGAACATTTGGACAATCTCTACACACTCTGTGTCCGGAAAACGCTTGTTCAAACAAAAGAAAAATTAAATAAAAAGCTTAATCGCAGTACCTTGTTGTCTTTAATGAAGCATGTGTAAAAGAGGGACTTCTGCCTAAATGTACAAATAAATATACATTTATATATATATATATACAGTGTAACTCGGATATAAGAGAGTTGTCGGGACCGGAGAAGAAGTCTCTTATATCCGGGTTTGGTCTATTTTGTTTACATTAACACAGGCTCTAATTTGGGACCAGAGAAAATCTCTCTTATATCCTGGTTACACTATATATATATATATAAGTGAACATTGAAGTCAACACTTAAAGGTAACAGGCTGTTTCATGCTAGATTCAATCGCCAGGTGGCCTGACGATTGCGTCTAGCATAAAACGGCCTGTCGCCTCTAAGTATTGACTTCAATGTTCACTTCTATATTTACACACACTCTATCTCTGATATTGAGCACTTTATCCCATAAATATAGCATACCCTAAGAGTATATTTCTTCACATATATAATAAAAGTCCATATATGCTTCTTCTAATAGGCTGGTTAATGAAGTTCGAGATAAAAAAACAACAACAAAAATGGTAATAATGTTAATGTTTTATGAACAATATTATTATATTTATTTTATATTAGTAGGCTTCTGGTTAATGAAGTTCAAGAGATAAAAAAACAACAACAAAAATGGTAATAATGTTAATGTTTTACGAACAATATTATTATATTTATTTTATATTAGTAGGCTTCGTTGTTTATTACTTGTTTCATTGATAAAGTACCCAGACATGAAAATTCAGACTTAAAAATCTTTCTCTTCATGCTTCCATTTAATCAAAATGCCTACTAATATAAAATGTTAGTTTTATTAACAATATTATCATTTTTGTTGTCTTATCTCTTGAATTTCATTAACCTGCTTATTAACTCTACGTACACACAGATATATAGTAGTGATACCTCAGCTTAAGTCATTTTTGCGGATATGTTGTTTATTGTTAAATATTATATGAAAAAATAAAACTCGCCTTGGGTTGTTTTACTTGAGATTATGCTGGCTGTTAAAAATATTAGAAACATCAAAACACTAAAGTAACAATAAACACACATAAAATCATAGTTAAATAAATTTTAAAATGATATATATATAAAATCATCGAATGCAAAAAAATTAGCATAATAAAGTAAGTTCAGCAGATGTTCTTATTTCAAATTCCTGCCAACTGGTGGCACTTGTGTGTTGTTTTTTGCTCCAACACCAATTTTGAATTCAGACTTGTTTACATCTGTGCTCTGCCATTGATGTTCTTTCATTTACATTTCAATTGTGATTTAGAATACATATTTGCCCATGGCTCCAAAGAAAAAGTGCTAATGCTAAGCAAAAGGCTATATCGCGTGAAGATGGAAATTATTCTATTCAGAATACTGTATGTACATATCATAAATACTGTAATAGACAATGGGAGTACTTATTTCCGGGTAATAGTGTGGTTAATTTGACTTAATTCGTTTTTTGAACAAATTAATACCATAGGTGTGAGGTGTATACTTTTGTGTGTGTGTGTGTGTGTGTATATATATACACACACACACACATACACACACCTATATATATATATATATATATATATATATATATATATATATACATACATACATACATACACACACACATATATATATATATATACACACACCTATATATATATATATATATATATATATATACACACACCTATATATATATATATATATATATATATATACACACACACACCTATATATATATATATATATATATATATACACACACACACACCTATATATATATATATATATATATACCTTTAGCATGATTTTTTCTAAGTAACAAAATTGGGCATTGGTTTCCTGATGTATGTAAAGGTGAACTGAGCCAATAATATTCTTCTCTGTGAGCAAAACTTTAATATTGTATGATTAATGAGTGTTTTAACTCCTAGACATTTGTATGGAAATAATATAGGACAGGTTGTCGTTATTTTTATCACATTTAGTTAAGTATTTGAATTGTCCATAAACTGTACTAAGCACAAATAGGCTGCATGTCGATAGAGAATGATTTCAGTACGTACATCTGAATAGGGGAGTAAGACTCTGTTTTTTCACACCATATTTCATTTGTGTGATACAATAAAATGCTCTTAAGGGAACACCTACCACTATGTTGATGACAAACTCAGAAAGAGAATTGAAAGAACTCTTAAACAAGGTAGTAATGAAAAATGAGAAGAAAGGACTAACTGTTATTTATAAGAAGATGGAATGCATGGTTAGCAAATGAGGCATCCCAAGGTGTGAGCTACATATTGGGCATATCAAAATCCCTTGGGTGCAGAAAAGGGATTGTCAGTGTTCAAGAATACATGCAATTGTTACTGAATAAGTCTCTTTTGGTTTTAGTTCTTAGAACAGTTTAAAAAAAAATCCCAAAGAAGCTTGGAAAGAGAAACAGCTACATTAGTCAGTAATCAACTGTAGAGAAAATTTTAATTAAAAAAAAAAAATCCCTAGCCTAAGCCTGATGTGATTGTATGAAATTGAGTAGGGTGGTTGTATAATTGCCAGGAAAATAACTTTCACAGTGAAACAGCCCAGCAATTGTCTTCTTTTCTCAAATTTGACTTAAATTCACTAGCCTTGCATTCTTCCTTTTAATAAGTATTTCTCAATCATATGAGCACAAGTGGTTAGAACGTTTGCTTCTCATGAGACCCGGGTTTAAATGTCAGCATGATCAATTTATCTTGACAAAAGTGACTTGATGTTATTGTCCTGCCAAAGCAATCTCATAGTGTGCCACTGTTGGAGAGTGCCTGAAAATGTTACCATGGGTGGACCCAAGCCTTGTGAATGAAATTGGACAGACAGAATTGTTTGTGAATGGTTGTGCTTGCACTAACTTACATGTCATTGTGACCGACGGTTTGAGCGTACTTTTTTTGTTCAAACTGTTGATCATGCCAGATGATATGCTCTCTTCCAGAATCTGTAACTAGGGTCTGCTCAGCATAGTATAAAGCACAGGCGCCCTCTAGGTGTTGAATGGAACAAATGTTCCTGAGCAGGCTTCTGCAACAACGGGGATTGGCTAGACGCTCTAGCAGATACGAGTGGCCATCCACCTAAATCCATGGATGTCTCCTGCTGAGGAAACACTCTCCTTAATTGACCATGTCTTCAGGGGTGTAGCTGTATTTACCACGCTTGGCCACTTTAGGTTGGTAAAGGCTATTCAACTCATAGTTGGGGCTTTTGAATTCAGAGTTGTCCTTCTCTTAGACCAGTTGCCACCCATGGCTATAGGACCTCATTCTTCCTGCTATTTTTCCCAAGGTATTTGCATGTAGGCGAATGTAATGAATTTGACTGGAATTTGAACTCTGCTCTCTAATTCCTCAATCTCAGTCAATTACTCTATTGTGTCTTGTACAATGGCCAGCCATTATAATTGTATTATTCACAGAAGAAATTATCAATTTATTAAAACCCATTTTCTATTTCCTTTTCAAGTTAGTGTTTCCTTTTTTAGTTGAATCTGAGCTTCTTTTTTTTTTTTTTAAACAATTCACCCCAAGCAAGGTGATAATACTACTAAGACACAAGGGGTTACTGAGACTGAAAGAGAATGAAAAGACTTTAGAAGGAACTGGAACCCCCAATCCTAAACAGGGAACATTGATAAATCTTTACTCCTGTTCAAAAGACCAGGCAGAAGTATGACCCTATCTACTTCTGTTAAAAAAAAAAAAAATAATTAGTAAATAAAATTTCAGAGTTTAGGCATTGAGATATTAGAAGTATAGAGTTGAAGTAGGCTTTAAGAAGGAACCAGAGACCCGATCTTAAACACAGTCTTCTGACTTGTGTTGCTTTAAATTTTTATCTGCTCTAAAAAAAATGAAAGCATATATAAAAACATAGTCTGAAAGTATAAAAAAAAATCTCATGACACAAACTTTTTACAGCTGTATATTTTGTCCCGAAGAGAAGATAATGCCTTCATTGGATGGAGCCTAACTTATTGACAATCATGTATATGAATTTTTTTTTTTTGGTAGGGGTATAACCTATTCAATACGAACTGTGTGCAACCACATCACATATGTACCAGACCCAGACCTAGAGCCACATATAGATTGAAAAAAAAGCTTCATATACCTCTCTCTCTTTCTCTCTGAATTGTTTTAGGAATTTTAAAGGTGTTTTCAAAAATGTCTCCTTGGACTTGTCCAAAGAACACTAGTTTTCTTGACAGCAATTGCCACAAGTGATTGTCTAAGTTTTGGAGGAATTAAAAGGACAAATAAATGTTCAGAAATTTTATTTTTTGCTTTTTTATAACTAACTTGGACTTCTGGGGGGCTTATATGGAGAAATTGATAAATATTGATATTACATTTGGTATTACTTGAATCTTTAAAAAAGAAAAATAATGGTCAGTTTTATTATGAGACATTGGCTATCTTTCTCTCCTCTTTGGTCAGTTATGAACATGGAAAATAAGATGTGTATACAGTTCAAGTTGTTTACATCTGCTTTGCACTAATAACCTTGGGAAAGGCATGAATTTATTTCTTCCTACACTCTAAGAGCATGATAATATATCTTTTCATTTTTACTGTCCATCTGCTTTTAATCATTATCTGCTATAGGGATCAATTATTTAAGCTCTTTGCCAGACTAAGCAAAGCTTGATATATAAGCAAGTATAGTTGTGTGTGTGTGTGTGTAAAATTCGATTATCAATGTAGATTTTACTTTGTCTTATATCCCACTATTTTTCTCATTCTCCCTCTCCCCTTTTTTTTTTCTCGTTCTCCCTCTCCCCTTTTTTCCTTCTCGTTCTCCCTCACTCATTTTTTTCCTTCTCGTTCTCCCTCTCCCCTTTTTTTCCTTCTCGTTCTCCCTCTCTCCTTTTTTTTTCCTTCTCGTTCTCCCTCTCTCCTTTTTTTCCTTCTCGTTCTCCCTCTCTCCTTTTTTTCCTTCTCGTTCTCCCTCTCTCCTTTTTTTCCTTCTCGTTCTCCCTCTCTCCTTTTTTTTTCCTTCTCGTTCTCCCTCTCTCCTTTTTTATTCCTTCTCGTTCTCCCTCTCTCCTTTTTTTTTCCTTCTCGTTCTCCCTCTCTCCTTTTTTTTTCCTTCTCGTTCTCCCTCTCTCCTTTTTTTTTCCTTCTCGTTCTCCCTTTCTCCTCCCCATTTTTCTTTTCTCTCCCCTTTTTTAAAATCAGTTTGGGCTGCTACTGTAGTCTGATATCTACTGTACATTTTCTACTATGGTATGATATTTACCAACTGTTGGAAGTATGAAATATGTTAGGGTTAAAGACAGTGAGCAGTAAACTGGTTATGTATTAAAAGTCATTAACAATTTTTATGCCAAAAAATTTTTAAAAAATCATAATAGTGATTTTAATGTTTGTAAACTGATTTGATGTCATTATTTTTCCTGAGCATTTTTCAGCAATAACGAGTGCTTCATCATTTATGGTAGGTCGCAAATGCCTTGGTAGATATCCTACTATTAGTAGCACCTAGTTTGGTTTAGTACAATTATAAAATATGGTTAATATAGCAATAATTCTGGTGTAAAATTAGTCTGCAACTAGTTTATTTTTAGTTTGCTTGATGTTTAGTAGTCTAAATATTTACATGGTGTATTAATTACCCTTGAGGCAATCTTTGAAAATAATTATTCTTAACATTCAGACATTTGTACACAATAATCCTCTGTGTATGCATATACACACGGTGTTGTGGGGTAGGCAAGTTGTGTGACTCATTTGTTTCTCTCCTTTGTTCTTTTTATTCTCTCTTTTCTCTCTTTCTTGTTTTGATTATTAAATATTTTCTCCCTTTGCCATATTTCTTTACCATGCCTTCTCTCTATTCTCTTTGTAGTCATTTTGAATAACTTTTCTCTCCACCCTCCTTTTTACTATTCTTTCTTTTTCCTGTGCTGTCTACATTCTTCCTCATTCTCTTCCCCACTTCTTCCCTGTGTACTGTCAGCTTTTCCTTTTCTCTCCCCCCCCCCCCGATTGATTTCTTTGTCCTTCTAACTTCTTCTCGGTTTCTTCTCTAGCTCGTCTCTCTCCGCAATCAATCTCGATTCAGGTTACTGGTTTCAGCTACTCCAACTTATATGGTTAATATGCCCCCAATATTTTTGTCTCTTATTTAATAATTCACAAATATGTGCCGTGCACTCGAGCATAAATTGCCTCCTCTGCCTTATACTGTTCTTTATACAGTGTAACCCGGATATAAGAGAAACCCTGATATAAGAGATTTTCTCTGGTCCCAAATTAGAGCCATACTTACCTAAACAAAATAGACCAAACCCGGATATAAGAGACTTCATCTCCGGTCCCGACAACTCTCTTATATCCGGGTTACACTGTATTTGCATTAGTGATTTTTCGATATTTCACTTTCTCTTTGATGTTAAAAAAAAAAATGGGAGCTCGTTTTTGTTATAGAAATTTACTTCTTACTTCCTAAGTATTGCATGTCGTTATGAAATGAATTTATAAATTGGTATGAAGTAATTCTGGTGTAACATGATTCCTCATTGAAAGCACTTCAAAGTTGGTATTCCTTCTCCAAAACAGTAATTTCTTGTGGGAACAGAAATTATACCAGAAATAAATTACAAGGAAAAATAGTTTTAAATTTTCAGTTATTTGTATAATATCTCTGTTCTATCAGTAATACTTGCATTACTTTCTAACTGGTCTTTAGTTCTTAATACAAGGGAGTTTGGGTCTTATAAAAGCAGGGAATTTTAAAATCATTTAAAGGATCAAAAGGGGCAAAATTGATCAAAGAGGTGGTCTTAAGCGTGATGGGATCAGAAAACAAAACAAGCCTGCTCTTGCATCTATAAAGCATCTAAGAGTACTGTCAATTAGTTTCTTTTATTTATTTATTTATTTTCAGTGCATTTCTATAGTAAATTATTAGCAGTGCATGGGTATGCTTGCTTTATATATATATATATATATATATATATATATATATATATATATATATATATATATAATTATTTTCTATTTTAAGAAGAGAGATAAAACATTTATACTTGATCATTAATTAGTAATTAAATTCTAATATATTTATTTGTAAAAATACCGTATAGTCTGTTAGTTATTAGGAGAAATGGTACTTTAAATCTGTCCGAATAAAATTTACATATTAAAAATATGACTTCCTCATATTGAAATGTCCCTTTTAGAAAATCTTTGTGTATAAAAATATGAATTAAGCGGATAAATAAAAATGCCAACAATTTTTTTTGTTGTTGAAAGCTCAGTCAGCACGCTGAATAACAGATGTCTATGTTTGTGAGCAGGCAGCCCCACCCCACCTAAACTTAACCTGACTTTGTCAGTAACATATATTTGATACATAAGTTGTCTAAGGGAATTAAAACCCAACCATCCCTAATCAAAATAGATTGCAATTTTTTTTTTAACCATAACAACTGAAAATATTAAGATTGCTTGCACTTATAAATTAAGTAAATTTCTTAGTTATTCCTAACATCACTTGGCAATGGAACGAAACTTTGGATTTTAAGTTTAATTTTTATAATTAAATTTACAACTTTAGTTTCAGTTTTGAAACAGAAATTTCTGTGTCGTGATGGAATCATATTTTTAAAAAAGAAAATAATTTTAATATTATGCTCTGCTGTTTGTTTTGAACGCTTTTTTAAAAAATAAAAATAATTGCTGAGAACACTGGATTATAAATCTTACTGTTCTTTCTTATATATATATATATATATATATATATATATATAAGCAAAAAGGAGAACTTAGTTGACACGTTTTGTCCTCTGACTTTATCAAGGCAAATGTAAGGAATTTAATTCTGTTTATAAATACTTGTTGCAGAATAAAATCCTTACATTTGGTAATGTCCATCAGAGGATGAAATGTGTTGACTAAGAAAAGTTTTCCTTTTGTCTTTATTCATATTACCTTTTTATATATATATTTTTATTTTTAGTCATTTCTGAATGTGTTTTGTGTAAAAATTCATATATATATATATATATATATACCTTGTTTTTGTTCATATTAAAGTATGCAGACCAAATTTTCCTTTTCCTTTTTTTCTTACTGCAGCGTCCTTTCAGGGTGCGAGTGATCATGACTCTTCACAGTCTTAATTACAAAAATTGTCACACACACCCAAAACATATATATATATATATATATATTATGTCACTCACAGACAGTACTGTTTTGGTGTATCACAGCTCCTCAATGCGACTAGACTTCCGAATGCCTCAAGCCCGGATTGAAACACAACTAATTTGGTGTCAGCCAGAGCTATCTTCACTCGGTAGAGTTACACAACTAAATCTAGCATATTTTTTTACAAATGTAAACAAATGCCAATCAGCCAAAGTGCTCCATTCATATATATATATATTCTTTGATTATACTATGTTTGGTGGAAAAAATATTAGAAAACATTTTGTAAAAACAAGTTGCCATTATAGAAATTTAGGAGTTCTCAAAAATTTATTTACTTAAGTAGGTTTTGGAAGAAAAGAATTTTTACTTGAATCTTGTGAAAAATGTTTACAGTTGGTATACGTTACCTGTCAAAAAAGGTCAAGTGGGTATTGAATCAGCTTTTCTTATCTATACATCTGATGTTTTGAGCATATTGCAAGAAAACTGAAGCATGGATATTAAAACACACACACAATTGTCTTGTTCTGTATTAATTTTTAACTACTAACAGTCCTATTGTTTTTTTGTTTTTTTTCTTTGCTTAGTCTCTGATTTTACAATGTACAGATTGAGTGTTAAGATAAATTTTAGGTTCTGAATTGTAAAATTTAGTGTTTAATCATCATCTGCTTTTTTTTTTTTTTTTGCTTATTACTTGAAATACTGAGTGAGGACAGAAAACATTAAAGACACTGAGCCACAATAAGCAAAGTTAAAATGCCACCCACACATATATATCTCGCACATTGAGTACTGGTTTTAATAAAATAGTGCTCAATGCAATATAACAGAGCTATAAATTATATATGAATGAATATACATTTTTTTTCTCACCTGGAGCACAACTCTGTTTGACAACAATCCCAATATAAAATATGGACTGCTCCACTATAATCCGGTATAACATATTTAAATTATGTAACAGCAATCTGAAGATTGTGTTGTGCATGAAACTCTGTCGTGCTACGAGTGACGAAAATATATATATATATATATACACATACCAGGCCCAAATGTATTTAATCTTAAAATGCAGTTATAAATATTTTTTTGTCTCCATCACACAAGGATTTGCTGTGGTGATGTTATATTATGAAAGTAATTCTTTCTCTTTCTTCCTCTATATGCCATGTCCCTTCAGAGCAATCATGGCTCTCCACAGTGAGTCACTGTTATACCCCTTTGCAATTAGATATCTTTCTAATTCATTCTGCATGCTGACTGGATGTGAATGCCACAAAATCAGGTTTCTGAGAACAACCTGGTAGTCGCATCCTGGCTGGTTGTCATGCAGGATGCTGTCGCCACCTCCTTCATCACCACCACTCAACATGACCGCATCTCTCATCAACCGTTACCACTCCCAGGCTTGACCAACCACCTCGGCTATCCGGCTTCAACTTGAAACATATCAACCTTGACTCCTCCCAGCTACAAGCCTTCATCAACCCGAACCTCGTCACTTCGGCAAACATCAGCCACAAGCGACTAACTATCCAGCCTTGATACCATCCATCTATGAGCTTTCATCATCGACAATGCTGTCAACTCAGCAAATATCGACCAACAGAAATCGATCCTCCACCATGACCTTAATCAACAACCTCCATTCCATAGAACAGGCCTACCAACCCCTGCCATCACCTCGACCTACCTTGACTTGTTTACAAGTCATTCCCTTCGCAATCGATGCAGCAACCTCTGTTCCATAGAACAGGTCTACCAACTCTCCACTGTCACCTCAGCCTGCCTCTACTCATTTACAAGCCATTCCCTTTGCAGTTGGCACTGTGACCTCCATTCCATAAAACAGATCTACCAGCCCTCACTATCACCTCAGCCACCTTGACTCATTTACAAGGCATTCCCTTCATAGTCGATACCACAACCTCCGTTCCATGGAACGGGCCTACCAAAACCATACCAATCCAATGTCAACACAGTTCAACACAACAGGTCAACCAACCAACAAAACGACCTACCATCGTGACCTTGATCAACCAAATGTGCACTGACTGTATCCTATGACCTCAGCCATGCCAGCACAAGAAATGGGTCAACTCCTAGCACTATGCTTACACTAGATCGTTATTCCTGTACTCTATACTAGCAATAAAAAATTGTTTCAATCTAATCCTTGTTATTCCTTTCGCTACCAAACGCTTTATATAACATCACCATCTTGTTCCTTTATGGGTCTCTTTCTCTCTGTTCCTTCATCTATTTGTGCAAATTTGTCAAGTAGATTACTGTCATCCTACTCTTCTTGCTTTCAATATCACTGATGAGTATTAAATTCTCCAAGCCTTCACTCCTCATTTCTTTGTAAACCACCTCCCAAATTTCAATTAATCTTTCAATATTTTCATTGTAGTTTATATTCTCTTTTTATTAAATAAATTTTACATGATATCTCTGATTATATAAACAGCCCGTTTTTATTAAAATATTAACATTATTTAAGTTTAATTGTATAGCCGTATAATTTATGTTTAACTGTGAAAAATACTGTGTGTATAAAGAAAAAGAAATAGTGGTGAGATGTGAATTGGTCATCATAATCTTTGACTTTGTTTCAAGTTTGAGCCTTGATAAGAGTTCGAAAGCATTTATGCAGCCTTGCTGGTTGTTGATACTAATCTAGTTAAAATTTTGTGTGTTAATACCATTTTTACTGTGTGAACTTTTTGCCTTATTACTGTTGCTTTGTCTACTTTTGTCTTGCACATATATACAGGTGTCCATAAATTTGTAAAAAGGATTAGAAAGAAGTAAATCTATATTTTCTAAGGTTTTATTGAAATTTTATTTAAAGTTTCCACATGTCCTCCATCATTAGCAATACAAAGGGTAATACAATTTTACAGTTCGCGGAAAACATTTGCCAACTGATTTACAGTAATGCCTGAAATCACAGTTATTTTAACTATACTTAAAACTAGGTACATTAAACTTTATAACATTTTTTACAGATTATTTTTATCGCAAATACAAATAAAGTTTTAAATTTTTTAAAGTGCACACAAACTTTATGGACACCCTGTGTGTGTGTGTGTATGTATGTATGTATATATATATATATATATATATATATATATTAAAAGTTTGGTGGCTCTGCACTAAGCCTTCACCACTATAATCAAATCATATGTGCTAGTGTCTGACTCTCAGTTTCTACGAACTGAGCTGCTTGACCCTCTTACGTCAAATACAATGGGAGAGCCCATCATATATATATATATATATATATATGTCTGCTTAATATTATCTTTGCCGTATTCTTTTCTTTCCTTTGTTATTTTTGGAATGTTTGGTTATCAACTTTTGTAAAACGGACTACTGTCCAACATGACATGTTACAATTCAACATCCATCAATTACTTTTCTGCGGGAAAACTTGTCACTGCACAGAGGCCCAAAAGCTGACTGCCTCATAGACTCAGTTCAAGTTTACATGTAGAAAAGCAATTTTTTTTTTTTTTTTTTAAGCGTATCACCCCAAGCAAGGCTGGAGGTCACTATCACGCAAGGGGTTATAGAAGGGTTGGAGGAAGAGCAGATAGGAGTGGTAAAGGAGAGGATGTGGAGAAAGAGAAAGACAGTGGGTCGATCAAGGCAAGGGGGTTACAGAAGATTTGGAGCGAGAGCAGATAGGAATGAAAGGTGAAAGGATGTGGAGAAGGGAAGTGGATAGATCAAGGCAACTGGAGATGTCAATTGACGCTACACTTAAACCGTTGGAGATTGTATTTGTCAGGGAAACAGTAATAGGGAAGGGAGTTCCATAGGCGAGATGTGCGAGACATGAAGCTATTGGAGTAGAAGAGATGTCTACATCTAACAGTTTCAATGGTGTAGGCGTGGGACGTTTAAATTCACGAGGCCTGGGAACCAGCGAAAGCAGCTCCTCGGAGCAATTACCGTGAAAGTATTTGTAAAAAAAGACAGAGCGAGGCAACATCGCGTCTGTGAGAGAGCGACTGCAGACGAGATGACAGATCAGGGCCAATCACATTGCATATCCGTCTCTGGATCTTATCAAGAACCCTGGGGCAAACAGCAGGGGCCCCAGATCATATATGGCAGCAATACTCCATGCTAGGGCAAATGGTCGATTTATAGACTTGGAGGATCGATTCCGGGGAGAAAAATTTGCACAAGAGCTACAAAACTGGTTCATTTGGGTTTTTTTTCTGTCTATTTCCAATACTCACACTATGCACGTGCTAAACTTTTTTTCTTCCTTACAATTTTAGCCAAATTTGGTGAATTTTAGTGTTATCTCCTCCTACCGCTTCTTCCATGCATAGTCAGTCATACCACATTTTTTAAAGTATCTCCATGCAATATCTTTTTGGTGTTCTGAGACTTTGCTTTTGTTCTCAGTATATAATATTCTCAGTTCCAAATTTTCTTCTACTCAGGGTTTTACTTTGGGGAAATATTTACATGGTATGGAATTGCTTTTGAAGACTGTCCTTGTGTTGTACGGATTGTATATACTTTGGATCTCCTGTGCCTCTGATGTATTTATTGCCTGTGACTTTTAACTCTTGGATCTGGTGATTCTTACTGCTGATATGTTTGCAAGCTCATCATTTCTATGGTGGGTGTCCTTTAAACTGGTAATCTCTTGTGTGTACCTCTTTTGCTCAGTGTTGTAAACAATGAAATATTTTTGTATTGCATGGTTTGGTGGAACTGTAGTTTAGGTAATGTCCATTGAATGTCTATGACGTATGAATGTCTTAAGTCCATGTGCCTTGTATCCTATCATCTTTTTTTTTTTTTTTCAATTAGTTATAGGATTTCTTGAGGATGGTAGCCTTTGCCTCTTATATTCAGGCAGATCATGGATGGTTATGATTAACCGGGTTAACGTAGTTTTCACAATGTTGAGAAATTTCAGCAGTCAGTCTTGCCTTCATCAGGATTTTTATTTTTCTATCCTAAATAAAATTAAAACTATAATAAAAGAAGAAAACATCTTCAAATTAATGAAATAAGTTACCAACATTGTTCTAATATATGTAACATTTTAGTGTCACCGAATTTTAAAGAAAGGAATACACTTTATTCTTTAGACTTTGTTATATTTTGTACCAATGAACACTAATGGGTATGTCCCAATCCTCATAAATACGTTGGACACTATTGTAAGTGGGAGTAATATGCTAAGTAGTACACCACTAGGCGTGGTTTACCTACTTCACGCTGCTGGCGAGTATTGTATTTTGTTGATGTTATAAAAAGTACCATTTCATTTCCAACCTCCATTTTGGTTATTCCTCATTCAGTAACCCTTTCTAGGTTATATAACACTTTACCAAACTAATAACATGGAAACTTAGATTTACTGCTTCAAATAAATTATTTTGACCTATTGAATATTGATGTTCAAAATGTTTTTGTTCTAATTTTTCTTAAGTCTGACTTTGCATCTCTTTTCAGGTGGCTGTGAGAGATGCCCTGAACATGGCTATAGATGAGGAGATTGTGCGGGATGATAAAGTTTTCTTAATGGGAGAGGAGGTAGCTCTTTATGACGGTGCATACAAAGTAAGTTATCACTTTTTATATTGATCAATTTATTCTTGTTGCCTAAGGACTAACAACAATTATTTGTTAAACAAAATGCCCTCAATAGATTTTCTATAAAGATATCATAGAGGCTGTCAATTGCCATTGACCTACAACTTCAAGTGTTGACCAATGAACTTTGTAATTTTATTAGATAATTCAGTTAAGTGCTCATGCTTTCACTCTATATTGTATATACAGTACATGTTTACACACTAGATCTTTGTCAAGAGCAGATAGCTGTTATTTTAATAAATGTATTATTTATTATATATATTGGTATATCCATGCCGTCAAAAAATGACAGCAGTTGTAAGAAAGTTTTATTGTTCAGTTGCAATGGAAAAAAGGTTTTAAAACAATGTATTGAAATTCAATAAAGCATAAATATGCACAATTCACAATTAAAACAAAGGCCAATGAATCATTTGATTAATCTGCTGCCTTATTACTATGTTTCTTAAAAATATTTTTGTTATATTGCATTTAATACGTAAACATAACAATTACACGTCTTTCATTGAATTACATAACAAATATTCAGAATTCACAACATAAGCAGGAACCACGGAATTATTTGTACAATTAGTTCTTCTATTATAATGTTTCTTGTAATACCGTAAACTGGATCCTACAAGTCAACCTCAAGATTTTAGCTCAAAATTCTGAGTTAGATCTATCCCTACCATATAGGTTGATTTCCTTTTTCTTACCTCCCAATTCATTCAATTTAAACTTAGTGTATCAGCTGTTTGACTGCAGTATGTGCTGTAGCGTTTATAGAATACTAAATTTGTATTACTATTTAATTATTTTATATTAATTTCTATGTTAATATGCCAAATATGTTAACCAAAGACAAATTTTAGTGGGATATATTTGTAGTAGCCTGCTGAAGATACAGTAAATGGTACGAATGCTATCCCACTTGTCTATAACACAGTGGTAAAGTTTTATGTTTTATACCCACTATATAAGTAAACCCTTAGTTTTGGAAAGATTTTTAAAAATTTGGAAACTCTACTTTTATGCTACAATTTATGGTAAGTTGTTTTCAAAAAGAGATTTCCTTGGCTGTCTTTTACTTTTGATATCAAACTGCTAAATTTTGTCCTGGGTATGACAATAAACTACATTCGCATCCTGGGTAAGACGTTAAACTACATCCAACAGCAAGGCCTCTGATTGGAGGTTTGAAGAGTTTGGAACCACCGCTTGATTGCTGGTGTTCCCAGGTTAGTATCACCTGTTAGGGTCCCAGCTATGGGCAAGTGGTTGACCTCCAAATAGAGTTCAAGATGCTGTGGAGGTGTAAAAATAGATATTAATAACAGCAATACATTTTTGAGGGAAAAATTATTACCAGAAATAGATTTTAGAGAAAACCTTTTTTTTACCAGCAATACTTTTACAGAGGAAAAATTATTACCAGCAATACATTGTTGAGGAAAAAATTATTACCAGCAACACATTTTTGAAGAAAGAGTTATTACTAGCAGTATAGTTTTGAAGGACAAATTATTGCCAGCAATACATTTTTTGTAGGAAAAATTATTACTAGCAATGCTTTTGTGAAGGAAAAATTATTGCCAGCTATACATTTTTTGTAGGAAAAATTATTACTAGCAATGCTTTTGTGAAGGAAAAATTATTGCCAGCTATACATTTTTTGTAGGAAAAATTATTACTAGCAATGCTTTTGTGAAGGAAAAATTATTGCCAGCTATACATTTTTAAAGGAAAATTATTACAAACAAAATATTACCAGCAATACATTTTGAAAAAAAAAAAAAAAAATTACCAGTAATAAAAATTTTGTTGGCATTAAATAACCTATTGAGGTTGATATGTTGTCAAATAAACCAAACCAAACCAAAATGCTAAATTGGAAGCTTCAGTCCATGTATTGTGGATCTTGGAAATCATTTCAGAATTCACAACTTAAACAGAAGCTACTGATGAACAGTTTAGTCAATTCTTCTATCACTTGTAAAGATTTTGTTTTTAAAAAAATTGTCTTGGTTGTCTTTATTTTGAAGCTGTTTTTTTTTTTTTTTTTTTTACTGAGCGTTATATAAGATAGTACATGAGCAAACTCTGGGGTTGACAAACAGATGTCAACATAAGGAAATGATTGACTTTGCAACCTGTCATTCTAAATGCAGAAATAACAAGAAACTAATGACCATGCAAACTAAATGTAAGATTAGTATCACTGGGTGTTAGATTTAATCTTGGTTTGAACTTCTCATCTCCTTTCTTACTGTCATTTAGTATTTTGCTATGAATGTAGAGAGCATGGACTTTATTATAAATCTAGTTCCATTAAGTAACCCTCTTTTAGAATCAAGATTCTGTGGAATCATAATAATCATGCCAATTCTGCATATGTGGCAGCATTCCAGGCATAGTGTTTAAAAATTCAACTGGATAGTCTATAGAGTTACTTCATTTGATATATCAAGTCTGTCAACACTTGCATACAAGATAGTACAGGCAGTAATCATAGGCAACTTATATAGAGCATGACACAAAGGATATAAATAAATACACAACGGTAATTATTATATAGTGTTGATTATGCAAAACTTCTCAACAACAGCAAGAACTAAAATGAATAGCACATTTCACTTCAAGAGAAAATAATTACTTAATCAAGATGTTGATGTTCCTCATTATTTCAAACAAAAGGCTAGGAAGGAAGTCTCCTCCCATCAATACTGGAAAGAGCGATAAGAGTAAACTTGAGAAACCTTTTTTTCTGATAAGTTTTAAAAGAAAGATTTTATAAATTTCAACTGAAAGTAGCGCTGACTGCTTAGTCAATGAATGCTGAATGTTTCCTTATAAGGAAACAGCTAATATTACTATATATTGTGCATGAAATTGTGCTAATGGTGAGGAAGAAAATGTATATTTATTATTAGTATAAATTTTAGCTCTGTTATACATCAAGCACTCTTATTACCACCAGTATTCACTGTATGATATTTTAGCTGAAAGAGAGAAAAAAGAATGAATAGGAATAGGGAACGTGTATAAGGAGACAAGAAAATTATAAAAAGAAGAAATAACCACAATATTTGACACATACATACATACACACATACAATCCAACCTAACACCAATAAATAGTGCATGCATCAATTTTTAACTTATAAAAATAACGAAATTGCGAAAATCCACAGTCAATTTCAGATACCTCCTGACTCTCAAATGGACAGAACAATTACAAAAAAAGGTTCATCTATGAAACTCAAGTTGAGGTGGTATATATATAACATGAATTGGTTATGTGACAAATTTTATTTGTATTAATCATATAAGAATTAACAACGACAGTATATGTCTAGAAAACCAGAAGTCAAAATGACTACAATTGAAAGACGAGAGGAAGAGAAAAAGAGAGAAAAGATTAAGGAGTGAGTGTAAAGTGAAAAAAAAAAACAATGAAAAGGACAAATTAACCGTGACATTCTACACCTGTGTACACATTATGAAAAAAAAATCTTGTGCCAATAAAAAGTGCATATAAAAAAGAAAAATCAAAGTATAAGCAGTCAATTGCTAATACCCCCTGCCTATGAACCTCTGAGATCAGGATGCTGAAGGTAACATCAGTTAACTAAATGACAAGCCTTTTACTTCTATTAGTTTCTGGTGATGCAAAAAAATATTTTTTTAATGGTGAATAAAATTTCATGTAAGAATTTGGAATCATTGAACATAAGAAAATGCAGAGCAACAATTTTTTTTTAATGTGTATTTGCTTTGTATTTATAAATACAATGCAATTATAAATTAATTAAATAGTGACATTATCATTTTTTTAGGTGAGTGGATGAGTAAACCTGAAATGTTAAAAAAAAATAAATCATCACCTGAATATTCTTTTATTATTTCGAACTATTGTTCTCATTTTGGTTGATATAGGTGTTATTATAGATACATTTCAATCAAGTACCTTCTGGTCATCATTGGTTGGCTGATATGCAATATCTTGATTATTGTGATATTTTTTACCTGCTCTATCAGTTATTGTTCATTACTGCTGAATTGGTGCTTCATTACCTGATCCTAGGATTGAACTCCTGACCAATATAGGATAGTAACACATGTAAAACCAACTTCTTTACCCATTCCACCACCTTGAAAACAAGAATATTGACAGTTACTCGTCTCAGAAATGAAATAGTGATTTTTCCAAGCGTAGCTTGTATGTGGCACAAGGCTGAAAGTAAGGGGCACCCAGTGAAGATCGAACTCACTACTCATTCGTAATTGTTTTAGTGAGACAAGCTTGCTAACCATTACACCTCCTCGAGGTGCCCTTCTCAGAAATGAAATCTAGCATCACCTGAAGTGCCAAAAAGTTAGAAACAGTTAAAGTGCTGCACCTTCCTTCACCTGAATTGTTTTAGCTATGCAACGTGGTGTAGGGTTTAAAAGTTGCATTGGTGGTGTTGAACTGAATTATTGTGTGTGTTGAGTGTGGCTGCCGGGAATTTAGTAATGTCTGCTGTATGTCCTGTACATTCACAATGGGGTTTAAATCTGGTGAGTGTAAGGATCAGTGGAGTACAGCCAGCCAAGTGTTCCTGGAACCAGTTTTGTGTTACCTGTGGCCAGGGTTATGTTATTTTACTGGCATAAACTCTCACCACTGAGAAAGATGGCACAATAAAGGGAGTGCACATAGTCTGCACCAAAATTCACTAGCAAAGTCTAAAAAATATGCACACAACCCACATTATTACAGATTTGCCACCAGAAAAAGGGTCACCAGATTTCCATGGTCTAATTGCAATGTCCTCTGGTCCAGGTGATGCACAGTAACTGATGCTATGGTCTGTTGTTTGATGGCTAAAGCAAAACCTGTTTTATGAATGTATGCTGTAAAGTACACTGACTGAAGGTTTTGAATGGCACAATCATTAAATTGTGGTCTGCTGCAATGTTACCTACTTTATTGGGAAACTATCAGTCACTAGCAGTCCTGTAATTTGTGTGTGTTGGCAGTTTTCATATGCCTGTCTAGGATCTACATAGTTCTTTTACAGAATTAAAAAAAATCAGTAACCAAAATTATGATATTAAATATCTTTCAACACAGATGGTATCTTGATGTTTGTATGAAGTTTTTAAAAAAAAGTATTCTTTTGGGTATAGTCTCACTCTTAACTGTTACTCATGACTAAAATTTTCTGCTTTCTAAAGGCTTACAGCTATATCATGTCAAAACAACAGTTCTCATTCAATCACCAAGGTTAAGCAATGTTGAACCTGATCAGTGTCTAGATTGGTGACTGCTTTTGGAATACCAGGTGTAGTATGCTTGGGATGTGCAGGATTGGAATTGAAAATTGGAGATCCTTAAAATTGAAAGTCAGATTTTCAATTCCGGTTGGGTTTGTTATATTCACTTACACGGAAATGCCCTTGGGAAAAATATGAATCCACCTCTTCTCCCCCGCCCCCAAGCTATATGTTAATTATTTGGATTTGTATCAGTAAATCATTATCTCCCCCAAATTCTTACAATCTAAAAATATTTCATGGCTTTAAATAACCTGCAAAAGGTTGATAAGTCATAAAAAATGAATGACTCAATCCAGCTTTTTAAAGAATACCAAAATGTAGCCAACCTAATCTTGCCTATCCCACAGACACCACATGGTTCTTGAAAATGACTGAGACTTATGAAAGTTCTTGAACAAAACAAAAACATGAATAGATAGCTTATCACAATTTTAATCCCAATAAACAAAAACTTATTTGAAAATTGGATAAATACAGTAAAAAAAAAAATTTACAGACAGACTTTGTTGGTTGTATTTAATCAAACTTGTTTGGAGATAGGAGTTGAGAATATGGATTAAAACTGACAGAATGGCTGGACAAGGAACAAATAGGGAAAATCTTTATAAATTTAACAGGTTTTAATTACTTAATATTTCTATGTATTTTCTCTGTAATAGGTTGTATTCATTTTTTCTTTTTTTCTTTTAGTAAGGTAGCATTTTTAAAGTCAACATACAATAAAGACACACTTCCTCATATCACCAATATTAATCAAACTTGAAGAATGTAATTTCATATGGTTAAAATATGTTAATGTAATCAATTTTTAATACATACTTAAATTAAACTAACATTTCAAGAATTAAACATGCACATGCCATGCTTTATGCACGTGATTTCCACACAACCAATGAAAACAAAATTTTAAAATTGATACATATGTAAACACAAATGCCATAAAATAAGCACATAACCAATGAAATAACATGGAATTTAAGAATTGAAATACAACTCCACATTCCCAAATTTCTGATGAACCTAAATAAAACACAACAAAACATTAACTGTATTGAGATTTTCCTTGTTCCTTATTTAATTATATATCGATGACAATTTATAACTATTATATATTTGAACTAGTTTCTCTTGTTGAATTAATTCCTATGCCTTGATGTTAAAGGCATATAGGAGCTGTCCACAGTACATGATCTTGTTTAAGCTTCTGACTGGCTTCACTCATTACCAAGAATAAAAGAAAGTCAAAGTTCATTTACTGAAGGTTCGCATCTTTTGGATGATTTGGTACACACACTATATATATATATATATATATATATATATATATATATATATTTTTGTCCTAAGAGGTGTTGTGTTTTATTTTTATGATAAATTGATACGTTTTTGTTTATATTATATGACAAGACCAATCTTTTTTTTTTCTTTTTAAATTTTACACATGATAATTCCTGTTGATGAATATATACATATCAATAAGGATTCACAAAAAAAAAAGACAGCAAAATTCATTTGAAATTCCTTGAAGGGTTGTAAAAAACTTTATAAATATCTCTATTATAATTTTGCTTGTCCTTCCATCACTTAGTTAGTTCCTTAGTTTGCACGACCGTTACATCCTGCCAATACCTCATAAATAATAGACTATTCCATTTTAGCCATGAAAATACGGAACTGACATATCAGGGACGCTACTTGGTTTCAGTGAGAAAATGAAAGAAGGAAGATAGAAGTGTTTAACAGCTAATTAAGGGAAATGGAAAAATTTGTCCATTTCCAATTTTTTCATTTGTTACACCCTTACTTATAAATAAATTTATTAATGAAAATGTTTGCAGGATAGATTTTCAGCTAGTATATGTAATTAGAATACACCAGTCAAAATATTATTCAAATTGACATATATCAACAATTGGTGACTTACATCTGAATTTCAGGACTGCTCTTCATTCAGTAGCCACTGCTTTGGATGGAGCAGGTGAATAGTAGGTGGGCCTGCAGGTATAACTGAATAGGTACGATTTGTTTTAGCTACCGAAGCATTTTTAACTAACTTTCAGGTAAACAACAATTTTGTCTTAGAAAAAAACAACACCCTGATGATGACATTGTGCTAATGTTGAAAGTACTCGGAATAAATGAATATGTATCAACATGGTAATTTTCTCTCTTCTTTTAATAAGGATACTAAGAAGCTTCTTCGTAAATATGATCCTATTGAAAATAAGTCAACAAAACTTGTCTAAATTATTCAATGAGACAGACATGTCATCATATATATATATATATATATATATATATATATATATATATATATATATATATATATATATATATATATATATATATATAAGGTCATCCCATAAGTTCTGTCCAAATTTTAACTTTTTGTTAAAATGAATGAAATTTAAAGAGTATTTTATAATGTCTAATGGAACTGAACATTATTTTTATGTTTAGATGCATTTAAACTAATCAAATTTTATTTCAGAGAACAATAAAATTAAATTTTGTTTGATTAAAACCCTGCTAACATGGAAGTACCCAAGAATCATTTGAGGCACATAATGTTTTATGAGTTCAAGAAAGGAAACTCAGCAGCCGAAACGGCTAGAAACATTCACTCAGTTTATGGAGAGGAATGTGTGAATGAAAGAACTTGCATAATTCAGAGGTGGAGATTTTACCCTTGAAGATGAAGATCGAACCGGACGTCCAGTTGAGTTTGATGAAAAGCTTCTTGAAGCAGCCCTTGAAGAAAATCCTGCTTTATCAGTTGAGGAATTGGCAGTGGTTCTCAGTTCAAACCATACAACTGTTCGTCATCTTCAACAACTTGGAAAAGTTCCTAAACTTGGAAAATGGGTGCCTCATGAATTGTCTGAAAACAACCTCAAATCTCGAGTTGACATCTGCTCTTCTCTCCATTCTCGCCAACTTGTTTCACCTTTTTTGGATAGACTTGCGACTGGCGATGAAAAATGGATCTTTTATCAAAATGTTAAGCGTCGTAGACAGTGGCTTGGTAAAGGGGAAGGACCCCAGCCACAGCCGAGAAGGGAACTTCATGGGCAAAAGGTTCTGCTTTCAATCTGGTGGGATTGCCAAGGAATAATCCACTTTGAATTCTTACCACCTAATGCAACAATTAATGCTCAAATATACTGTCAGCAATTAGAGCATTTGAACCAAGCTTTGCGGAAAAAAAGACCTGCTCTAGTGAATCGAAAATGGGTGATGTTTCATCAGGACAATGCGCGACCACACACAGCAAGAATCACGTCACAAAAGATCGAAGAACTTTGTTGGGAGAAAATTCCTCATCAACCTTATTCTCCTGATCTTGCTCCTTCAGACTACCATTTGTTTCGTAGCTTACAGAATCATTTGGAAGAAACAGCTTTTGTAACACAGGAAGAGGTTAAAACTGACATTTGTGAGTTCTTCGAATCAAAGCCAAAAGAATTTTACAGTAATGGAATTAGTAAGCTTGTTAATAGATGGAAGGAAGTCATAGATAATCATGGAAAATACATTGTTGATTGAATCTGTAATTAAATGTAACATTTGATCACTTGTTTTCTTTATTCAAAATTCGGACAGAACTTATGGGATGACCTGATATATATATATATATATATATATATATATATATATATATATAAATTAATGGATTTATTTTTTAATTTGACATTTTTATTACTTCAAACATTATTTTTAGTGGATACCTGTGTCTGAATAGATGCTGTGTTTTTATTGGGTTTTTTTAAACAGTGTATTACATCTATCAGTCTGTACGCTGAGAAAACTTAATAAAAATGTGTTATTCAATAGGGTTCAAACCAGCATCCCTGCATTTTTAGGAAACATCACCTTTTGATTGCTCAACCACAGAAAGTGTCACAGCCAAAAAAGGTTCTATTTACCATTTTTAAGGAATGCTGGTCTGTGACACTTTGTTACCAAGCAGTCTAATGCATGCTAGTTCACATGCTCGTTTCTCCTATAAAGGATGATGCCGGTTTGAAACCTACCAGAGAGTACATTTTCTTTAAGTTTTCTCAAGTGCATAGGCCAGTAGACATAATACACACTGTTAAAAAGAAAACTGGGCATCTATTCAAATGCGGATATCAACTAAAAATAACCTTTGAAGTAATGATGTGCAAAAAATAGTGCCAGGAGTAAATGCAAACAATGGTCAATGTAAAGGAACAGAAGTAAGATATAAATATTAAAATATTAGTATGCAAAACTCTTGGAAACTATAATTTTTATAGGTATGGAAGATTTGAATGAAAGAAGACATTGGTTGGCAAGAGAAAAAAGCAAAAAGTAAGATGGAGGACCTCCCCATTATACTTTGGCAGAAAGGAACTAGCTTAACTAAACCTTTCCACAGCGTTGGTTCTGAGGGACAACATTGAATGGCCACCACATTCACCTGGCCTAACACCAATGGATTTCTTTTTTTGTGGGGTGTAGTAAAGAAAGGTTCTTGGACAGTTACGTACTGGACATTTGGGTACCTCTGATAAATTTTTGAAGCTTTTAAAGGCAATTACCATAGATTTTTATAAAAGGAATAGAATAAAAAATTAAAAAAATTAAATGTTTATTTTTGTTTAAAATGTAATGAAAGATTAACAATGTTGCAAGATCGTGCTACACATCACCAGTACATTTTTGTTTCATCAGCATTTTTCTTATGATAGTGGTAGCTGTAATTTTTCCTCGTCAACAAATATTTTTCCACCAGTGTTTGGTTTTCGAAACTTACCCATGGATTCCAAATAAAAATATAATCTACAAAATCCAGAATCTATTCAATGTTTGTAGCATGCGCTGTTGGAGTGAACTGAAACTGCTAGCTTAATTTTCTCTTGCTTTAAAAAATAAATTTTTCTCTTTTTCATTTAAGGTAAATAACTTTCTGCTTGTTTAGAGTAATTAAAGGATTTGGTGTGCAAATTTCTATATTAAACAACTCTAAAAAAGTAAAAATAAAAATAAATGGTAGCTTCAAAAAATTGTCAGAGGCACGCAATTATCCAGGCTCACACTTGTATAGGGATGCAATTGTCTGGGACGCTACTGTCCATCCACCCACCAGTAAAGAACAAGGTTTATGAGAGAAATCCCCACACAGTGGATGAATTAAGAGTACACCGCACAAGTATTTATTGATGTAGATCGGGATTTGTGTCATGCTGCGGGTCATAGTGTTCTGGAGAGGTTCGAGGAATGTTGAAGGGGGACATTTTGAGCACTTAAGAAATTAAACTGTGCTGAAAAATGTAAAAGTGTTAAACAAATGAACATAAACAGTTTTGAAGAAATAGGATTGTAACAAATATAATTATTTGTTTCTTAAGTTTTTTTAATCAAAATTATTTGACACTATATATATATATATATATATATATATATGAAGAAATATAGTTTTAAGATATGCTATATTTATGTGATAAGGTGCTCAATATCGGAGATAGAGCGTATTTAAATATACAAGTGAACATTGAAGTCGACACTCAGAGGCGAGAGGCTGTTTCATGCTAGACACAATTGTTAGGCTGCTGATTGTGTCTGGCATGAAACAGCCTCTCACCTGAGTGTTGACTTCAATATTTCCAGTTGTATGGATATTAGTTTGTAACTCTGGGTTTCACGCTTTTCATCACACTTTCCACTAAGTACCACGCACAGACAAACACACAGACACACACACACACACATATATATATATATATGAAGAAATATAGTCTTAAGAAGGGCTATATTTATGGGGTAAAGTGGTCAATATCAGAGATAGAGCGTGTGTAAATATAAAAGTGAACATAGAAGTCAACACTTAGAGGCGACAGTCTGTTTCATGCTAGATGCAATTGTCAGGCCACCTATATATATATATATATATATATATATATATATATATGAACCAAAACAAACCAAGCTATTGGTAGATCTTCAAAGAGCAACTCTACCAACACTTAATCCTGTCAAAGAGGAAAAAAAAACATGACAAGAAAAATAAACAAAGAAAAAAAAATCCCCAAAATAAGGGGAATATAATGCAAAGAGAAAAAAAGACAGGCCGTGCAAAAAACTAAAGTGCCTGTAGAATTTAGATTTAAATAGGGCAGTGATACAAACCAAACAGCACTCGGGGTCTCAGGTCCAAATGGCTACTCTGTGTTTTACACTAAGCAATCATCAAGCGTTGATTTTTTTTTTTTTTTTCTTTCAACAAAACCAAAAAAGCATCAGCAACAAATAAAATATGTGGTCAAGTTTGGCCAACAAAACAGGCTCCTTAAGAGAAAAACTGAGTTACTATTGATATATATCAACATGCAAATAGATAACTTGTATTACTTGCTTCCAGGTTAGTATTGAAGATAAATATTTACATTATTGGCTGAGGTATATGGTTATGGAATTTGGTGGTTTAATGCCAAAGGATTATGCATTTGCATGAAATTCTTCATAGCAGATTTACGACTTTTTTTTTCTTTCCTTTTTCTTTATATTTTTATATCTTTGAATAAATTTATCATTTTAGGTCACCCGAGGTCTGTGGAAAAAACATGGAGATGAAAGGATTTTGGACACACCAATTACTGAAGTAAGTTTTCAAGTCATTTTTGATAGAAAGATTCGGCAACTATATATATATATATATATATATATATATATATATATATATATATATATATATATATATAAACTTTTCATTTTCCTGTTCAAATATTAAAGGCTGTACCAGGTGAAGAGATTTTGTTAGAAGCCCCAACAAAATGAAAATTCTTATTTTTATTTTTTTCTTATTTAAAAATCAAAGGGTCAGGTGATCATTTTTAAATTGCAGTTACATCAACAAGTCTATGACTTAATGGTGAAAAAGTTTTTGTACAAGAAATATTTTACATAACCTCATTTCTGGTCAATTCAGCAGTTAATTTTAATTCTGTAGATTGAACATTTTACAGATCAAAGTTCCACTAATAACTCTAGTTGCAGACTTACTAATTCATCCTCTTTAGTAGCTAATGTTTGAAGAACATTTTTAAGTAAACCATCATTTTTTTTTTTTTTTTAATAAACAATTCTATTCAAATTTCTCTAAAACATAAACAAATCCACTACTGATGTCAATGGGAACTAAGCAACTGAGAGAAAAATAAATATAAACAAAATTATTAAATATTATTTTATACTGTATTCAAGAATTTTACCAATTCTACTAGTTTAGTTACATTGAAATGTCTTTGTTGTTTATTAGACCAAAGTTTAAAAAAACTGAAGCAACCGTTTCGGCAAATCCAGTCATTCTTGTGAAACATTTAAGCAGCCCAAATATTGTTGAAAGCCTTGTAAGTTGTTAAAAATAGACAAATTGTTTAGTCTTTTTTGCTTTAATTTGTAAATTCTTTTAAGTGTTCACCAGTTATGGATAGTGAAACCAATTTTACGGTGTGGGTTAACTAATTTTTCATGGACATAGCAAAAATATTATCCACACACTTACAAAAATTCAATTTTCATGTCATTGATGATTTAGTTTGTTATTGCTAAATAAAGTTTTCATTCAATGTTGTGTGTGTGTGTGTGTGTGTGTGTGTGTGTGTGTGTGTGTATATGTAATGTATAATTATATAATAATTATAGAGGAATTCTTTTAGAGAAAATAACTTTTCTTTTTTTCATACATCTAAGTGCCATGTTCTTTTCGGCTATGAATAATAATAGCTCTCCACGACTTCCTAACTATTGTTGTTTGAAGCAAAATGTGACATTATACCATCCTTCTATGTCTCCACCCTTTTGTTCATTTGCATAAATTTGTTAGGTTTTCTCTATTCTTTGCTTAACTTCATTATGCCCTGTGAGAGTCAGATTCTCTAGGCCCTCTTTCCTCCTTATGTTACCCAGACGTATAGATATTTCAGTTGTCTCTTTTTGATTCTAAGTGTAAGTTTCCTTTTAGTTCCTATTTTCCTTATAATTTCCTTGTTGTTCACATGTTCAGTCCACAGCATTTTCTATCACTTCAACTCTCATCTTCATATATGAAGAGATTATTCAACGTTCACCTCCCTATGGTAGATGAGATAGGATATAACGGTTTGGCATTCTTTTCATTGTTCCTGATGAAGTCTTCCTATTTCTTAATACTTTCCTTAGTATTTCTTACTACTTTCCCTTAGTATTTCTTACTACTTTCCCTTAGTATTTCTTACTACTTTCCCTTAGTATTTCTTAATATGCCTTTGCATATTTCTCTCTTTCTATGCATCTTTAAATTTCTACCACATTTTTCCATTGTCTGTTATGACTACTCAGTTAAATTTCCACATTTGCTTGATTTCATCATTCGCTGTATGTAGCCCACATGTTCAGTTGTCTTTTTTACTGAGAACCATGCATTCTGTCATTTTAAAGTTAATAGTCCTTTTGTCTTGCTTCCCTTTAGTAAGTGATCTTTCAGTTCCCCTTCTGCACCTGACATCAACATCGTGTCACATGCATATTTCATGTTGATGTTATGTTCACTGATAATAAATACTGATAGTGGTTCATTTACACGGGGTTTGTTATTTCTTAGTTTTCTTAGGTTCATCTTGGTGTATATGTTAAATGAATCATCTAACAAAATATAAGAACTATTACTTATATAAATACAACTGCTGATACTTTCCTTTCTTATCAGCTGTTGTTACTGTAACAGCCATTAAATTATAGCCAGTCATTGTATCTTTATTTGAGTTTATTGATAAATGACTAGTTTCTTTTAAAACCTTTAATCCTATTCTACACACTTCCTGCTCCATTAAAGTTTGTGTGCCTTTTTTGCATGACATTTTGGATTCTTATCTTTTTCTTTTTATTATTTCAGCATGGATTCTGTGGCATTGCTGTTGGAGCGGCCATGGTAAGTTTAATATGTTGCAACGTTTTACTATTTACAACAAATACAGATTTATTATTAGCATATTCATAGGAATGAATATTCCTTGCCAATTTATAGTTTCATGTAGCAAGGATATTCCTTGCTAGTTGCAGCTATAAATTGGCAAGGAATATTCATTAAAAAAAAAACTGATCTACCCATACTTCAGTCAGTTATGTGCCATACATGATACACACTTAGGTGATCATGTATCTTTCGATACATGACTGACAAGGCAGATTTTTCCCCACAGTAAGTTCAAGGCTATAGAACCCAATCTGTCCTGCTACTTACCCATAACTGGGAGGAGAAGAAGAGGATTGATACCTTTCCCAAGGGTATTAGCATGTAAGTGAATGTAATGGATTTGAATTCAAACTTGGCTCTGTGATACCTCAATCCGATCGGCTATCCATTACTCCACCGTAGGAAAGGAATGTTTTGGTACATTTGAGTTCTGCATACTTACTGTTCTTTTTTTTTTTTTATAATCACAATTTGGTCATTATATGTATATATGGAGGCATGGTGGAGTAATGGATAGTGTCTTGAATTGAGGAATCGGTGAGCCGAGTTTGAATTCCAGTCATTATCTTCGCCTATGTGCTAACACCCTTGTGAAAGGTATGAATCCATTTCTTTTCATCCCAACTTTGAGTAAATAGCAGCACAGACTGGGTCCTGTAGCTTTGGTTGGCAACCAGTCTAGGAGAAGGATAACTCTGAAATCAAAATCTGAGAAAGGTCGTTTGGGAATCTTGTGGTATACTGTGCACCAGTTCTGAATATTCAGCTCTTCCAAAATGTGTAGTCGGTTCTGCATAAGCCTTCACTACTATAATCACATCACGTGTGTGGGCAGTCTGGCCGTTTGGTTCTAAAAACTAAGCTTCTGTACTCGCGTACATCAAAAACCAGTGGGAGTGTCCTCCGTATATATATGTGTGTGTCTCTTCTTGACGGGGGGGGGGGGTTATCAGGAGCCTAGTGTGTCAAACAGGAGTGTTTAGGTATTAGTCACCAGTAACCCAACCATCAGTATATAAGGTACAGGTTAATATTTACTCTTTATTTAGTGAGAACTTCTAAAAAGAAAAAAAGTGACTTGTATGATAGAAAACACAGCATTTGGAATTTTAGAAACACATTTTTGCTTGAATTCATCATGAATGCTTTTTGATAATAATGCTATTGATAAAGTTTGGAAGGGGTGAACACCCCCCCCCAACACCTCCATTTTGGCCCATTGCAATAAGTTTTTGTTCCTGCTTAAAAGATATTGCTTATAGACGGTTTTTATTTTTAAAATATCAAATTCATTCATTTTAATAAGTTTTTATTATAATAAAAAGAAACTAGTGCTTGGTCTTTACTTTGAAAAAAGTTGGAGGTGGGTAACTTATTGTTTATAAGCTTGCCTCTCAAATGGTGAGTGGGGAGGTGGTGGCTCAAATAAAGTTCAGGGCGATCTCATTATCTTCAAGATTTTAATAATCATATCCTCTCACCAAAATTATCGAAACGCAGACACCCACAATAACATATGCCTCTATGCTGACCTCAAAAAATAAACATCCTGAATATCCAAAAAAAGAAAAAACTAACTACAAATTTGAAGAAATCTCAACCTTAATAGATGACCTGAGAATTCTACTTACTGAACATAATACTCAAACCTGAAACGATAACAAGAGCTAAAAATAACCAAAAAACAACTGAACACTCCATGAAATACCACAAAACAAACTCCAAGAGAGGAAACCAAAAGCCTCTGCAGAAGCCAAACAGACCTGCAAAAGTAAGACAAAGAATCTACAGCAAACAAACTGAAAACTCAAAACAGATTTTTACTTCTCAACAAAATAGAACAAGAAAAATCAGATAACACGATCACAACTGAACTTTCAAAAAGAACACACCATTCGAAAAAATGTGACTCAAAAAGATACACAAACTCATAAGAAAAGCCAGCCAAGCCAATGATCAACTTCTAAAAACAGATCAAAAAGCCAAACAAAATCCTCCCCGGAAAAAAAAAAGAAACAAAACAAAAACCCTAGCAACATGACAACTGAGAATACCCCACCGTCCCTAGAAGAAATGGGTATATTGTAAAAAGAAGAAACAAAACATAATGAATCACACAAAATTGTACAATGGAACTGCAGAGGAGTGAAGGCAAATATAAATGAACTGCTGTTACTAATTACAGACCTAAACCCAGCTATAATGTCTTCAGGAAACCTTCTTAACAAATAACAATAAGATAAATATAAAAGACTACCAACAATATAATTATATTAAAAACTCTAGCCTTCGAGCATCAGGGGGTACATCTATTCTAATCAGAAATGACGTACCACAAAGTCTTATTGGCTTAAAAACAAATTTACAGGTAGCAGCTGTAAAAATGACTTGAAGTCTTTGAAGAAACAGACACAAGATATACAGATTCCTTTCAGAAATCGGCATCCATAACAAAATTTAAAAAAAAAACAAAACAAACTTTTTTCCTTTTTATAACTCAACCCAATGCCACGATTAAGCTCTGCTAAAGTATTAGGTTGGTGCAAAAATAATGTCGTTTTTTGACTGAAGTTGAACGTCAAAAGACGACATTATTTATGCACCAACCTAATACTTGCAAGAGCTTCTAAGGCTGGAATATCAGAATATCTATCTATATGTCGAAGTGTGATTATCAAGCTATCTATCTGATTGTCAAGGTGTAAATATCAACATATATATCTTTATATCGAAGTATGAATGACAAGCTATCTATCTAGTTATCAAGGCCCGGATATCTATTATTGGCATTAAATAACCCAACGAGGTTGATATGCCGTAAAACACAAACCAAAACAATTTTAATTCTTTCACAATTTTAAAACAAAAATATTATTTAAGGATAATCAGTAAGATATATTTTTTAAATTATAAGAGATATTAAGGGTTTTTGTTTTGTTTAAAATTTTTTTTTACTAATATTCATCCAATACAAGGACTAAGGGCCACTCAATGTAGAGGGTTACTGTGTGGAGTTATATTAGCATAGGAAAGAACAAGTATTAGGAGTATAGAGCTGAAGTAGACTTGCATTTGAAGGAACCAGAAACCCAATCTTGAACAGGAAACTAGAGATAAACCTCTATTCCTGTTTAAAAGAGTAGGGAGGAGTGTGAACCGGACGATAGGCAAACCAATTTACTCCTACTAGTGAAGGAGAGCAAAAAAATAAAATGAAATAGTGAAATGAAATAATATTTCAGAGTCCAGGCACAGACGTTAGGAATACAGAACTGAAGCAGACTTTAGAAGGAACTGGGATGTCAATCCTAAACAGGAAACAAGGGATAAACCTCTTATAATTAAATAATAATAAAAAAAAATAAAAACTGTACTTGTTGCATATTTATGTCTTTGTTAAAAAAACACTTTTTTTTTTTTTTTTTAAGCGTATCACCCCAAGCAAGGCTGGAGGCCACTATAACGCAAGGGGTTATAGAAGGGTTGGAGGAAGAGCAGATAGGAGTGGTAAAGGAGAGGATGTGGAGAAAGAGAAAGACAGTGGGTCGATAAAGCTGCATAAAATGTAAATCATGATAATTGGGCATTTATTCATTAACATGTTGACCTCCAGAGGTCAATTACAAAATCTGATTTCAAGTTCTAACTTTATAAAGCCAACTTAAGCTATAAAAATTTTTGAGTTGATTTATATCTGAAGTCTTAACATTGTTTTAACACTAAAACTATCACTGCAAATTAACTTGTTGTTGGCACTGGCAGATGAAAATGTATCACAAAATGCCAAGTAGAAGATAATTTATAGTTGGCACGAGGATAAAAACTTCCAACCATAAGTTAACTCATGACACTCAGTGCGTTAAACAAGTGACTGCACTTTCAATTCAGATTAAGAATTTTATTTACAAATCATTCATATAGCACAAGACCAACTGGAGAAAGGGAGTGGTCTTACACTGATCACCCAAGTTGAAAAAGCTTATCTGCTAAGAAAGTTCTGATTGACATCCGGGTTTGAATCCTGACCTCTGATATCACTGGGTAATACAGTGATTTTTCTAAGCATAGCTTAGATGTGGCACACTGTCAAAAGTATGCAGCACTGAGTGAGGATTGAATTTGCTACTCGGTCATTGTTCTTGTGAGATAAGCTTACCAACAATTACATGATGTTGAGGTATCTATTTCAACCTACCAGGTAGTTTATAAAATAAGCTGCCACTAATTTTTTAGTGTTCTTTCTTTTCTTTTTTTCATTGTTTCTAGTTGCTTTTTTTCATCTTTACTTTCATCATATGTATGAAGATAAAGCACATCCAACAGCAACGCCTTTGATCAGGAGGTTTTGAGGAGCATGGGACCACCTCTTAATTGCTGGTGTTCCCAGGTCCAGCCTGACCTGAGGTGGTAGCACTTGTTAGGGTTCCAGATATGGACAAATAGTTAACCCCTAAACTGGGGTCAAAACACTATGAAAGTGTAAAAATAGGTTTTAATATCAGAAATACTTTTTTGTAAAAAAATTATTACCAGCAATATATTTTTGGAAAAAAAAAATATTACCAGTGTTATGGGTCCTTACCTATAACTACAGAATGAACTCTTCCTAACACTATGTATACTACGTCTCTCAAGAGAGAGGGACGAATTGAGTCGAGCCGGTAGTAGTTCACTCCAAACCAGACTGACAGTCATACTAACACCTTCCACATCTTGTATTATTATTTCGTGTAATATATCTTTGTTATTTCTACTCTTGTGTTCGTGTTGTTCTTGCTTGGTCCTAACCTGAACCATAACAACCAGCAATAAAAAAAATTTTGTTGGCATTAAATAATGCATTGTGGTTGATATGCTGTAAAACAGACCAAACCATCTTTGCTTTTGCATATAGTGTCAGTCTTCAGCAGTGCATAAATGGTGTGGGTTAAAAATAGAGACCTAGTTCCAGGTGAGACCTGAACTCCCTATCCTTTTTATCGTGGGGAAACTTGTATATGCACAACAGCTACTATACTAATTTAGCTCTCAGATTAGTTGATAGAAAATCAAATCTGACCCCCTATACTCATTCTCCAGATCTCTTGTCATATTTCTATTGTTTTTACATACACTAGTAGAAATAGTCTGAAGAGGGATTTGTTCTGTCAGGCTCTCTTGCCCTAGACATACATACCACAGCTGTTATAGCTGCAGTACATGTGGTGCCCTTAGGACTCTAATGGGTTATGGAACTTGTGGATAGCGGTCTTGATATTTTTTTTTTTTATATTAGATGAAGCCTTGTCATTCTCTTAAAATTTTGCTTATTTCTTTTGTTTTATTTGTCATTTCAACTTAATCAGATGATTAATCTGCGGCTGTAGGGAAACAAAAGTCAGAAAAAACCCCAAAAGCAGACAAATAGTAATGGTTAATAATGCTTCATCTAATCTGTTTTCCTTCATTACTTCCATCAATTGCAACTAATGTGCTTGTGATATCAACTCTCCACTTTCTCTTGCAGGCCGGATTAAAACCAATCTGTGAATTCATGACGTTCAATTTTTCCATGCAAGCAATTGATCAAGTAAGAATTTCTCTCTACACTGATTTACACTGCAAATGTGTAGTCAGTTTGTGGGGAAAAGGATTTGACCTGATCTCTTTCTTTTCCACCCCCACTCTCTTCTCCTCCTCCTCCGCCTCTCTTCTCCTTCTCCTCCTCCTCTTGTTCTCTCTTGTTCATCTTCTTCTTCTGTTTCCTCCCCTCCTTCTTCCCTTCTTTTTCTTCTCCCCTTTTCTGTTTGTCACCGAATAATTGATTTCTTATTACCAAAAGAATGACAAGACCTTATGATATAGAAATATTTTACACATACAATAAATATATAGTATCTTATATAACTGGATTATTATATAACTATTAGCTTTGTCACATGTTACTTCATAAGTTTCCATTTAAATCCCTTAACTACAACTTTTTGTTGAATAGAGAATTCTTATATATATTTCTTTTCTAAATCATTAAAAGTGAGAATTTCTAAAAAAAAAATATATATATATATATATAAATGCACAAAATAGAAAGCAATGTATAAACTTAAAAAAACATTTACTCATATGTTTCATCCTCATCATCAGTTCCATGGTTGTGACATTTACTCATATGATGATTGCTAAATGAATTGTTAAAAAGAAATTCTTCCTTCACTATAGATTATATATTTTTTCTTTTTTCCAGATTATCAACTCTGCAGCAAAAACTTTTTACATGTCGGCAGGAAATGTAAGAAATTTTGGCTTTTTTTTTTTTCTCTCTTAGCATAAGCAATTTTTTGAAAAAGTAGAGCAAAATCCTTCTTTTAAATTTTTGTTCTTGTCAATGTATTTTTTTCCAGGATAAAAATGTTTAAAATTTTCCTTGCCAAATAAATGTTTTTTCTTTTTAGTAATACTAAAAGTCTACAATTTTCATGACGCTTTCTATGAAGTATTTGCAGCTTTCACTGTAAGTCAAGCTGCCTACTATTTTTGAGTTTCACTTTGTAACACCAAATCCTGATGCTATTACTAATTTATATACATTTATGTCTATAGCAATTTTTCAACATTGATTAGCATATCTGCTGTACATCTCAGGATTCTTGACAAAATCTGAAGAAGGATCTGTAATGTAATCAATCCTGACCCGGCATCTCGAGTTCAGTCACTTTCTCACCATGACATGGCTTCCCTCTGTCTTTTCTACCATTGTTTTAATAGCAACTGCTCTGACAAACTTTTTAGCTCGATGCCCCATCTACATGAATTTAAGTGTGGTATAAGATTGGTATCTAGATCCCACCTTTTACTAAATGCAAACGCCACTTCTACTTTTTCTTGCACTTCCCACTTGTGGAACTCACTTTCAAAAATTTAAATGCAACATCAATCGCCATCTTCTGTCTTGAATCCCATTCACCGTATACCCTTTCCTCAATCCTCCCTATTCTCAGTCTTCTCTTTCATTTTCACTCCTTGTAACCCGCTACATACTAGTGGCATTTCCACCTTTGGGATAAAAGGATTAAAAAATATATATTCTGTCATCTTCCATTTAGCTGTTTAGTCTTTGATTATTAGAGAATTTTAGCCATACTCTGATGTAATGGCACAGAAAACTGCATGTAATTAAATTTTATTGAAAGAGGCACTTCTGACAACAAAAATACAAATTTCATAATCCTACCCTCCAACACTAATAACAAAATTTGTAAACAAACTAGTTATCTTGAACTCTGCCACCTCCAACACAAGAGATATAGTTAGGAAGAAAAATAGATCCAACACCACATCAGATGCCGGGATATATGACATAAAAAGTTTGCAGAGCTACGTTAGTGAAAACCTCTAGAAATCTGAAAGCCCACATTTATGAGCCTAAGAGAGACTTAAATTGGGACAATCATTTAAACTCATTCATAACACACAGCAAAACAGGCAATAACTTTTGATTTTATAAATGCCACCTTAATTAGAAAAGAACAATTGATTACATAGAAAATACTTAGAGAAAGTTCTGATAAATATTTTGTCATCTATAAATACATGTCAAACACACTTTATTATATCACCAACTTTTATAAAATTCATACATAAAGAACCTAAGATATGTCTACCTACAACCACAACCAGTGTAACTTAAATTCTTTCACCTTTACACAAAACATTGCTAAATCAACATCTGGACAACTACTAGACATAGATGAAAATGAGATGCACATTACACATTATCATATTGCATAGAATTTTGATACACATACATGAATTATACACACTGCTTTGCAGGGCATGTGAGGTCTGATTAATCAATGTAAAACCAAAAAACACAAAAATGAAAGTATATTTTCTCCATGTTTCATTTTCTAATGAAACTTAAATAAAAGTGAAACATTAAATTTATAAAAATTTCTTACTTGTTACTTATCCTCTCTCTCTCTCATATATATATATATATATATATATATATATATATATATATATATATATTTTGTGTGTGTGTGTGTGTATAATATATTTATCCACAGATGGATTGTTTCGCGACATGTGATTGCTTCAAACCAGAATAGAAACCCGAATAATTTGACATCAGTCGAAGTCTCTCACCCTTAGGCTATCAGTGCATGCAGCGGAGAAAGGGAATTTTTAATGCATTATATACAAGATATAAGCATTACTGGCTACCAGAGTGCTCAGTTCATAGTGAAGAGATTTTAACATTAATTAGTAGCAGCCAACAAATTCCCTTTCTTCCAAAGTGCTCAACCTATGATAGTGTGTGTGTGTATGTATATATATATATATATATATATATATGTAGTGAATATACATGATATACAATATCGATAACACTACTCCACTACTCGGTTTCATGCAGGTAATTCAATCTTGTGGTGTGGATTCTGAATATTATCTATCACGTTCTCGTGATGATTCAAAATTGGGTGTACAAACTTGTCTATTTAAAATATAGAATTAACTATTAATAATTAATATTGTTCAAATTCGTAAGTTTGAAAGTTGGAGAATTAAAAAATAATAAACAAAAAAAAATTATTTAAATTTATTAAATTTGATTTATCTCTGATATAAAAAAAAAAACAGGATGAAAAAGAACCTAACCAAATTCTTTAAGGACTATAAACTAAAAATTACCACCAATACCAACACTAAAGTGATCACTTTCCTAGACGTTACATTCGACCTGAGTAAGAGCATGTACAAACCATACACTAAGGATTTACACAACCATAGGTATATAGATAGAAGATCCAACCACCATCAAAGGATACTTGACAATTTACACAAATCTGTACAATATAGATATTGACCAACTCCAGTAACAAGGAAATATTCGACAATAATAAATCTAGATATAACAAAGCATTAGAATGTAGCAACCATAATGTAAAATTGGAGTATGTTGTAGGAAATAACAGAAAAGAAAAATAAGCTAAAACAATGCAAACATAATGTAATGTGGTTCTACCCGCCATACCATAGTAATGTCAAAACCAATGTAGGTAGAATTTTCCTGAATTTAATTCATAAACACTTTGGTCATTCTCCAATACTGAAAAAGATTTTCAAAAAAATAACATTAAGGTAAGTCATAGTTGTACAAAAAACAGATAATTACATATCCTAACAACAATATTGTATTAAGCAAGCTCCCAAACAAAACACTAAAAAATAATCCTACTAAAAGTTGATGCAACTGCCATGAAAACACAACCTGCCCATTTAACGGCCAGTGCATGACTGAAGGCATTATATACAGAGCTAGCATCAAATCAGATGATGTGAAATATTACTTTTGTTTCAATGAGAAGAGCTGGAAATCATGTTTCTACCACCACAAAATGACACTGAGCAACATCAAATACAAAAACTGTACAACACTTTCAAAGTATGTTTGACGATTAAAAAGCAATCATAAGAACTCAGCCATTAACTGGGAGATAAATGCGAAAGCTAAGCCATACAATGGAAAGGGAGACAGATGTAACTTAGTTTCACTGGAGAAGCTTATTATATTAGGTCATCCCATTTCTGTCCGAATTTTAACTTTTTGTTAAAATGAACAAAATTTAAAGTGTATTTTATAATGTCTAATGGAGCTGAACATTATATTTATGTTTAGATGCATTTAAACTGATCAAATTTTATTTCAGAGAACAATAAAATTAAATTTTGTTTGATTAAAACCCTGCTAACATGGAAGTACCCAAGAATCGTTTGAGGCACATAATGCTTTATGAGTTCAAGAAAGGAAACTCAGCAGCTGAAGTGGCTAAAAACATTCACTCAGTTTACGGAAAGGAATGTGTGAATGAAAGAACTTGCAGAAGATGGTTTGCAAAATTCAGAGGTGGAGATTTCACCCTTGAAGATGAAGATCGAACCGGACGTCCAGTTGAGTTTGATGAAAATCTTCTTGAAGCAGCCCTTGAAGAAAATCCTGCTTTATCAGTTGAGGAATTGGCAGTGGTTCTCAGTTCAAACCATACAACTGTTGTTCATCATCATCAACAACTTGGAAAAGTTCCTAAACTTGGAAAATGGGTGCCTCATGAATTGTCTGAAAACAACCTCAAATCCCGAGTTGACATCTGCTCTTCTCGCCAACTTGTTTCACCTTTTTTAGATAGACTTGTGACTGGCAGCGAAAAATGGATCTTTTATCGAAATGTTAAGCGTCGTAGACAGTGGCTTGGTAAAGGGGAAGGACTCCAGCCACAGCTGAGAAGGGAACTTCATGGGCAAAAGGTTCTGCTTTCAATCTGGTGGGATTGCCAAGGAATAATCCACTTTGAATTCTTACCACCTAATGCAACAATTAATGCTCAAATATACTGTCAGCAATTAGAGCGTTTGAACCAAGCTTTGAGGAAAAAAAGACCTGCTCTAGTGAATCAAAAATGGGTGCTGTTTCATCAGGACAATGTGCGACCACACACAGCAAGAATTACGTCACAAAAGATCGAAGAACTTGGTTGGGAGAAAATTCCTCATCCACCGTATTCTCCCGACCTTGCTCCTTCAGACTACCATTTGTTTCATAGCTGACAGAATCATTTGGAAGAAACAGCTTTTGTAACACAGGAAGAGATTAAAACTGACATTTGTGAGTTCTTCGAATCAAAGCCAAAAGAATTTTACAGTAATGGAATTAGTAAGCTTGTTAATAGATGGAAGGAAGTCATAGATAATCAGGGAAAATACGTTGTTGATTGAATCTGTAATTAAATGTAACATTTGGTCACTTGTTTTCTTTATTCAAAATTCGGACAGAACTTATGGGATGACCTGATATTAAAGCACTTAAATAATCCTAACTTGCTGGACACGTCTGATTTAATGTCTACATGCATCCACAAATCTAGGTACTGCTCAAACACACTGATCCCTATTAAAAGTGATTGCAAAATGGATTTTAGGAATATTAATATAGTATGCAACTTTTAATATTCTCAGAACTCATTATCTATAACTTTCACACATACAATACAATATTACTGTACTTGATTAATTTATAGTGTGTATATAATTTCACCATTATAAGTACCTTAGACATATAGTCCCGACCTATTATTTATTTACTTATTTATTTTTGCACCTTTATATTATATTTCTAATCTGCATTATAGTTTAAAAACAAAAACAAGAGTTACCCCCTTGATATAATGTTCACTTTCAAATTCAAATAATTTTTTGATTATTTTTTTATTTACTATTATTTTTTAATTCTCTGACTTTCAAACTTATGAATTTGAACAATATGAATTATTAATAGTTAATTCTATATTTTAAATAGACAAGTTTGTTCACTAAATTTTGAATTTTGAAGAAAAAAAAATGGAGAAAATTATGATATAAAAATTGTGTGCATTCAATACAAATTGTGATATCTCCCACCCCTAAATATAGCAAATTTCAAATATAATCTGGTGACCACTTAAGGCATGAAACTGACAATCACCATGAAGTGATTCCATCTGCAAATACTCTATATATCTTGCCTTATAAATATAGCAAATTTTTATCAATAATAATTATATCTTCTAATTCTTTCCCTAATATGCAAAGTACTTATATATTTGAGGAAGGCAGTAGAATGGATCTACTGAAATGTTAAAAAAAAAAAAAAAAAAAAAATTTCAAACAGTTTTTCCAATGGCAATAAGATGAGTTTGAATCTCCTCTAAATTTACTTTGTCTTCAATTCCTTCAATTATCTGGAATACATCCAGTGATTTTGAATATTTTAGGGAACTAGTTGTGCAGCCTTGAGGTAACTTATTCATTCATTCACAGGTGAATTTATTGTGGGGTGACTCTGCCAGCAGCAGTGAGATGCTATTGAGTGAGCTTGTGTACTCTGTGTTTGTCACATTCCCAATCACAAGAGTGAGTAGATCGGTAAAAATTTTTGTGTAGGAATTTTTGATTAGACATCATGTGCAGATCTCTGATTTGCCAGCACATTTCAGATTTGGGTCTTCATGGCTTTTGGCAATCAGCATTGAAAAGGGGAAAGGTCACTAACAAAATTAAAACAAGGACAAGGCAGCTAATGGAAATTTTTTTGTGTGTGTGTGTGTGAGAGAAAGTGATGCTGGAATAAGTGAGTGAGTTTAAGGAGAACCTTGTTCAGCTGATGGGTGATCCTGAAATAGGACTTTTCAGGCTGTTTTTGAAAAGTGGAAGGGTCAATAGGCATGTGAGGTTCTGAGGAGGGTCCTTTGGAAAAGATTGAAAGATTGAGGTTCCTTTTTTTCATCTTTTATTTTTCTCTCTTCTTTTAATTTTATCCACTCCCCCCTTTCCCCTACATTAATGTCTGGATAGACCTTGGATTTTATTTGCTATCATTACTAAGTGAAATTGATTTAAAAGTTCTACAATCTATCATAGTATATCTTTTGATTTGTGAAGCGAATCACTGCTACTATGATTATTAGTCATCAGCAGGAAAATATGGATTATGAACAAGGATCGTGGCCAAGAAATAGACTTAAAAAGTGCATAAAAGTGTATTTCTTTCAACATTTCTTATAACTGAGTTGGTGTAGCCATTGTTGTAATGGAATCAAAGTTCAAATCTCCGCCGAAAGATATTTTTGTTCTAAATATTTTCCAGTTGATTACCAAACTAATTTATTGTGAATTACTGTTGCCCTATAATAGTTGTTACATTTGCATACATGTTTCACACACGAGCCGTAGGTATTTGTGTCCACGTTTCACGCAGATGGTGTAATAGATAGCAGCTTAGAAGGAGAAATCAAAGAGCAGAGTTCAAATTTCACTCGGGTTCATTACAATCACTTACACGCAAATACCCTTAGGGAAGGTACTAATCCATCTATTTCCCCCAGCTATGGGTTGAATAGTAGGATTGGTATCTGGAAAAATCATTGTTATTTTCAAAAAAAAAATTGTTAATGCAATATTCACTTGCAAAAAAAGAATTCTTACAATCCCAAATAGGTTTTGGCTTTAAATAACCTACAAAGGTTTGATTACCTGTAATAAAACAATTCAGTCAATCAACCACATTTCATACACTAGGCATATACATTTGCTTCCATGTTTCACTCACACACACACACACACACACACAGTAGGCATTTACATTTCTGTTTCTCGCTTGCACACATACACACACACACACACGTGGCATATGCATTTGTGTCCACATTATCACACACTATAAGTAAAAATTATTGTGAGGAGTAGGAATTTATTTTCCATATCCAGTCCATTTAATGTGTTTTGTTTCCAGGTGAATGTGCCAATCGTGTTCCGTGGCCCAAATGGTGCAGCTGCTGGTGTCGCTGCACAACACTCACAATGTTTTGCTGCTTGGTACAGCCACTGCCCTGGCCTCAAAGTTGTCTCCCCCTACTCTTCAGAGGATGCCAAGGGACTTCTCAAATCGGCAATCAGAGACCCAAACCCAGGTGTGTTTTCTAGCTTCTATTAACCTGAAAATGTCGGTTCCCCAAATTTTTAGTTGGGTTTTTACCACTTTCTAGAATTGAATTAGCGCTCATTAATCACAAGCAAAATGGAATAAATGAATAAAACATGTTTGATAAAATATATATATATATATTTGTCATCCACAGACAGACTGTTTCGCTGTTTCACAGCTCATCAGTGTGGCTAGACGTCCGGTTGCCTCTAGCTAGGATCGAAACCCGACTGAATTTGTGTCAGTCGGAACTTCTCCCACTAAGCCATTAGCGTACGGTACGGGATGAAGGTGAATTTTAGCGTGTTTATTTTTAGATTCGGATAAACACACAGTGACTGACAGTGACTCAATTCTGTCGAAGAGTCATGCATTATTAGCTTAAATAGTCACTGTTTACAAATTCACACCTCAAACCAGAGGGCTCAACCGAAATTAATTTCTCAGGAGCTATATATATTTTCATTAAAAGAAGCAAAAATTGTTATTTCTGTAAGCTGCCATTACCATCTTGGAAAGGCTCAAATTAGAGGTTTTAATCAGATAGCTGCTTCATTCATCAGAATCATTCTGAATGCTTCTCAAACCAGTTCTTGGCAACCTTACCCAACTGGATTTAACTGATCATACACAGACTACATGAATGTGTGTAAAATGGGCACAAATCTGGGTATCATGGCAGGCACTCGACCCAAGCTCTGTAAACACACCGACACTATTATAGAACTACCAGCAGTCGGCAGGGTCTCTTGTCAACAGCTGTTGTCCATGGTGTTGTGGGATCTGCATTCAAAATAATTCAAATGTCACAAGCCCAGTTGAGCTGCTATGTCTGATAGTGTTACCTGCCCCCCACACACACACTTTAGTAATTACTGTTCTAGAAGATTTAGTATTGTATTATATATATATATATATATATATTTACTCATAGCCAAATTAACTTTTGTTCTTTTTATTTCCAGTTGTATGCTTAGAAAATGAACTTATGTATGGCATATCCTTTGAAATGTCTGATGAAGCGCTTTCACCTGACTTTCTTATTCCCATTGGTAAAGCCAAGATTGAAAGACCAGGTAGGTTTCTGTTTTATTTTCCTCTTCTCGCTTTCAAAATTAACCTGTTTTACTAAATATCCTACTTCTCAAATGCCATTGTAGATTGATCGTACCATGATATGGTTGATTTGGGCATGAAACAAGTTTGACACTCTTTACTGTCTGTCCCTCAGTGAGATTCATTTTCCTCGGTATTCCTGAAAAGTAGGTGTGTATTAATAACTGACATGAAATTACTCTGTATTTGGCTTGGTATCATTTGCTGAAGTGGTTGGTGGGAGATTTTAATTGAAATTTTACTTCAATTTTTGCTTCCCCACCTTGTATTGCTTCAAGAACATAAAATGTTACTTTGCATATGTGGAGATGTTTCTTAACTTGTTAATCTATTGTGCGGCCAAAAATGTTTAATAACCTTATGCACATGATAAAAATATACAACCAAATTATTGCAATTACACAAAGATGTTATCTTAGAGTTGACAACTGGAGTTTTTCATTCCACAAGGAAATATTTAAATCCTTCCTGGAGAAAACAAACAGGAAATGCAACAATGAATTTTCTCATGAGTATCAGAAAATTTCCAATATAATTTCTTTGTAGCACACTTTTATTTTTTGTGAATTGTTAGAACTATTTGTTTCTGTATGAAAATTAAAAACTGAATTCTCTTCAGATGATAAAAGCTATCTATCACCATAAGGTCTTCTGATAGTTTTTTTTAAAAAACTTTCTGGTCACATTTTATAAAATCTAATCATGTTTTGGTTGTGCACTCTTCATATCTGATACTGAAAGAAGTAATTAGATAATTATTGGCTTAGTTTCAAGGTTGACTATGAGTAACAGCATTTTTTCTCCCTATTTGTAGGAAAACATGCGACCTTGGTGTCCTTCTCCAAAACGGTTGGTACTTGTTTAGAAGCAGCTCAAGAATTAGCCACTCTTGGTGTGGAATGTGAGGTAAATACAACTCAAGTTATTTTATAGAAATCTCAAGTGAAATAAGATGTTTTTTGTTTTTTAAATTACCTTCTTTGGATTTCTGAAAGATGGTGAGTGGGGTGATTCTCTTTTTTTCTCTCTCTTACCTAAACTTTAGTTTTGTCGAAAGTTGTTAGGGCTTACGGCCATATCATGTTAAAACACCGGTTCCTGTACAATCACTGAAGTTAAGCAATGTCTAACTTAGTCAATTCCTAGATGGGTTACTGCCTGGGAATACTAGGTGCTGTAAGCTTGGATGTGCAGGTGGTGTAATGGATAATGGTTCAAATTGTTAATTGGAGAGACAAGTTCCAATTCTAGCTGGATTTGTTATATTCACTTACACACAAATACCCTTGGAAAGGTATGAATCTACCTCATCTCCCCTAGCTATGGGTTAATTAGTAAAACTTGTATGACTAAATCATTATTTAAAAAAAAAAATATTAATGTTAAGAGCCTTGCAGCTGATCCCCACTCTGATCTTGCACTAACTGCTCAAGGAGGGGAGGGAACTTACATGTAAATTTCAATACAAAATTCAGGGTGGCAGTATTTCATTATCTCTGATCAGCACCTGAGGTTTTTTTTTCAGTCACAATGAAAGATTGCACTCGAATGCAACTCATATATAAGACTCACCACTAAAGATGCTTTAAAAACTGGTCTTCTATTTGTACTGTTCCAGAAAGTATCTGACTCCTCCTACCATGCTTTATTGTTATGTTTTTCCCCTGCTCCCACAGACAATGAATTGTAAATATGGGAACTAGTTAGTATTTCCATAGAGACAGTGAGGCATTATGGTGTTTGGAGTAAGAAAGGCACGTATGAATGTGTTGTTTTGGTGTATGGAATATTGTTCGTACGATTGGGTCAGTGATTCCGGCTAGCTAAGTTATAGTTAAGACAGAAGAAGACCGTCCTTTCCCCAACCCCCATTAGGCCTTGTGCCACATTTCTGTATATTACAGAATAAATATTGTTACAAGAGGCAGATTAAACCAAAAAACGGAGTTTTGTTGCCATATATCAGCTGGAACTGTTTCATTTTCCAGCCATGAGAGTTCAGCATTTGCTTGGCCTTGTGGGTGATGAATTGTTTCCCATCCCATTACCCACAGACAAAATGTCAAAAGCCTATCACTATTTCCATGGCAAATGTTCAGACATGCCATCCACCCCTTTACAGCTAAGACCCGCCATGTGATATCAACAAAGTCAGACCGCCTTCATTCTCTCCAATATTCCAATTGTAAAGAGACAGTTTCAATTTGACAGCTTTTACCCCAAGAACTGCTCACTTTGTGGAATAGTCACCCACATGGATGCTTTCCGGAACACTACAATCTTAACCTCTTCAAATCAAGGGTCAAGATTTATTGTAAATTAATACAATTATGGCACAAGGCCGAAAAGGGGGAACGGGTTGATGCTGGTTTTCACTATCTTATACCTAGCTAATTGGATTCACGACCCATTCACTCATTACAATTTCCTCATTCACCATAAAAACTCATCCGTCGTCAATCAATCCTCCATGCACCATAATACCACATCCTCTCGGAAAAAAAAAAAAAAAATCCAATGAAATGATAAATCAAGGGTCAGTTATTATCTGTTCTCCATATTCTTATCTTCACTTTCTACTGTTACTTACATTCATATCACACGCTTCATTCAGTAACCCTCTAACTTGAGTGGCTCTTGTGCCTTGTATCGGACCAACATTACTTTTAAAAAAAAATATTCAGTTTAATTATAAAGTGGTTGTTTGGAGAATTTTGTCAGTTTGTATAAAAGAATAAAACAATTTGTCAAATGTAACATTTATTATGGGCAGGAGTTAGCATACTTAGTTTATTACTACTGCTACTAGTGATTTTGATTTGTGAACTTGTTAGGATGATAAATATTGATAGAATTTGTCTTGTGGCCGAGGTCGTTGTATCCTGGCACTTGACTAAAAAGCCAAAATCAGAAGGATTGGTGCAAGTCTTTCTCCTGTGTGACTAAAGTAGCTTCATCATTGCCATTAATACCAATTCAACTTTTCTTTGAATCCTTATCTTTTGGGCTTGATTTCCTTCATTCTGCCACTCACACATCTCGTTTACATATTACCTAAAAAATTAGGAAATTGTGAACAAATATCTGTGGCATCAGCATAAACTTGTCTTACTAGTTATGCAATTAAGATATACAGACCATCAGTTTGTGAAATATCAGTGGACCTGTACAGCTATTCATTATGTTGTCATTATGTTAGTCCACAAGGGTCACTCTTATGAATGCTCAAATGCACTCAGTTGGATTCACTTAAAAAGGATGGACCAAAAACTTCTGAAATCAAGATTTTTTTACTTGATGTAATGATATTGAAAAAGTAAATCCACTTTAATGTCATTCATGACATAAAATTCCATATTGTACAAATGTCTTCACCCATTTTAATCTATTGTAAATTTCTAATAATTGCCATCTTATATGTGGATATTTTCTTTATTGAGCTATCTACAGATCAAACTGGCCATATTGGAATAATTTTCACAATTATATTCTTTTATAGCAAGGATTCTGAAGAACTACGGGAGATGAGAGACAACCCCACCCCCAAAAAATAAATGGCAATGCAAAAGACTTCAGACCCCTCATTTAAACAATCAGATGCTATGTTTTAAAACAGAAAATGTTGATTTCAAGAAGTTAATGTACATTGTTAATATCTGTGTGGCTTCTCGTAGCTTGAATAATTGCTTCACTTATTGGGATTAGATGCATATAAACCCATCGCTAACTTCACAAGCACAAGATGCCATTCTCTGTGGCTGGGCTGGGCTCCCACAACTGAAGATCGTATGGTTTCTTCTGATGAATTCTACTCATTTTTGATCTATGATTTAAGTTTGGATTATAACCTGGCCAATCTTTCAATATAGTGACACATTCATCAATCTGTCTTTGTTGCATGCAATCTGTGATAGGGGAGATCAGTAATGCTAAATCTTGCCTTCATCCAAATCTGATATCAAGATTCTTTTTAAATATACTCTGGGTTGTCACATCGTAATTAAGCATTGCAATATATGATTAGTAAATATAGTTTTACTTAACAATATTCCCTAAAACTGGCACAACTGAATCCAAAATTTGAAAACTCTATAAATTATTGTTAAAAAGAAAGAAAAAAAAAAATGTAAAAATTCATTTTTCATCAAAAAATTTTTTTTCTTAAGGCAATATTGTCCTTAATATATATATATATATATATATATATATATATATTATTCATAAAAGTAATTAAAAGCTTTTCTAATTAAATAATGTCTTAGTTTGTTTTTTTAGTTTCAGGGCAGATTTTCATTAAGGCAGGGTCCAATTTTACAAAAAAAAAAAAAGAATTTTTTAAATTCTCCAAAGACTTCTGCTTTTAACTAATATAGTCACTAAAAAAATTCTCATTGAATTGCTTGAGTTTTCATAGAATTAAGTGGAGTAAAACAAATGTTAAAAAACATTTTTAAAATAAATTAATTTGTGAAGTCCTGAAAGTTTCATTAAAATCCAACAATTATGTGATTTTTGTAAGAATTTCCAAATGAATCTTTCACTGCAAAAAAGACATTAAAATTTGCTATGCTAATTTATAGTCCATCTGCTGAAGGAAGAAAAACAAAATTTTTAATCAAAATTTCAAACGTCCTAAAATGGATTTTAAAAAAATTAATTAAATATTCAAAAAAATACTTTGTTGTTATTATTAAGAGGGAAGATCAAAGATTTTGACAATAAAATTTAGTTTTTATCATGTTTGGGTCAGTTTTTTTTATCCTAGTATGCCCTTTTTTCAGTAAATTAGTGGTGTTACCTAATTTAAACCAATTTTCTTGAACGATCCTTTTTCGTGCGGCCCTAAAGCATCAAACTCTTATCACCATAACTTCATTGTTTTCCTTGTGTAACATGGGTCATTTCATGTTCCTATCACCCTTCTTCAAATTCACACTTATTAGAATGCAACTCCATCTTCATTTCATCACTGAACCCAAGCATCTGCATTCCACAGTTCATACCACTTTGGCAAATTCTGTTTAAAGCTGGTTTCATTGAAAGCCCATCTTGTTAGCGTTATCTACTGACACCAAATTGATTTCGTATTATCGTATGCTGCAGTTGCCATAATTTGAATTTGGTCAATTCAAAAGACTTTCAGTGCTTTGAGGATTTCTGAAATGCTGCTTCTTATCATTCCATTATCTTTGGTGATTTCTCGCTGGTTCATATTTTTGGTTTCTTTGGATTTCAAGTAATGAAAGAAAGCAGGAATCACATCAGAATTTACCCTAAACAATGGGCCCAGTCCCCCAAAAGATAGTGGTGAAACAGAAAACAAAAAATGTCAGATGACCAAAACATCTTGTCTCACATCTCTCCTAATCCAGAACCCTTCTATATAAAAAAAAAAAGTGAAAATGACTCCAATATAGCCAATGTTTCATCTGTAGACAGCACAAGAAAACAGCAAATATTAAAAATTTACAAGTTTAAAATGGGCAAAGATTTGTTTGTGTTCATGCAATTCACAAAGTAATCCTTCAAACAATCATTACAGAATTCAACTTCTAGGCTTTCAAAATCGTGTGTTTGAGATCAAAATGCAAAAGGACAATTGTATGGAATTCAAAAGCCATTTCTTCCCTTTTTGTAAATTACATTTCAGGTCATTAATTTACGTACAATTCGACCTTTGGATGAAGAAGCCATTATAAATTCAGTGATGAAAACAAACCACTTGGTGACTGTAGAGGGTGGATGGCCACATTGTGGAATTGGTGCTGAGATTTGTGCCAGGATTGTAGAAAGTAAGTGGTAAATTCTTTGAGATCTTGAAAACACTAAGTCTCTGTACTGAAGTTAGATGGTTCTGCTTCAAAAAGTTTACATTTCCTATAGAGAATTCAGTATTTTCATAGGGTTGTTATATAGTTAGCATTTCAAAGACAAATGTCACAAGGATGAAATCCTAAAATCTTTTTCATCTCTTATTCATGGAAGCTTTCTCATCATAACGAATGAAAACAAGAACTTTAAAAGTCAACACTGTTATCAGGTATTTAGACAGCATTAGAATGAACATGGAAAGCAAGATATGTACTAATATGATTGACACAAAACCATAATATAGCACTGAATGAGGATTGAACTCCTTATTTGTAAGATTCACAACTTAAGCTAGAAATAACCTTTTACATCATTTACATTGTTCGGACTGTTGTCCTCATCTTTGTCGCCATATTCCTGACATTCTGGAATTTCAAACTGAACCTTTTATTTCATCTACCTTCTAGTTCCACATGCCATGTCCTTTCTGGTCGTCTTGGTAATCTCCCTTTTAACTCAACTCTCCAACTTTTTGTTCACCTCTTCTGTAGCCAGGTATTGAATGCCCAACTCTTTGGGTCAAGTCACTGGATTCAACCAACGCTTTTATCCACTGGGCCGTGTGGTAGTTAGGTGAAGTAATCCAGTGACTTGTCCCAGAGTTGAGTTCAATACCTGGCTACAGCTGAGGTGAAAAAAAAAAAAAAAACTTTGAGAGTAAAGGTAGATAACTGATACTGAGACATCCGGAAAAGGCATGCCTGGTGTGCAAAATAAAGGGTCCAGTTTGAAATGAAGAAGTATGGTGGTGCGTACAAAAGCTGAAACATCCTGAATATGGCAACAAAGATGGGAGAGGACAGTCCAAACAATGATAGACAGAACTAGAAATAATCTTGTCTATTTTTCTTTCAGGTCCAGCATTTAATTATTTGGATTCTCCCATCATGCGTGTAACGGGAGCAGATGTACCAATGCCCTATGCTAAAGTTCTGGAAGAGAAAGCTCTCCCTCAGCAATTTAATATAGTTAAATCTGTTAAAAAATGCTTGAATATATAAAAAAAAAAAAAAAAAAAAAAAAATGGGGGGGGGAAGGGATTTGAATTCATGAGAAGGAACTGTTTTGTTTTATTCATATTTCAAAAGAAAAAAAGAACAGAAAAAAACCAAAATGGTTTAGATACTTAATATTTATAATACAATCTCATTAAATGCTTCTTGTTCAAGTTTGTCAACTAGAATCATGGTTAACATTTGTTTGTTCTTTTTACTTATTTTCTTCACCTACAAAAGGAATTTGAGTTGTTTTTTTTTTCTTTCCAAACTCTGGCCCACAATAATCTACTTACCTCTCTCTCATTCGTAACAGTTTTTGCTTTTTCTCTTGCTCATCAGCCAACCTCACAAAGGATCTCATCACTAGATTTATGACACTTACAAAAACTGGCAGAAAAGTAATTTTAAAACATTAATTAAAAAAAAAAAATGAGTGAATTTTTTTTTTTTTAAGTCACATGCACATAAATTGTTTGGTTAAATGATACCACCACCAAAATTACAAAAAGACCAAGAAATTTGACTTTTTCTTGTAAACATTTTTTCTTTTTATTCAGTTATATATTTTTCCTCAACACAAAATATACTTCAAAGGAGTGGAGGGGAAAAAAAAGCTGTTTTTTTTTTTTCTTTTCTTTTTAATATACCCACCCCTTAAGATTTGCTAATTTGATTTTCTTTTACAAAAGGTTTTATTTTTTTTTTAATGATGCAGAAGCCAATTCTAAAATGGCAAAACATTTGATTCTCTCTCTCTCTCTCTATATATATATATATATATATATAAAGAGAGAGAAAACCATCCATTTTCACCTGTAGGGCAATTTTAAAATCAGCTTCTGCAATGGCCAGCATGTTTGGGTTGTTGCCGAGAGGGAAGTTGTCCAAAATTGTTTTTTTCATTGATTTGGTAACAGCATTATTTTCTCTTGTCACTCCTCCCACCCATAGTCATGCTTCATCAAACAATGAACATTTGCAAAGAGTTGAAAATCTTAAAACATCTATTTACAAAAAAAATTAGTATTTTTCTTTTTCCAATTTTCCTCAGTTTAAACTTTGAGAAAAAAAAAAAAAAGGTTCCAGCAAGTTTGCGGTAAGGAGAAGAGAAGATAGAATTCTTTTTTTTACCCTTTTAAAATTGGGTGCAGTGTCATAAATGGCCAAAGCTCATTCATCACATTGAGCAGAATGTTATTCTCTTTTACACTTGTTGAGTATTGTGGATGTAGACAACGGACTGATTGTTGTTCATGGAGAAAATGAAGACCAGTCCATGTCCAAAGCGAATGGTAATGGAACTTACTCCCTCCCCAACAAATAATGAAAGGTGAAAACTCTACTATCTGAGCCATTATACCTGCTCTTAACATTTGTATATGCAGTGAATAAATCAGCTGATTAACCAAGTGGCCAATCACACCATTTACATATTCAATGCACTTGCAAACCCTTTTTAAGTTTTTTCATTCTTTCTAAACTATTAAGCAGAAATACATTTGTATCCAAGCCAACCAACCCTTTCCACATGTAACACAGCTTAAGAACCATCAGATGAGCCACAACCCCTACCCTCATTTGTTTAAGTAGCAAAACATTCACTTTGTGAAGTCATTATTTAAACTGACAAATATTTGCCCTATTTACCTTTTTTTTCCTTTTAAGACACCAAAATAGAGATATATGTGTATATATATATACACACACGCACACACCACTTTCATAGAAAGATAAATAAGTGTAATCTGCACATTTATAAAGCATTTTTTTCTTCTTCTTTTGGCAGAATTGTGGCTCATTTTTTTCCTTGTAATGGCTGGAAAAAGTAAGTTTACTTGTAAGAATAGATACCAAAAAAAGCAAAGTATGTAATTTATTGTTACAGATGTCAGATTTTACAAGTATACCTGGATGTGCTTAAATGTGTAGTGGACATGAACACTGAAAACCGAGGCAAGCTATTCTTCAACAAACAACTTAAACATTGTGAAGAATACCAAGCACAAACAAAAAAAAAAAAAAAAGTTTTCATGGACTATTTTGTATGAAAGTTTTTTGTTTCTTTTTTTTAAATGAAATAATTATTTTGTTCAGGTCATTTTAAACACACTTGCCCCAAATCTTTAGTTTTGAGACTAAAACACAGCATTGTGATGATTTTGAAAGTTCAGGAGTTTATAACTTATACCAGCGAGCAAGGGGGTTTGAAAGTCCTGTACAAGGCCAAGAGAAAGAACTGTGGCCAAAGAACTTAATGAAAAAAAAAAAAAAAAAAAAGGTGGGGTTAGAAGTTACAAAATAATCATACCTGTATAAATCTTGTCAGCGTCCCCAACTAATGTGTAGAGAGAGACTGGCCTTATGATGTTAGGAACAATTTTATGAAGTGTAATTTTTGCCAATATTTTGTTTGATACCATATGGTGGCTACTCTGTGTTGTCTGTTTTTCTTTTTAAAATAAAATGTCAGGTGAAGAGGGGGGAGTGTAGGCATTTGGATAACAGGGTAAGAGAAAGGAGTTGAAATTTTTCTTTTTTCTCTCTAAAGCATTTGACAAATGCTGTCAAATTTTTAAACATCCAGTATGGTATAAACTTGAGATGGATTTTTTTTTTTTCCTCTCCAATATTCAAAATGGTGAAATGAGAATCTGTAAGGATATTGAGAACTAAAAATTCTTCAAGCAGTTTGTTACAGTTTATGGTAGATGGAGGAAAAAGAAAAAGTCAATAATAGAATGATATTGAGAAGATGAAAGAGAGTTAGCTGTGAAGCTGATTGAAACGATAAAAAAAAAAATAAAATTTTGGCTCAGAAGTGGTAGGGGGAGAAGGATTGGTGGCAGAAATAAAGGACAAAGCAGCAGTAAAAAACAAAAATCTGTAGAGGATAAATGTGATAATAAAAGGAATTGTGTGTTATATCAAAAATAAACAAGATGCAAGTGTTTTTTTTTTTTTTGTCAGAAATTGGCTTGATTGAATAATCTGCCATTGACTACCTTGAATCTGAAGGGCATCTTGAGGGAAAGTGACAATGTTTACCAAAATTGTTGTAAATGCCATAGAATTATTTGACTGAAAATTAAGATTTTTTTTTTCTTTTTACACTAATAAGTTATCTAAGATGCATTGTAATCTTTGTACATGCCTGAATTGACACTACACACAAGTTACAAGCACAAATTTTATAGTAAACACTTCAGAAGGGTTTTTTTTTTTTTGCTATTAAGGGCAAATGGCCATTCCAAAAACCATTGTTTTGCTTGGCCAAGGGACAAAAATATAGCATTCAAATCACCAGACTTGTAAAATTGTATTTACCACTGGCTGCTGGAGTGTGTGTGGGAATCAATCTCTGTAACAAATAGATTTATATATTGTGGGAAAAAAATGTCCAGAAGTTGCCCCATTTCTACCATCTGTATATGCACTAAATGAAAGCAGTCTAATCGTTCTATACTTCAGTATACTTTGTGCCATGCGTGATACACGCATAGACGATCATGTATCTTTTGATACATGAGTGACGAGGAAGATTTCCACCCCCCTCCCCGCAGTAGGTTGCCATTTCTTTCTGCGGTAGATTAGTTCTACACTTACTTCATTACAAGTCTACAATAAGGGAATATTTGCTTACAATCAACATGAGGTAGAGAAGGGAATTTTTTTTTTTTTTTTCTGATCTTAGGATTTAAAAAAAAAAGTAAGTTGGCTAAATAGTGTTTTTGCTAGAAATCTATGCAAAGGAGTTTTTATATGCTGACCAATTTCAAATCACTTCCACCAATTAAAATAAGAGACAATTTCCTAATCCTAAACTAATGCTTTCTTACAATGATGATGGCCAGTCTTCATTGAGCTTTAAAAAAAGATTCTTCATAATGACAAAGAAACGACTTAATAAAGACAAGAAAGAAAAATCGTAGAGAATGTGGATGATAGAACTATAAAGAAACTTAAAAAAAAAAAAAAAAAAAAAAAAAAAAATGAAGGTTGGGTTGGCAGTACTCAAATTCTAAAATCATCTTTTAGGATTCTTAGGAAATCTTTTTATAAAAAAGTTTTCATTTGTTTTCTGAACTGTATACACAAGTATTAATTCTATTTCCAGTGACTATAGCTGAGGATGATAGAGAAAACCTAGAAAGGAGATGGGAGTCGCCAGTGAATTATAAAGTCTAAATATGCCATGGTTATAACATAATTCTAAAAATCCGAATTTTCTTCTTTTTTTTTTTAATTTATTAACAAAGATGTCTGAAAATAGGTCATGTTGAAGTTGCAGAATGACAGTTTTATATGCAAAGAATTAAGGGACATGACATGCACAATGCAAATAAATCAAAATCTGTCCACCAGAGGGCACACACTGACAAGCAGTTAAAAAAAGTTTGAGAAGAGTTGTAAAGAATAGAAGGAAATGTAAGAAAGACTTTGGCAAAGGCCGAACGAGTTACAAGGCTGGAAAAACTAAGGAGATAAAATAATTTCCACTATTTGCTAACGAGTAATTTGTCTGCAGTGCGGAAAAAAAAATATAAAAAATGACTAATTATTAGAAAAAAAAAAAAAAAAATGAGTAAAACTGGGCCCAACATGATTTGTCACAATGCTACAGATTAAAAAAAAAAAAAAAAAATATATATATATATATATAAATTGTGCAATATTAATACGTGGTTTGTTGTAATTGTGCAAAATTTACTTCCTTGCTTCCCAATATAAAAAGACAAAAAAAAAAGCAATATGATGTAGTTAACTGACTGAAAATTAAAGAAATTTAGTTGATATTGCAAGATGTTACAAACAAATGGACAAGATTCAAACTTAGTTCCAAATTTTAGAATCAAGATAAAACCCTGACAATTAATACTAGACACTTAATAGCCAATATTGTTATACAATTTTTTTTTTTTAATAGTTTGCACAATCTAAAATAATACCAAAAAAAAAAAAAAAATTCCTGTAGTGATATTGGTCAAGTACATGAGGGGCCCACTTCACTTAGGCTGTATGATCAAATGGACGGACAGTTGGACGCTTGCTTATTTCTACCACTCAACAAGCAAGTTGAAGCCACCCCTTCCTTAGTAACCATCTGTTTGTTTATAGCAAGAGCACAGCACACAATAGTATAAAGAGAGAAATATGGGTATTGCAGAGAAGAAGCAGTTGTACTGTGCTAAGATGGGGAATAGAAGGAAAGAAACGCTGAGAGTGAGATGAAAAAAATAACACAAGTAAAAATTGTGGCTTATAATCTTTTACACACGCAGTTTATAATGTTATAGAGAAATGTTTTTTTTTTGTTAACTCCACAAACAATATGGAATCTTAAAAAATACAGGAAATAATTTTCTTTTTTGCAGTTAGATTTTCAATTTTTTTTTTTTTTTTTTTTTTTTTTAAATGAGGTAGACGCAAAGAATGACCATATTCCAAATAACAAAATTTACAAAATTCTTTTAAAAAATTATTTCAAGAAATCTTAATTTACTTTCTTAACATTTAAAAGATGGAAAATCCTATTAAAAGAGGATAGATTTTATTCTTTAAAAAGAGAAAATATCTTATTTAAAGAAAAAAAAATTATGAGGACAGGATTTTATACATTAACAATAACATATGAACAGAATTAAAATCAAAACTTAATCATTCTTAGGAGTAAAAATAAGAACACAATACAAAGATAAAAAAAATAAAAAAATGGGCTTTTTGAAGAGACCCACACCAAAAATTAACTAGAGAATGAAAATAGCTCTATTATCAAGGAATCAAACTTGATAAACTTAAGCAGGTTTAGAGAATTTCCCAAGAAGAATTAAACAGAAAAATTGTAAAAACAACAAGACTCAAAGATGCAACAGCCAGGGAACATGCCCTACCCAAGGAAAAGGCCAGGGGGCAAACACAGCATCCAACAAAAGAAAAGAAAGAAAGAAAAAAAAAAAAAAGAAATTAGAAAGTAATAGTACAATGTAAAGAAAGACTTTTTCTGTATAAGTGTGAATATGTGTGTTTTTCAAATGAATAAATATCTTCCTCAACTGCAACTGTGTATTATTTATAATCATAACAGTGTTGAGAAGTCCTAGAAATAGTATGAGAAAATGTAAGGGGATAATGATGTTGCAATGAATGACAAGAGAGACATGAAAAAAATGTGAAGGCACTGCAAAATGAGAGTGTAATTATGTCATCTCCAGAGTTGATTTATGGAATGGCTGTGACAGAGAGTGCATCCGACTACTTGTAGACGGGTGCATGGGAGTAATTGCCACCCGAGAGTCTGGAAATCTTTCATGGTAATATTCCAGACGGAGGTACTTCACTGTCACAAGTCGTCCTACAAAACAAACCGAAAAAAATATAAATAAATGGTAAGAAAGGTATTGAAATACAAAAAAAAATTAAAAACTCAAAAAAAGATTGACTGATTTGATTTTTATGGCTTATCAACCCTTTGTGGGTTTATTTAAAGCTGAAACATTTTGGATTATAATTTTTTTTTATTTTTGCAAGAGAATATTGCATTAATTTTTTTTAAAGATTAATGATTTTTCTCAATACAAGTCCTATTTAACCCATAGTTTGGGGGATCAAGTCTCAAAAGAAGAGAAGTTATTAGACAAGACATTTTCACAGTGCTTGTAAGATGAGAATGCTAACAACTGTTCCCATTCACCCCTAATTTTGATAGGAATGGTTTCATTATTGCAAGTGCAAAGATTAATGAGCTATTTTCGTAAGCCATTTCTGCTGCGGATGCTCATCATTGGACACCCAACAACTGAGGCCTTATGCCAGAGTTAAATATCAACTAGAAGATATTTCTACAGAAAAATGTATGCATATTTTTTCCATCATTATAAAGGATTTAACAATAAATAAATGAATGAAAAGGAGAGGTAAAACTTACTATCAAACCACCAGCCATGTAGAGCCCTATGGACTTGGCCTGCTGTAACACAAGTGTCACATTTTATGTACACACATCCCTGAAAAGATGAGAAGAAAAAGATAGAAATAAAAATAATTTTCTACATTCAAAATGTTCCTGAGGTAGGTGGGGGGGGAGTTAATGTTATGCTTACTTTTGGATTTCAAATGGATGGGCCCAACGATTATTCTTTTTTGGAGAAAAATTCACTGGGATATCCTTATTCAAGCCACCAGTTTTATTTGCGAGCCAAAGTGGCCCAGCCATGATCATGACATCTACATAGTAAAGTGAATAATTTCATATGAGCCTAAAGTTTTATGATCATGTAGATAGTGGAATCTACAACTGATAGCTTCAAAGCAACAACCCACTATCCAAAAATAAATAAATTAAAATTTTCAGGATCAAGTGCCACTCAGTTGGTAGGTAAGAAGTTCTAGTCATAGCAGAGTGAGTAATGAGTCACACACGTTTGGGCAGAACGGCAGTTGGAGTGATTGTTAGAGCAAGAGAAGGTGAGTCAGACACAGATGGAATTGTCATGAGAGAAAACAGAAGTTGCTGTGAAGATCTCCTCCCAAATGTTGCTTACCCTCCAGGAACATGTGAATAAATAACCCAAGATATTGGAAACGGGACTTGTGTTTTCTTTTAGTGCTATGAGATAATTTCACCTATTCGTTTGTTGAACTTACACTGGGTCTTTTTCCAGTTTATGTTCAACATCAATGCTAATGGAAATTTACTCATATTGTAGGATGAAATCATCTAGTCAGCGAAGGAGGTTTTCATAGATAGAATTTATTTAAGTAAATGTTCCGTTTTTAATTAAACAGTATTAATTACATTTACCAGACTGTATATTTTCTACAAAATTTCTCAAACATTCATTCTCTAAAAGGAATCAAACCTGTATTCCTATATGTAAAATATAATTTGATCTGACATCCAATATCATATAGCTACAGAGAAGTGCCTGGTTAGCAAAGTCCAAATTACTGTTTATAAACACACAATCTTTGTGAGCAGAAATGATCAACCGAGAAATTATATATATATATATATATATATATATATATATATATATATATATATATATATATGAAGAAATATAGTCTTAAAATGTGCTATATTTATGGGATAAAGTGCTCAATATCAGAGATAGAGTGTGTGTAAATATAAAAGTGAGCATAGAAGTCAACACTTCCATACAGTTCTGTCAGCTAAAGCACCTTCACTGTATCCAGCACATATTGTTTTTGTTGCTTGCAAGCATTTTTGTCTTTACAGTAAACAAAAAAAAGCATTCAGTGTCTAAAATGCACCTTATAATCTTGTATTTTCATGGGGATGCAGAATTTACATGAATTAAGTAATTTTAAACTTTCTTTCTCAAGAGATAGTTTGACACGTGATCTAATTGGAAATGCAAGCATATTATAGCTGTCGATAAATCTGATGTTTTCTAACGTGTCGGAACATGATCACCTAAAAATCAGCATGAACTTACTGGACAACTCAATAGGATGTAAAGCTAATGGTGGGTGCTGCCATTATTCCTTGATATGGAAATACCCAGACCTATGTCAGTTCTATAGTAAAGTGCAGTTTTTTTAATTCTTACTTTTACACTTAATAGTATGAGGAATTGCTGAAAATTTCTCGGGCCAACCTACTTCCCAAAATATGAAATTTTTTAATTTTTTTTCAATCTCTTCTTGGTTAGGCTAAGAACTTTTCAGTACCTCCCTCATACTATTAATAGTTGCCTGAATTTCCAAGATAAAACATTGTCATCAAGTTTAATTATGAAACAAAACAATCATTTGTAAAGTTCATTAAAAGACCAAATTGGAAATGAACAAGAAAAGTTAAATTTGATTTTTACAGCTGGATATGCAAATTAGTTATCTCCATTAAACAAGAAAAGAAATGCTAAATTAAACAATACATAAAGACATACTGTTAGGTATAAATAATAAAACTATATTAATTTGATATCACAGTTTTAATCAAGTTTTCAATGTACATATGCAAACTTTGATCTTTATACTAGTGCATATGGTAAAAAATGATGGCAATTGTTAGAAAGTTTTAATAGTGAAGATTTAATGAAACAATTTATTGAGATTCAATAAAGTAGAAATAAAGAATTGACAACTAAAATAGAGACCAATGAACCGTTTAATTAATTTGTACACTTTACATTTTTTTTAGACATTCAATGGTATCAAAGATTCATCGATTACACTTAGCATTATATAAATCACTTTTTGCTCAATATCTTTTCATGTTAAAAAATTTATGACAGTAAAATGAAAATTTCTTGGAAGATTAGCAACAGAATAACAGACAGTGATTGCAAAGCCTATTTCAAGAACAAGTTGAAGCAAGATTATCACTTAAAGGTATTTGAGTGCCTCACAAGAAAGGCTTGAACAAATAAGACTGCAATCTAAGAAACATAATGGCATGATTAATTAAATGGTTCATTTTGCTTGGGAAGTAATTTTGTCTAAATCCAAATAAATATTTTATCTGTATAGTTTATTAAAATGACAAAGGGAAGTAATCACTCAGAAATTTACTAACTTGATTTGCCTCAATTCCCACTACATATATGGACAGGAAATATATTAAAAAAATACAGATTGAACATTATCATATGGTTTGATGATTAATGATATTGAATAGCAGACCTTAGCACTTATTGTATTTATGCAATAATGACTAGAGCACCATGATGTATTATAGTGACAGTACTGGATTGTGATTATTGTTGTGTTAGACTGAGTAACCACTTGTGTCTTATATATGCATAGCTGAAAACCCCTATAATGACACATGGGGATGTCCCAACAAACAACCGAGTTAGTTTGTCAGTTGGTTCCACTTAGTTCTGATGTTACTGTTTGACTCAAAAAAAAAAATCACTATATAAGTTTTAAATTTTTTTGTGAAAACTAAAAGTACAAAAATTTAAAAAGAGAACAAGAACAGAAAAATCCCAATGAAACAATACTGAAAACTGCCAAAACTCTAGTATTTAACTATAGTCCCTTGGTTCTTTTCACCTTTTTGATTCCTCTTCTAATTCTTTTATCACTGAAAATTTCTTACCTCTCGAGAACTTTTATCCACATACATGTGAAGTATTCCACTGATGTTTTTACATTTTTCTAAAATTGCATCTTCTATATTGATATGCCAGTTTTCACCTTCCTCCCTGGAATTAAGAACATTAATTTTCAGATTTCCAACACTTAATCAATAAAAAAACAAACAAAACTGCTAAGAAAAAATAAATAAGTAGAAGAAACAAAATCACATCATAAATCCTTTGATTAACAAAAAAAATCATTTTTTTTATTAAAAATCATCAAATGCATAGCAAAAGCCATTCTAACAAATAATTATTTGCTAATTTTTATTTTAATCTCCATAAGTTGGTTTGTTAAAAGTGGAAAAAATATCAATCTTGTGTACACAATAGCAGTTGATAAAATGCAGACATCATCAGAATCAAATGATTTTGACTGCTGGTGTTATTGGACAGGATGTGGCAGAAATACCTCCCACATAATGATAGCACATTAGTATCAATAGTGTCTTCATCTATCTAATGTCTTACCATTATGTGTGATGGGAATATTTCAGATGCACACTATTTGATGGCATAAATGACATATGGACATATTAAACTTGCTGCCCCCATTTCAGCAGGGAATTTTTTTTTTTGCTTAAAGCAAACTATCAGTACATTATAAAACATTACAAAGACATAAAAACAAAACAGTAGATGGGGTGGAGCATTTAGTGTTCCATAACATAAAACTTTAACCATCATCAAAACCAGAAACATCATCATGAAAGCTTAAAAACTCATCATCACTACTGCATGTATACCAACTCCTGTCAACAGGGTCACATCTTTGGTCATGGAAACCAGTTAATGTAACACTTTTCACCATCATCTACACCCAGTGGTGTATGCCATCGTTTAGTGGTCCGGTTCTCAGGGTCTTAGAATAACGTTTTAAACATGGGGCTAACTCCGCACTGGTCAATGTTGATGCTGATCCAAGCTGGTTGTTGATCACTTTGATCCACACCAACTCTGCTCACATTGTGTTCTTGATCTCAGAGCAGTGGAAAATTGAATGTCATCGTAATGGCAGCACTGGTTCAAGCTGTGTCGGGTGCTATATTAAGGAAGAAAAATATCTTCACAACGAAAAATGAAACCAAAGATTCATGAGGTTAATCTTCAATTGGTTTATATAGATCTTGGTACATATCAATCTCTATAGTGACACTGGGCCTTGTCTAAACTTCTGGAGTAGCTGGGTTCAAAGTCTTAGAATCAGGAAATCTGGTGGCAGCTGACATGAATTCCAGAGGCACAATGCAGTTTCTCAGCCCAAGTCAAAGTCATCTGCTTATATGCACTTCAGTCCAAAACTGGCATGGGAGATTTGGTGATTCCCTTATTTTCATTAATTCCCATAAAGGTTTTCTTTGTTTCCTATTTCTGCTTTCTTAATCAACTTTCCAAATTTGGAGAATTATCCACCTTCCTTGGGAGTAGTCATTGAGATTGCTCCTCTCTTGACTCCAACCTGCTTCGCTTCACATCTTGCACTGCTACTTCACACAGGCAGGACTAAATTCTACCCCTTCCTCCTTCCTTCTCAGTATTCTAACTCTGCCCACTACTCAGAATAGATGTCTTTGTGACAAATCTAATTTTGAAAGTGCATAGGAGAAAGGATGTGGTTTATTCTCCTCATTAATTTCAATTCTCTGACTCCTTTTCTGGATCCACTTGTCCAGCAAAAACACAAACCAGATCACTTTCTCATTTTAACCTTAAAAATTATTTCTGAATTTGTTTTCATCATGAAAATATGTTTGTTTACCTAAATTCTCAACAAAGAGACATGCTGTTTTTCATCCTTGGATCAGTTGCAGTCTTAGCAAAAACATAAACCAGATCATCTGCCTTTTATGATGGATTGATAATCCTAACCCTCTCAGTGGATTCATTCTCCGTTTTCATTTCTTGATTTGTTTTCGCTAGTGAAAATATAATTCCCATCTGTTTCTTGATTTTGGTGCTTACTGGCTCAGACTGTTACTGTAGGTTCCATGCTGCTTAGAAGTATTCATAGATCTCATTTTGTAATTTGCAGGCAGTTTCTTTGTTTTGCAAGAAGCTGTGTAACTGCTGAAACCACATTCAGCCATATAGGAAGTTGGAAAAGCAATGAAGTCTGATAGCGTCCCACAGCTTTAGATACCTTTCAGAAATTTCCTTCTGTAGCCAATATTGAATAATTTTTGATAATTTGAGAAAAAAAAATATAAAAAGTATGTCTCTTGAGAATGTTTACAGTCCCACAAATGAAATAAAATCTCCCAGTGCCTCCTTTCAACATAAAAGAGCCCAGATTGGGAAACATTGGCCTACAGTAATGAGTAAAATGAATATATAGAAAGCTTAAAATTTCAAGGATTGGTTTGGACTAAGGGCAACCTGTCATTACTTTCTGAAATGGCCCTTTTAATTGTAAAGTGAAAGAGGATAACAGTATATGAAGTGCAAGGCATTTTTTTTTATCCTAAAAAAAAAAAAAAAAAAAAAAAAAAATATTTGTAACCCAACCTTTCTGTCAAATTAAGCACATGGCATTATCCATATTTGTTTGTGACAATCCTTCTTCCATATACAGAAATCATTTCAAGTAGCATTAAGAATAAAATTTTCATCTTTACCATTTAGGAACAAATATTCAGAATTTTTTTTAAACATGGACAAAAATGATGCTTAATACTTACATGTCAACTTCAAACATGTTTCGAACTTTCAAACAGGGTGTGGGGCTGTAGGGGGGAGTACCAGCATCATCATGTTCTCCAAAAGCTGAAAATGAAGAAATGAAAACCAAATTCTTATACTGTCTTTAAATAATTTAATCAAGGATGCTGAAAATACCACTGATAAAACATGCAAGAAAAAAAAAATGTCATAAGGAAAACAAAAACGACACTTAGAATCAGAAAGAGGCAGTTGAAATTTCTAGGCTATATAATGAGGAAGGAATGCTTGAAGAATTTGGCACTCACAGGATATATTGAAAGCAAAGAGGACAGGGAAAGGTCATCTACCTGATGAAATTGTCAGAATGGATGGTGGAATGGAGGGATGGGATAGAGGGCAAAGGGACAAATGTTGCAAAGAGCTACATGGAATAGGAGGTTGTGGAGAACCAGGTCCAGAAGGGATATGGCACATAGAAGACATGTTGATGCAACAAGGCTCAAGAAATCAATATCCTCCAATTTTATATTTCCATGACATTTCTTTTGCCAATGCAATTAAATCTCTTTTGTTGGTTAAAAGGAACCCTCAGAACAGAAAGGCATTTTAAACTGTGACAAGACCATTTTTTTAAAATCATGATAAAAGAGAAATTTATCTCATATGAATGTTAATGCATATATATATATTACATTGCAGTCAGAGGTTAAAATTCAAATAAATGCTTTAAATAAAAAATAAAATTAAAAAAGTTTTGCCTACCTTTTAATCAAAAACATTACATTTATGTAAAAAGAAAGTTCTTGAGATAAATACTGGCTAACATATGTCACTGACATTATTTCACAAATTATTTGAACTAATACAAATAATTTTGAAATAAGGGGAAAACTGCTTTCTTGTACTATTGAAATGGCAATTTTTCAACTGCCTTCATCTTCTAGCACTCATGGGTGTAGGGAGATAGACAAAAAATTATTTTTCTTTTTTGAATTGCAGCTGTAATGCTCTTTCTCTTGGAGAGAAACCATACTGCATATTCATTGATATAGCAGATATACTGAAATCATACTGAAGGCTTTGTGATAAGTTCACTTTGGATTTGTTTTTTCACACTAGTTTTATAATAAAAAGAAATTAAAATTTTGAAATTTCCGGGACATAATGAGGAAAGAAGCCTTGGAAAATTCATGACTGTGAATGCTGGATAATTTCTTCACAGATGATGAAGATACTTGAAGCAACAGAGATGTAATTCTACAGAAGGATGCTGAGAATACCATGGATGGAGAATGAGAGCAACGAGGAAATTTTAAGAAAAATGGGGGGAAAAAAAATGGACACTTGTAATTAGAATCAAAACAAAGCAGTTGAAATTTTTGGGACACAATGTAGAAAGAGGGCTTGGAGAATTTAACATTCACAGGACATGTTGAAGGCAAGAGGGACAGAGGAAAACAGCAAGTGACCTATTCAACAAGGTTGTGTGAATGCATAGCAATACAAGGAGGGACAGGGATAATAAAAAAATAGTAAAAAACATTGATAAGAGCTAAAAAAAAAAAAAAAAAAAAGGACAGGAAATTGTGAAGAGCCATGATTGTCCACGTTCTGAAGGGACACAGCACACAGGAGGAGAAGATTGGGTTAAAATTGCCCTAATGGAAGTTAAGTCCTAATCTCAACAAACATATCTGTGTTGTATATTTTTTTTTTTTTTTGAGAGGATTGGTTTGGATTAAGATAAGAGCAACCCGTCATTACTTTCTGAAATGGCCCTTTTACTTGTAAAGTGAAAGTGGATAACAGTATATAAGGCAGGCTACTAGAATCAGAAAAATAATCAGTCTGCTTGATTAAACATTCAAGTTAACAGTTAACTTTCTGAAATATCTTCAAAGATTTTATGACTCATATAATGTATATACTTGAGTATAATGCAAATATAGGGAGTCACACTACACACAGGTAATTTTTTTGAAGAGGTTAAAAAATCATTAATTTTTAGTGACCAGTTGCACTATACACAGGTAAATTTTTTTATAGAGGGGTTAAAAATTCAGGGGTTGTACTATACATGAAGTCAGCTTATACATGAGTATATACAGTAAACAAGATGTCCAAACACTATAAGTAATATTTTTTAAAGTATCCTGCTTCCATTTGATTGGCACGTGTATACTTCGTTGACACATACAACGCAATTCTTCCAGAGTTTGCTATACATCATAATTTCAGCACCCCGAGAACAACAATGCGCACACTTCATCAAATCACGTATCCACCTGATAACATGTCAGGAATCATGCCTCCAATTTTAACTGGCGTCAATCATTAGACACTTTCTCTATTCAGATCACAACATCTTATTACATATTGAAAGTTTCTCTCTTTTACTTCCCAACTTTCAATCGAGGTGGGGGTTTAGGATCCTGTTTTCATTTGATCGTATTATATTATTATTATTTTCGATTCAGCGAATACTCTTGGCTGAAAAAATTTCAATGCATTTTCTATGTAATAGTTTCTTTTGACAACAATTTTTGTACAAACACCAAAGTGAATCAAAGAAGGCTTGAATAATTCTGACTTCTGATTGGCTAATATATGTGAAAAACATTACAATGCCTTAGCAGTTGCGTTCAAAGTCAATTTACTGCCAAAATCTGGTTATGTGTTCTTGAGCCTATCACGTGGTTCACATTAATTATAAATACTTTGACACATCTTCATTTTTTCTCTTTTCTCTCTCCTTCTTGCCTTCTTTACATACAAGACGTAGCTCGGTGGAGAGGTTGCATTTGTCCCTTTGGGGAAAACACTATGAAACGTCATGGCACACACGTACGTTTGAATATTGCACATCTACGAAAATGAACTCGTTCAACCACAAGGACAGAAACACTTAACATTGTGCATAACAAACTGTTTAATTTTCTTACAAGTAATACATCTTACTAAAGTTCTCCAAACTCGACTTTTTAATACATATCACAGTTTATCAACAGGAACATTTTCCTCAAAATTCCAAGGACAATTAATTTTTAGCATTTCAAACACAACTTAATTACTGTCTGTACAATTGTCGTTATGCATATATAAATTCCATTTACTTATTCAACCCTTTCTTCTTGAATGTTATTCCCCTGGTTAGCATATTTGTAAAGTAAAAATAGTATGGGTTGAATCGAGGCCATACAACCCGCTACAAGTATAAATATGTTTTGTATTTCTTGTACACACCATACGTACATAGACTGAACCATCTTTCAATAACCAATGCAGAAATTTAGTAGGTGTATAAAGAAATAACATACAAAGTAAAGTGATTCTTATATATTATATTTGATTCAACAGGAAAGAGTTGTTCCCCACTGCTAATGAATATTCTAAAGAATAAATCAATACAATTTTGTAGTTCATTTTTGCATTTACAACTTTAGAAAAACCAATTAAAACTGCTTTCAAAATGTCATGAGTTTCCAAGATTAATCTAAAAAATAATTAAAAAAGAAAATTTAAATTTAAGTAAAAATATAAATGACTAACCTTGGCCTTGCCATATTTTTCCACCATTATTCAAATTCTGTTGGAACAAAAAAAAAAAAAAAAAAAAAGTTCAAGAAAAAACAAAATAATTTTAATTTCCAACTAGCACATTTGTTTTATTTTTAACTTGATAACAACTTATGATAATTTCTCAAAGAAATACGTTTGATTAATATTATACGAAGTAGTTACAAGATATTTTTGTGTTTTTTTTTATAGGTTTCTGCATGGCCATTAAAGTAATTGTTAATTATTTGTCCTCTTTCGAAAAATGTTCTCATACTATATAATAATTACATAATTTTAAATGAGACATAATTACAAGGATACATTCAAAAGAAAATGATTACCAACAGCAAAAAGATGTCTTTTGCCAAAATTTAATGAATATTCTACTGATTGGTTTATCTCAAATAGGTGAAAGGAGGAGAAAAAAAAAACAAAAAAACTTACTGGTAGCCATCGCCACACTTGAAACTCCTCCCCTTCAATAACCCGAGTTTCTAACCGGATTCGAGATTCATTATCTTCAATAAATTTGGCAGCTTTCTCCCAAGTAGACAGTAATTGTCTTCTGTGAGCAAGAGTAAATAAATAAATTTAAAAAAAAAAAAAATTTTATAAGCATAAATTGTTAAATAAATAGATATCAATAAAGAATAAAAAAAATCATTAATAAAAATCATTTATTTACTTTGGAAAAAAAAAAAAAAAAAAAAAAATGAACATGGTGATATTTTAGAGTTTTTAATTTCAAAATATTTGGTCCTTTTAAAGCCATGAAGTAATGTGTTGAATGTAAAATTGTATCATTTTAATTAAAATAAAATAAAAATAAAACAGAAAATAATGCAAAGAATTTTGGACACACAAATGAACTAAAAATTCTGATGAACGTTAACTACTTAATATATATATATTTTTTTAAATCATTTCACCTCAAGCAAGATGATAAAGCTACAATGACACAGTAAGCCCTACTAAGAGTGAAAGAATCTAGGAAAAATCATTATTGAGGAGGACAATAAAAGAACAGGATTCAAAGAGGTGTTGAATTTAAATTTTTGAAAGAAAAGAAACCATTAGCATAGAATTTATGCTTGCACTTAGCAATTTCAACAGTAAAACGATGAAATCTAGCTGCCAATCTAATACTACACTTAAATCCATAAAGTCATGGTATGAAAGCAGAACAATTAGCATCCAATCATTTCTGTCATGAAGAAAATCTGTTTTCACTAAAGAGTTTCATTAAGTGTTCTATTTCTTCAATTTCTCACCTTGCCACAAATAAAAAGTTTTTGCTAATGTGGTTATGAACTGAAGAAATCCTTTTTTTAATGCCATGCAATTTCAAAATGTAGGTAATCGTGATTCTGCACATTTTTTCCTTTATTATCATCATCTGTAAATTATCATGCATTCTTGTGAAAGATAATGGAATAGTTTCCTGTTGCCTTCTCCACAGTTTGGAATTCAAAGTACACCATTCAATGGACAGGTTGCCACCCAAGAGCCCAGCCTAACCTGCTATTTAACACATAGCTAGGAGGAGAAGAGATAGATTCATATCACTCCCAAGAGCATTAGTGTGAAAGTGAATGCAATACACTAGCACAGCATTTGAATTCAGTTCAATTCCACGTTATACACCAACCAATACATCTGCACATCCTTAGGGTACCTAAAGAAATATTTCAAAGCGTTAACAGGAAAAAAAAAGTTGGAAGGGCAAAAGAAGAGAAAATTGTGAGGAAAAAAAATGGGATTGAGGAAAAAGAAAAAAAGGATTAAGTAATTGAAAATGGTGGTAAACAATAAAGACACTCACCTATGAGCAGGAGGCAGAAGCTGGTCTCTGACATGTTGAACTGCCAAATATGCATCATCATCTTGTCGAGCCATGGCTTCACAGTGACATTTCAGAATATCTGAAGAGGAATTATTAAAATTAACAGTTTCTAGACACCGAGTCATCATCATCTGTCCTTTGACTAGGTGTTCATTCTTGCATAGCATGTCATGGGCAAAGTAGATCTGGACAAGCGCATTTGTTCCCATGTTAGACCACAGCTGAAGGGTCACGTTGGTCATAGACATGTAACCATTGTTTCCATCTGGGAAACCCTCTGCCTTAGCCATTTACTTCAGTCTAGGAATCCCCCCTGTCCAGTGATACAGTGTCATCACTACACTGGATATACTGCCAGTAGAAGATATACTCACATGTGCAGATTTGACCTGCAGTCAGTCAAAACTCATTGTACAGGGTGTTCCAAAAGTCACATTACCATTGATTTGATAACTGTAAATTTTATATTCATTTACCAAATGGAATCATGTGACAAAATATTAAGAAATTTTATTGGTTGAATTATGGAAGATGATGTCATGCAAATTTCCCCTGGTTGTTATTTCACAAGTGTGTTTTCTGCCAATTGTCGTGTGACTTTTAGAATACCCTGTAGTTACTGTCTCTTGGTTGAACTCACTGGCGAGAACCTCAGAGCCACTACACATGGAGACGGCTGCATATAATAACTTAATAACAAAAACCTTACTTTATCAGGTATTTTTTAAAAAATTATTACTATCATAAAAATATTTCTCTGTTGAATAATTAATATTTGATTTATATGGGTTTTTTTTTTTTTTTACATTCCCTCAAACATTTTGTTATTTTTAAAAACATTTCAATATCATTTGAAAAATAATTAAGAACAAGTAAAGGAGTTTAAGAAAAAGAACCAAAATGCCAACAGATTTGAAGTAATAAAAATTCAAAGAAAATTTAAAATTTTTGTTGTCTTAGAAGTATAATGCTTCAATATTATTAAAACAAATAATGTAATTACCAAAAAAAAAAAAAAAAAAAAAAAAAAAGCACCTATGCCAGAGGTTCAAATCAGGGCAAGTTTTATTGAATTGTATCAATGTTTGCTTTAGCATGACAAAATGAACAAACCAAGCTGAAAACTAACATTGGCCTTTATATAAAAATTATACTACAAGAAGAACAGAAGATTAATAATATCAAAAGCAAATAGAAAATCTAGGCTCATATAAAACTGGTTTTCTTTTGCTTCCATTGGTTGACAGAAAAACTGACAATTCTTACTATTGCATTACAAACAAACAAACAAACAAAAAAAAGCATCTACATTTTTTTTTAACTATTGGATGGGAAAAGAGATTCCTTAATAGAAAGAAAAATTAATCATTTTTTTCAAAATCAATTATAATATGGATTAATTTGTAACATTCTTAATTATATGGAAAATGCAATTCATTAATTAATTCAAATATACGCTCTTAAGTAGACATCAGAGAGAGTCATCAGTGATGTTAATTGACTTGATTCATCAGGGAGTTTCGGGTCTTTCAACATCATATACCCCATCGCCAAGTTGACCCAATCGGGGGAGATCAATCCCAGATTCCCCCTCGCAACCAGACGCTAGCAGATACTCTGGCCCTTTTAATGAATTAGACGAAGATAGACCACGTTTTCCATACACCCGATTGGATGTTTGTAACAACCAATCCACTGCATGAACTGTCTTTTAAATGGTCCACAGTGGGGACTGGCTTCTTTTCTTTATTTTCAATGGATAATCGAGGAGGTTATTTAACGTTCTTAAATTTAGCACTTTTGTTGTTTCTTAAGTATTGTTTGATGCCTTACTCTAAATATTTAGTTTTATTTTATTTTGTAGTTGGGGGAGGGAACCTAATAAACTCAACCCCACCAACACATTCCTATCGCTCAACCCGATTCCCAACACTAACACAGGTCAGCTAAATTTCAAATGGACATATTCTCAACTTTCAAATAATTATCCATCAACATGCCGTGTGTTTTAACCGAACTCAAAAAGATAAAACAATATTCATTAAAATTGATTAAAAACCTATTTACAAATTATGGAGTCGGTTAGCACACAACAAAGCACGAAACACTCTTGAATCAAGTTAAATTACGAAAAAAGAAAAAAAAAAGGAGAACAATCTGCCTTACATTATATTCCTATAACTTTCAAGAGGAAAATAAAAGTAATAAAATGTGAAAGAAAGACAAAGCTTCTTATGATATATATCAAGCTCAAAACCGATGAAAAATAAATAAAAATTAATAAAATAAAAGATAAATAAAAATTATAACAATATGCAAACAATATAAAGCGATGATTGGGAAACTATTTAAATAAACTATGTACATGTTATGATGGCGATTAAAATGTACAAAGTGGGAAATAATTATGTAAATTGGCTAAATTATGAAAGTAAAAAAAAATATACTTATAACCGTTTAAAAAAAAAAACAAAAACAACTGTGAATGGAAGACAAAATGCTTTACGAGGTATATCACACTTAAAATTGCTAAAAAATAAATCAAATAAAATACCGGATATAAAATTGGATAACATAAAAAATTATATATTTACAAATAACACACTTTACAAACTGACATGTTCACAGATTGTACAATACAAGTCGTGTATTTAAAATGATGTTTATATTATTACCACATTGAAATTAATTATATTATATTATTTACAGATTTTCCCCATCTCCATTATTTTTGTATTGTAGTCCAAGAACAATCACATTTGATCCATAACTATTTTGCTGTCCTTTCTGCTGTATTAGTTATGGTCCGAATTGCTTTTCTTTTGTTAGCACCTACTAAGCCAATATCAGTTAGGGCTTTGCATAACGGCCTTGCAGCAAAACCTCTTGTGCCCACTTCGATTGCAAGCAGCTTGCTTTCCATCCATTGTTTTTACAGCTCGTTATTAACTCATATTTTAGCTTCTTTCGTTCATGGGCTTCTTCTGCATGCTCGTCCCAAGGCACTGTCAATTACTTTCTTTATATTGTCTGAGAAGAATACTATATCGGGGCATAATGATGTTTGAATGATATGGTCAGGGAATTTTAGTCTTGTTCTTAAGTTGACCCTTAATTCCCAGTCCGTTGCCAATGACAGAGCATTTGCTATGTTCTTTTTCTTAGGTTTCTTGCCAGCTTTAAGAAACTATAATTCTTTTATCCAGATTTAATGTATTAGTGCTGATGGCCAAGCTATCTTTGCTAGACCCTTTAAAATTTGATCATTTATTTACACTTATAACCAGGTTTGATTCTTTCAAAAATGACAAGACAAGTGCATAAACAACAGAGTACTTTAAATATTTTACATAGCATTTAACCAACTTTTAGTTCATTTTATATTGACTGATATCAAGTACAAAATTAGCAATTTGATTTTTTAAAAATTTTATTTGTAATGAGAATAAAGCAGTCCAGGTATAATCAGGCATGCAATTTTGTATGATTTATAATTATGCTTTAAACTTTGTTAGGAGGTTTTCCCCAATGATGGCAACAATGCAATCCCATCTCTTCAGAACTATTTATGACAAAAGTTTAACTAAGACAGAATATACATCAAATTTAGTTGGCAAAAAGTCCAGAGTACTTGCTACAGTGCATAGATTAACATTCTAATTTCAGAAGCCCAATCTTTAAATTCATAATTTGTATCTAAAAATTAGTTTAATCATTGCATGCATAGATATATAGGGATCATTATAAAAAGATAGGTTTTATAGATTAAATTTAAAAAAAAAAATAAACTCACCAATTATTTTTTCCACCATTTCATAAACCTGGCGTTGTTCTTCTTCAGAGTTCCTCCGTTTTCTCAAATAAAATCGGAATAAAAGAATCAGGAAGATGAATCCTGAAAAAAGATACAAAATGTTTCAAGTTTAGCAGTAACTTCAATTCAATCCTGCATAATTAAAAAAAAAAAAAAAAAATGAATTAACAGAAGTTTTGAAGAAATTAAATACATCAAAGTCTGCTATAATAGATATTAATGATATAAAAAATGACAAAAAGCATTTAGCTAAATGATTTTATGAAAGGTACAAGAAATCTTTGCATTTTAATTTCTCCTTTGAGAAAATTATCAAATTAAATATGAAAGTAAAAAAAATGACACCGCCTTGGAAGGATAGCTGAAACATTTCACAAGCAAAACAATTTGCAAAAGATTTTTACTTGTGAGGTGCAATAGTTTAAAATTAAAAATATCAAGTTACACAATTTATATACCGAGATCAAAGAGAGATTAACTTACCAAGGAAGCCTAAAAGAAGTTGGTAAATCATCCGCACAACAGCTCTGCGAAGACGACAGACAAAGTTCATACTGGGGATATAACTTTCCAAATACTTAACATCATCTACTTGTGTTGCATTGCTGCCATCAGCTGTAACAGGTCTACAGCACAAAGGAGAAAGGTAAATATTTAAAATATCATTCTTTGTATAAGAAATGTGTTGAATTAGATTGGTGAAAAATATTCAAGTTTTAATTAATATTGCTTATAATGCAAGTATAGATTATGTAATTGCTTTTGTTTTTAAAACCATCCTATGTACAAAGTTCATAAAAAAGAAATTGTTTTTGTTTTTTGTTTTTCAGAAATCCTCAAGACTCAAACATCATGTTAGGATTGAAGTTGATGATTATGAAAAAAAAGAGAATTAAAAACTTATGGAAATACAGCATATTAATTTATTCAAGATTAATACCATCTCAAAGCTTAGCTTTAATTCTGTATGTTGTGTGTGAGCGCTTGATTTACAACAAAATTAACCTTTAACTTTTCTATTGTTATTAAAATAAATGATTAATCTGAAAGATATTCAACTAAAAAGCAATTTCAGAAGATGAAAATTTAACTCTTAAATAATTGGTTAATTAGGTTCTTTTCTAAGAGGCAGGAAAAGGGAAAAAAAAAAATAACTTACCTGATTCCCCAATCTTCACTGTCAGTTACCAGCCAAATTATCATCCTCTCAATCCATTCCTTAAATAAAGATTTTAAAAAATGTTGAATATTCAGATTTTATATATTTTTTTTTTATGAAGAAAAAAAAAAAGAAACGGAAACTATAAAAGAGAAAAAGAAGAAAACTGAGTAGAAATAAATACAGGCCCTAAAATTTATATTGAAAAGAAATACATCATGACTGACATGGGGTCAATTAGTAAGATTAAACTAAAACAGCAGCAATGAAAATAAAATTCTTAAAATAAAAATAAGCACAGAATTTAAAAGGCAAATAGATGGTTGGTTGGTTGGCATGCATGCGTACATCCATACATACAAAATATTATAAGCTGTTACATATGGACAAAAAAGTACTCATGACCAAGACGCATATTTGTTTCAATGCGTAAGCATCTCATCAGGTGAGAAACAAAGTTGCATCAAAGCAAATATGCATCTTTGTCGTGAGTACTTGTTTGTCCGTATGTAACATCTTTATAATAAATAACTACTGCTCTACTCTTGGTATTGAGCCCTCTAACTTAATGTTAGGAATGTTTGAAATTATATTCTTTTCCTTCATTACATTTGGAGATTATATATTATATATATATATATATATAAAAAAATAAAATAAAGGAAAGGAGTAATTCTTTCAGGAAGAGAGACATTTTAAAAAAATCGTAGTTTTATCCATAGACCTTTTACAGATATATTTTTAGTTATTTCTGAATAATATGTAGTGATGGGACAATAAATCAGAATCGGAAACATTGGAACTAACTTTTCGGAGTATTGGAAAATTTCTAACCTAATTTCCAATTCCAAAAACGATTCTTTGGATTTTCTTTGTTTAAAACATTTTCCATTTCTGATACTAATGATAAGATATAGATATTTATTGATTTCAAGAAAAAAAAAAAGAAAAAGAAAAAGAAAAAGAAAAAAAAGAAAAAGAAAAGAAAAAGAAGAAAAAGAAAAAAAAAAGAAAAAGAAAAAAAAGAAAAAAAAGAAAAAGAAAAAGGAAAAAAAGAAAAAAAAAGAAAAAAAGAAAAAAAAGAAAAAAAAGAAAAAGAAAAAAAAGAAAAAGAAAAAAAAGAAAAAGAAAAAAAAAAAAGAAAAAAAAGAAAAAGAAAAAAAAAGAAAAAGAAAAAAAAGAAAAAAAAGAAAAAAAAGAAAAAAAAAGAAAAAAAAAGAAAAAGAAAAAGAAAAAAAAGAAAAAGAAAAAAAAAGAAAAAGAAAAAAAAGAAAAAGAAAAAAAAAGAAAAAGAAAAAAAAAAAGGAGGAAATTTGCAAGTTTCTACTCAGTTCTCAAACATTCCATAATGTTCACTGGTTTAAAGACAGATTTCAGTTCAAAATAAAAAAATTTATTTCTTTTTAAACATTGTTAATTCACCCATTTAACATTATAAATTGTTAATAATTATATACAAAATTATGTAATATAAACACAAAATGAATTCACGTTGTTGTTCTGCCGGGCTCTCTTTCTTTTAATTCATAAAAAAAGAAAAGAAAATGAATGTATGGAATTCGCACAAATGTCACATTTGATTCTTCAAATAATAAATCTTTTCAATAACTGAGGCTAAAACCTTATTTTATGGATTAAAACTATTATAAAAACAAATTGTTGTAATTTAACTGCCATGCCATGATAACAATTTGTGGCTCATGGTCAGTTTTTTATAACTGACCATGAGCCACAAATTGTTATCATGGCATGGCAGTTAAATTACAACAATTTGTTTTTATAATAGTTTTAATCCATAAAATAAGGTTTTAGCCTCAGTTATTGAAAAGATTTATTATTGCTTATGTAGCACACAGCATAAACAAAAATAAATCTTTTCAATAACTGAAACTTAAAAAAGTAGGCATTCTTTTTATGAAACTTAAGTTTGTTTCTATGAAATTCATGTATTTCTTAACATTTTATAGCTTTCGAAACTGATTTTCACCTTTATTTACTTAAAAAAATAGACAAACTTTTATTTGAAGTTTCCTGAAATATAGATTTTTCACACAAAAGTTTGTATTAAAAAACCTAAAATATAATTTCCATCAAAAATTGTATTTAATTTTATTTTACTAATATTTTTTTGGCATAATTGAACTTTCCTATGTTAAATTATGGCATTTAAAATATTTTGAACTTTTTTCTCACTTATTCATCCTTGGAGTCAAAATGAGATGCCAGTTTTATAAGAAGTGTATAAAAAAAAATATGAAAAAATGAGTATTTTTATTCCATTTTTATCTGATGTGTTTAAGCTATAGTTTTTTTTTCCACTTTTAACAAGAGTTGTTTTAATATTTTTTAAAGTAAAACTAGCAAAATTTCATATTCTAATATTTTAATAAGTAACTGAAAAAAAAAAAAAAAAAAAAAAAAAAAAAAAAAAAATCGATCACATGCAAAAAATACACATCTACAGCTGATCAAATTATTATTATTATTTTAATTAGATGAGATTGAAGACCGTTTATTATTTATTTATTAAATTGCTGTGATAAATCATATCTAATTCTTATTAAACATCTGTAAGGAAATTTAAAATTTGCATTTTTATTTTATTCATTTACCTGCTGGATTAGGTACCCATTGTTCTTTATCAAAATATATGCATAGCTAAACCACAATACATAGGATTGCTTAGAGTATTATTGTTTTAATTAATTAATTAATTAATTAATTAATTAATGTATGTATGTATGTATGTATGTATGTATGTATGTATGTATGTATGTATGAATGTATGTATGTATGAATTAATGTATGTATGTATTAATGTATGTATGTATTAATGTATGTATGTATTAATGTATGTATGTATTAATGTATGTATGTATGTATTAATGTATGTATGTATGTATTAATGTATGTATGTATTAATGTATGTATGTATTAATGTATGTATGTATTAATGTATGTATGTATGTATGTATTAATGTATGTGTGTATGTATGTGTTTTGATACCACAGAATAAATAGATTGATTTAAATAAACACAATTTTGTGGTCATTTTTTTTTTTTTTTTAAAGGACCTAGGTAACCTTTTGGCCAACACTTCCTCAGGGACCAATTGTTGGCAGAATTAACTTAACAGATGTGATCTGCAGATATGTGGAAATTGGAAAAAAAGTTGGAATAGATCTAAAACAATTTACGATTAAAATAAATACGTAAGTTGTAAATGAACCAACAAAAGAGTGTAAAATAGAAAAAGAGTTGCTCACTGACCTCCAAATAAGTAAAGTGATCGCAAAACGTTTTCCTTTTGCTTGCAAAGAGATGGCCGCTGCAGTTTCAGACAAACGGCTTCTAATATTTGTAGATGGTGCTTAGATCTTTCCATATGCCAAATAGAGAATGAATCCGTCATGAAACACACCAAGCAACTCTCATTCCCTAGTAGGTGCTGCCTAATTGCCAAGTCATGTACAGACTGTGATGCACAAGTATGATTACTTGAATGGAATCTCACAGACTTTGGAACGTGTTGCTCCAATCTTGTTTCCAATCTAAGACTAGTCTGTACTATGTACTCAGCTTCACACTGACACTTGAATGTGTAGATTAATGAACTCTTACTAAGATTAGACAGGCCATCATTGGTAAAGGGAAGAAACACTGGACGGGTACCGAAAACAACACACAATTTGTCTGAAAAAAGGTAGAAGAGAGTGACTTGGAAACTATGTCAGTTAGAGTTTTACACTTTCTACCAAGCCAAGGCAATTTCAGATAAATTGGACACAGGCTGAATTCAGGAGAACTACTGAAATTTTCTGATTTGCGTTCTATTGTACAATTAATAATGTTGGCTGGGTAACCATTATCAATAGAATAGAACATATTTTGTTTAACTTTTGCTGAAAGGTAGCAGGAGAACAGATCATTATGGCCCGATGAACTAAAGTTTTGACTAAATTAATTTTTCTGGTACGAGGGACAAAAGACTTATGAAACTCCCTCCCAGCTCCATGCTTTCTAACCAATTTTAATCTGCAAAAATTTAAATGCAATGTCAATTGCAATCTACTGTACTCCTGAATAATCTTTCCTTTTCCCACTCCTTATTGTTTCTGTTCCTAATTCTTCCACACCCTGTAACCCTTTGTGTCTTAGTGGTTTTTATGCCTTGCATGGGGTGGTACCGATTAAAAAAATTAAAAAAAATAAAAATAATGCTTTCTGAATGTTTGCCAAGACAAGATGAACAATAGATCAAGGATTTATTTCAAAGTTAATTTTGAATACTAAAAAGATGAGACTGGTAGATTATCTTTAATTTCAAGCATTTAATACAGTGATAAATAATAGGTTATTACTACCATCATTATCCAATCATACAGTCCAAATCTTTTTTTATTTATTGCCTTCAGATGCAGCAGCATTACATGATAATAAAGTTTGAATTTAAGTTTTTAATAGACATACCGTATCATCTTCATTCATGTTCTTTGCAATTTGTTGATGTAAGTTAACAATGGAGATTCTCTTGCTTTTTTCATTTGTTTTATATCCACACTCTACTTTTCCTGATAAAAAAAAAAAACAGTAATGTATAAAAAGCATAAAAATATCATAAAAATCATGCATGTTTCTCTTACTGATTGCTTATACATTAGAAACAAATATCAAAAGTTTTAAATATTTTTTAATCTTTTAAGTCTATTCTAAATGATGAGTAGTTTTCAAATACAAGGGTAGGGGACAAATAATTATTTAACAGTGAGCAATGGACACTGTTTAGTAATAATTGTAGCGGAGAGGAAATAAATACTTACCATATCTATCACTGAGGTCTTCATATATCATTTTCAGAAGCTTTAGAACATTATCAATATCGGAAGTTTTGCATTCCTAAAGAGAGAGCAAAAAAAAAGAAATTAACATTTGTAAATGAATATTTTGTATCTAGAACAAAATGCATATTTAACATGAACTAGATATATCACTAAAGGAAAAGTTCTTTTCCAAATTTGGGAAATAAATTCTTTTTTTAATTTTATTTTTTCTTTATAAAGTCTTGGTACCAAAAAGAAAAAGCTCATCAGAACAATTACCCTGAAAATATTTATAGAAAAGGTACATAGAAGCTACATTTATGGTAGTGGGAAAGGGACTGAAGCTGAGCTACCAGGTCAGGACCAATAACACTGCAGATTCTTCTTTGGATTTTATCAACAATCTCTAAATACATATCAGAAGCACCAGACCTGACATGACAGTAATATTCAATGCATGGACAAATGGTAGACTTATGTCTAAGATAAATTCTGTCAAGAAAAATTGTCTCTTATGATACAGTGAGTGAAGCAACTTTCTGAGCAGTAAACCTAGCAGTTGATTTAATATAATCTTGCACTTCATGTCAGTGGAAAATGTTGGCCCAAGAGGGTGTAATAAGTCACTTTCTTGGAGGTTAGCATTAGCCATGCTGATGGAAGGCAAGAAAGGTCCACTCCTCAGACAAATTAAAAGAGCAGCTTTATTTTGGAGGCATTAAAATTAACAAGCCATTTCTTACCTGAGTTAACAACATAGTGTAGGTCATTTTTGAGATCAGCCGCTAATAAGACCTTATCAAACAGATCAGACTTACTATTAAAACAAGAGTAAATAATTGTGTCATCAGCATATCAAGTTGAGAACTGATGACATCAGGTAGGTTGTTGATGAAAATTATGAACAATCTTAGGTCCAAGAATAGAGCCCTGAGGGACACCTGCATTAATGCAAAAAAAAATCTAGAAGAATGACCATTGAAGACAACATTCATTTTTCAGTTTGATAAGACAGACCGAGTTTGAACAAAGATTTGTCAAGGAATACCATAAACTTTCAACTTGTGAAGACCAGCATGCCGAAATCTGTCAAAAGCCTTCAAGATATCTAAAGTTTCACCATTCTTATCTGAAGCTTAATAGGCACTTTCAGCAATAATTGTAAATACATCAGCAGCTGACTTATAGAAGCAAAAACCATATTGTTTATCTCAAAGACCCCTATGAGGAGAGATGCTGAGCCAATTCTGAGTTAAATTAGAGACTTTAGTACTTTGCCAAAAAAAAAGGTAAAAGTCTAGGCTTATAGGATTAGATGGTTGGCCAGAGTTCTTAAAATCTGGAACTACAGAAGAGAATTTCCAACAAGCAGGATAGTAAGAAGCAGCAAGGCATTTACTATAGAGTTTAGAGAAAACAGGAACCAGTTCAGGAGCACATTTCTTAAGGAGTATTCCAGAGATACCATCAAGTCTACATGCTTTGTGGGGGTCCAGTTTAGAGATGATACCAGAAACTATGAACAGAGTTATATGCCTATCACTCAATAGAGACTGTTCAAAGTAAAAAGTTAGGCAAAGACAATCCAGATGAACTAAGAGTAGAATTGGGAGAGAATTTACAAGCAAAACATTCTGATCTGTAAGCTGTTAACACCTCAAACTGAGTGAAGAGAGGATGGATAGGAGATTTACTCTTATGTAACATTATTACCAAGCTTCCAGTAGTCATGAGAACCAAACTTGTTAACGGCTATACAGTGCTTCATTCTGTTAGCAAACAAAAACTTAGCCTCTTTGAGGACACATTTACAATTATTACAGGCAGACACAAGGAGCCATTCTGTTGTGATTAGAACTATCACGTTAGTAAAGCCAGAAAAAATGATTTCTGTGAGCTATAGCAGCTGAACAGGCAGTTGTGAACCAGGGAGGCGACTGTGGTTTCACCAGGTATTAACAAGAAGATACAAAAGCATCTATGCCGGCTTTATTTCAAGAAGAAACTTCGGTGGCACAATTCTCAATAGGATTATAAACTTAGGTTTAGAAACGTAAATATGGGAGAATAACTTGACTTGAAAATTCAGCTTTCCAAAGTCCTGGTTTTGAATTTGGGTCACTGGTGGGAAGTATACAACTATTCTAGTCATAAGATCAATTTACAGTAATCAAAATCAACAAGCCAGTATCAATTCTGCTGATAGACCAAGGCTTTAATTCTTAAGCTTGGCTTACAGCTGCTCATAAGCATTATGATGATAACAATGATCATCATTTCTATAAAGAATTTTCACTTGGTAGTTCTGGGATTTATTAACAAATTTATTTTACTTCATTAATTTGTAGAGAAAGTGAATGGAGATGGAACCATCCTCATAAATTCCTGATGCTCAGTTTTGACTGAAGGATTATATAAAGAACTCGCGAGCAAAACCATCATCAAAACATATCTGCTAATGCTGTGTTGTAAAGAAAGATTTTAAAGTGGGGAAAAAATGAAGAGACAAGTTCCAAAACAAATTAACCAATAAAGGATTGAATAAGCATTGCAGGCTAAGTTTGTGAAGATACCAAACACAAAATAGAATAGTGTTGTAATTGTTTTTATTTTGAGCAAAAAGATAAACTTCATATTACAATAATCAACATTGGTGTATATATATATATATATATATATATATATATATATATTCCAATGTTGTGAGATGAAAACTCAACTTTTTATTTTATTTTAGAGAAAACAAAATAATTTTAATCAAAAGAACACAAGAGAAAGCCCCAGACAAAAAAAAAAAAAAAAAAAAAAAAAAAAAAAAAAATCAATTTGAGACATTTTTTTTTTTTAAAGAAATTTAGGTTTTATTTAACATTGTACAAGTTTGTTTTCTAAACTACTCCCTACTTCTTAGCTTAAAATCACATCAGAGATTGTCTTTCTAAGCATTATCATTTTTAACCCATCTTGGGTGGGCCCATTAAACTAAACATTTACAGTACCACTATTTTTTTTTTAATAATTTTTTTTTTTAAAATCATTTCACCCAAGCAAGTCGACAGTGCCACTAAGATGCAAAGGGTTGAAAGAGAATTTGAAAACTTTAAGGAGAAAAGACAATAAAACAGGATACAGGAAGACAGAAGATTCAATTACAATATGACAATATTTATTTTATATAAATAAAACTCTCATCAACATGTTATATGTATTTGCAAGCTTTTATTTAAAAAGATGAATAATTATGATTTAGATAGCAAAATATAATTTATTTTTAATTGTATCCAGTATGATTATGAAAATTAGACATGCCTGTGTCACAAGGTGCACTTCCTAAAACTTAGCCATTTACTGTTAATTACCAAATATGTTTGTATGTGGTTTATTTGTAAGCATACATGTACAGGCATACGAGAACAAAAATAATCCATTGTTTTTCAGTAAGAATTTTGAAGCCTATTTTCTGTGGTGTTATTGACAATTTGAAAGAGAGAGAGAGAAAAAAAAAAAAAAAACGTCTCTAAGATCAATGCAATCTTCAGTTCTAATGATTCAGACACCTCTGAATTTCCATTCATTCTTGGAGCCAGTGACTATGATCTTTCTTTGAGATTATTGAGGGTTTCAAATAAAGCTTTTTGTTTCTGCTCCTTGTTCATGATAACAATTCTTCTTTTAACTCTCAACTAGATTTGTATATGTTGGGGCTGGTTATTCATGAAAGACAAATATTTATGGTAATTCTTTTAACTAAAAATAGTTTTTTTCATTTAGAATAAAAAATAGAAAAAAGTACAATACAAAACAAACATAAAATAAAAAAGTAATTTAAACTTGAGAAAATACATTATTCATATACTTCCAACCTAATGCCATCACCAGACATTGGTAAGTGGAATGATTTACAATTATAAATGAGATTTGATTAAAAATTCATAGATTTATCTTTAAGGAAGATATACTCTATTGAGAGCTACATGTTCCTTCAAGTAATGCTACAATATTTCCAGTTTTCTTATGCAGTATGGAAAGAATAAAAGATCAGAAACATTTGGCAGCATCAATAAAAATGGCTTAGTATTTCTTAGTTAGCATATGAATCCATGGAAATATTCCTTTCAACAAATGGAAACATCAGAAATAGGTGTATATAAAAGCTTTCTTTGATTCTTAAAAAACAGAACCTTCACTCTCAAAATGTAGATAGATACTGTCAAGAGGCTGAATTAAGATTGTGAATCTACAAAGAGAACATGAAAAATTCTTCAGTCTCAAACATTTTTTTCAAGTCAAGCACTCGATGCATCCTAGGCAGTCAAGCATATAAATTCCTCAAATAAAACTTGTTGGAACAAAGGTACTTTTGTAGATTGGATTAGTGTTCAGTTTATCATCATGGTTTCCCTGTCGGCCTAAAGGGATAATTTTTATGATAAAGAAAAGATTTTAACAAGGAGAAAAAACAAATAATACTGAGACAAGCAACCAAGAAAACTGTATACTTACTGCAAAGATTTTATTCTTACTATCGCATAATGCTTGTATTCTAACAAAAGCTGAAATAAATAGAAAAGTAATTAATATGTATACAAGATATTAAAAAATACTTTACAAAATGAAATAAAAATTTTATTGATTTTATAACACATATGAATGAAGCCTTTTCAAATACCATGTAATGTGTAATGTTTCCAAATAAACATAATTTAAGAGTTACTGGATATTTGGTTACTTTATGATTAGAGTTGAAAAGATTTTATATAATTATAAAAAAGTAAATAAAAAAATAAAATAAAAATAACCACGCATTTCTTTTTAAAGGATAAATAAAATTAACCATAACCAAAGACCTCTTTCTAACAAGAGGACCATTATGATACAAATTAAAGTTTGGTGAATTTAGTATTAATAGATTTTTAAGCTTTTACTCATGAAGGCATCCAATCTTCTCTTGTGGGATACGATACAAGCAGGTTGTATTTACGACACAAAGATAATCTTTTCAGATTTGTTTGCTATTTTACTTCCAGATCTGAAATCATCCAGATATGTACAATAGAGGGGACATGTCAGATCAACAGAACCACAACAGTTCCAAATTTTTTTTTTTAATGAGCCATTTTCAGATGTGTATTTTTCAATCATTATTGCTATATAACAAGGATGTCCAACCCACAGGTCACACTGTGGCCCACTGCATCCTAAAATCTTTAGGTACATTTTCATTTACTTTAGTAACGCATGTTGAGAAAATTATTCTCAGATTGTGCTAGCAGGTTCACTTCGGCATTGCACTAAAAGAGGAAGGGGGCAAAGGCTTTTGTTAAGACACAACGGCTGGTGCATGGGGCAAGAGCCAGAGTTAAATAAAAATTATTTAGCTTAGCTGGAAAACTGTTATGCATGTAGGGGGGGGGGGTACATCCTGCTGTGAACAATTCTTTTGGTGCATGAAAAACATCAAAACTGCTGAAAGAAATAGGTTCAGTGATTTCCATTTAACTATCATTCTTAGAATAGAGACTAGTACCACAAAAGCAGATATTGACAATATTATAAAAGGAAAGAAACGTCAAAAACCACATTGAATTAATTTTATTTTGTGTATGTATAATTTCTATTTTTTTTTTTCTTTTCTTTTTACTGTCAATAATACAGTACTTTTTGTAATTTTTATACATTTGATATCCACAATGTTTTGAACTTTTTAAAAGCATATTTATATAAAGTACTTTTGTGGCCCAGTGAATATACCTAAATTTCTAATTTGGCCCATTAGGAAAAACGGTTGGGCAACATGGCTATATAGCATGAGAAAAGATAGTGTTTTTGTTTAAGTACCAATAAATATTGCAAAATATCTCTTCTAAAGAATTTTTTATTTCAATTACAGGGAATGATTGTGAAAACCTTCTGCCTCCCCAATTTATAGATGAAACACACAGATACATGCTAGGATTTCCTCCTAGCCAATAAGATTAGGCCACTTCTCAGTCTCATGAGATCAAGATCTGTTCTTTCTTGTCTTGAAACCAGAACGCTGTGATTGCTTGTTTCTATCCCCTTTTGTGAGTTAACACCATTCTTAGTTTGTGAACTTTTTTGCCTTATTACTGTTGCTTTGCCTTGCATATATTGTTTGCTTGCTTAATATTATATTTTGTCCTGTTCTTTTCTTTGTTATTGTTTATTGCAAATTTTGTCAATTCTGACAGTTGCACATTTTTGCCAATCACATTTAACTGTAGCCAATTACTCTACAGCTTATAAAGCCAGAAAAAGACTGTTTCATTGGTGACAAATCAAAATATGAACTATAGGAGGCAAAATGTTGAGGATATATGAGAATCCAAAAATTATACAAAATGATCTTGGCACTATTTAATCGTCCCAATGAGGAAGAGTACTGAAAATAATGCAACTGCATTTGCCAAATTAATCCAATTTCTCAATGTCTTATGAGAGAAGCCCCTAACAATGGCAAAAAAGCACTGCAAATTCTGAGAAAACACTACTTATCAAAAATGCTGCAACTTTATTAAAAACATCAGAAGTTATTAGCAACAACTTGCTAATAGCCATGGTCCTGAAAGGCCTCCTGCCTGAATTTAAACCATTCACAACTTATTACTCAGACGGACAAACTAGTAATGTTTAGTGAATTTAAACTAGCACTGCAAAACTTCAAAGAAACCTAAAAGATGATTGAGAAGAATAACAGTGAAAATACCATAATGGCCCTTTGAATGCAAAGGCAAAGACCAAAAACTAATAATGTCCCTACCTGTTTTGCATGCGCTAAGTAAAAATTGGAATTATCCAGTAAATAATTCCCCTTTAAAATGATAATTCCAATCCACCAAACAAAAATATTATTTGCTATGCTTGTTGCAAACTTGGATATAAAAGTACTGAGTGCAGAAGCAAAAAGAAAGTCCATTTCAAATAGGGATTGCCAAGATCTTTCTGCAGTACCATTTTGATGTGCAGAGTATGGGGCCAATTTCTCATGTTTAATATGATTATTGATTAGAAGAATTTTGAAACTTTCTGAAGCAAATTCTGTGCCATTATGATTTCTTAGGTATTTTACAGAGTGGTGTCTGTCAAATATTTCTTCAAAGAGAGAAACATTGTTTTGTTTAAGAAAATAAACCATCATTAGACCAGAATAGTCATGGACAAACCAAAGTGCATATTTGAAGCCATTCAAAGATCTCAGTTCAATCGGGATAGTTAAATCAACAAGGATCATAATTTATCATTTTAGTTGCTTGTTTATCTATTTTTATATTCTACCATTTTGTCTTGGATACATATTCCACAGCTAATGCCCATCAGATTGCAATGTCCAAGAATTTATGCCATTGTTTCAGGCCACGTGTAGAAATTTTGGAGCTTATTGCAGTATTTTAACTTTTGTAATGCTGATTGGGGAAATTCAAAAGATTGCTGCAGTATTACAGGGTATGGTTTTCAATTATTGCCAAGCAGTTCAATGATTTTGTGGCAAACGGGAAAACAAACTACAATAGCGTTGTCAATATGTGAAGCAGAATGTATGGCATTAGCAACAGCAGAACAAGGAGCAAAATTCCATATTCAATTATTAAATACCATTAATTCAAATGAAAATGAGTAAGCCACTATTGTGATAATCAAGATACCATAGCTTTTGCTAAGAACCCTGTCTACCACCAATGTTCAAAACATATAGACATAAGGTACCACAAAATTCAAAATGGTAAAGTCCAACCAAAATGAAGCAGATTTATTTATTAAACCTATCAGCAGAGTAAAATTAAATAAATTTGTTAATGTTCTAATTGGAGCACAATACTGAACTTTTTCTTACTCCGCCAGTTTAACCCCCCTACATTCTCTTTTGTTAAAAAAAACAAACAAACAAAAAAAAACAACAACATTGTAAACAATATATAATTTCTGTTTGAAATACACCAGAGTATTTTGCTTACTGGAAATAGTAAAAAATTTATTTTTTTAATCCTTTAACTTTCAATTAAAGCTAAAATGAAAGCTTCAATAAAGCTTTTTTCATCTGACAATTATTTGATGTTTGCAAGAATTTCCAAATTAATGTTATTTTACCAGGAAACAGGTGCAAAAATGTCCATTACCAGCCTTGTTACACCAATGACACATAAAAAAAAAAAAAATTTTAAACATGTTAGAAAGGAGTAAAAAAATTTTGAAAGTAATTAAAAAATACTTTTGTCTTTCTTCTTAATAATAACAAAAATGTTTTGACGATAAAACTTTGTTTTTAAGTTTGGGGCCTTTTTTCATCATGTTATGCTGTTTTTTTAGCAAAAAAGTGGAGGTACCAGCATTTAACCATGGCCAATTACTCTACAGAATGGATTTGCATTTTTCTAAAGTAATCATCTTTCTTTCATACTCAAAAAGCTTTGACCAAAATTCTCTAACTACCATAATTGCAAATAAGACATGTCAGCTAGTTCTAACACTTGGCTAAGCGATCTTAGACTAGTACGTCTGCGTTATTTGAAAATTAAGTGCACAAGAAATTATGCGAAAATGTACCTGAACTTGACTCCTTTCTCTGCCTTTATGGGTTGATTTAGGAAGTGGCTCTCTTTTAACTGCTTTGCTATAATAACGCATGTTATGGACCATACTGTCATTATTGGGTTGATTTAGACATTGTTACATCTGCCATTTTCTTTCCATTATTAATGTATTTTACAGCATTCAGTAGAAAGTGAAATTTCCAATACTATTGCTATTTCATATTGGTTTGTTCCACCAAATTTGATAAGTCCTTTTGAAATCTGGCAATTTCCATACTTCTAGAATATAAGATATTACAAAGTGATGATGGCTATTTTTCTTGTATTTATTTGTTTTTTAATCACAAAATGAGTAATTGCTAATGAATGGGGTTGTATTAATATATCTGCAACCTGACACAGTTACAGGTTGAATTTTGATCTACAAATTTGATTCTATAATGTTTAATCCATATAATTAATATTCCTTATTAGATTCATTGTCCTGACAATGAAAGATATGTGTAAAAATATTTGTTGTCTAAAATAAATGCATTTTTGTTTAACATTAGGCTATTGTCAAAAGGACACTCCCCCCCCGGGAACTGCTACTACTATATACTTCTTTTTCATATATATTTCTTTATAAAATCGAAAATGATAAATAATATTTTATTAGAGTTGGTTCACTTATTTTTATAGTTTTTGTAAATTTTTATAAATTTATGAATAAAAAATATAGTTTATCTTTATTTCTTTATAAAATGGTAAATGATATTGTAGTTGGTTCTCATTTTTATAATCTTTTAAATAAAGAAACTAAATAGCATGTAACATTTTTATTGTTATTAAAACTCTAAACATAGCTTTTTAAAACAATAAGCATTGCTGAAGGAGCATATAGTAATAGCAGTGTCATGAGAAAAAAAGAAAAAGAAAAAAAGAAAGAGAAAAAAAGAAAAAGAAAAAAAGAAAAAGAAAAAAAGAAAAGAAAAAAAAGAAGTCCTTTTGACACATTGTTTGCTTTTGCATGTCCGAAAGTTAAACTTTGCTGACTTGATAATGTACCCAACACACAAAGGAAAAAAAAAGTATTAGTTCACTTTTTATTCTTTTTCAATTGCTGCTCAATAAATATACTAAAGTAGAAACCATAAAGCCAGGATAAAATCATAATCCTGTATTGCATTACAATTGAATTAGAAAGTTATAAGGAGTTAGAGAAATATTTTATGATAAACTTAAACCAAGTAATGAGAGAGAAAAAAAGTAGGGGACAGTATATAAAAGAACAACAAAGTACATACTGTTTACTTAATACTTCAAGGCTATTACCTATTGTAGGAATACATTTGTTTAAGTACTTTTCAGATTTTATAGTAGATGTCATGCTATTCATGCGTTTAAATCCGTGGCTAAAATATGTAAATAAACTGCCATTGTTATTAGAGTGCTATTGAAAATATATTGTTCTCCTACCTAAAGGTTGAGTAGAAAAAAAAAAGTGACAAACATGTCCTTGCTCACAAATAATCTTTCCTTTAGGTTATAAGAGAATAGTCTTGTTTTTATCGAAGAAAGAAAAATTTTGAAAGGAATTAAGTGTAGAATACAATAAGAAACAAGTTTACAAAGATTTTTTTTTTCAGATGGAAAAGAATAAACTTCTCTTTAACCACTTGAGAAAAGAATATTTTTTTTTGTTTAAACTTTGTGCCCCATGCAAGACTATTATTGTTATCATGATTTTTTTTCAGTGAAAAGAGCACTTTATCCTTCAAGATTCCTGTATATTATCAATGTGCAGCACGTTACCAATAAAGTTTCTCGTCAGCTGCTTCAGGACAGTCATTGCATATTTCATTACCATTTACTAATTAGCTTAAATCATTCTCCAATTCACAGCCAGAAAATAAGACCCAGGACAAAGAAATCTCTCAAGATATCATGTCAATTCTTTCCAAGTGTTAAATATTTTTTATATAGTGATTATTATCATTATTTATCAAACACGTGCAAACACTTTCAGTATTTTTACTGTCGTTTTGGCTGCTCTTTTTTCTTTTTCTTTTTTATAGAAGATTATCCTAATATTAGCTATCCCAAACTGCCCTAGTTTACAGTGCAAACATGTGTCAAAGTAGTGAAATTTTCTTCCCTTTCAACTGCTGATATGTGGTTTATTTTCAAGGCTATTTTGATAAACTTAGATATATAGAAAGAATTATATCTTTAGAAAGACAAAAGATCAAATTCTTTCATGTGTGATGATTAGTTTTTATTTCCTATCTGTTCAAATTATGTCATTATTTCAATGACGGACAAGTTTTGAAGCTGATAATTTAATAGTATTGTTTTTCAAATTAGTTGTGCTCCAAGTTGTGTCCGTTTACACATAGAAAACAATAGTCCCATCTTAAAGAAAAAAGGAAGCTCATCAATTTGGTGCATGAATAATAATGTTTGAAGTTGTCTTCTACAAAAGATTCCTAGGTTGAAAGTTTTAGTGGTTTAATACCAGAGAAATTCAACACTTTAAAAAAATGAAATTTACACCTCCTTGTAGAGCAATGTCTTGTCTTTAATAATCAGTTGGTTTCATATTTCTGTGCTCACAAGTCAAAAAGAGGGTATACTGCATTCATTTTGTGCAAAACATTTGGGTCTGACACAACAAAATTTTTATTGCTGACTGAGTGAAAAAACATCGCCAGCTGAATAACATTTTAAATCAAACTTGTTTTAGCAATGGATATTAGTTAATCTTTTTCTTACATTTTCTTTAATGATGCATTTTAAAACTGTATAAATAAAGCAATTATTTATTTATTCTTAAAATAAATTCAAGCTGACAGTTTGGACAAAATAAAACAATATTTTATTTTGCCCAAACTGTTAGATTGAATTGCTTCAGTTATTTTTCTTATTTTCTTAAGAAAAAAAAAAAAAAAATTAACTGAAATAAAAGAAACAGGATATACTCTTAATTCTTTAAATTTTACTTCTCATTTGTCCCTAAAAAATTAAAATTAAAATTTTAATGGTCATTTGTAAAGTATTGCTATAAACTTAGTGAAGAAAATACTGTAATTCCCCATGTATAATACGCATTTTTTTCTAAAAAATAACAAGCGAAATCAGGGGTACATATTATGCACAGCCACAAAAGAATATTTTAAAAATGCCGCAAAATAAAATAAGAATTATCATAAATCTAAATTAGAATAATATTATTCTATGTTTAAAACCATTTTTTAAATAAGAATAGGAAACACTGGCCATGATGAAATTGGAGAGGTACAATTTATAGGGTTTGATTACCAAACAAGGGGTGCATATTATGCATGAGTAGAAGCATTTTCTCACACTTTCAGCATGATTTTAGGGGTGCATATTATGGATGAAGGTGTATTATATGTGGGGAATTACGGTAATTTAAGTGTTTCCTTTGAAGTTAAAGATAAGAGCCTAAAGGTAATTTGTAAAAAGAAAAAAAAGAAATCAATTATATGTATTTAGATAAGGTTTTAACTTTTTAAGACATTTTTAAAACATTGCCACTCACTCACTGAATCTCCATTCTTCATAACAAATGAAAATAACAAATTTAAAAATCTCTTAAAAATGCAGTTTTTGCCTTGTTTCAAAGTAAATTAGTAAAATTAAAAAATGGGTTTTTGTGAAAACTAATACCTCATTTTTGCTTAAAACAATGAAAATAATGTTTATTTACACACAATAACCTGTGAACTGTCATAACCACAACAAACTACTAATGTTAATACTCAAAAGTGGTATTAATCTTTACATTTTTCAATTCTTAAAACATTTTCATTTAATAGAAAAATCTTTTATTGGCAGAATTTCAGAAGTGCAATGAAAAATTACAAGTACATTTTTTTAAATAGATATTCAATGTAAATTTTTTTGTGTCAAATCTAAAAGAAAATATTTAAAATTTTGCAAGTACCTACTCTCAACAAAAATGTTTTGTTTTTTTTAGTTTCATTAAGTCATTTTGGGGTATGGTTCATGACAAACTTTCAGTATGTTCACGGTTGAATTTACACGAGTAACATCTTCAGAGATATTTCTTTGATGTAAGTGTAAGAAATTTTCTCAAACATCCTCAAAATTTAAATAACCATATTTTAAAGTTGGGGGTGGAACTAATAAAAAGATTATATGCATCACTTCACCATTGATCAACCGCAAACAGGCTCAAGCATAATCAGACTACAGCTCGGCTGGAAGCAACAAATCAACAAGTAAGTACAACTAATCCTTGTAATTTCAAAAAACAGCATGAAAAATATCTGCGACAGACACAAACAACACTTTTGAAACTTCATGCACAGGAAAGGATTGTTAAAAATGGAAGGAAAAAGAGTGTCAAGCTGCTGCCAAGAAAGAGAGAATCATTAATCCAGTCATCAAGCATGGGGGTCCTGTAAAGTCTATTAAAGTATAACAAGCAGTGGTTTGGAAGCACTGAAAGATCAACTTGTTGTTTGTCTGATGCTTTTTCTATCACTTATCAACCCATTTTAGGTTATTTAAAGACTAGCTTAAAAGCCCTCTCTATTGGGCAGCATTTAAGCTAGCTCCTGTGGAGGGCTCTTGATTGGGCTTTCATCACAATAAGTAGGGAGGAGTAGATGTAATAGGCAACAATAAACTACAGAACTCAAAATTGATTGCATTTCAGTATTGCATTAATATTTAAGTTTACCTTTTAAAAGTTCAATGATAATTCTTCCGACATCACTTAATTTAAAGAAAATTTGATGTACGCAGGTCCTTACTCTCTGCACAAACAATTAGTTTTTATTTCATAGGTAACTTCCGCTGCATTTTGAAATTAATTTTGATTATTCTTAAATTTATTTTCAAGTCATAAAAATCGTTATCATACAAAAAGATTTGTTACAAAAAAAACAAACAAACAAACCCTGTAATAAAAACTTGGGAATCCAAAATTTCAGGATTATGGTGTCTGAATACAGCCCAGAATTTTTTTAATTTGATCACAGAGTTGACTGGATTCCAACATGGTATGATATATTGGGCTCCAGCTTCTAGGAGTAAAGTTGAAAAAGTGTGACACAGTGACACACTGACATTCACATTTATTATATAGATAGAAAATATTTTTAGATTATAAGAATTGGGGGGGGGGATAGAGCAGGTTTAATAATATGTCTTGCTAATTAACCTATAGCTTGGTGGAGAGAAGAGATGGATTTATACCTTTCACAAGTGAATATAATGAACCAAACAGCAATTGGAACTCAGCTCTCCAATTAACAATTCCGAATCATCGTCCATTACACCAGCTGCACATCCAAGCTTACAACAGCTGATATTCCAAAGTGGTCACTCATCTAAGTACTGACCTGGCTCAACTTTGCTTAACTTTGGTGCTCATATGGGAATCAGGGTTTCAATTTGATGTTGCTGTAAGCCATATGATCAATTTAAATATCTGACGTTTTTTAGGTATCAGGATCAACACCAGTGGAAGTAAATCTCTGCCGAAAGCTGCTCTTTGCAAACTACTTGATAACACAAAAACCAGTTGTTTATACCTCTAAGAAAAAAGAAAAGAAAACACACTCAGTGATTTTGAGTATTTAAACAACTCTAGCAGTGATAAAGAACAACCTTAGGTGACATTCAGTTTTGAGTGCCAAGGCCAATGGGTTGCAGTATAGTAGGACTCGATATTGCACAAGTGGAATCAGCATTTACCTTCAGATGGGACTTTGATGTAATGCCAGTTTCAAGCGATGGCTGGATATGGAGTGTTCCAGAAATATTAGCCATATCAGAGGCTTATAAGGAAATTCAGGCAGCAACTCACCATTAGGAGAGGAAGTCTTTTCTATTAGTTTAAAACTGAAGTTTAAAATGTTATAAATTATTTATTTTCTTTTTATAAAACAAATCTCTATGTTTTGTAGTCAGTATTGTCTTGTTTCTGACGAGTTGGAAATTAGATAATTTCACAAAATTTTCACAAATAAGATACATATATTACAAAAAGTATTAATATTACAGTGAATTGTTTTGTTGAATTCCTCATCCCAAAATTAGTAAAGTTTCAATGTTTCAGGCATGTACCACCAATGGATACTTTTTTTAGGGAAAGTTCAATATGGTATACATTTGACCTGTTTTTGCCCCACTGCCAAATTGTGCTTGTGGCTGTTTTTATGTTGTGTAAAAGTGTTGTCTTTTTTTTATTGATGTAGTAATGAAAAAATTATCTTCATCTCTGTTGTGCTATGAAGTATAGCAAGATGTTGCAAGGTATTAACTGTTGAAATGAAACTTACATGATCAGTCAGATTTGCCCTTTTGTGTCATATTTTTATGATTTTGTTTTTGAAAATTAAATTTTCCAAATGTTTAGGCTGGTCTGATATAAAAATTATTAATTCCATTAGCATTAATTATCTTTGTACTTCAAGACTACTTATATGATATTACATTTCTAATGAATTTTAACTAGTTTTAAGATTGCATCCTCAGTTACACACTGTTAAAATTGCATTTTGACCAATAGTACACAAGAAGAAAGTTTTTATGAACTTTGAATGTTCATAACACGTTTGCTAATTGAGTCACCGAGATAAATTTGGTACCATTTTTTTCATGGTTTGTTAAAATCTTTTTGTCTGTATTAAATGTTTTTAGATATATTAAAAATAAAATTTTAGTTTGGGATAACTATTAATCCCTATAACCTCTTTACTGACTTCTGCTTCAAACTAACTTTTTCTTTTCTTTTTTATCTCTTTACTATAACATTAATCATCTTAAACATGCCTCCTTCCCATTCAACAGACCATGCAGAACAGTTATCATTCAGATTATATAAGTTTTATTGAATTCCACTGACAGGGGCTGATAAAACTTATTTGGAGATTATAATTATCAGATATATTTATGAAAAAATGAAAAAGACAAATAAATGTGTGTGTGTCTAAAAAGCAATTTATTTCTTAATAGCTATCTCACTTCTCATTTGTATAAGTACTCTTCTGAAAATTAATTTTCAAATTATAAATTATTAAAAGCTAATTTTCAAATACCTAATAAGGAAACAATTCTAATATTTATAAAATGATTATTTCATGTTTTAAAAATGTTTTGCCAACTTTTCCCAAAAGTTATTACTTGCAACTAAAACTCAATTAACCCATCACATATTAAAAAACAATAAAATCCTTTGTATATAATCACCAGATAAATTACGTTTCAACCATTTTTCAAGAACATATTTAATGAATACTAGTAACTCATCAAAAAAAAAAAAAAAATAGAAAATAAATAAGTAAAAATAAAGATACATGCAAAGTTTTAAGAGGCTGAATTAAAAAAATTTTTCTCCCTATAACTTGCAATATTTCATTTCTAATATAGTAAGTATCCAAAAAGTGGACGCACGGTGGAGTAATGGATAGTAGCCCAGATTGAGGAATTCCAGTGGAATCGATTACATTCACTTATATGCTAATACCTTTGGAAAATCCTCTCCTTTTCCCCCCAGCTATCGGTAAATAGCAGGACAGACTGGGTTCTATAGCCTTGGATGGCAGCTGGTCTGCCGCAGAAAGAAATGGCAACCTACTGAGAGAAAAAAATCTGCCTCATCAGTCATGTATCTTTTGATACATGATCATCTAAGTGTGTATGGCACATAACTGACTGAAGTATCCAAATATATTCCATCATACTTACCCATATATATTTGTATAGATGTAATACTTTTTCATCAAAAGAGACCATTATATAAAGATGTAGGAATTGCCCATGTAGAAAAATAAACAATGTAAAGCTGCTGATAAACTTTTAAAGTAAGGTATGTTTAAACATATTTATCATGTGCAGCATAAATATTTACCAATTATTGAAACATAAATTAAAACCTACCTTTTGTAAAAACTGTTTATTATTTACAGTTTAATTAAATATGGCTGTTCAAACAAAATGTGATCAAATTGTTGCAGTGAAAATGGCTGGTATGAAGAATTGTGAGGTGTAAAATACTTGAAGGTTTGCAGAAAAACTGTTTTTAATGTGTGGGAAAAAATTTGAAGAGGAGCTAACAACTTCACCAATTCCAATTCCAGCAAGAAACCATTCAGTTCATACCAGGAGAGTCATTGAAGCTGTCAAGAAGATGAAAAGAAATCCACAAAGAAGCATGAAGAGATTGCAAAAGAGCTGGATATTTCGGATAGGTCACTAAGGAGGATTGTGAAAGAGTGTTTAGGGCTAAAACCACACAAGAATCAACAATGACAGACGCTCTCAACTGCCTCCAAGCAAAATGGCTTGGCAGAAGGAAGAAAAGATTGGAGGGGATGCAGCGTACCGCAGACAAATTCTCCGTTTGGTTGGATGAGACTGCCAAAATAACAGGGTTTACGCCACTTCACCAAGAAACATTCCCGAAGGTGTCAGAACACATTTCAAGCAATAGAAACCAACTGGTATTATGGTTTGGGCTGCTGTTGCTTCTAACAGTTTGAAATCGCCCTTGGAGTTCATTGAAGAAGGGGTGAAAGTGAATAACAGAGTTTACGAGAGAGAGAGAGAGAGAGAGAGAGAGAGAGAGAGAGAGAGAGAGAGAGAGAGAGAGAGAGAGAGAGAGAGAGAGAGAGAGAGAGAGAGAGAGAGAGAGAGAGAGAGAGAGAGAGAGAGAGAGAGAGAGAGAGAGAGAGAGAGAGAGAGAGAGAGAGAGAGAGAGAGAGAGAGAGAGAGAGAGAGAGAGAGAGAGAGAGAGAGAGAGAGAGAGAGAGAGAGAGACATGTTGCCCTGGTTGTCAGTCACTGTGTCTTCACTCAAGATTGAGCTCTCACATACATGGCTAATTTGATGCAGAACTGGTGCAAGAGACATTTTCATTAATTTTTGGACAAGTTGATTTGACATTAATCCTATGGACTTTGCAATACGGCCCATATTAAGAGCAATGTTTTGTGTATTCTATACTCAAGTGTGTCAGACCTGAAAGTGGCTCTCATGACATCATGGTACAATTTGAACGAAAAGGTGGTGAAGAAGTCATGCACTTCAGTTGAGAAGAGGTTAAGAGCTATGGTAAAATCAAAAGGTTAGCCATTTGGAGTTGCAAAATATTGTAAATAAATATAATAATCAACCTATTAACCAAAACCTAAACATTTTATTTTATGATAAAATGAATAATGGGTAAATGTATATGCCACACCAACTATCATTTACAGCAAAGTGACAAGGCAAAGGATCAATTGTCACCTTTTTTCTTCATTTTACTTTAGCTTATTCAGGAAGTATTGAATATAAAAAAAAAGAAATAGCAGAGTAATATAAAGTTCTTGACATTTTATATGTACAATAAAACTGCAAATGTATTTAAATATTGCTTTCACTTTTTTTTTAATGGGTAAACTAGTTATAAGGGATAGTGAAAAGTTCTCAGCCCAATCAAACAATTCCAAAACAAATTCTAGAGTTTGATCAGATTTTGAGAAGTAAGCCAAATCAAGAATTTGTCAGCACCCCCTTGTAATATAAATGAGCATTAACTTTTTGTTGAATTACCATGTTATAATTTTTATAGCCTTAGTACATTAATACATAAAATATTTGGTGATTGGGAGGTAAAAATTGCTTATAAAGATTATGAAAAAAACAGTCAAAAATTAATTGAGCCTACAATGTTGTTGATAGGAAAGAAGCAAATGAATATTAAAAATATTTTCTGTCTGACTTCCTGGGATGAGGAGTTATCATTATTTAACTATTTATATGTGGACTATTGTTCTCATCTTTGTTGTTATCACAGGTTTCAGCCATTGTGCCCTCCGGCCTTCATCAAGTGTATACTGATCCAGGTGACCTACAAGGAATTCTGAACTGAAGCCTTTATTTAATCTATAATGGTAGATAGTTCCCGTTCCACTGCCCATGCCTAGGGACATCTTGTCTAGTTCTTACTTTTAGCTATTGCTCACCTTGTTTCCACTGAGCCCAAGTACACACTGCTTGACCCAGGGATTGAACTCCTATGGGACAATAACCTAGCAGATTAGAGTGTTGGTTTGTAAATTTGGTGACAAAGTAATTGTGAGTTCAATCCCTGGGTTGGCCAGTGTGTTCTTGGACAGTGGAAACAGGGTAAGCAATAACTGAGCAGCAGTAAAAGTAAGTGAGATATCCTTAGACATGGGCAGTGGAACAAGAACAGTCACCGCTCTAGATGAAATAAAGAATTAACCGGTAGGTCACTTGGATCAATATACACCTGATGAAGTCCAGAAGGCACAACATCCAAAATGTGAAAACAACAACAAAGATGAGGACAATAGTCCACATCTAAAGAGTATAAATAATTAAAAATATTCTGAGAAAAAATCAGAACTCAAGATAGGTAATTAAAATTACCTATAATAACAGGGTTAATTAAAATCCAATAACAGAGAAAGCTACAGAAGGTCAAAGAGAACTTACTCTGTAAAATTTATTAAATGTGTACTTCTTCAAAGTTTTTCCAAATACTTTTAGCTATATAAGAGACTACTTTAATGTTTTCTTGCCAAATTCAGACTTTTTCCAACCCCCAAATATATATTTGGTCAAATTTTGAAAAGTGGGTCGAGGCTGAGAATTTTTCCACACCTCCTTGTATATTTTCTATTTCATTAAATATTAAAATTACTTTATATACTCAAATATAGTGTGAGTTTTTAAGATCTGCTTTTTATGTGAAAAATAGGGTGTTGCGCTATACGCAGGTAATTTCTTTTGAAGAACTTATTGGTGACACTATACACAATAAATCTTTTGCTGGAGAGGTTAAAATTCATGCAAAAAGATTCAGGGGGTCGCACTATACACAAAGTTAGCTTATACACCAGTATATACAGTAACTGTTTTTCTCTTTATCAAATGTTGCTGCCCTTAATGTAAAAGATACACTTTATTTATTTGTTAGTTCAATTAACTTCTACAAGCACTTTTATCCAGGTTAACTTATGTTCTTCATAAATTGACTTGGAAAGATGGGCACCAGGTAATCAAACCAAATGTTATTTAGTGTTATTCTATATTAGTGGGTAATGAATTTTGAGAAAAAAAAAAAAAAAAAAACTTTTTTTTGAAAGGAAATTGTAATTTTAAATATAAAAATCCAGATATATTATTTAAAAAAAAATATATATATATAAAAATGCATTTGAGGTTATATATAAAAGAATTTTTAAATAATTTTACTTTCAATTATCTATTGGATTTATTATCTTTTCTTAAAAAGAACAATCCCAAGGCCTTTAAAAAAAAAGAAAAAAAGAAAAAAAAGGTGAACAATCCAGACAGCTTGACTCCAGATCCAAATATATCCTGCAAAACAATCAGTATGTCACACCTATGACTATGATAAGCAGACAACATAAAAAACCATAAGAGAACAAGACAAAAGTTGATACAGGTCAATTGTGGTTTCAGTCGCCTACAGATAAAACAGAGGACAAGTAGCTTTACAATTTCTTTTTATTAAAGATTTTCAAATAGATATTCTTAAAGGAAAGTTGTTACAATCTGTAATAAGCATGATAAAATGATAATTCAGGTACAAAAAAAAAATGCTCAGATGAAAAGATATAAGGGACATACCTACTTGTAAACACTCTCCATTCATTTAGACAACATTAAACAAATCCAGTTGATTTAAAAATTGGAAGACTAAACTATAAAAAAAAAGATTTTTTTTCTTCTGCGAGAAACATTTACAGGCTATTCAAAGTATTCAATATTTCTAATGGTAAGAAAGCAAAACATCAGAATTCAACAACATTATATGGATATCGAAACTATGAATTAATATAGTTTACGCTTACTATGAAAAGATAGTTATAATTATTTTGGAAGTGAATCCAATCCTCACTAAATGATCCATACAGTGTGTGTGTGAGTGAGTGAGAGAGATTGAAGAGGAGACACTTTGTTTTATTTTTTAATTTTTAGTTTGAAATGTTTTTCTGTTTTCCAGTAAAAGTTTAAAGATAAATTGTTCAACATCTCTCTAGAAACCAGAAAAATGGTTTAAACTAAAGAAAAAAAAATGTTAAATCTTAAAACCACTTTTGTTAATCTTCAAACAGTCATAAATGAGAAACTACTGCCCAAATAAACCCATATATATATAAAATCTGTAAGTGGAAAGGATAATCCAAGTAGGTCTTTTTAATATCAAACATTAAATGGGTCTATCTTTTTAATATCAAATATTAAAAAGATAGAACCATGAAAAAAGTTCAATGTACTGTATACAGAGCAATATGATATACATCAGAGGAATAAGTTTTTTTCCTTTGATTTATTGCATACATGCATGCATACATACATACACTGCAACAAATCGATTCTTTAGATGGAAGCTATAAAAGATGTTGGTAAATAAGTTTATTCATTACTAGATAATTTTGTCAATTTCAAATCTCAAACTAGTTTTCAATCTCTTAAAAGCATCTTACTGAATAACAGTCAACATAGATATTCATTTAGTTAAAAAAAAAATATGGACTTTGTTCATGTGCCTGATGAACAAAGTAAAATATCTTCAAGACAATAATAAGTAATAAAGGCCTGTAGATAAATCACCAAAATATAAAATCTTTATTTAAGAACTCATCAATAAATTCATTTTCAAAATGATAAATTATCCTTCATGATTATTTTCACCAATTAAGATATCTGCAACTCAACAGTCTCACAATTTTTTTTTGTCAAGTTCAAATTATTCAAATAGCAATTTAATAAATTTATTCATTTAAAATTTTGTACATGATGAAACCATATTGTAAAATGATGCACACAATCACTGATATTTTTAACTTTTTCAATGATTACAACTTTGGAAAAATATTGACAATATGATTTTCATAATTTTCCCAAAATCACATAGGGAAACAGTATTTAATATGAGAATGCAATTTTAAAAATTATTTTGCCCTATTAATTTCTAAATGGATTGTAAGACACTTTACAGAATTTCCTTTATTTCATGGCAGATGCAGATAAGATTTTATTTTTTTAATAGTGTCACAAATCCTTTAAACAAATCTAAAGACTAACATGAAAAGCCGTGTGTGTTACATTAGATGAGTGAAAAACCAAAGGAGTGACCTAGATTATGTAGTATCCACTTGCAATTCCAGATCACTTAATTGCCCAGGTCTCAGGTTTGTTCATGTCACAACACCCACAGCTATTAGTCTTACAACTTGTAAGAGAAAATAATGGAGGTTTCTTTTTTCTTTTTTTTTTTTAAAGTAATGCCCACAAAAAGGCAAGGGTTCCTATGAATGCCACTTGAAATTAGGGAGATTCTTATAAAGAATAGAGCAGAGGTTTGGGCTTAAGTCTGTCTAAAACACTTCATCATGAATTTGGAACCCAACTTCAAATACAGAAAAGATAAAAATAAGTAAAGAACATAAAAGATAGTAAAATAATAAAAGGGTGCAGTAGATAACAGTTTAGGTTTTCTAATGACTTGTTTAAAAAGCAAAACCAAGTTTACATGTAGATGCATGTAAGATAATCTCTATAACAAAATGTGTGTTGCTAAGCCAACAAATGTGAAGTTATAAAAAAAAAAAAAAAAATATAGATAGCTAAACAAAATTAAAAAAATAAGTAGAATTTTATTCACAATACTGATTGAAATATATAAAATGATGTAATTTAGCATATGTGAAGGTGAGCAGAATTTTGTCAAGATTGTGCAAAATTGGTAAAAAAAAAATAAAATAAAATGTCATCAAAGTCCAAGTGAAAGTTTCACAAAGATTTGCTCATCAGGAATGAGTTAAGAATATTCTGATAAGCAAGATATCACAAAACTAAATCAGACTTTGATAAGTATTGTGAAATTTGTGTGTATATATGTATATGAGAAGGAACTGTCTATCCGGATTTTAGAGTGTTTTTTTTTTTTGTTTTTAAATATAAAAAGCATTCTATCTTGTAACAAACAATAAATAGAGAGAGCTAGAGACTGGTAATTTTTTTTTAGAGAATCTAAAATCACATAATAAAAGTATTGCATAAAATTTGTGATTCTGTGGACATTTTTGATATGAAATTTTTTTTTTAATTTCTTGAAAATTAAAACATCCTTGAAAAAAATATATAATAATAATAATAATCAACCTGATAACAAGATCATCAAAATGTATACACTGCGATTTTTATAATATTGAAATAAAGTAATTTTAATACAAATTCTTGAAAAGTATATCGATTCAATAAGAAACATTTCAACACTGTCAGGAAATCAAAGACAACAAAATATATTAAAAAATCTGCCAAATTAAAGGAATGAATAGCAATGGTAATGTTTATAAAAAAATATATTAATTTAAAATCATCGTCAGTGCTCAGTCAATGACCCCCCTCTGATTTTTGCCATTTTTGGGTAAGCCAAAACTAGCAGCAGCAGGAAGAAGTTGGGGTGTTGCACCAAGTCCAACAGATAGCAATGCTGTGGTAGCAGCAGCAGAACAACATCTAAAGAAGAGAAAAGCCAGCCACAACTGCATCTGCCAACCTAAAAATGGTTTTTTTCCTCATAAACGAGGTAGGCAGGTCAGACTGACATAGAAACAATCAGAAGAATGACACAGATGGACTCATACTACCAAGGAGCGTATTTAATGGTCAATTTCACTTCATCAGATCTACACTTAACACTAGCTTTAATTTAAACAGGGAACAGAAATAATAACAAGTAGTAGTAATAATAATAATAATAAAATAGTGAAAGAAAGAAAGAAAGAAGAGGAGAACCTGCTCGAGTCAGTTGTTCTATCCCAGCAGAAAATGTTTGTGTAGATTTTTATTAGCAGTTGCTTAAGATCTATTTGTTTTATTGTTTTTCTCAATTAATAAAATAAACTTCATATATTTAAAACCCTGAAAAATATCAACATTAAAAAAAAAAAAAAAAAAAAAATATCAAGTACCTCAGCTAACATGCTTCAAAAAGATAAGTTTCAAGACAAAACTATAAAGTATGGGTAATGATCTCTGTCTACAAAGAAATCAAATATAATCAGCAATCATGTCATTCTTTCTATGGATAAAAAAAATAAATAAATAAAAGACAATAGGCTGCATGCAATCTAACGTTCACTTTTATCTGCCCACGGTCAAAATGACTGGCCATAAGAAATTTAGGCTCCATAGACTTTTGAAAAGGAACACCTATTTAACTTTTTTCCCCCTTTCTGCTCTGATCAGTGGTCATTTCATGATTTGTCCATCACTATAGAAACAAATGTTGAAATCGATAATTACAAAAAAACAAAATAAAACAAAAACTTACTCAGTTCAAAATGAAATAATTATTTCAAGCATTTATACTTATGAAAGTTATAAGTCATGAGAATTGGAAATCCACTTCAACAAAACTGAGGGTTTTTTTTTTAATGCAAATTTTATTGAAATTTTGTTTTCAAGCTGATTCAAAATCCTTTCAGTTAGTAAAATTATCCAAACATATTTGTGTATATTATTCTACAGATTTATCAAAAAAAGGTTATAAAAAAAAAAAAAAAAAAAAAAAAAAAAAATTTTGTTTCATAAAATCTACATACAGGAAGATAAAAGGTCTACCAAAAGTATTTACATTTTTCAATCCACTGTACATTTTTGAAGTGTAGATAATGCCCTACAATATGACACTTTTCATGATCCTTGCTCTTTTACAAAGTTTTCCAATGGTAGTGGTCACATTCTCCTTTAAAGCATTATCACTGATAATTAATAGTCATCCATTTTTAGGGTTTATTTCAAGTCACCACCCTTAAAATGCCTCAACCAGTTTTTGGCAGCGTTTTCAATCCTTCCTACTCTGGAACCAAAGGTTCATAAAAACAAAACCTGCTGATGTAATAGGTCTTGCCTAATTTCAATCTATTGAAAGTTTTCATTTAGTAACATTTTGAAAGAGTAAGAGTATCTCCAGTGTTTAGACAAAATAATAATCTGATCAATGAGCAACAGAAATGTTAATAAAAAGCTGATGTCTATAATGATTTTATTAGTCCAATGTATTATCTTTAATCTGATAGTGAAAAGTTCAAGAAGACAAAGACGTCAACCAAACTAGTTTAGTCTGGGAAAAAGTGGGGCAAATGATAAGAAAGATTATCATGATTTAATGTCTTAAAATTTATATCGATGACAGTCTTTCTTATCTATAAAATAATCTCAAGTGTCAAAGGGATCAGTGGTTTTTGCTTTCAATTACTTTTTAGAAATCATTCAGGTTTGATGATACAGAATAAGACAAGCTCCAAGTGTACAATACATCAAAGCTAGTCCAGAATAAAACACAACAGCTTAAAAAAAAAAAAAAAAATTATCTAAGCTATACTACTGATTGTAACATCTATATTCACTATTAGTAATGACTAAAAGTTGATAATGAATGCAACAGCTGTTGCTATTGCATGGGTGGTAAAGTATAAGTGTTTTATCCGAGAGATCACACAATGTCAACCAGGATGACATTTTTTGGCAGTGGGACAAAGCCGTGATAGGGATTCATATCTTTTTCAATGTTATTACAAGAAGATTCAGCCAAATTTCATATCTGGTAGTTTGCTCATCAAATTATGCTAACTTGGAACTACACTGCTGCTGTTCTTTTATGTGTTGTGTTCTTTCAGGACATAGGTGGTTATAGATGTCCCTAATTTCCTGTTCCTTGTAGCGCTAAGCAACGTTTGATTCTTAACCATCCGTCTTTGTCCCTGCTCTGCCATTAATTCACAAATCGGTTACGTAGCTTACACATTTTCCCTCCTAATTCCATCCTAATTTCAGTATTTTCTGTGAGCATTAAATTCTCCAAGCCATCTTTCCTCATTGCGACATAGGAAATTCCAACTGCCTCTTTCTGATTTTATGTACAAGTGCCCTTTTAGTTCATGTTTACTTTAATATTTCCTCACTAGTCACATGTTCAGGCCATAGTATTCTCAGATTGTTAGACATCATGATTACAATGCAGAAATCATAAAAATCAGTTTGAAACCATAATTCTAACACAGTATATATCTCTTCATAGCCAAATCTCACCTTCATTTTTTTCAATTCTTTAATGTTTTAAGTGTTTATAAATAATAGTCAGGGACAATGAAGATTTTTTTATTTTTTAGTAAAACAACAAAATTAGAAGCATTTCTCAGACCATGTCAAAGCAATTTATATAACAACTGTATAATTTTATATACAACACACATACTTATTTTGTTCGATTTGTTTGCATCTATATAATAATCCAAAATTTTTTTATCTATAAAGTGTGTAACTTTTCCTATCCCCAGCATGATCTCCCTTGGACTAACACCACTAGATGAAAGTGTTTTTGCCATGACAATAGAGAATTCTTTAAAAATGTTTACCAAAAAAAAAAAAAACAAAAAAACAAACAACTATTACAGTATAGAATAATAAAAAAAGATTACCACAACTATTTACCCAGTGTATACAGAAAAGTACCACAAAAATTATGTCTTGGAACAGTAGACGTATTTTATAAAAAAGGGGTTACTATCAAACATGCATAAAATTATTCTCAAAAGTAATTAAGATTAATACCCCAGATGTAAACCAGCCGTGCATCTAGACAGGTTTCAGGAGTGGCTACATAATAAATGTATTACATGATAAACAAATAACTTTCGCTTTGGTTGATTATGAAAAGGCATTTGACTCGGTAGAACACACAGCAGTCTTGGCACAAAGGTAGAGCAGCATATTAACAAATATATATGATAATAATACTGCAATAATTTGACAGCACAAAGATACAAATAAAATGAAAGATTGGAAGAAGAGAGAGGCAAGATATAAAATCACCTAAATTATTTATAGCCGGCATTGAAAGAATCTTTCAGAAAATGTACTGGGAAGGGACAGCAGTAAACATATTTATACCATGTATGATCTGCTGACATTTTACTAATATTTGATTCATCGAATGATTTACAAGAAAGGCAAAAATGACATAACTAGGGAAGGTAAAATGGAGGAGAAATGAAAACAAAAGTAATATTCAGTTGCAACATATTGAAAAAGATCATAAAAATAGAAGAAAAAAAAAAAAGGACATTCGAGAATACACACATGCCTAAAATAAGTGATAATATTAAAAGAAAAAACAAGAAAATAAAGCAACTTATGACAAGATATTTAATAAAGGATACAGACATACTGAAAAGCACCTTGCTAATATAATTAAAACAGTGTATAATGAATATATATATATATATATATATATATATATATATATATATATATATATATATATATAGCTATCTATGATGTACAGATGTGAAAAAGAAATAAGAACCAATTGAAAATATTTAGAAACATGCAAATATCAATGGAAAGAATAATGCTAGAAATTACTGATTGAAAGAGGTCAACATGGATCAGAGCACAGACCAAGAGATGATAGAAGTGAATAAACAACAAAATTTGAGAGGAAGGGGACTCATAAGAATGGATAACATATGGAGGAAAAGTTTGTTTGATTGAGGCCCAAACAGTAGCAAATGCAGTAGGGGGGGGGGAATAGTCTGAAGATGGCGAAATGAAATAGGAGGAATTTGCTGATAAGACATGGGAGGATTTGAGAAAAACCTGCAGTGGACTAGCAATGACTGATGACTGATTTACATATAAAACTTTAAATATGGTAATGGTGAAATTAACCAACTTCATAGAGGAAGATTGACATTTTTTGAATTAGTGTTACTGTGGGATGAAATTTATGAAATCTTTTTTTGTGTTTATTTTTTTGCAGGAAAATAAACACCTCAAGTGCACTAATTGCTATCGGTCTTTCTAGTACTGATGAGAGATTCCTTCAAGTAATGCAGAAAATCAACAACTTGATTATATACCATATTTGTCAGCCTATTGGATGTGGATCCCCCCCCCCTGCCCAAAATAGACAAAAAAAAGAAGGAAAGAAACAACCCATGCGCACACACACATGCAGTATAATTTGTGCTGATAATGTAAACGTTTCTTCATGGTTAGTGAGAATGTCACATAATGGTAAGGTTATAATTTTTATTTTTTTTGTTTTTGTGATGTGTGCATTTTTTCCCCTAAATATTCCATGGAAAAATCTAGGTGTGTCAAATGTGTAGGCACATCCAATAGGATGGCAAATACTGCAATTGTTTTCACTTGTAGTAGTTTACATCTACTACTCATTTTGTAGTACCAGTCTATGCGGCTGGTGAAGGATTACCTTTTTTAACACCTGAATGATTCATTCAAGTCATTTTTAATTGCTGATATGAGAAAAATAGTTATTTACACTATTTACATTGTTGCCACATTGACATTTTGGCTGTTGTACACACCAGCCTGCTTCAGGTGATTAGAATTTCAAACTGAACCTTTTATTTCATCCACCGCTTTAGATTGTCCTAACTCCACATGCCATACCTCTTCCAGATGTTTTTTTTCACATTGGTTGAAGTAATCCGGTGACTTGATCCAAAGAGTTGTTAGTTCAATGACTGACTACAGCTAAGGTGAACAAAAACTTGAAAAGTTGAGTTAATAGGAAATAACTGATATTGAGAGATCTGGAAGAGGCACGGTATGTGGAACTAGAACAATTGACCCCCCGGTGGATGAAATAAAGGGTTCAGTTCGAAATTCCAATCACTTAAAGAAGGGAGGAGTGTAAAACGGCCACAACGTTCTGAACATGGCAACAAAGATGAGGACAACAGTTCGACAATGTAAATAATTACAATATCTAGTCTCAGAAATATAGACAGAGAAAACTGTTGTATACAGATTATAGTTTAGACATTTCCGGACAAATTGGACACCATGCATGACATCCATATGAAAGTCTTGATCTGACAAGGAGATTTAAGCACATGACTTGAGTTTTCAGGTTAATATTTTGGTTTTGTAGCATTTTACATTGTTGAACAAAAAGCCCCAGACACAACTTATCTGGTGTTGAATTTCCTTATCTTCTAGACTAAATTTTTTTATAATTGATACATACACTGAGGTAACTGAATTAGAATTTATTAATTCCATTTTCTGAATTTTGAAGTATTAAAAACTTAATCCTAAAAACAGAAGACACTGATTTTTTTTGATTTTTTTTCTCTCGCAATGTTCACCTAATAAAAGCTTCAATAGCCACTCAAGTTAGGGGGTTATTGGATAAAGTGTGTGATATGAATATAAAAGAAAGTAGGAAGTGAAAATTACAAGGATGGATAATTTGACAATAGACTTGAAGAGGTTAAGACTGTAGCATTCAGGGAAGTACTCCACAAAGTATCAGTTCTTGAGAAGAAACAGTGGAATTCTCTTCTTACCAATGGAATATGAAGGGAATGGTGGGGTGATTTCAACCCTGTGGTTGTAGCAAGGTGGTTCTTAGCTATAAAGGTCTGAAATGGTGGCAATATAAACACGATAAAGAGTTTTAAATACTGATATGTCAGTATAAAACAAAACGGTATTGTGTTATTAGCATAGAAACTGAAGTGCAAAAAATTAGAGACAGCATTAAATTTGATGGTTTCATCTTTCCCCAGTTGTAAAAATGAACTCGGCCAGATAATGTGTGTGACGTAATAGGTAAAGAGCAGTTGTGGTAGAAACATGTTTGGGACAGGTTCCGTTTGAAGAGGGCACCATCTCCAAGTTGGTAACTGCTCTAGGTTTTTTTTTTTTTTTAAGACATCAGTAGCAAGGACAGATAGCAGCAGCACATGAAAACTATGGGTATCGAGAGGTGATATAAGAATGAGAAGGTCAGCGACTGACAAGGACGGTAATTATCCAACAAAAAGGATCATTGTATATAAAGTCACATCCCAATTCAATGTTAGTGCCATTAAAGTCATCAGTCAATACACTTTACTGCATTAGGTGGGGTTTTGAAGTCAACTAACAAATGTAGAGTTATTGATACCACTGTATCAGTTACTGAACTTCACCTGAATCAGAGAACAAACATTGAATGATAGAAGCCTGGCACTTGGTCAGATGAATCATATTTCTAGCCATTTCAATAAACATTAAAATATTAACACTATCAATAATCCTTGGGTTGATTTTTGATGGATATAGTTTGTCACCCTTTCCTCCTCCTATCATTAAAAATACAAAAGATCAAATTTTCTACACATTTTTTACATTAAGCATTATTTGTTTGTTTGTTTTTTTACTAGTCTTTCCGCAATCTTATTTTTGTTGTTTTTTATTGCAACCCTCAGATTGTTATTCTACACTCATTAAATAAGTAGTATGGATCAGAAATAAGGAATAAACTCCTTTAATCTTGGAAAGCCTGCCAGCATGGTCACATTAGATTTCTTCAATCATTATTATAGTCATAGACTATTGCATATAACATGTTAACTGCCAAGTATATTCTCAATGTTGTAAGAACATCTTATTGTAAGAGTTCTTTTTAACCTCTGTGCAGTGAACAGGTTAAGAAATTAGATTGGAAAGATAGTCTTGTTGCATTTTTGACATGGTCAGTTTAAGGGTACTTTTTCAATATTTACTGTAAAATAACCATTCTTATGTTTGGTTTTTCATTTCTTTACAGCTTACTTAATATCAGACAGATGAGAATGAGCAAATCAGCTTAATACAAGGTACACTTTCATCATAAAACATCTTCACGAATGTCGATAAGTATCTAAACCTAGTGAATGGCTCCCTCATCATCTGACGGCTTCTCGGCTAAGCTATACTAAGCCGAGAAGCAGTCAAATGAAAAGGAGCCCAAAGAGATATCTTCTGCTCATCATTGAAGAGTAAACTTACTACCGAATCTTTTCTGGGGAAGAAGCATCGCCAGTGATTAAAAGTGGGTTTTCTATAATCATATTCAATGAAAATAACAATGATAAGAAATTCTTGAAAAAGGAGAATCCATTCCCAGACTAAATATTTTTTTCTTTTAACACTGTACAAGGCGCAAGAGCCACTCAAGGTAGAGGGTTACTGAGTAAGTGGTGCAGTTTATGTGGATATATGGGGAAGATAAGAGTTAACCTTAGACTTGAATAGTTTAAGATTGTATAGGAGATGCATCCTCTTGGGAGTCAGTTCAATAAAGCAGCAGTTTGTGGGAAGAAGCTGCTCAAGTGGAACTCACATCCAACCTTTAAGCTCTGTTTGGTAGAATATGAAGTGTGTTATCTATCCTGAAGTGCTAAACCAAGATGAAAGGATAAAAGTTCAAACCTTCCTGAAGGATCAGTCTTTATTTTCAATTCAAGCTACTTATTTAATTTTAGGAATAATGATCTAAGACTGTAACACATTTCTTAGAAAGTAGGGATCTTTCATTTTCCGAAAAATGTCCTCACACACACACACACAGGGGGTGCAATATGTAAATTGTTGCCGTTTTATATTTTTAATTTCACACATGCATGTTGTTTGCTTTTGATTTTGACAACTGCACAGTATAGTAGGGTCAGTTGGGCGCCATCTGTGAGAAAGAGCACCATGATGCAATTCAATCCGCCAGAAATATTTGGAAACAGCATGCTGTACTGCTTGTATTTGTGTCAGAAGCTTCAATACAAACATTTCAGAGTGAGTGTCAAACTGAGAATAGTGCAAAGGATTCAGAGTTGGAAGAGTCTAATGGTGATTATGAAGGTGTTTGGAGTGATTACTAGTGATGACAATGTTATGCCTCCATTTATCTTCCCACAGTGCCTTAGACTCAACACAGAGGCCTACATCAAGTGCCTTGTGGAGGTAGTTCTGCCCTGGATCAAGAGGGTGGCTGCTAGAAAACCCCCATGTCTGCACTATGCCACACAAACAGGAGAACCTAGCCATGGTTATCACAATTTCTGTGACCACATTACCCCTTACATCTGGCCACCTAACACCCCAGACTGCAACTCTCTTTATTATTATGCATAGAGCACAGTTGAGTGAGAGATCAACAAAACTCTTTGTAGCACCAAGGCAAGGATTATGGTAGAAATTCACAAACTTAAACAAGGAGACATTGCAGAAGAGTTGCAGGAGATTCCAAAGTCATCTGGAGACTGATTTTATTGAATTAATTTACTATTTTAAGATATTTTTGTGTAATTTTGGTAAATATATCTGTTAAAATGAGATGTCAGTGTTATTCATTTTTGCATAATTTAGATGACAATTTATCCACCGCACTGTGTGTGTGTGTGTGTGTGTATATAATGTCCCTTGAGGGTATAAGTAATCATGTCTCTCCACAGCTTCTGGTTTTGTTGCTTTCAGTAATACTCACTGCTTTACATTTATAGCACTTGTCCCACCACTAACTATTTGCTCCATTTTGTTTTTCAAGTTTCATGCTGCTTTCTGCTACTCTTGCCTTAAATTTGCCATGTGAGTGTTAAGTTCTCCCAACATTATATCTCTTTATGATTGTTAGCAATTTTTTTTTTTTTTTATTGTTGTTGCATTTCTTAAAACTTTGTCCTAACATTCACCTGTAGAACTAAATTTCTGTCCCTTCAGGTCTCTTCTGAGAAGACTTCTATAGATATTATATGACAGCTCAAAACTCTCTTCTTTTTTTCTAAGGACCTTTTACAATCCTTTAATAACTTGTTCAGTTTCTGAAAAGCATCTTTTGATATTAATACACACTTTCAGAATTCTTTATCACACTTTCTGTGATCTGTTACTATATTATCTAAACAGCTAAATTTCCACAGGTGTTTGATTTCGACATCCCCAATACATAACTTGCACCTTGGGTTGCCCCTTTTGCTAATGACTATGCATTCCATCTTGCAGTCCTTCTTGCTTTCATTAACTTTTTTTTTTTAATGCCATGTCTCTTCAGAACATAAACAATCAGAGCTCTCCAAAGATTCCTTTGCTTTATTAGCTGTGAACTGGCATGACTTCTCTATTGACTTACAAGCTATTTGTTCCCAATACAGATTATTTGAATATCTTTTCCATGTAGTGTTACAAACAAAAGTTACCTTCATCCCAATTTCAGTCTAATACTCTTAGAAGCTCTTAATGTTCATTAAATCTTAATCATTCATTTTTTTTTTTTATCACTACCTTCCTTATAAATCAATCTTCTCAATCTAGCCTACCTCACCAGACCAGATTTATAAATTCTTCAATTATATTTCAATACAAGGTCTAATGGTTATCAACCTGTTAAAAAATTCATTATCTTAAATTTAAATAACACTTTCTGAAATGTTAGTAAATTTAAAAAAAAAAAAAAAAAAAAAAAAAAAAAAAAATCAAAGTCTGATGAGAAATACTTAAAATAAGGTGTCATATTTGAAAGGATAATATGTAAAGTAATTATTTCAGAATTTGAACACAATAAATATATGTAATGTCCCATTTACTAATTCTCAAGCATAGGCATTGCTTGAAGCACTTCAGAATCAATTTCATCTGTGAGCAGCATGTATACATGACTTTTTAGGCTGACAAAGTAGAGGTTACATACATGATTGTCCCCAGCAACAAGAGCTATTTGTTGGTTACCATGTATTGTATTCTTATGAATCATTATCAGCCCTCCAGGTAATTGGTAAATCTTGCCAGATTTATGGCATGTTCATAAGCAATATGTGACAGGAGCCAAATCAACTTTCTCTCTACATGGCTTCTCTTGTAACTTTTCAATCCTACTCTGCTGAAGTAGGCACTACCACATTTCTTGGCATCCCTCTTCAACGTTTTATGATTTCTTGAAACCATTTCAAAAATTCTGTCACATACTGTGTTCTTTTGTTGCACAAGATCAGCAGCAGTTTCTTCCCCATACTTTTCCAAAATGTCTTCTTCAAGGATATTTGTTTTCTCTCTCTCACAATCCTTGAATCTCATCTTAGGTTTACAAGATAGATGCATTACACTTCTCAGTTTACCATTGGAGTCCTATAGTCATCCATTCTCACTAGCTGACTCTCCCATTGAAGGTGCTGCAAATATATACACACTTGTTTGTACCGTTATTAAGTATTCAGATCACCTACCAAAACACACTGACTCTACTGTGAGAAGTTTGCATACTACCTATTTACCTATTGAATAATCAACTAAGGTGGGAGGGAAAAAAAAAAATATTAAAAAGGTATAAATGCGAGCCAATAACAATAAGGAAAATTTTCAACAAGATTTGAATATAATTATTTTATTACAAATTTTACTCCATCACATAATCACTTTCTAACTTTTTTATTTTTTATCACAATAACATTGTCAACTTACTCTTTGACCCCCACCAGAGAAAACAGCACAAAATCAGAATGGAAGTAGCAACTTCCAACAAGACTTGAACTTGCATTCCACAGCTTAGGAGCCTATCCTTTAAATGTATGTTATCTTAACAATGTCAACTACACAAGCATCGATGATAAAGTAAAGAACTACCTGTACAGCCAGTTTGCCATGGCTTCCTCTCCAATTCTTTATCATGTCATCTTTTGTCTTACGACCAAGTGAGTTGGATTTTTTGTTCCTTTCTAGAAGAAGCACATGTGCTATTATCTTATTACTAGTTTTACTCAAATCACTCAAAAAGTGGGCTCTGAAAGGATTTGAACTCACACATGCATGTCATCTTAATGCTTTAACTTACAGAAACCTGATGATTAAACAGAGTCCAAATCTAGTCATTTTACTGTCCAATCAGTTCTCACCGTCATCTTTGTTGTACTACCAGCATTCACTCACAAACATTCAAGCTATGAACTTTCAAAGATACAAACCTATCCATAAATTCAAACTTTGAACATTACACTGGCTCACAAGTGTAACTATTACCGTAGCTGCTCAATATCACCTTGTAAACACAATGCAATTGTTGTGTCTGAGTTGGGTCATAGTTTTATTCATGGTTATCTGTCATTTTCAGAGATACACATGTTGCAGCCAACTAGGTTCAGAGTTTATCATCTTTAAAATGGGGTCACCATTGTTCATTAAAGACATTCTTTATTTAAATATCTCATGATTTTTTTAAAGCTTTGTTTAAATGTTTTACAACTGTAAGATACAATGCTGTGATATCAAGAATTAGAAACTAGTGTTTAACTTCCTTTACCTACTCTGTAAGCAGTAGTAATGTGAATTGTACAGACTGAGCTGCAAAACTTCAAAAGCATAAGAATGTGTTAAAAATAAATAAAGAGAAGATACTAGTGACAATTTATATTTATAACAGAAATTTCTTTGTAATTTTCTTTAAGCAACATCAACATAAAAATTAGCAAACAGCATCAAGAATACGGTAACATAATTATCTTTATTATGCATATTACAAACATTTGTACATATAAACAATCTACCGCTAAAGGGTTCAGTTCAAAATTCCATTGTTATCCAAATTGACAGACTTCTGAAGAAGAACATGATTGATTGAATCATTTTCTATGGCTTATCAAAGCCAGAAAATAATTTTAGATTGTAATAATTTTGGTGGGGTAAGAGATATTTTTTAGTGATACAAGTCTTACCCATAATTGGGGGAAGAAGAGGAGGATCTATACCTTTCCCAAGGGTATTTATGCTTAGGTGAATATAATGGAAATTGGAACTCTGCCCTCCACTTAACAATTCCAAGCCATTATCCATTACACCAACTTCACATCCAAGGTTACAGCACCTGGTTCACCTTGTATTCCCAAGAAGTTACCTATCTAGGTACTGACCAGGCTCAACATTGCTTAACTTTGGTGATCGTATAGGAACTGGTGTTTCAAAATGATGTGACCTGAAGATGGACAGAAGGCACAATGGCCATACATTGTGATAATAACAAAGATAATGATATTAGTCCAAATATAAATAATAAACCCCAGAAACCTAACCTCTTCCTAAGCAAGGTATTTTATTTATTTTGAATTTTTTTCCAAAATCAAGCTATGTTCACTATTATTGCTACTGGAATAAAATAAAACATGGAAACAAAAGTTATTACAAACCTTCCAAAATAAAGATCAGAATGTACTTGTCAGAACAAGTTTTTTTGCCAAAAGTAGTACTTAAAGCAAAAGCAGTATTTAAGTAAGTACCACAAGGACTTTCTCATGAAAAATCATTTTTTTTTATAAATTTGTTGAAAACTGGTTTTATTTTTACCTAGATGTACATCTGTATTAATGGATAAGGCACTTTTTGAAATAGTATTTCCTTTTTCAGTATTATTACGAAGTTTGTGAATCCAATTGTATTCTTAAATTTAAGATAAACCATGGCATTTTCTGACAGCCTGTTTACACATTCAGCACAAAAAAAGATATTAATATTTTCGTTACTTTGCCTGTTAAGTGGCAAATAACATTAGTCATCCTCTCCCTTTTAAAATTTGCACTTTTTCATTTTCTTTTATTGATATTGAAGGTAATAAATATTTATAAATGAAATAAGTTTTTGTCTACATTTTAGAACTTTATACCTAACCTTCTTGAAAGAAATTTTTCTTTCTCAATTGACCAAATCTTAAAATGAAGAGCCAAAGGAGTTTCTTGAACAACATTTTAACCACAAAAGATACTTAAATCAATGACAGATGGTAGATTTTACAAGTACAAGAATGAACACAAGGGAAATAGTCAATTCTGGTTTGAAATCAGTGAAACCTTCTCGTTGCTCATTAACTGTTTACATATTTCAGTCTTTTGTCCTTAATGCATACCGAACTGTAGAGGATTCCAGAATTAAAAAAAAAAAAAAAAGATCCTTATAAGTAATCAATAAAAGAAATAGTCGAATTTGTTACTATTTGCATATCTAAGAATGATTGAAGTAGACATTGATCCACAAAAATCATGTCCACTTCTGGTCTCTTAATTAAACATTGGTCATCCTTAAGAATGCTTTTCATCTTCATTCTCCAAAGTGTCTGATGAAGAAGGTTCCTCTACTCTTGCTATTAATGACAACAGCTTGGTGATTGAAATAAAAGGGGTCGCATAAGGGTAAGTAATGCTTTTAAAGTTCCACGTTTGCTCAAAGTTTAAAGTGTTTAAATAAAATTATTAGACTAGAACTTAGTATTTTCCTCCTGTATATGCAGAAATCAAGCATTGAAGGAAGGAAGTGAAACATTCAGCCAAACTAAAATTCAACTTTCCTTTTTATTTTTCTTTATTACTTATTGCATTATTTGAAAGGAGAGATGACTTCTATTCAATGCAATATGCAATCCTATGTTAGGTATGAATTGTCTGGTTTAATGAAAAAAAACAATTGTGTAACTTTTTCTTATTCATTTATTCTATGCATTTATTCAAAGGCAGGAGGGGAGAAGTAGAACGTGGTTCTTTTGTGCAAAGATTATATTCATAGAATGTACCAAAATAATGGTAGTATGCATTATGCTAAAAACAAGGAAACATTTTGCTCTCTTCTCTTTGGCTGCATTGATTATTACTGTTCTCCATGCAAACTCCTCTAAGGTCATGTTAAGTTCATATTAATATTAACATCTATTCTGATGGTTCCACATTTAGATCAAAATCTGATAACATTAATAGAAAAGAACAAAAGAAATGGACATGATGTAAGATTGTTTTAAAAGGTACTTTGGAAAAGCAAACATAAAAAATAAACGCACAAGATTATCTGTACTATCATAATTATTTAGAAAGCAAAAAAGAAAAGACAAAAACTACAGATCATCAATTGCAGAGATGGTGAAAGGCAAAGAAAATACACCCACCTCCGCCACCAGAAGCAAAGTCATAGGCATCCGTTTATCTTGCAAGATAATAGCAGGACTCTGGTCAAAATTCAGTCCTCTGCTAGTGAGACTAGAATGACCTCTCCAGGGCAATGGTATATGGAGGCTGTGTGATACCTGCCCCTTTAGCCATACCAATAAAATCAAAAGTAATACTGGGTCATTTGGAGCTAGCTTGGCTGCTGGAGTTGCCAGAAGTTTGTCAACAGAAGCAAAAATTAAGATAGGCTAGCTTAAAGTGACCTGCACCAGGGTGCCATATGGAAGATTATAATCAGACTGTATTCCCACAATTGGCATGCTTATCACTGTGAGAGCAACTTCTGTTTAGATCTACAAGTTACCAAAATAATTACAAATAAAAGCATAATGTTGAGGAAAGCTTTTTTTACTCGTATAGATTTTAAACATTAAGGTAATATTACACAAACTTTGAATATTTTCAGATAAAATCATCTATGACACATTTGTTTTTTTAACTCAAATTCTGATTTTTCCCAGTTTTGCTAAGAAATGATTTAAGCTATTGTTTTAAAAATAACAATAATGTTGTTATTGTTAAAAGTAGTAACTGGCCATCTATGACATGGCTTATTTTATTAATGCTGTTTATAATAATTATTATGCCAAACTTGTTAACTACAGTGCACTGAAGACATGTCAAAGTTCTGGATCCTTGCTCTTTGGCTGAAGATCAAATTGTCTAGACTAACAATATTGCCAGAGAAAGAAGAAACAATGTGAGATCATTTATCTGAGACTGGGATCATAGCAAGATAAAAATTAATTAGAATCATCACAAAACCGACCATGAAATTAAATATAGATTCCACAACATGATAGAAAAGAAGAGTACTTAGTTTTCCATCACTTCTAAGGTACAAAGAGGGTTAAAAAAAAAAAAAAAAAAAAAAGGTTTTGCATTTCTAAGCAGTCTACTGCTATCATTAAGGCAAGGGTATTACAGACTTTGTCAGACATATTCACAGCGGAAGAATATAGGCCTTTGAGGAAGAAGAAAAAGACAGGTTGTTGAGTCTCTCCCTCCCACTAAAAAGAGGAATGAGACAGAAGACAAAATTAAAAGTGGGCATAGAAAAGATTTTAAACTATGTGGAGGCAGTTCGTTAAAATAAAAATAAAAAAGCAAGCTAGAGAGATGCACCGGTAAGAAGAACACACACAAAGTAACAAAATAAATAATTTATTTTAACACCGACAGAAATTAGAAAGTATATATATATATATATATATACATATATATATATATATATATATATATATATATATATATATATATAAATCTTATAAGAAGTGTAACAGCTTTTTCTATATTTCCATATTTTTATTTTATTAATAATTAATTATTATTGCAGCTAGCTGCTAATGTTACAATATTCAGAAATCAGCTAACTCAGCCATTAAAAAAAACTATTTCAAGTCTATATTTTCCTGTCTTATTCCTCAGATATCTGATTTTGATACAAAGTAACAAAAGATACAAATTTTATTACCAATTAAAAAAAGAAAAAAGGTCGATGTCAAAAACTATTAACATTTTCAGTTGGTCTTCTTACGCTTACGAAATCACACGCTATGACTTTTCAATTTCATGGTTCAAGAGAAAGGAAAAAAGCGAAAAAGAAAAGACAGTTGATAACCACACATTTGTAAAAGTATATTCCCTTGTAACCAGTGACCACAATTTATGAGTCGAGAATCTTTTTTTTATCGAAAAACTTAGAAATTATTTATTCTAGTAAGTAATTTTCAGTTTGATCATCATATAATGAATGATCAACCCTACTGCATAGTTACCATTTTTATTTTTATTTTTTTTAAAAACGTGAATAATTTTTTTGGATTTAAACCAAAGTCTATATCAAGTGTCTAATTAAGAAAAATACTTTTATTTACTAGACTAGAATATAAGAAAACAAAATTATAGATTATAACTCAGATTACGCTGAAACACGTGTCTCATGTTGTGTGACTCATTCCCCAACCAAGAAAGTGACGTGTGAAGGAGGTAAGTAAAAATATTAATTTAAGAAGTTAAAGCACTTAAAACAATAAAATTTAAAATGTATTTGCTTTTTTTAATTTTTGTTTGTTTAATTCAAATTATTATAATCAAACTATCAGACTCAGAAATTGTTCATCTGAAAAATATTTTCACAACAAAGGAATAGGAACATAAAAAGAAAAAAAAGGTTATTAGTACCGCAGCAAGACATTTTTTGAGACGAAGTAAAAGACTTACATGCGCCGTGGGTGCAATATTTAAAATTTAAGACGTGACCGAAACCAAAGTAGATTTTTTTCCATTTAAAAAAAATAAGTCGTTTTCTTAACCTTAAAAATGCACCCACAAAAAATAACTAAAAAAAAATACATACACACACATTATATATATATATACACACACACACACACACACACACACCCACCAACTAGTATATTTTTGTACTAAAATAAATAAAAAAAATATATAAGTTATTATATAACACAAGCATCAAAGGGGTCGATTGTCCCCCTTTTGAAGAAAAATAATTATGAAAATTTTAACGGGTTTTTAGTTTAAAAAGTTATCTCCCCCCTCCTCCATAAGACTTGTGACTACATCACTTAAAAATTATTTAATAAAAAAAAAAACGATTAAAAACGTGATCAAAGTAAATGGTTAAGTAAATAAAAAGATCGTTACTCATGAATTTTAATTTAGGATAAGTTGGACCCATAAAAATATAAAAAGAAAAAGTTAAACAAAACACCGGATGTTTTTTTTTCATTTTTATTTAACAACATCTAAGCTTACTAAAATCTTGGAAAGCAATTATCAAAATAGAAAACACAAATTTTAAGAAAACGAATCAATAGTGAAAACACGACATCGCGTATCATTCATTCAGCATTTTTAGGATACAATTATTTAAATTTCTTAGCACATTTTTTACAAGACATATTGGAGACAAGGAAGCAAACAGACGAGTTTACCGAGAGAAAAATAAATACATTTCCCTCGCACCCAAAGATTCAAAATTGTTTTTCCGATATTCAATTTCGTTTACTCAAATTATGAATTATTTGGGAACAAACCGAAATCAATCATTTTTCATATTTAATTTTTTTGGTTAGAGTATTTCTATCAAGTTTTTATTAATTTTCATTCGTTTTACTTTTAGTTTTTTTTTTTTATTGCTAACATTTTTCATGTTTATATTTTTGCAGTCGACTGCATCTCAAATTCCAAGCAAGAGAATATAGAAATTTAAATAATTCTACACAATAAAGTACAATCCTTACGTTTTTTTGTGAATTTTTTTAAGTTAAAGTATGTTTTAGATTTTTTTAAAAATGCCGGTAGAATTATAAAGTCATCTCCTAATATTTTAAATTTATTGTCAATAATTGTGAAAGCTGACAAATAACTGTCAGGAGGGAAAGTGATTTTAGATTACACCATTTTGCTATAAAAGACAAGTCTGCAAAATAAAATAAAAAGTTAATTTTCCACCGAAAACTTTGATTACAAAATAATTAATATATTCAAAAAGGTGATAAAATTTTCAACGGTCACATTTAGATCAGAAAATCCGAGTAAAATATTAAAAAAAAAAAAAACCCTTAATAAAAATAAAATTATAACTTTTTTTTTTTTTTAAGAAAAACAAAACAAATATAATATTCTAAGAAAAAAAAACCTGACAGTTAAACAGAAACTAACAATCGAAACGTGGCTTGCCCTAACAAAAAATATATTTCTTAAATAAATAATTTTTTTAAAACTTTTAATAAGGTAAATAATCAAGTTTTGAATTTTTGAAAAAAAGGGCTAAAAGCAAAGGTCATAAAAAAAATTATGGATATTTTAGAAAGGCGTACATTTTATGCAGGGTAAAAACTAAAAATTAATAAGTAAAGAAACAGAATATTTAAATAAAAGAACAAACTAACCTTCGTTATTTTCAGGAAGGGCTCCATTGTTATTCCAATTTCTAACATAAACGATCCCCAGAATGAGAAAGAAGAGTGCGGCAACAATAGGTAGGACCCAAGATACACAATGTGAATTCCTTTCCCTGAAGGGACCCTCACTGCCAATCAGTAAATAAGGGTCCCACGAATTTGTACCGGGCTTGTAAGGGTTTTTCCGCGTCTTTGTGTAATTCTGTCTGAATTCCTTTAGAATCTTAGACGTTGGGCTCCTGTTGACTGTTGTCGAGTACTTGGCCCTGTTGTCTGAATTCTGGAAAGGGGAATAGGCCGAAGACGACATCATGGTCGACTTGAGGGTAGAGGTCTTCACATCGTCATCATCTTCCTCGTCTTCATCGTCATCGTCGTCGTCTTCATCATCGTCATCATCTTCGAGGCTAATGTCAGAATCACTGGATTCAAAAATTGTTGTTCCTGGTCTGGATTTTTTGGGGGCCGCCGCGGCTGCTGCAACAGCAGCGGCCACAGCACGGCTACTACTTCTTCCACCCCGGGTATGATGAGGAGAAGGGTGAACCCTCGAGTGGAGGGCTTGCTGTTGTTGTGAATGAAGGTGATGAGGATGATGGTTGGGGTAGCCGCTATTTCTGATCGCACCGTCGACCAAACTTGAAGAACAAACAGAAGGAGACTGTGATGCGCCATAAGGAATAGTTACGTTGTAACCATATTTATTAGTAGCAGTTGTAGTAGTTGAACCGCTTTTGATAGCCGATTTTAGAGCTTGGGGCGTTGAAGACGTGGGGCTATAAAGAGATGAATGCATCATTAATGATTGAGGGGTTGTGTTGTGCCACCCAGAATACGGCGAAGAAGCCACTGCGGCAGTATTATTAGGAATATTTGCTGAGGCAGGAGACGAAGACGACGGCGGGTGCCGGGTATCTTTTTTATGATTGGATGTAGAGCTTCTTCTATCATGGTACTGTGGTGACTTAGGACTACTGGTAGTATTACTAGAATTGATACTGGCAGCTGAGCTAGACATTCGAGTGGCTCTAGAAACACTAGCAACCGGTATGGATGGGGAATAGGACGATGCCGAACCGGTGAAGCCGGCTGAAGAAGGAGAAACCACCCCAGCCGCCGCGCTTATGCACTCAGAATCAGTGTCATCAGAGCTAAAGCCGGACAGGTCATTGCGAGACGTTCTCTGTCTAGCCGGTGCCGATCTTCGCCGGTTTTTGGCCAGAAGATGATTGAGTTTCTTACGAAGAATCGATCGCCGGTTACCAGTAAGGGGCAGCTTGATTTTCTCTCCATATTTCGCCAGTTGTTCGACCAGCTCTTCGTCAGACAACTTGTCCGCCATTATGTATATCCATGCCCATTCGCCGTGAGGAGCGCGCGTGCGCAGATTATAAAAATCAAGCAAGGGAGCGTTCCGGTTTGTCGAGGTTCGGCACAAAACATGGATCGAATCCGGCACTCAGCAGTAAATGAGCGTTATATCAACTGTCTCGTACCTGTCGCTATTTGTAATAAATCGATTCTGTTTTATTTTTTCATTTTTTTATGCACGATAAACGTTCCATAAAACTTACTGAAAAAATAATGAAGTAAAACAAAAAAAATGGTTAAAAAAAAATCTATGGATGGACAAACGTGCTATATAGAATAGCACATGCACATATGAAATGTCGATAGTCAAAGATATGGATGAGAACGCACAATGATAATATGAACTATAATTTTGTAAGAGGCAGCATAGCCTAACCCTGGTACAAGATTAAGAACGACTTTCACAATAACTATAATTTGATATTTTTATTTTAAAGCTTTGTTTACGCCAACGTTCGGAATAAGATCTCACATCTGACAATAAATGACACTTGCTTGCTTGTTATTATTTATTCTTCAGCACTCTTAAATGCAACGTATAATTAAGAATTATGAAAAGTTTTTCTTCGTTTTAAAATTAATTGAATTTTTTTTAGCTCAAATTAATAAATTATATCTAAGATTTTTGTTTACTTTTTAAAAATTTTACTGATATATCAAAATATTCCTAAATATTTTTAGATAACTTTATCTTATTTTAAAAAATACAAAACAAATGTCATTTAAAAAAATATATGAAGAAAATGTTAAAAAGTTTCAAAGTTTAAGTAATGGTATTCACAAGTGATTGTGTTTAGCCCTTAAATGTAATAATGGCTATCAGTATAATTTCTAAAGAATCTTAAATTTGGTACACAGTCACTTGTTGCTTAATAATTATACACACACTAATACCAATTTTGTGTTAGAGTAATATAGTAATCTATCTATACAAGTGTATGTGTAATGGAATTATTTAATTTCCAAAATTTGTAACAAAATTAATTTGTAAAAACTTTACTACTTGTTCCTTATAAGTGTGTGTTTGTGTTAAAATTTGTATAAAGACAAAAAAAATTAAAATTATATATGAATATAATTGTTAATGTTATAATTTTAGTTTTATATTCAAAGTCAACAATATAATTTGGATAATTTATATAGATTATTAAAATAAGTATTTATAGGATTAATTAGCTAAATTTTAATTTTAAAAATTTATTTTGTTTACATTTGTAATGATATATATATATATATATATATATATTATAGTAAAAAGAAAGAACAGTAAGATATATAATCCGGTGTTCTTATCGATATTTCTATTTTTACAAAACAGTGCTCAATGTAATTTTACAGAGCATAAATAATATAAATCAGTTAATTTATAATATTATATATATATATATATATATATATATATATATAAATGGATTTTATTTTTTAAACCAACATATTTTTATTACTTCAGACATTATTTTCAGTGGATATCTGTATTTAAAAATGGAGTATCTACTCAAATACAGATATCCACTAAAAATAATATTTGAAGTAAAATATATATATATATATATATATATATATATATATATATATATATATATATATATATATATACACACGCACACAGGCATCTCTGATTTAATGCACATTTGATTAGTGCGCTAAATCAATTTAAAAAAAATCTATTTATCCCATTCAATTTAAACCGCTAAATATTTTATATACCAAAATTCGATTAGTGCATACATAATACTCGATTAGTATGGTATAACATTTCTCAGTTCAACGAAAGTAATTGAAAATTTATTTTTTTTATAGTTAGCGATGTACACATTAGCCAAATTGAGGACTTCATGTGTGTGTGTGTGTGTGTGTATATATATATATATATATATATATATATATATATATATATATATATATATATATATATATATATATGACTCAAGGTCATCAGTGTTATTTGGGCTTATTTAATTTTTAGAAATGAAAAAGAAGTTGAAAATGCAGCTGGATTCTTCAAGAATATTAATTTAGAGAAATTTTACCAGTGTCACATTTCTATGTTTGTTCAAAAAGTAAAATTGAGATGGAGAGATGTCTGGCTTTACATGATATGTCAACTGACATCAGATGCTAATTTTGATAAAAATAGCATTAAATACTTGTTAATTAAATATTGATTACTCACAAATATATTTTTCAGCATAACTTAATAATTATATGAATAAAGACAAAAGGATAAGTTTTCCTTTTGTCTTTATTAATATGTAAGCCTTCAGAACTATAAAGAAATCATATGTGTGGATAGTCTGCATGTTTGATTTGAAGAACTGAACTGCTGTACCCTCATACTTCCAAAATGACAGGGGAGTCCAGTGTATATATATATATATATATGTGTGTGTGTGTGTATGTGTGTGGTAAAAGTTTCAGATAGAGTATATCTGTAGAAGGCCAATATGTATAATATATATATATATATATATATATATATATATATATATGTATATGTATATGTAAATATATATATATATATATATATATATATATATATAAATTTTTATATATCAAGAACAATATTGGGGGAAAATGTATGACGACAGATAAAGTTTGCGTGTGACATGTTTGGTCCTTTTAGCACATCTTCAGTCTAAATTTGTTAATGTTGGTGCAACAACAAAAAGAACAAGAATCAAATCGCCTAGATTATATAAAAAAAAATTTAATTGTAAAGGATGAAACACATCACACAAAATCTGTGAAAAACAGCAAAAATACTATTTGGATTATATATCTCATTCAGTACCAGGGATCTGCTTGTCAGTTACTGTAACTTTATCATTTGAGCATGTCCCCTTAGAGGCTGAGTCAATGTGCATAAGCATGAGTAATGAGGAAGCATTTGTCAAGAGGGTTAATTTTTTTTTTTTTTTTGAAGGTTGAATCAGCCAAGGAGACTTGGGGATCATATCTAGATACTTGGGAACACCCTCAATTGGAAACCATCTCAGTGGACAGGGCTACCCGACCTGAAGGTATTTCTAATTGAATCTCATCTGCAAGGTTATGCACTGCTTATATCAAAATCTGTCACCAAATTATGCACATTTGTGATGTATTTGCCCTTATCAGACTAGGTGTAACAAAGGGTATATTGGGCTTAGTATCTTCGTACATCAGCATCATTTTTTTTATGTACTGCTCAATAATAATAAATTATATATATATGTATGTATATATACACACACACACACACACAATTGAATTAGAAGTCATATTACTTCACAATATTTATCAGAGGTCAATTCAGTTTCATGATTTCTCACTCAGCAGGACTCAGATAAGAACTGTATTAATTACAGAATGTCTGTTTTATCATTTTATAAACACTATTTATACATTTTTTTTTTAATCAGAATTACCCCAAGCAAGGTAGTAATGCCACTAAACCACAAGAGGTTACAGTGTGTGCAAAAATTAGGAATAGAAACATTAATGATGAGCGGAAAGAAAGGAGATTAATCAGGTTGACAGTAAATATCAATTGATACTGCATTTAAATTTCTGCAGATTAAAGTTTGTTGGAAAGCATAGAGCCGGAAAATTGGAATACACTGAATTATATCATTTTGCACATTAATATATATATATATATATATATTAATGTATATTTGGGCAGTAACTATTCTTTTAAACATCTTTCATTAAATATGACAAACAAGGAAAATTTAACTAATTTTGCCAGATTTCTTACATTTTTCTGTTTGCTAAGGGAAGGCAAAATTGTCCATTGTCTCAAATGCTTTCAGCCACATCTTTAGCCATTTTCACGGTGGGGTTTGTTTTAGGTGTTATTAATTTCTCTTCATGTTTTGACTGTTTAAGATGTATTGTTTAATGTTTTTTTTGAATACCAGTAGAGGCATTTATTCCTAGCCTTCACATGTGCACAGCTGTAATTTGAGTGAGCATTTTTCTATCTTTTAGAAAGCTTTCATCACAACATTTACACTGTTAATTAAAGATTAAAACAAATATAAAATTTGTCACTTAGCTGCTTGATGTTGTTTTCAGCTAAGTGACAAATTTTATATTTGTATTAATACTATTAATGCTCTGATATTGAGCATTTTATTGCAAAGACTGCTTGCCTTTTCTTCTACCACTGACTCACAGCATTTCTTGCTACACTTATTTTTGTTATCACTATATATATATATATATATATATATATATGTATATATACACACACACACACACACAAGTACAAATATATAGTATATATAATATATAGTAATTTTATAGTATAATTTAATATTTTATATATATTATTTTATTATATTTTATAGTATAATTTAATATTTATTAGTTAGAATGAATTCTATTTTAGTCTAACCCTAACATTAAAGCATTAAATAATTATTATAGCTAAAGTTCATTGTCAAGTTTTTTGAATTTTGATTGGCCATTCCAGCTTATGTAACAGCGTTTCCGCTAGTGAGGGGTGTTTGATTGATTTGAACCTTTTAAAAACCATTATTATATATTCAACACCATCACTTGATAAGACACCAGAAGTGTTGAAACAAAATGGCTATTTTTGTAGTGATTTTAAAACATAATTATCAAATAAATCATTATATATAAATATATATATAAATACTGGCACCTCAAGGCTGTGTAATGGTTAGCAAGCTTGTCTCACTAGAACAATTACGACTGAGTAGTGAGTTTGATCCTCATTGGGTGCCCCATACTTTCGGGCTTGTGCCACATCTAAGCTACACTTAGAAAATCACTATATATATATATATATATATATATATATATATATATATATATATATATATATATTTAGTGATTGAACTATATATATATATATATATATATATATATATATATACGCACTCACAGGGATGAACCAAAAAGTAGGTGAAAAGTAGTTTGAATAGGATTTGTGTTAGGGTTATATTATATAGTAATTGTTTACTGGTATAGTGAGAACATGAATTTAACATTAGAGCAACAGTTAAACCAGCCTGGTGTCAGTGTTTGGGGCAGTATTTCAAGTTCTGGTGTTTTAGGTCCATTTTGTTTTTTATGGAACAGTCACAGGCAATAAGTATCTTGAAATTCTAATGAATCAAGTTGTTCCACAGTTACAACAACAGCCTAATTCACATGACCTTTATTTCTAACAAGTTGAGGCCCATCCACATTATTCAAGAGCAGTCTTGACAAAACATTTCCTGAGAGATGGATTGGCCGAAGGGATCCAATTGATTGGCCCACATGTTCACCAGACTTTACTCCAGTGGATTTTTTGTTTTGGAGAGTACTCAAGGACATAGTTTATAGTTGAAAACCATGAAGTGTTGGTGATTTGAAACATTACATCAGCAATGTATTTTAAGAAATTAATACACAAAGATGCTTGAGTAAAAATGTTTGTTGAAACGTGGAAGGTAGACTTCAAAGCTGTGTAAATAGTGATGGACACCAGTTTGAGCATCAATTTGAGCATAACATTTTCAGGACTTTTGTACTGTATTATTGTATATAATAAAATTCAATTGTATTAGTATGTAATCACAAAATAAATGTTATCATTTACTGTCCACTTACTTTTGTATATACAGTGCTGTTTGATAAAAGTGACTCACCTGATTTTTTTTTTACTTAAAAATTTTTTTTGCCTATTGTTTTTGGGGTCAAATTAATTTTTAATCTTACTAATATAAAGACGCCTTCCTGACCACCTAGTAAAAAGTTAATTCACCCTAATTGATAATTATAATTTTGGCTATAAATGAGATTTATGGAAAAACTCTGTGCAAAAAAAGTAACTCACTTATTTCCTGCAACTAGTAATCAATAGAAACATAACCGAACAGCTTTAAATAAAGAATAATAGAGGTATAATTTATTTATAATAGGTAATATAGTTCGAAATATTTAATAATCTATGGGTCCTCCTTTATTTTGAATAACCTTTTCAACCCTTTTTGGCATTGACTTGATCAGGTTCTGACAAATCTCATCTCTAAGCATTGAATTCCATTTCGATATGAAATTCACAATCAAATCCTCTTTGTTTCTCAACTGCTTTCTCGAGAGCCTGTACTTTATAATGCTCCATAAGTTTTCTATGGGGTTGAGGTCAGGAGATTGGGGCAGCCATGTCATAACACTCACCTGCTTCTCATCAAAGTATTCCTTCATCAATTTTGATTTGTGACAGAGAGCATTATCCTGCATAAAAATGAGCTTGGTGGGGTCGATTTGCACCCTTTCAGCAGAAGGGAGTAGACAAGACTCTAAAATTCTCTTGTACTGCTTGCTCCTGAGGGTCTTTTCAATAGGTTTTAAGAAACCAGTTCCATGAAAAGAAAAGCATCCCCAGAACAGTATACTGAACGGACGCTTGACCGTACTTACTGCTAAATACAAAGAGCTTTCAAAGCTTCTTCTTCGGATTTTAGATCGCTTATCCTTTGAATTTATCTCGACTTTCGTTTCATCGGAGAAGAGAACATTTAGTAAAAAAAAATCAGGTGAGTCACTTTTATCGAACAGCACTGTATATATATATATATATATATATATATATATATATATATATATATATATATATAATATAAATGATAGATAGATACATTTATATATTTAAAAAAAATAGAAATTATTCATCAATAAATGCTTGATTAACAATCATAGAAAAGGTAATATTTGTTTTTTTTTTTAGTTGATGTTTCTTTTTCTGTAAAAAGGAATATATCTCTGTATTGTTGATTGACTGTTCTTTTATGGCTTATCAACCCTTTGTGGGTTATTTAAAGCCAAAACATATTTCAAACTGTAGGCAATTGCTTACTGTACCCAGTGTTCCCAATCAGTTTCCCATTAAAATAGTGGGTGTAGCATGATTTGACCATAGACACACACGTCCTGATCCTATGAATGTAAATATTGTCTTAACATTTGTAATCTAATGCTTTTGTTTATACTTCTGGCAAAATCTGTGGGTATCATTTTTTTAATAATTTGTATTTTAAAACTTGGCATTTACCTTTTGTATATTATGATGCTAGTGATCTCTCTCTCTATATATATTATATATATATATATTATATATATATATATATATAGTAATAATAATACAACACAAAGACACATATCAAAATCTATCTCTCCTATCTATATGTATAAAATTCTGTGACTTCCGTTAGTCCATTCATCACACACTCTAAAATAGCCATACATTGACCAATCGAAACCAAATTTTGGGGAGAAATGCAAACAAGTAAGGGGTACAAAGTACAATTGGTTTTACTAGAGTGCGTAGCTTAGTAAAATAAATTTTCATTGTTATTAAGTTTTATTATTTAATATACAAAATACTCCTACTCTTTTAAAAACAATTTAATGATTAAAATAACAAATACTTATTTAATAAAAACGCAATATTGTTTTTTTGTATGTCTTTTCTGATATGTTAGCGATAACTTCAACAATACTAAACACTGCAAAAAATTTCTAGTATGTAAAAATTACTAGAATTTAATATATTTTAACATATTTATCAGACCATTTGAGATAATTCCATTAAACATTCATTGATTTATTGAATATGCAGAGTGTGGAAGAATGCTTGGTTATCAGCAAAAGGGTGACCCCAAAATGCAAATTACAAATTGGGGATAGTAGAATCAAACAAGTACAAAAATTTAAATATCTGAGAAGTGTTCTAACAGAGGACAGAAAGTGTGACACTGAGATCTGACGACATAGTGATTTTCTAAGCGTAGGTTAGATGTGGCACGAGGCCAAATGTATGGGGTACCCAGTGAGGATCGAACTGACTACTCAATCAGTCGTAATTGTTCTAGCAAGACAAGCTTGCTAACCATTACACCGCCTCGAGGTGCCCAAGATCTGACGACATATTGGAATGACCAAAGATGCATTAAAAGTGCTAACCCTACACACAAGCCACCAATCGGCCACTGAGGGGCATGCCACTACATAGTGTTTACCACTTGAGGCTTGCTGTTGGGCTGCCAGCATGTTCGTCTTGGCAATGTTACCACTGCTAGTGGCTCACCGGTGGCTGCCACTGGTATTGTCATTGGTGGCCCGCCAGTGAGCCACTAGCGGCTTGTATGTAGGGACGCAGGGTATTAAGAGATAGAAAAATTTCATTAGAAACAAAGAAAAGAGTACTGAAGCGTTACATGATGTCTATCCTCCTGTATAGTTGCAAATGTTGGTTCTACAGAAAGATGCTGAGGATACCATGGACTGGAGAAAAAAAAAAACTTATACTTAACATCAGGAAGAGGCAGTTGAAATTTCTGGGGCAACTAATGAGGAAGGAGGGCTTGGAGAACGCTGATCATCCTTCGACCTCTCTGTGGTTGGTTGGAACAATCCCTTTCTATGCTGTTTGGTCCTGTATTACTATCCCCAATGTCCAACCCTGAGTCCCGAGCTATTGTGTCTGAGAAAATTAATTTTTGGGAGAAGACACTTCCAGAAGGATACCATAGGAGTAAGAATGATATGACTTCCCTGTCTGCTCAGTGGCAGTGGCTAACAAACTGTATTCGTCCCTGATTAGAAAGTACACTGGTTCAAGAAAAGTAAAGTAATACTGTCAAAATATTTTGGCAAATTCAGAAATTAAAAACATGTTCGGTGGGATTAAAAATAAAAAAGGCATGAAAATACTATACTTATCCAGATAAAATATAAGGATCCATTCAAATAGAGACATACATTAAAACAATTTATGGTTCTAAGCAAGAGAAAAAGCCCAAGATGTGAGCTACAAATTTAAGATGCCAAAATCAAACAAGTACAGAAATTTAAATAACTGAAGGGCGATGTTTAACCTTTGTGCCTGCAAAAAATGGTGTGTCAAAAGGATAGTTATTCCCTTGGCACCGCTATTACTGTATACACTTTTGACTCCCTTGACAATGTTTATTTACAAGATTATAAAAATATGTGACCCAAGTACAATGTTGTAAATGCTGCTTTCTTTATGCGTTGGGGTTATCAAATGTAATTGCGCGTTCTAAGAGCATTTATCTATTATACATTTAACGATTCAAGATAAAAAACGAGACTCCAATTTGTGCATCAACAATAAAATATATATTGAAACAATAGCATACAAAACAATTATGCAATGATGTGTAATAATTAAGGGAGAAAAAGTTGTTCCTCTTCAACTGTATTCTGATTAAGATTGAATGTTTGAAAGAATTTCTCTTGAATAAGAATGTTCAAGATTCTATGTTGAATAGAGTCTGGTGTTAGAATAGAATACAGTTAATTAAGAAGTGTGTTGTTTTGAGAAACCAACAGAGTGCCAGTTCATGAACTTGGCTTAGTCACAGAGAGGAAGATATGTGTAATGTGATACAAAAATCTGTGTCTGTGTGTGCGTTGTGAGTAAAGTCATGGATTTGTGTAGACAGGCATAAATAGCTGGACTCTACTGATGATGTTCATTAATACGCCCACGTAGGGATTTACTTGACCTCCCACAGGGCCAGGATGTGACACAAGGTTGGTTGTTTGGAAGGGAGAGGGAGTGGACCCGAGTTTTCACCCGGGCTGCTGGGCTTTGGCTTTAGCTGGTCTAACCTGGTCAAAGCTGGTCATAGCTAGACATAGCCGCGATACTACCAGCGCAGGGACGAATCCCTGTGACTGGCCTGTATCAGTGATCGAATCTCAGCCAAAAAGGCGATCATTCAGCGAGTAATCTGTTATCTGCGAACAGATACTACACTTTGATCTTAGCCTAGACTCTACTGACTGTTGTGGAAAAAAATCGCTAGTTTTTAAAGCTGCTGGTAAGCTCCAGCGAAAACGCGGGAAGATTGATTTAGCACAAAAATGTTTGATTGGTTAAAATTCGACCAATCACTGATTTTGTAACAAAGACACATGTGAGCAAGTTCACGGCAGAAAAATTCAAAGTGGTGACTGCGATTGCTAAATTGTCTTATGGAAAGGCAGTATCGATTTACTAGCCAATTGCAGATGAATAAATTGTGGTCACGGAAAGCGTAGCAGTCGTTATAATGTAATATGTATTATTGACCATTTTATAAATAACTATGAAAACAGCTTAAAAAAAACTCTTATTTGAAAACAGAAAGATTGCAAATACACTCAGTACAATAAATAATAAAACAGAGAGTAGGCAAGTGTTGACAACAATTATCAAGGCCAGTGAATACTACACCAGGCCATGCTTTAGTAACCCTTGCAATCTTATTAGCATTTGCTTTTTTCTACCTACATTTATATACATTACAAATTAAACTAAGCACACCTGACTATTAAAAGGATGAACAAAGTCTGAACAAAGTTTCTATAAACAAAAAACTATGAAAATTATGTTTTTTATTCAAAATTTTATAAAAATATCAACAAACATTAGAACAAGAAAATTTGAATAAACAGAGGATTTTCCAGACATAATCCATTTTCTTTAATTTTCTGTTTTTATTTTCCAATTTTTTATTTAAAAATTAAAAATTGCTGCTACTTTAGTATGATATCTACCCATGCATTTGTGACCATGACAATGCATTCATTATTGTTGAAAAATGCTCAGGTAGAATGATGACTTATTTACTGTTTTTTAAATTACATCAAATTAGTTTACAAACATTAAAATCGCTATTTGATGACTTTTAAAAGATCTTTTGTATGAAAAAATTGTTAATGATTTTTCACACAAAACCACTTCACTTTAACCATAACCCTAACATATTTCATACTTCCAACAGTTGGTAAATATCATCCCATAGTATAGATATCATACTATAGTAGAAAATGAATAGTAGATATCATACTATAGTAGCAACAAATGAAATTCTTGCAAAAATTAAATAATTGTCAGATTTTAAGGAAACTTTCTGGACTTATTCACAAATGAATGAAATTACTTTAAAAATGTTCTTTTTTTAAAAAAAAAAAAAGCTTGGTAGAAATATATTTTTTTTACATCTCTTAACTCCTCCACACACACACACTTACTTAATTTTATGAAATTTTGAGAAATTAATTTTTGTGCTACTTAATGTTTGTTAGTTAAAAGCGGAACTCCTTAGAGAATTTAAATCATCAATTTGGGGGAAAACAGGACCCCCCCCCCACTTACTGAAAATCTGCTCTAAATTGTAAAATAAAGATACAATAAAACTAGGTACCTCCACAAATTTGTGATACCTAAGGTTTAAACTTTAAAATAAATTTAAAAAAAATGAACAATCTTTCTTAAAGCTTTTATTTTAGTTTTAATTTCAAGCTAATAATAGATTAAATTTATTATTTCCAATAAACAAAATACTTTATTGTAGGTACCTCCACTGATTTGCTAAAAAATTAGCATGCCATGATGAAAAATTGCCCCAAACTTAATAAAAACAAAGGAAAGACAAAAAGATATTTTGATTATTAAATTATATTTTTTGATTCATTTTAGCATGCTCTAAATTTTTGTTAAAAAATCTTGTTTTTTTTGGGTTTTTTTTGCATCAGCGGCGTTCAGGTAGGTGTAGATGTCTTTTGTGGTGTGACCTCTAGAATTTATATTTTATGCAAAATACCACAAAATATGAAACATTATAAGAAGGAGTACAAAACAGTTTTTACAATAACAATATTCATATTTATGTATGTTAATGATATACAAGCATAATTAATAGGAGTTACTTCCCTTTGACTAAAATTAAAGGAAATATTTTTATCTAAGACAGTTGATTGAACTTGCCGCTCAGAATGTTCACCGTGAGAGAGCTGAAAGAATTCTGTAAAGCTGAGAATATGTTGATAAACTTTTAGCTTCAGAAGAGTTGAAGGAATGAATGTTCCGTAATGTTTCATTAGTTTCCATTGCTTAGTTGAATATTCGTAATATGTTGATGCTTGTAATGTTCTGTAATGCTTGTAATTAAGTTTCCATATGTATGTGTATGTGTGCATGTGTGAATATGTTTTCATATCGTTCACCCAAAAGAGGTAGGAACGCGATTTCTTAAACAGCTACATTTTAGTAAGCGAGAGAAATCAAAAAGAGGAAGAAAGAACTTGAGTCTGGTATTTATAATAAACGTAGTCACATGATCGGCTCCCGAAAGCATTTCTGATTTTTTTTGCTGAAAGATGGTTTTGAATAACGTGAAGACATTGTATGGACATAGGCAAGAAAATGATTTTAATATTAACCGACCAATGAGAAGTGAGAAAAATATCAAGGCTCTGTGATCCACTTTTTGCACAGATTTGCACAAGAAATTGACATTGATAGAAAAGTGTTAGCAGAATGTTAAAGAGGTTTAGCAAAGATTAGTATAGGAAATCGTGCAATGGTAAAGGTGAAAGATGTAATCTATACCTTGTAGAAAAATTAACAATTTAAAAAAAAAATTAAATAACTCTAATTTATTAAACAAGATGAAATGAATTAAGGGTCACATGTAGCTATAAAAATAAATACCTGTTGAAATATGTTGAAAGTGATTTCAGTTGAAGGCTATACCTTCCTTTTTTAATTATTTTGTTACTTTATCTTTACTTGAATATAGTGAGTATTTTTTTAATGAGCATATAATCACGAGCTTGAATTAGTTTTTATTTACAAAAGTAATATACATTCATACACACATGCGGCTTATGTGTGGTGGATGTTGTATGCTTTTTAGCAGTCGTGTGCTATGTGTCGCCGGTTGACTTATTTTTAGAAAATTTTTAAAACACTATCTCCACTGATAAATAGCGTAAAATTGATAATGAGTGAATAATATTCAATAAGCTATCAATCTTACACTACTTAGCAGCGGAGATAGCATGTTAAAAGTTTTCTAAAAATAGTCATGCCCCGGTCAACCGGCTATGCATAGTATGTTCCCGCCAAAAAGCATACAACACCTGCTGCATATACTCCACACAGCAAAACTATTATGTAGAAACCACACACAGAAATTCACCATCGAAAACTCTGAATTCAAACCAACCTGAAGATCTGGAGGGAGGGACCCAAAGGCATTTGGTATTATCTGGCATCTCCTGCAGCCTGCCTACTCTCCCCAGAGATCACATACTTGGTAGGAAGAGAGGGTTGCTGTGGCTCAGCACAAACCATTGCAACCTGTGCTAAGTTGGGTCATCATCGATCCTTGATGGACACCTATTAAAAAAATTAAATCATAAAATGGTAAAGGCAAAAGATGTAGCTTATGCCATGTAGAAAAATTAACTATTTTAAAAATTTAAATAACCCTAATTTACTAAACAAGAGAAATGAATTAATGGTCACATATAAGCATAAAAAGAAATACCTGTTGAAATATGTTAACCAGATTAATTTCAATTCAAGCCGAAACCTTTTTTTAACATTTATGTATACTTATTTTTAAGTAAAATTTTATTTTATTTTTTTAAAAAACAAAAATAATATGGACTGCTTCATTATTATTATAGTCCAGTATATATATCAAAATTTAAATTATGTAATGGTCAGTTTTCAGTCAGCCCTTGAAGATTGTACTGTGGATGAAGTTGTGCTACTGGTGAGGAAAAAAAAAAATTGCATATTTATTATTAATATATCTAAAGAAGTGATGGATTTTTATTTATTAATTTTATTACTTAAAAATTATTTTTAGTGAATAACTGTATTTGAATAAGTGCTCTGTTTATTCATTAAACAGAATAATTTATTTATTTTCATCTACCAGACTGAATATTCAAAAAAACTTATTAAAGAAAAATAGGCACTCTCCATCAGGATTTGAACCTGCTCCCACATTGGATCTAACAACAGTCTCTCCTGCCAATGTGCTTTAGACTGACAAACCATAATACATAACATAATACAGTCTACTAAATAAACAATCATAATACATAACACAATACAGTCTACTAAATAAACAATCAGAACTCATCTCAAAATGCAGACATGAAAACAAATTTTTACTACATTACTTAAAAATCAAAAATTAAAAACGAACTGGAATAAACAAAAATAAAAAATTAAAATAAGTAAAATAAATTAATCCAAACCAATAAATAAGTAAATAAATTAAGTAAATAATAAACAAATTAACATTCTATGAACAGACACATAAACACAAGTGAATGTAATAATAACAGCCAACAATAAAATAATCTATAATAAATAAAAAAAAGTTAACAAACAATACAATAAACAGTCCCAAAACTACACCAAGACACACAATTATTTCCACTCAATAGCCCCAAGAATAATTTGAAATATAACTGTTACCGCCCACCAAAATAACCATTAGAATAATACAATAAACTACCCACAATGCATCACTGACCTGTACATATAGTCAAGCAAAAACTCATTGCATATGGCCTGACAATTGCGTTCAAGCATGAAACAGACTGTCACTGCTGAGTGTTGACTTCAATGTCCACTTTTATGTTTAAATATGCTCTATCCCTGATATTAAGCACGATAACCCATAAATATAGCATACCTCAAAACTATATACAGGGTGTCTCAAAAAAATGTACTCACACTTTCCCTTGGTGCGCGTTATCAGCGTTGTCTGGACAATAATGGTCATCAATTTGAACATTTGCGAACATGACTCTTCAATTACATTTTTCTTCTGTATTCGAAGCTATTCTATTTCACTCTATGTTCATAAATAAAGGTTTTCTCGTCATTCAAAGTGTAAGTACATTTTTTTGAGACACCCTGTATATGTGTGTGTGTATATATATATATATATATATATATATATATATATATATATATATATAAGTTGTGCTAAACAGTAAGGTATGAAATGGATATTTATTAATATAAATTTTTGCACTGTCAATATACATTGAGTAATGTTTTATTACTGTCAGCACTCAACATTGCTCAATGGACATGTATAATGGCAGAGCAAAAATTTATATTAATTAATTACTTACTTACTTACATTTTATTACTTATTGTTTAACACAACTATATATATATGATTTAAGGTATGCTATATTCATGGGTTAAAGTGCTCAATATCAGGGACAGAATGAATGTAAATATAAAAGTAGACATTGAATTCAACACCCAGAGGATTAATTTATTTTTCTTATTTTTGTTTATTGCATTTATTTATTTTTTTAAAATTAATCCAAACCAATAAATAAGTAAATAAGGAAATAATAAACAAATAAAAAAAAAACCATGAATGCACACATAAACACAAGTAAATGTAATAATAACAATAATAAAGTAATCAATGTGTTATGAATAATCAAGAGTGGTCTCCCCTTGTTTTGTTACTCTCGTCTTTGAGAGAGCTATTTCTGTTTACAGGGGCTATAAAAGAGTTGAAAAAAACTTTCTTAAAGCCTACACCTGTGTACATTTGTCATTACACAATGATAAATAATGAGTAAAGAAAACTAACAATCCAACACTATAAAATAGCTACAAAACTGCATTAGGATCCACAATTATTTCTACTCAATAGAATAGAGTAGAATAATTTGAAACATAACCTTTACCACCCAACCAATAACTTAGAATAATACAATAGACCTAGATATAATGCACAATTGACCAGCATATATAAATAGGCAAATCAAAGCACAACACACACGGCCTGAAGATTGCGCTTAAGCAGGAAACAGAATCTCACCATTGGGTGTTGACTTCAATATACACTTATATAAATCAAATTACCAATGTATTTGCCTCAGTTTATATATATATATATATATATATATATATATATAAAATAGATGGCCACTCTTATTCAAGGATACCCGTCTACTAGGGCAACTAGCCAATCCCTATTGTAGACGCTCGCTCAGGCACATTTGTGTTTGCTCAACACCCAGAGAGTCCACCTGTGGTTTATACTGCAACTATGCTGAGCAGACCTTAGTTACAGTTTATGGGAGAGAGCGTATTATTTAGTGTGATCAACAATTTGAACAAGGCCAGCACACTCAAGCCCTCGGCCACGATGACTTGTGGCTTCATGCTAGCACAGCTATTGATGGCCCACAAGAGTTCCATCTACCGAATTTCACTCACAAGGCTTGGTTCAACCTTTATGGTTTACAGGCACTTTCCTGAATTGATCCAGTCTGATAACATCAGGAAGTTGCCTTCCTGACAAATCAACCATGGTGTGGTGAGATTCAAACCTGGCTCTCATGGTCAGAATGGAAAAATTCTAACCACTCAGCCATGATCCTATATATATATATATATATATATATATATATTTTTCACGCTGTCACATGATAAAAATCTTCGCCCTGCACGTGATAACATCATTGCGTCTTTTGAATTTAAAAGGATTTTAACGTTTATTTAGTTTGTAAAAAAGTAGCAACATGATTACGCTACAAGATAATTGGCAAAGGTTTGTTTAAAAAGAATTTTGACTAAAAATATAGACCCTGAAGATGAACAATGATGTTCGAAAGCGCTAGGCGTATGGACAATACATATTTCGAAATCATTTTCAAATAAAAAGTCTCATTAGAGAATATGAGAAAATTCAAAAGAAAATATGTAAGACTATGTTGTCTTTAACATTCAATACTACATGTTTAAAAGAAAAGTTGCTGCCAAATTACACATATATATATATATATGTATGTATGTATGTATGTATGTGTGTAGCAGTAAACAAACATACAGTTAGGTGAGTGCAGAAATTGCCGATGCTCACTCTTTTGAAAACAACAACAGACTGGATGCACAGTTGAAAACCAGTTTGGGGCACTTTGTATTCAGTCTTCATTTATCCCAGCAGATAACTGGATAAATTCTCAAACTTTTTTACCCACGTACCACTTTTACTCTTAATTTTTTAATGGTGGACCGACCCCCATAACCATTTGATGAAAAAAGCTTATTTCATTTTTTGCTAATAGATAGGATTAGGAATTGGACCGTGGGAATATTTTGAAGTAAAACTAATATAATGAAAATAAACTTGTATTAGGTTGGTGCAAAAATAATGTCGTTTTTTGACGTTCAACTTCATGTGAGAAAACGACATTATTTTTGCACCAACCTAATATTTAACAACTAAATTCTATGGAACATTTATGTACACTAGTAAAATAACTATTTTTGGTGTGGACCCCAGTAATGTTACATGGACCCCCAGGCTCCATATGGACCCCAGATAAGAACCACTTTCTAGTTATTAAGTTACCATTAGTTACATTGATCTGCCTTTTCACAAGGCCACGTTTAAATTGCCAGGTGATGTTGTCCTGGTGGGCTACTGGATTATATAACTTAAAATGTGTGTATTTAGGCAGCAAATTCTCTTTAAGGCATGTCTGAGTGAATAAATTACAAATGTTATGTCTGCTTATTTTGATCATAATCCTTTCATATTCACAAATATTTTTCCGTATATTACATGTGTATGTGTGTGTAAAAACACATCTTTATATAGAAATACATATACCAAACATACACAAACACATATGTAAATAAATTTTAACATTTGTAAATGTATGAAACATATACTCTAGATCAGTGATCCTCAACTTTTTTTTTTAACCCATGGACCACTTTTACTCTTAATTTTTCTTTTTTTTTGGTGGACCCCCATAACCATTTGAGGAAAAAAAAAAGCTTATTTCATTTTTTTACTAATAGATAGCATTAAGAATTGGACAATAGGAATATTTTCAAGTAAAACTAATTTAATGAAAATAAACTTGTATTTAATGACTAAATTCTATGGAACATTTATGTACACTAGGAAAATAACTATTTTTTGTGTGTGGATCCCAGTAATGTTATATGTGCCTCAGTTGAGAACCACTGATTTCTCCTGTGTGGAGAAAAAAAAAAAGAAAGAAGAATAGAAGAAAACAAAGAATACATCTGTGTCACTACATATACCTTTTCAATTTGGAAAAGACAGCAGAGGAAACAAAGAACATGATTGATGAAGTCTGCAGCAATGGTTTTTGAAGTTCATGAAAGGCGAATTTGACTTGGAGGACAAGCAACTTAGTGGTAGACCACAATAACTTACAAGTAGGGACACACAAACTTTTAGTGGGTGATGACCTGCTACTGAGTTAATATTGAAAAAAACTTGTATTCATCAATCAACAGAGGTAAGATGCTTTTTAAATTTTGTGGAAAATTCAAAAAAGCAAAAACATTAGTTCCACATCAATTGTCAGGCTAGAGCAGTGGCTCCCAAGTGGTGCATCAGTTTGCTATGTAAATTCATTATAAATTGATCCCTCCATAGAAGCCAAAACAGACATGCTCATACGACATGATTTCTTAAAAACTAAAGGTAATGTGCAGGTGGCGTAATGGCTAGAGACTTGAAATGTGAAATCAGAGAGCCAAGTTCAAATTCTACCTATGTTTGTTACATATGCTTTTTTTTTTTTTTTTTTTTAGGCATTTCACCCCAAGCAAGGCAATAAAAGACACTAAGATGCAAAGAGTTACAAGGAGCGAAATAAACAGTGGACAATAAAAGAACAGGATTCAAGAAATCAGAAGGTGATGATTGACATTGCTTTTCAATTTTTGAAGATCATAGTTGACAGGAAAGCCAGAAGAGAGTTCCATAAATGAGAAGTGCAAGAAAAATAACTGTTAGCATAGAACTTATGGTTACAACTAGCAATTTCAATAGTGAAATTAGGAGACTTAACTGCTAATCTAGTACTGCACTTAAATTTGTCAAGTCAAGATACCAATGAAGAAAGTTCATCAGAACAATTACCATGAAAATATTTATAGAAGAGGCAAAGAGAAGCTATGTTACAGCAGTGGGAAAAATGATTGAAGCCAAGATGTCAGGTCAGGACTGATAATGTTGCAGATTCTTCTTTGGATTTTGTCAAGAATCTCTGGACACCTAGCAGAAACAACTGGGTATGACAATAAACTACATCCAGCAGCAAGGCCTTTTATCAAGAGATTGGAGGTTTTGAGGAGTGTGGAACCACCTCTTAATTGCTGTTGTTCCCAGATGCCCCCTGACCCGATATAGTAGCACCTGTTAGGGTCCCAGCTATGGGAAAATAGTATTTTGATTTTTGTTTGGTGGTTCATGAAGTACAGTAACACATTTTTATAGCAAAATGACAATCAATACAGCACTAGAGTATAAAAATACATTTTTATAGTAAAATTACAAGCAGTACATTTATCTTCAAACTATATATCTAAACATACATTTACACTGAAAGTAGTTGAAACCATAAAATTGTGTACAAAATATTTAGATTTCAGTATTAAATAACCCATAGAGGTGTTCATGTGTCACTAAACTAAAACAACAAACCTAGCAGAAACGCCAGAATAGATGTGGCAGCAATATTTGATGCAGAGATGTGCACAATAGATTCTGGTTAGAAAAATTGACTAGCATGACATAGTGAACTAACTTTCCTAGCAGCTGATAGCATTTGATTCAATATAATCATTCACTTCATGTCAATGGAAAACGTGAGACCAAGATGGCACAGTGAGTTGCTTTCTGAGAGGTTAGCATCAGCCATTCTGATGGAAGGCCAAAAAGGTTAAGATGATTAATAGAGAGCAGTTTTGTCTTAGAGGTGTTAAAATTAACAAGCCATTTCTTGTCCCAGTTAACAATGGATTGAAAGTCGTTTTTGAGACCAGCTGCCAATTTGATTGATTTCAAACCTATCAGACTTTCCGTTAAGACAGGAATAAATAGTGTCATCAGCATAGATACTGAATCAGGAACTGATGACATCAAGAAGATTGTTGGTAAGGAACAGAGCGGGTTCAAGAATAGAGCCTTGGGATGCATCTGCAAAATGGTCTAGAGGAGTAGCCATTCAAGACAACTTTCATTACATGGTTTGATAAGAAACAAAAAAAATGGCCAGAAACATCATAACCCTTCAGCTTGTGAAGAAGTGTCCTTCTTCAAAAGCTGAAGGGTTATGATGTACCAAACCCTGTCAACCTTTGAAATATTTAAGTAACCTAAGTTTTACTATTCAAATATCTAAAGCTTGACAGACTTTTTCAGTAATAACTATTAATACATCAGCAGGTGACCAAGAGAAGTGAAAGCCATATTGTTTGTCTTAAAGAAGACCCTGCAACCATGAACGGTTATAAGCATATTACATATTAGTGACTCAGTTCTAACTAGAAAGTCAGGCAAAGATACTCCTGATGAATCAAGAGTAGAAGTGGAAGAGAATTTACAAGCAAAACATTCTGCTTTATCAACAAAAGATAGTAGAACTTCAAACTGATTGAAGAGTGGAGAGATTGAGGACTTATCCTTCCTTATTCAACACATTCTTCCAGTGTCGCCAGTAGTTACAGGAGCCAAACTTGTGAGAGGCTATATGATCTCTCACTCTATCAGCAAGCAATGACTTAGCCTCTTTGAGAAAAAATTTAAACTTATGAAAATCCTGAACAAGCAGGTGTGAACCAAAGAGAAGATTATAGTTTTTATCTGGTATGTAGAAAAAGGCACCAAAGCCTAAATACCAGCTTTCACTAAAGAAGAAACATCAGGCACAATTTTCAGCAGGAAGACTAAAGATTTCACTTCAAGGAGCATCATGATGAAAATTGCAAAATGTCTCCCAATTAGCATGCTGGTAACAGAAAGAAGTATTGTGAATATGGGGTTCCTACCTAATAAGCGAGTCAAAGGAAATATCAGCAGACACTAGAGGGTGATGCAAATTGCCAAGAGTTGCAAAGCAGGACAAGACCCAGAAGTAGGAGGTAGCAAACCAAGTAAGGAGGCATGCAGGTCAGAATTATGAGAGAAATGAGTTGCGGAGTCAGCTATTTGACAAAGAACTTGTATCTTGAAAAGTCATTGTTATTCTTCCAAAAGAATTTGTTGTGAAGTTCTAAGTTGTTTGTATTACTACTCAATGCTCATATGTAGTTCCTCCTCCTCCTAATCGGAGTCATTATATAGCCTGGGTAGTCTGGATATGTTAATTAGTTAATTTACATATAACTACATCTTCCTGTAATAAAGGAGTTTTGTACCCCTTGTTTATCTTATGCTTCTTCTATCATTTCATTTTAATGGTTTCTTTCTCTCTCCCGTGATCTCATGATATTTCTTTCTTTGGGAGATCTTGATCTATCTTGCTTTCTCTCATTCTCATGGCTGTATTCATGCACTGACTGGTCTTCCTCAGTTTCTGAATCACATTGTCACTCTTGATCTTAACTACTGTAGTGACATTAAAGATAGCAACAGTAGAAGCCTAAAATAAAACTTTAGGAGCTCTCGAATATAAAAAAAACACATGAACCCTAAAGTAACTTTCTCTTTCTTCCAGATTTTCTGTCTTTTGAACTGCTGCCATGAACTTTTCATACTGAAGCTACAAAGGCTGTGAATGCTTCACCTAAAAACACACAAAGTAAGTTCCAATTATAACATATTCATGAACATTTTGTTGTGTATGCAATTTACATCTAAGAAAAGAAACTCTTGTTTTAAACTTTCCTTTTGTTAATTTTGTTTTAATAAATGTTATCTTTGTATTGCAAATCAGTTGATCTGTTATTTGTGTATGTACTCTTCTTCACCACCATTATTCCATGTGCTATAAAATGTTCCCAAATGAAAACTTACACATTTAATTATTAAAGTAGCTAATCACTAAACTATGTCCGTCTTCAGACATTTCATCCTGCAAGGGTAGGTTTCATTTTTGTTCAGCATTATCATTACTTGAGGTATCCGTGAACATTTTTTTGTCACCTGTGAGTAATGAGGTATGCTGGGCAGAATTATGAAGGAAATGAGTCAGGAAGTCAACTATTTGACAGAGGACTTGTATCTGGAAAAATCATTGTTCCCCAAAAAGAATTGTTATTGTAATATTCACTTGTAAAAAAATACATTATTTTTGCAATCCAAAAGTGGAACCACAAAGGGTTGATAAGCTGTAAAAAAAACAATCAATCTTAAAATGTAAGAAAAATGGTAAAAAATGTTTATTATTATAAAAAATTTATGCAAAAATATTCTACCTGAATTTCAGAAATGAAGAATACATAAGTATATTTGTACAATTGTTACATGTTTCTATAGAGAATCATATAGTATCTACTCAATCTTTTCCCTTCTGACAGAGGAACTTATATAATATTATTAACTGGGAAGGAATTGAAGAAAATTGAGGGAGGATGGAAGGGTGGGGAGGGAGGATGGAAGGGTGGGGAGGGAGGATGGAAGGGTAGGGAGAGAGTGTGAAGAAGAAAAAGTAGAAGATCAGAAAGAGAAACATGAATAGAAAACCAAGTGGAATGAAAAATATATATATCAGGGTGCTTGGAAAATAATTATATATTTTACCATTATGATTTATTAGCCAACCATCTAAGACGGAACCAAGGTTGAAGGATAAAACATTGCATATAACATTAGTTTATCATCTCATTTATTAGGGTGACTGGAAAATAATTATGTATTTCATAGCTTTGAATTATGAGTGAACCAACAAAGGCAGAACCAAGGTTGAATGATAAAACATTGCATGTAGAATTAGTTTATTATCTCTTTTATTAGGGTGTTGGAAAGTAATTACATATTTCATCGCAATGAATTATGAGTCAACCAACGAACCGAGAACCTGTGATAATCGCATGCTAAGTTGTAGGGCCAAGGGTCGATTATGACCAGCTTGGTTTATCTATATAAAAGCGTAGTTATACTGAAAAAGAGATAGTTTTTGGCTCGGCTGTCGAGCTGGGTGGAGAGATGTCGGAGATTTAACAATAAGCTAATCACAACCCACTCTCTCTCTGTCTAGAATCCAGTGTATGAGTTTTTACCTCAATTACTTTTCTTTTCTGTAACCCGTTTCTTTTCTATACTATTTTTCTGCTATATAAAAGACATTAACAATTCAACCATTGAATAGTTGTTTGTTCGGCTTTCTGAAGATATATATATATATATATATATATATATATATATATATTTTTTTTTTTTTTTTTTTTGGTGCATTCTAAAATTCTTAACACAGACTCTCCAGCCGTGTCTACATCTTCAGTCGACCGTGAATGGATGAACATCACTTCTGCTTTCTGGATTAAACCAAACACAATGTGGGCAGGAAGCAGGATTAAACCAATAGGACCGGTCGAATGATTTACGGATGCCCAGCGGACCTACGGTCACTTCCTTAAGTTCGGTTAAGACCAAGTAGACACCTCAACCCAGAGAGTAAGACGTCGGAGGTTGAGGAGCTGGGGTGAAAGTGTTAGAAGGGTAAGAAACTGTGTAAAGAATTAGTTTATTATCTCTTTTATTAGGGTGTTGGAAAATAACTACATATTTCATCACAATGAATTATGAGTGAATCAACAAAGGCAGAACCAAGGTTGAATGATAGGAAACTGTGTGGAGAATTAGCTTGTCATCTCTTATCTGACCGTGTGTTGTTTATAGTGCATTTCAGAGTTTAATCCCATAGAAGATACTAACTTTAAAAAGCAACATTCTTTTTTTAAAAACTCATTTCACCCCAAGCAAGGCAATAAAGTTACTGAGATTGAAGGAAACTGAGAAAGTGTTACTGAAGTGAAAGGACAATAAAGAGAACAGGATTCAAGGAGGAAGATGATAATGATTGACATTGCATTTAAATTTATCAAGATTGACATAGTTGACGGGAAAGCAAGAAGTTAGAAGAGAGTTCCACAGGTGAGATATGTGTGAAAAGAAACTATTAGAATTGAACATATGGTTGCATTTAGAGATTTCAACAGTAAGACAAAAAAAAACAAGCTGACAGTCTTGTACTACATTTTATTTCATGAAATCGAGGAACCACATTAGAAAGTTCATCAAAAGTATAGAAAAAGCACAGGGAAGCTATATCATGGCAGTGGGAAAGTGACTGAAACTGATATGCCAGGTCAGGATTGATAACATTGCAAATAATATTCACGACATATTCATCATTACTTACTGAAAAGTAATTAAGTTACAATCTGTTTCATCAGGTCCACGATTGAGCCGGGGTCCGTTGCCCGGGACGTAGAGATAAAAAAAAAAGTTAAATATTCTTCTCTTGCTGATAGATTTTTTTTACTCCTGTGGCAGTGGAGACTTCTGGGGTTATTGGCCCTCTTTCGATGTTGTTCCTTTTTTTCAATTAAGGGATGAGCCTCGCGAAACAGTGGGTCTTGCAGCATGTCTTACTGGCGATGGTGTGAGGTAATGCTTTCTCCACCATTGCAGCTGGCAGGGGGATAGCAAAAAACAAAAAAACAAAAACATTTTGTTTATAGTTACTTTGTTCTACGTCATTAATAACAGTCGCTATGAGCACGTTGTGTATTTTAGCACAAAGTTAAAAACCTCAGTTGCAGTTGTAAAAAGAAATCACAAGAGTCTGTTTCATGCTTCAATGCCATGGTCAGAAGATTGCATTGAAGCATGAAACAGACTGTCACTGTTTGGTGTTGACTTCAGTGTCCACTTAAGGCTAGAGTGAACGTTGGAGGTTCAGGAGTACAATGTAAACATCCTGGTGCAGATGAAAGGGAGAGTCTGGAAGAATGTATGTATGTATGTATGTATTCAAATGTAGTAGCCACATGCTTAAAAATGTGGGTGTAGGAATCTTGTTTCTGAATCCCTTACTAGACTATAATGTTTGTATCCTGATCAGTACCATTTCTGATTGGTTGGTTAAAATATGACTTCATGGGTTAGTGATTCTGAATATACATTTATTTTAGAGATGGTGAAATTTTGGTCTCCTTGTTATTATTTCTTTATTTATATTGATTTTTCTTTCACTACAAAACCATGGGTAGACAATGAAGAGTTTGTTTACTATAAATGTTATTTTAATAGCTATTATGTTTGAGTAAACATCCCTGCAAATTTATAGCGTAATTAATGGCTACCAGCTTAGATGACCAAAAGTATTGCAGAAACGAAAAGATTTATCATTTTATTTGTCCCATAAACTATATTTGGAAGAATCATGAGCCTGGGTAAAAAAAATGGGTACAAGACATGGAATTTAAACAAACAACAGTTAATAAATGTATTAACAAGACATGTTATAAAATGATAAAGTAAGAAACGAAGTTGAAGTTATTGATAGGTCAACACAATCTTCAGTTGACATCTCTGTAGTACTTACATGCCTTGTGGCTGTTGGAATGAAAGGAAAAATGTGTTGCCACTTTTAAAGTCAAAGGGTAAAAGAGAAAAAGAACTTTTCAAATATTGTGCTGCCTGTGATTACGGTCAGAGAGGTTGTAATCCAACAAAAGTCTTAATGTGACCCTTGGACAATGATTTTGATGATCTAGGCTGGTAGACATAAAATTCACTGTTTGTAAAGAGGGATGTCTACTCAAACATTTGTACCAACTAAAATAATGTTTATAGTAATAACGAAATATTGGCAGATTGAAAAAAAATCCATTAATTACAATGAAAATGAATTAAGAGATAAAGGAGAGTATATGAAGATAGAGGTAAAGAGTGAAAGGAAAACAGGCATGAAACGATTGTTAATCGTAGTTGTCAACATCTGTAGTATTTCCACAATTCTACTTTGATGATATTATTGTAAATGCTGCTTTCTTTATGCGTTGGGGTTATCAAATGTAATTGCGCGTTCTAAGAGCATTTATCTATTATACATTTAACGATTCAAGAAAAAACAATGAGACTCCAATTGTGCATCAATAATAAAAGATATATTGAAAACAATAACATACAAAACAATTATGCAATGATGCGTAGTAATTAAGGGAGAAAAAGTTGTTCCCCTTTAAATGTATTCCGATTAAGATTGAATGTTTGAAAGAATTTCTCTTGAATAAGAATGTTCAGGATTCTATGTTGAATAGAGTCTGGTGTTAGAATAGAATACAGTTAATTAAGAAGTGTGTTGTTTTGAGAAACCAACAGAGTGCCAGTTCATGAACTTGGCTTGGTCACAGAGAGGAAGATATGTGTAATGTGATACAAAAATCTGTGTCTGTGTGTGCGTTGTGAGTAAAGTCGTGGATTTGTGTAGACAGGCGTAAATAGCTGGACTCTACTGACTGTTGTGGAAAAAATCGCTTGTTTTTAAAGCTGATGGTAGGATCCCAGCGAAAACGTGGGAAAGTTGATTTAGCACAAAAATGCTTGATTGGTTAAAATTCGACCAATCACTGATTTTGTAACAAAGATACGTGTGAGCAAGTTCACGGCAGAAAAATTCAAAGTGGTGACTGCGATTGCTAAATTGCCTTATGGAAAGGCAGTTTCGATTTACTAGCCAATTGCAGATGAATAAATTGTGTCCGTGGAAAGCGTAGCAGTCACTACATTATTATATAGATTGATCTATTTAAACAAGTGTTCTCATTTGGTTGCAATATTCACAACTCAAATAAAAGTTATTATCATATCATCAAGTCAGTTAAAGATAGATTTTTCATTCAATTAACAGCAATAAGATTATTCTTGTAACATTTTTTTGGGGCTTCCATCAGTATGGATGCTATATAGCATTTTGTTTAAGAATTGAGTCTGTTAGTTTTAAAATTTAAATTATCTTATATCTTCGCTTAAAACAGGTCAATATGAAATTAACTAGTTATTTTAACAGTAATTATTAGACATTTATAAAGTCGTATATTTTATTAAAAAAAATAAAATAAAAACTTGTTTCAATAAAAGAAAGTTGGGAAAAGCGTTGATGCGATGACATGGGAAATAACTATGTAGTAAATTTCTGATTATTCTTATCTCACGTTTGCGCTGTGAGATAATGGTTAGTAAGTTATTTTTAGTCTAACATACCATTATTACTGTCTTACTTGGTGCTCCATAATTGTGACTGTGCTAAAAACTAACCTACGTTTAGTAAAATTACAAAATACGAATCTACGACAAAAATTTCAAATAAGTTTAGTTTAAGTAACATACATGAAGATATACATTCGGTTGGGCCATCATGTCTCTTTCTGCTCTCTGGTTACTTGGGGAAAAAAAAACGATTTGTATATTATACAGAAAAAAAGAGAATTTCCTGTCCCTTGATTAAGCTGATAGATGTCCAATAATATTTTGTTTTTTCACAGAAACAGTTACAAGAATACAAAAGAAATAGTAATAACAATAACGAAATATTTATTCAGGACATTTTGAAAAAAAGGGTCGAAAAAATAAAATATATTCTAATAATTCGAGATTCCGGATAATTGAATACGTAGAAAAAAAGTAATTTTCTGAAAAAGATTTAACATTTATATCATCAAATAAT
>OZ038498.1:62099832-62159832 GCA_964036315.1 Acanthosepion esculentum | reverse complement strand
TTTTCTCACCGAGAGATTTTTCTGATTGGTCACATCATTCAGGGGAGGGAAGAACATTAGCATAGATTCTGGTCCTTAAGGTAGATTTTTGGAACTACTTTTTGGTAATTTTTCTTCGGCAGATCGCACACAAAACTAACACGAACTCTTTTTCGAGGTAGCTGATTATCTCTTTCACTACAGTTTCTAAAGTTTTAGCTGCTCTGCAATTCTCTAGCCTATGTTCAGTACTTTCTGAATATTAAACGAAACAAATACTATTTTATTCGTCATTATTGTGGAGTTTTATCGAGCACAAATAAATAAAATTACAGCAGACGTTTTTGTCTGTAGTTTCGACAATGAACTGATTATGTTGAGAATTTGGAGAATCACTGAAAGACATTCAAATCACGAGAGAGAGAGAGAGAGAGAGCAAAACTTGCTTATAAGCCGTAAAAAAAAAAAAACAGGATTTGAATTTTTGAGTTTTGTTTTTTTAAAGAAAAGTGTAGTAACCAAACAATAATTAAAAATAATAAGATAAGATAAGCAAGAACAAAGATAAATTTGGCGAAATTGGGATTATCTCCCTTAGTCATGTAGATGTTTTTCAAATAAACGAAAAAGTCTACTCTAAAATACAAAAGTTGGTCACAGTGATATAATTTTATTTCAATTTACATATATATACGCAAGTTTGAAATCCAATTCGAACAAGAGGTCCTGTATTTCTCTTTGTCAGATCTATCAACGGTAGCAATGGAAAAGGCTCAAATTAATCAACACGTAATTCTGTCATTACTTTAAGAAGGACCATCATTAATATTGTTGGGTTAATGTTCCTTCCTCTTCCCTAATTCGTATGCAACGCACTTGCTTTTAATGAGTCTTAACGGTCAGACAGTGACGCCTATTCTGGTCAGTTTTGGGGTATACGTTACAAAAAGATGCTTTTCTGATACGTCTTTTCTGATACCTGGAAAAAAAAAACTTTTTGCAACGACATGCCTAACTTTTTTCTTTTTTTTTCAACATCCACTAGTTTTCCTTTTCAGAGTCGGGAAGAAGGCGTATTAATTATTTTTTAAAACTTCATTAGTAGGTTCCTTTTTTAGAAAAAAAAAATCTTCATTTACATTCTTCCAACTAGCTGTTTTTATTTATTATTATTTTTTAATATTTGGGTCAGTATCTATTCCGACAGTAGATACAATCAAGGCTGCCCACATTCATTTGGGTAAACGCAACATGTTGCAATAAACATTAGGCGTCATAATTCTGTCAGGTTTTACTTATATTTTGGTTACTGAGGAAAGGGTTAGAAAAACATAACCCTGGGTAATGGGTAAACGGGTACTGCATCTTAGCCAAAGATCACCTGTTTCGGGGTACCCTATTTCTGTCTTCTAGTCAAGCATCAATTTTCGGACGAAGTATAATAGATGGTATAGAATATGCAATAAGTCTGCTGTACATATCAAATTTGGGGACCAGGAGCACAAACTGTCTAAAAATCCAGTTCCAAGTAGTCGTTCCTCTCACCAGGCAGAACCTCTGCATTAAGGGAGAATTTTAGGGTCAATCTCAACATTAAAGTGACGAGAGAAATGGGCAATATTTGTTATTAATTCATCTACGCGTGGAATTCCTACTTGAAATCAGAATTTGTGTCATATTCCGTTAGACTGGATGCGTGGTGGAAGAATACTTATCCGAGAACGAAATGCCAGATTAACACACACAATTACGAATAAAAATGAAGAGTATTCTCCCTTATATCAGTTGCAATTGTTTTCTTGAAAGAGAGAAAGAAAGATTTTCGCTCGCTTGTTCTCTCTCATTTTCTCACTAGGTAATTGTCTTCATAACCGGAATTATTTTGTTTTGCCTTCTGGTCATCGTTCAATATGTGCTTTTGGTGTATGTTATTTCTGATAGACGTTAAAACAAAAAGAGAAAAACCTTTTTAGCTTAATTTTTCAATTTTCACCATTATCCCGCTTGAAATTTTGCCGCTGTATTGTTTTATACACAGCGACTACATTTATTTTCAGGGGGAAGCTTCTTTTTTTTTTTCATTTTTCTCTTTAACAAAAACGAGAACCAATGATACCGTTTATAAAATTATTTTAGCTTTTGTTAATTATTATAATGCTTTCTTATTTGGGCTCGTACGTTCATCTTGTTTTTTTTAATTAGACTCACAACATTTCGACCGTTCTACGCACCGGCCATCTTCAGATGTCTTCGGACTCGGTAACCTTATCGGAATTTTCAACTGAACCGTTTCTTTATTCAATCCATGGTAGCAGACTCTTTATTTCGTTTTATGTGATTAGGAAATATTTCAAATTAATTCTCATCAATCTTATTTCGTCGCTAGTCTGACTAATATGCAATATCCCCGAAAAACGGAATGAAAACACTCCCTCAGGGGATTCAATAAAGGGTTCGATTCAGAATTCCCACAGGGCTACCGAGTTCGAAGACAGACACTTGAAAAAGGTCGGTGTGTAAACGGCTGAGACATTGTGAGTGTAACCACGAAGATGAAGACATAAGAGTATTATTATTATTATTATTTGGCTTGGCTGGGTTTCCTCTTAGACACTGAGATTCTTATAAGACAAAGCATCGTTAATCAAAATTATTGTTGTAATGGCATTCAGTTGAAAGTTTTAACAATCTCAAAATAAATGAATTGAACACGTACACAGATTGTACATGTATTTAACAGGAATAGATTTTAACAGAGCCCAGAAAAAGAGAGAAAAAAAAACATTCTTCTACTAACCTTCTACTGTGGATGAAAAAATGACTGACAATATGTTTCTTTCAGAGATTTGTAATGGCAGTAGGTTACCAATGTATATAAAGCTCCTGTCTCCTTATTTGTGTCAAAACTATAGAGAGAGAATTAATATGAGCAATAGTTTGTCACTTAAATGATTGATATTACCTTCAGCATCCTGACTCCTGAGTTTCGTAGGCGAACCTGTCCGTCCACTCATCAGATTTGAAAAAAGTCATTTTTTCCTTATTCTTCACCCTTTTATTCGACTTTCTTGGGATCGAAGATTGTTGAGTTGAATTCCTAGTCATATCTATGCGCCCTGGTTGAAATTTTCAGAAGTTTCTACTTTTTTCCCCAGAATTCGCAGAAAATAAAGATCAATAAACTCAGAAAAGTTTCAAATTTAGAAACTGAAATCGAATAAAAGACCACCGAGTAGAAAATAAAACAATAAATAAAATTAAAAAAAAGCAAGAGAGACAGTAGAAAACAGTGAATAACTACCTAACAAGTTCGTTTAAATGGTTGACAGGAGAGAGATTAGGAGAGATAACAAAAAGACAAACTAAGGGCTACAAAGGACAAAGTTGCAGAGATCTCATTGAACATCCACATCCTGACAGGACATGGTATATAGAAGAAGAATAGACTGTTTCACGCATTTCAGTACAATTTTCAAAATGGGCGTTTTATATTCTTGGACGCTGAAATAATTTTTATTTTTTATTTTTTATTTACTAACGGGTAAATAATAAAAAAAAATGTTATTTTTATCTCTATTAAAAAGTTCATTTAAAAGTATTTAAAATAGAACATTCTTATATAAATAAGAAAAAGAATATACAAATCGTATAATATATTTCTAAATGCTGTTTTATTTTGGAATAAGAGCTTTTATTTATCGATTAAGTGAAAAAGTAATGATGGTGTTGTACGTTTTCCAACATTATTTTCACTTAATCCAGAAATAAGAACTCTTGTATGCAAACACGAAAATTAACAATGACTCTTATTGTCTGGTATATTTAATACACGGGTTCTCCACCAGGAGGGAGTCTCCATTCCCTGGGGCGATTTCAGGGTTTGCAGTAGAGAGGGAAAAATCTTATACTTTTGCTTATGATTTATTTACAGAAATTTGTTTAATGAATTACAATACCCTGGCATTCTAGTGAACATTTTATTTATTGTAGTATACTTTAGTTTATTTATTTAATAATTAGTTATGAATTAAAACAAATTACTGTACATGTATAGTGAGTGCGAAATAATACTAACTCCCTTTAACCACTCCACTCAAATTTGGGTGAGCTGAGGAAAAAGACAGAAAGGAATTGGCGAGTCTACGTGAAATTGTTTTTGGACCAATGAAAAGATTGTTTTCACAGAAACTGATCGATGAGCTGAAAAGAAGGAGATAAATTCGCGAGCCTATATGAAATTGTTTTTAGACCAATGAAAACCATATCTTCACAAAAATTAGCCATGAAGAAGAAAGAAAAGGAAGTAGCGAGCCTATGTGAAATTCCTTTTGATATGAAATGAGGGAGAAAATTAATCAGAGAAGCATGTCTGAAGTCATGTGAAAGGTTTCGTTTCAGTTCCTCGCAACCAGCGTTGAAGTTCTTGCCAGTGTAAAATTAGTCGCCAATTATATTATCGGCCTTTAACCAAGCACACGGTACTCCAAAGAATTTTCTCTCAACAATCCAAGAAAGCTAAGTATTTCAAACTATCTCTCTTCGTCTACTTTTGAAAGTAAGCAACCATATATCCCTTCGGGGAGCAACTAACTCTCTTACTTTTTGTTTGAAATATTTATGAATATTATTTTGTGTCAGATCATTTAATCTGTTGTATGAACATTTCCTCTTCTTGACAATTCGTTAAAACTTGGGACTTTTCCTGAAATGAGCTACTGACTCTACTTCAAGAAATTTCTTATCTTGATTTATTAAAATTATCCGTGTGTTTCCTCGTCATTATCATCTTCCATTAATCTTCTTGACGTGGGTAAATCAACTGTTCACTTTAAACTCGAAGTCCCACGCTACTATACATGTATTCAAGTTCAAAAATTCATCAATATTTTCTATTGATTTTAAAATTGTAAGACTCCTCTATAAAAAATAATCCATGCATATATACTATAGAAAAGAATAAAAACTTTTTATTAATACAGAGCAACCTCGGTTCTCGAACGTCTCGCATGTCGAACAAATCGGTTTTCGAACAGAAAATTCGAGCTGAAAATGCCTCGGTTATCGAACAAAATTTCGGTTCTCGAACAACATTGCCGAACCGAGTTAACCCGAACGGAATAATTTTTAAGTCGACCGCCGTATTGTATACATTGTGGCGTGCTTTTCTTTTCCAATTTTATACTACTGAGACTTTGTTTTCTCTACATTGATTCCTATTGGAAAAATAGTTTCGGTTTACGAACATTTCGGGTTACGAACGTCCTTCAGTAACGAATTAAATTCGTGAACCGAGGTTCCACTGTATATGCATATTTGGAATGCATCTTTTCAGTCGGACAATCTTAGAAAGGTTGGGAATGACACATGATAAAAGGGGTGCATTGGGCAAAAAGCGTTGAGAAACACTGACATAAATATACGTGGTGACGCTGAAAAGTTTTTGGTTTTACTTTTTAGTATCACCTCATGTATTTATATATTTTTTAAATTCTGATTTTTGGTCAGATCTTTGGTAATGGGTGTGTCGAAAGTGAATTACAGCTGGCTTTTCCACAGACACTGACAGTCATCAACGGCTGTCAAACGTAATTCTTTATCAAACTGGAATCGTAGCTTGAATAAGTTTTCTATCCCGGAGGTCTACAAGCAAACTCGGTGACTGTCCTTTTTGTTATCGTCAGCCAAATCGAAACAAACCCTCATTTCATCTCGGATTAACCACCGAATGCTTCTCGGCTACTTCCGCCGCCCGTCGCACGCGGTTTTTCCTCACTACAGTGGATAGGTGCGGGAACTTGTTAGCACCCTCTTGTATCTTCTTCTATGTGTCGTGTCACTTCAGAACGTAGGCGATCATGGCCCTCTACATATTTCTGTCCCTTGTAGCTTTTCTTTATATTTATATTCACCCAATACAACTCCCAAGAGTCACTCAAGGTAGAGTGCTACTGTGTGGTGTTGAATGAGCATAAGAAAAGTTTGTTTGTTTGTTTAACGGCATAACAACTCCTTATGGGTCATTTTTCCAAAAGATATATTGCTGGTAATTTTTATTTCTTCCAAAAATATATTACTCGCAATTTTTATTTTTTTGCTATGAAAATATTTTGCTGGTGATTTTTTTTTTCTAATGTATTTTTATATTTTCATATTTTGACTCTAGTTTGGGGTTCACTATTTGCCCATAGCTAGGACCCTAACATATGCTACCACCCTGTGTCAGTGTGGACCTGGGGACAACAGCAATTAAGAGGTGGTTCCACGCTCCTCAAAATCTCCATGTTAAAGGCCTTGCTACCGGATGTAGTTTATTGTCATACCTAAGACGAGCAAGAAAAGGAAAGAAGTTCATGGGGTTGTGCAGGAAAGATAATCCTAGACTTGAAGAGATGAAGATTGCAGCGATTGAGAAAACATCCTGCTGGGAGTCTGTTCCACAAAGCAGCAGTTCTTGGAAAGAGGCTGTCCGAATTAAACTTGCTTCTCACTAATGGGATACGAAGGGAATAGGGATGATTCACTCTTTTGTATGTGGCATGGCGGGTCCTGGTTGTAAAGGTCAGGGGTGGTGGGACTAAGGAATGTAGTATAATGGTATGACTATGAACTGTGACTTTTACGTGAGCACATTGTCAAAACTCGGAGTTAGGCCACCTTTAAAGATAAGCGATGTACTACTGAAACATAACAACGAAAGGTTACACAGTAACTTGAAGATTTGGCTGAACAACTTGACAGTCATGACACGCCACACTCAGATTTTCATGTTTAGGCCCTTGAAAGAGGGCATGTACAACGATTCCCCAACGATGTGGTGAAAGAGGCTACTTGCAGTTTTTTAAATCATTTCACCCTCCCAAACAAGGTAATAAAGCCACTAAGACGCAAGAGGGTTACTTAGTGTTAGAGAATATGAGGAAAAAAACTATTAAGGAGAGAGAACAATAAAAGAACAAGGATTAAGAATGCAGAAGATAACGATTGATAATGCATTTAAATTTTTGAAGATCAAGGTCGACTGGGAAGAAAGAAATCAAGAAATTCCACAAGGGAGAAGTGCGATAGAAGAAACTGTTAGCATAGAACTTACGGTTACATCTAGTCATTTCAATTGTAAAATCTAGTACCGCGCTTAAATTCATAAAGGCTAGGTACCATAGAGGAAAGATCATCAGAATAATTGCCATGAAGGTATCAAAAAGTAAAGCTGCAAATTTGGGAGTCGATTTATTGAACTGAATAATTTACTAATGAGTGAAATAATTTGACAACAATCTCTTGCAGACACAAAGCTACTACAAAAATTCAGTCTTCGTATCCAAATATATTTTTAAGAAAGTTCATAGACTCTTAATACTATGATTTCGCTGTGAGATCGTGTTTCGCAAGTTAATCTCACAGACTAGCAATTATAAGGAATTCATTCCTCATTTATTTTTCCTCACAATTGCATTTAAATTGGCGAGACGTAACTGTAAGTTCTATTCTAACCGTTTCTTTTCTCGCACTTCTTGCTTGTGGAATTTTTTTCCGGCTTCTTGCTTTCCAGTCAATTTTGATCTTTAAAAATTTAAATGCAATGTCACCCGTTGTCTTAATTCCTGTTAATTTATTGTTCTCTCTCCTTTCTGTTTTTCTTTGTCATTCACACCGAATAACCCCTTGAGACGTAGTTACTTTATTGCTTCGCTTAAGGTGAAACGTTTTGCATTTTCTTAAACTGTCGATATTACATATTATACATGATCTCTCACTGTTTGAATTTTTTAGCTTCAACCTATGAACACTAAAATGTATAGATGTAAAATCATGAAACTCATGGGATAATATGGACCCAATCAAATTGTTTCGCGGGACAAAGCTCTCCCAGATGTTGAAATATAAGACTATATTTCTCTTCTTTTTAAAGTAACTTGCACTTCGTCAGACACAAGCAAACAGTTTCAAAAACCTCCCCACAACGTGTCCTAAACACAGTCACCGGCCGCGAAACTAAGTTAGCAAGCGAATTTCAAAAGCCATTAAAAAACAACTCAGTTGGGGAAAAAAAACTGGGTGGTCACTTTCAATGCCGCTAAAACCAAACTTATAACGTCCCATCATCACCAAGAAGTTTCGCAATGAATGGGTGTTCTCTTAAAGAGGTTCTTTGCCTCGAATGCCCATTGGGACCTAAGCTCACCCCCAGACCTCAAGTACAATTCGTATATACGATCTATTGCTAAATATGCTGGAAAAATGGCCGGTCTCCCAGTACCGCTCCAGTAAGTACCTGACTCATCCTGGTATGCTCGACCTTTACAAGAGCCAGATGAAGCCGAAAATGAAGTACTGCTGCCATACATGAGATGGAGCTGTCCAATCTTCACTTTAAAGTCATTATAGAGCCACAAAGCGTTTACGCGGCCTTGTTGTTGATGAACTGTTTTCCACCCTACAACACCTTTCCCACAGACGAAACGTTGCAAACCACTCGCTACCCAATCGCTATTTCCATGAAAACTTTTCAAACGACTTACATTCTTTAGTTCCCCTAACTCTAACCCTCCCTGCTAAAACCCGCGTACATTGAATCAAACCACCCGCATTCCATTTGTATTCCTTTAGTATGGAGCAATTTCCACTCAAAGAGCTTCTTCCCAAGAACTGTTATTTCGTGGAAGAGAATCTTGGGAGGATGCTTTCGTGCCGACTGCAATCTTAACCTCTTCAAATCTAGGGTTAACCGTTCTATTTCCCACATGTCCGGATAAACTGCGCCCTTTACTCTTAAGGCTCTCACAACAACCGCCATCAGTAACACTCTACCTTGGGTGGCCATAGGGTTTTGTATAGAGTATAAGTTCGCTACTAGTTGTTTACTCTACTATTGGGAGTTAGTGCAGATGTAATTCGATCTAAGTAACTATCTACATCGAGAACCAGCCGTTAGCAATCTCGTCTCTGGTAACCTGTTGTTAACGAGTTCCATTTTTAGTGTTCATCTATCATAATGGGTACGTGGCCGAATTATTAGAGCATTAGCGTTCTGACCTTGAGATGCGGGTTTCGAACATCGCCAACATTGGTGAAAATACCGACTTTCTGATAATACCGTCCTGGGGGAGACGATCCCAGCGTGCAGCACTGTTGGGAAGTGTCTGAAAAACATACCCTGAATTTAAACTGGGTAGGCGAAGGCTGTGCTATTATTCAGATCGAAACCCTACTTTTTGGTTTGAAATTTATCTAGAGATGGCGACTCAATTATTAATAATAAAAACAATCAACATACACAAGCAGCCTGGGTCACTCGTGGACATGTGTCACCCCCTTTAAAAAACAAAAACAAAAAAAAAAAAAAAAAAAAGCACAATGATTGAAATTCTTGAGACACGTGCCTTTTTTTTTTTATTTGGCTTCGTTCGACAAATATTCACATGCAGTGTGCTCATCTCAAAAGTCAATACTAGTTAGTGACTTCACCCATCATTGGGGTCATGTGCCAACCAGATATTGGTATGCATATATAATAATATATATCCCTTATATGTGACGTATATTTGTGTTAACATCCGTCTTCATAATGATGACTGTTGATCACGTGTCAAAATACAAAGATGGCTGCTGATCACGCGTCAAGTCACAAAATGGATGCATGTAATGTCAAGTTTGGTGGATTTTTCTATTGATAAGTGAAAGAGTAATCACAAATTATTAAAACAGAAGAAGATGGCCATATCGGTGAAGTACGGTGCCTAGTGGGTGGTGGTGGTGGCGGGATATAAAAGTGACAGCATGTGTTATCAGGGTTTGATATGAGAAAATCAAGAAAAACACTGATCTATAAAACAAACAAAAACTGCCGAATGTCATTGACAGATTAGAATAGATCTTTTTCTTACGGCTGGCGATGTGTGAGTAAGTGAGAGAGTAAAAGCAATAAACACATTTTGCGAGCACACTTAACGTTATCAAGTGCTATCACTAATGACGAATATGATTATCATCATTATTTTTATACTCTCCGCCATAACATGTCAAAAGTCATAGGGTACCTATTATTGTGTAGGACACCCTGTAGACTGGCGAAATGACGCAATTCCACATTGCATCGGGCTTACGGCGATATCACACTCAAACACCGCTTCTCGTACGATCGCCTAAGTTAAGTAACGTCGAGCCTGGTCAGTACCATGTTGGGTGACCGCTTAGGAATACCACATGCTGTAAGCTTGGATGTTCGATTGGTGTAATGAATAACGGCTGGGAATTGAAAAATCGGAGAATCAAGTTCCAATTCCAGTTGGGTTCGTTATATTCCCCTATGCGCAAATACCTTTGGAAAAGGTATGAATCCACTTCCTCCCCTGCTCCAGTTATGAGTTAATTAGTAGAGCTTGTATCAGTAAAAATCATTATTATCTACAACAAATTTTTACAATCTAAAAACATGTTTTCTGGCTTTAAATAGCCCGGAAAAGATTGATAAGTCGTAAAAAACAAATCAATCAGTCATAGATTCGTGAAGTGGTCAGAAGACTTCTATAGAGATATTAGCTCATGCCGTCTCAGTTAACTGTCATAGAGTCATGATATTTGTGTACGAATACATCTCTTACTGCGCCGGAATTCAGAATATTTCCCAAGCCAATTCTGGGCCCAAGGACATGGCGTATTATCCCACTGGAACAATCTATCGTTGCTAGAGTACATGGAGTCTATGAATAGGTGCCAATAGTTACGAAGATGTGCAGCGTAGCGGCCATCTTTAAAAGAAATGTTCTGGTGGAAGAATGAACTTAGCCCATGCGACTTGAAGATTTTACACACTATTATGGAACCACCACCAGCGTGTATAGTACCTTGTTGACAACTGTCGTCCATTGTCAAATGATATCTATCCACAGTAGGCGGTAAAGTCTCCTATCGGATATTCCGAAACACATGTCAGAACACTTTCAGAAATTAAATATTCCATCCTTTTGGTATCACTTTGGAACTCCGAAAATTCACGCCACCTTGCCATGAACAGTCTTCACACTGACATACCAGATGTCAAAGAACAACTGATATAAAGTTATACGCGTCTATGAGTGGTACGGTGGTGGTGGTGCTATATACCATTACCTTTGCATACTGCTGTCTCATGACTTTTGACACGTTAGTGTATAATCGTTGTAAAAATACTTTCGATTTCCTGATGATTCTTCAGCTTTTTTATTGTGTTTCTGATCAATATTTTTTTAATCAATTCACCTCAAGCAAGGCTATAATTCTACTAAGACACAAGAGGCTACTAGGAGTGAAAGAGAATGAAAAAACTTCAGAAGGAACCGGAAACCCAATCCTAAACAGGAACCAAGGATAAATCTCTACTCCTGTTCAAAAGACCAGTGAGGCGTGTGAACCGAACGATAGGCGAACCTATCTACTTCTAATGAGGAGGAAAATGAGTTCAGACGGAGATGTTAGAAGTATAGAGTTGAAGTATACTTTAGAAGGAACCGGAAACCCAATCGTAAACAGGAAACAAAGGATAAACCTTTACTCCGGTGCAAAATACCGGGGAGGAGTGTCAACTGGAGTAATAATTTAAATTATTTTATTACTTGCTTTTATATTTTTATTATTATTAGCTTTTATACTTTATTATTATCATTTATTTGCTTTATTTCTTGGTTTTTTGTTTCGTTTTTTTTTCTTCATACGTTTGCATTTTACGCCAAATCGACTGTACATGCAAAATAAGGACACAATTTAGGATTGAATCTCTAGTATTTTTTACGCGATTTAAGTAAAGAATACAGTTTGACAATGATAAACAATATTTCAACAGAATGTTTGTCTTCTTCAAGTTACATTGAAAAAATTTTCACGTATAAAATGATTTAAAAATTACAAGTCTTCTTACAAACGTTGCTTGTCTACGATTTATTACTGACTGAATGCAGTAATTGTGGCACAAAGCCGAAAAAGTGGGGAGATGGATGAAGGTTGGTCAGCACTAACTATCCAATACCTAGCTAATCAAATTCACGACCCATTCATTCATTAAAATTTACTCCGTCACTATTCGCTATACACCAAAATGCCACACATAGACACCCCCCTCCTGAAAAACACTCCATGAACGGGCCGGGAACGACACTTACTCGCATGTACTAGGTACCCTTAGAAGAGTCTATCGTTGCTTGTCTTTTAATAAAAAAAATATAAATAAATAAATAAAAATGAACAGCTGTATTGGTAACGAACGCGTCAAAACAAATGAAACGCCGCCAGCGTGGAAGCGTGCAATTGAAACATGCTTAATATGATGGTGATCTTGTTCATCTTGAAATTTTCCGTTAGTTAATAAGTTACTAAGAGGAATTAATCAAACAGCTTAGTATGAATCTTATGGAACTCTCCTCTCATTCTGTTCATTCCCCCAGGGCTGAGAACTTGGCAATTTGCATACGTAACTTTCCTCATGAGTTTTAAGGGTCGAAAGGTCGGTAGATTCCGAATATTTTTTTCAGAATGTGTATCTTAAGTTGCCTGTCAAAATTACAGTCGTTTGTAATAAAATGTTCTGCAAGCTCCGTTGATGTCACGTTATTGTATCTTGTGGTGGCACGGAGCAAGCGAAGGACCGGATATTAACCCTCAGAGGTTTAGACAGCAAATGACCAATACTGGTCTCTGCGCACCCGGCTCCACGCAGAATTTCCGGTGGAAAACTAAAAAGAAATAAAAAGAATGATAAACAATTTTCCACCAATTAAACAGCTCCGCGCCATACCCAACAGTTTGTTTCAGCAGACTGACTCTGATCCGAAGGGCACACATAAATAGAGCGATAAATTCACTTCTAAGTCAGAAAGCTTTGAAGTACCGTCAGTGAATGTCGCTACGCCTTTCTCACCCGTGAAACCCGATGCCTTCAGCCTTCCTTCACCAACGGAGATATCAAAGGACTCCTACCAACCCATTGACCTCACCTTTCATCTCCTGTGACCAGCACGTCATGAACTTAAGTATTAACAAAAGACACTTATATTCTTTTAATAATCGGATTTCTCTTCTATGAATGAACATTTTGTAACGGACTTTGTGCGTGTAAATCAAGAAACATTGTACTATTCATTGATGTTGCATTTAAATACAAAGTGTTTTTGATATACCCTTCTCTTTCGTATGTTATTTTGTTTATGTTATGGTGACCTCAATTTGATCGCTTGTTGAACCTTTAGGCCAAACTAGCTGCTGTCCCGAAGGACTGCTACTATTTATCTACCTTCTGATACAAGCAACAATTAACAACGAGAACTCTACACCCCATCACCATAAGTGGTGACGCCCGACGTGATTTTAACACAAATATATACACGCACGCACAAAAAAAAAAAAAAAAAAAAAAAATTGAACTGTCACAAAATTAGAATTTTTATTCAACACAAACCAAAAACATGGCAGATGACGCTGAAGAAACTACAATTAATCAAAACCAACCAATCCAAGCTGTTGCGATAAAACCACCAAACTTCATTGAATCAAACGTAATAGCTTGGTTTGCAATAATGGAGGCGCAATTTAATATTGCAAATATAAGACAGACCAGTCAAAAATTTTTTAACACTTTGGCAGCTCTCCCTGTGGACATAGTAGGAAATATACAGCGAACTATACTGCAATCAAAAGATTACGACGCACTAAGAGAAGCAGTGACGGGCGCTTACGAGAAAACAAAACCAGAGATGCTGGACAAATTAATGTCGTCATCGACTGTAACAGGTCGTCCCTCAGTATACCTGAATGAACTTATGTCATTAGCAAGCCGAATTGGCGTAGGGGACGATATCGTACGTCACAAATTTATTCAAGCCCTACCTCACTCCATTAAACCAGTGGTAGCGGCACAAGTCGATTTAGACACAGATCGCCTTGGAAGAATGGCGGATGACTTACTATTATATTTTAACAAACAAGACACCGCACATATTCGACAGATTTCGGGGAAGCAAAGAGATGAACAGCAAAATAAAAATGAAACTAAAAGGATACATGGCTGTTCCCACAGTGAAAATAAAATCCCTACCAGTGTTCGCCCTTTTAACAAGGACCAAAAACCTCTAATTTGCCGAGCGCATTTATACTTTGCGGAACGTGCAAAATTTTGTAAGCCGTGGTGCAGATGGCCAAATAAACGGAATGTTCAAATGCAACCCAACTCTCGCCCAAATTCACCAGTTCCTCGTGAGATTTCGGAAAACTAACTAGGCGAGAGGTGTTAGCTTCCATTTCCTCGCCGCTTCTCATTGTAGCCGCACGGTTAGGAGCTCAAAGTTTAAATTTTATTGTGGATACAGGAGCTGCCGTATCTATACTTCCGAAGAGATATTTAAGCGGAGCTGTAACATACCCAACCAATATCTCTTTAGTGTCTGCCAACGGTCAAAAGATTGAATGCTCAGGACAAGCAGTACTGAATCTAACACTACGGAACCTCAGACGAGAATTTACCTGGACATTTATAATAGCCGAAACTGCTCAGCCACTCCTAGGATACGATTTCCTAAACCATTTCGGGCTAATGGTGGACTGCACAAACAATAAGCTGATTGATAAAATGACTAATAGACAATCCGATGCACATCCATCGTCTATTATCATGAATATAGATTTAGTACCGAATAAAGATGCTAACAAAATGGTACGAGCAATTCTGGAGAAATACCCAAACTTAATTTCTCCTCATCGCGACACGAATGCAACAAAACCAAAGATATTCCATAGAATAGAAACTGGTAGCAACCCTCCTACTTTCTCCAGAGCCAGACAATTATCAGCTCAGAGATGTGAAATTGCAAAAGAGGAATTCAAAAAACTCCTAAAGGCAGGAATAATTTCCCCTTCAAACTCTGAATGGAGTTCAGCCTTACATATGGTACCGAAGTCAGACGGCACATATAGACCTGTTGGCGATTACAGACATTTAAATACCATAACAAAAGCCGATCGATATCAAGTCCCAAATATAAATTCCTTGTCTTCGAAGCTTCATAATAAGAAGTTCTTTTCAAAGATAGACCTGTCGTCTGCTTATCATCAGATACCTGTACATCCGGAGGATGTTTGCAAGACAGCCATCTCTACCCCTTTTGGGTTATTTGAATATAACTATATGCCTTTCGGACTACGGAACGCATCATGTACTTTTCAGAGAATGATGGACAATATCTTTCGTGATACTGATTATACCTTTGTATATATCGACGATATCCTTATATTCTCAGAAGATGAAGAAACTCATTCCAAGCATATCGACCTAGTACTACAAAAACTGAGTGAGTACGATTTTAAAATTTGTCTCTCCAAATGCATATTTAGTGCTAATGAATTAGACTTTTTAGGATTTCATATTTCTGCTAGTGGTCTCAAACCCAGTGCTAAAAAGTTGAATGAATTAAGTGAATTTCCTCAACCAAACGATTCCAAATCACTACGCCGATTCATCGGAATGGCAAATTTTTACAGAAAACTTGTGCCAAATTTCAGCGATATCATACTACCTCTCACGGAAAAAATACGTTTAAACCAAAATTCCAAGTCATTAACCCTAACAAAGGAAGAAATTGAATCTTTCGAAAATATGAAAAAGTCTTTATCAAATGTAACTGTTTTGGCTTTCCCCAGCTCGAAAGCTAACAACTATCAACTTGTAACAGACAGTTCGAATTATGCGGTGGGTGCAGCACTTCATCAAATGATTGATAATCAACCCATCCCCATAGGTTTCTTTTCAAAGAAATTATCCCAAACCCAACAAAAATATTCTACTTTTGACAGAGAACTACTAGCTGCCTATCTAGCAGTACTCCATTTTAAACATTTAATAGAAGGCAGAAATGTAATGTTACTGACGGATCACAAACCACTTTGCAGTGCTTTTAAAAGCCAGTCTTCCTTAAAATCAGATAGACAACAGCGTCACCTCTGTTTTATCAGCGAATATGTAAATGACATTTCACATATAAGAGGTTCACAAAATATAGTAGCTGATTGTTTATCACGACCTGTCAACGCGATCACTATTGATATATGTGACTTACAAGAAATAATGAAGCATCAAGCTACTGACAATGAAATTCAGGCATTCAAAGATCAACTGAAACCATACACAATAAATCAAAATGAAACCATATTATGTGACACGACATTACCTTTTCCACGACCTTTTGTGACTGAAAAGCTCAGAAAATCGGTATTTGACAGTCTGCATAATCTATCACATCCAGGAATAACATCTTCAAGAAAAATAATAAAATCCAGATACTATTGGCCGAAGATGGACAAGTCAATAAAAACCTGGTGCACAGAATGCCAACACTGCCAACAAGCAAAAATAATAAAACACACAAAGAGCAAAGTAAATCCATTTGAATTACCTTCCAGTCGTTTTGAAACGGTGCATGTGGATATTGTCGGTCCCTTACTACCAGTAAAGAACCAAACTGACCCTTATTTTTCACCATATCGATATTTATTAACATGCATTGATAGAAATACGAGATGGATAGAAGCATGCCCAATAACAGAAATTACGGCAAAATCAATATCAACGGCTTTTGTCAATCTGTGGATCTCCCGATTCGGGGTTCCTCTTCATGTCGTTACGGACAGAGGAAGCCAATTTGAATCCGAATTATTCTCAGAACTATCAAAAATAATAGGCTTCCACAGATTACGAACAACGGCGTACCATCCGCAAACGAATGGATTAGTTGAGCGAGCACACAGAACTTTAAAAACGGCTATTATAGCCAGGAAAGAATCGTGGTTGTCAGCTCTTCCTATCGTCCTTTTGGGAATGAGGATAACACCTAACGAATCAAACTATTCTTCATTTACTGCAGTAACAGGGAGTCATGCACAAGTCCCCCGATTGTTAATTGACTCTATCAAGAACGAGAATAGTGAAATGACAAACTCGCACGTTAAAATTCTAGCCGACGAGATGCAAAAATTTGACATGGACAAATTATCCAGGGGACACCTGCATACAATACCTAATTCTTACATTCCAAAAGATTTACAAACATGTAAAAGTATCTGGCTAAGAACAGACAGAGTAAGAAAGCCATTGGAAGCTCCATACACAGGTCCATTCCAAGTATTAAGTCGTCATGAAAAATATTTTACTATTAAAAGATCGGATGACGTACATAGTAATGTTTCAATAGATAGACTAAAACCTGCATATATTTCTGAAAATATAAAATCAAAAGATTCCATTGGATCAAGACCGGATTTGGATAACTCCCTATCTTGTTCCGAAGAAACTAATGATAACAAACCAGAAACTAGAACGAAGTCCGGTAGAACGGTTAAATGGAAGAAAGAAAACACATATTTTTATTACTAAAAAAAAAAAAAAAACAAAAAAACAAAACAACAACAACAACTCCGTTTACTGGGGCGAAAGTTATGTGGTGGCACGGAGCAAGCGAAGGACCGGATATTAACCCTCAGAGGTTTAGACAGCAAATGACCAATACTGGTCTCTGCGCACCCGGCTCCACGCAGAATTTCCGGTGGAAAACTAAAAAGAAATAAAAAGAATGATAAACAATTTTCCACCAATTAAACAGCTCCGCGCCATACCCAACAGTTTGTTTCAGCAGACTGACTCTGATCCGAAGGGCACACATAAATAGAGCGATAAATTCACTTCTAAGTCAGAAAGCTTTGAAGTACCGTCAGTGAATGTCGCTACGCCTTTCTCACCCGTGAAACCCGATGCCTTCAGCCTTCCTTCACCAACGGAGATATCAAAGGACTCCTACCAACCCATTGACCTCACCTTTCATCTCCTGTGACCAGCACGTCATGAACTTAAGTATTAACAAAAGACACTTATATTCTTTTAATAATCGGATTTCTCTTCTATGAATGAACATTTTGTAACGGACTTTGTGCGTGTAAATCAAGAAACATTGTACTATTCATTGATGTTGCATTTAAATACAAAGTGTTTTTGATATACCCTTCTCTTTCGTATGTTATTTTGTTTATGTTATGGTGACCTCAATTTGATCGCTTGTTGAACCTTTAGGCCAAACTAGCTGCTGTCCCGAAGGACTGCTACTATTTATCTACCTTCTGATACAAGCAACAATTAACAACGAGAACTCTACACCCCATCACCATAATCTGACTTCATACCTGAGTGCATTGAATCATTTATTTAATTTTTCCGTTGTGCAGCCCACATAAATCGGGTCATGTTTGGTACATTGGGCGGCGGATATAAAATTGGAATGATTACAATTGCCACCTTCTGAAGAAATCGTGATGTTTCTCTTTGAATTTTTAATAGAATTGAATTGACTCATGTTGTTGCAGAACAAACAGGGTTTTCGCCTTCTGTGACTTATCTGGAGTACAACAACGTTTGTACAAAGTCTTATAATTTTTGTAGATTTTTGTTATTATTTTTATAATTGTATACAATTTTTAAATATATTTTGAAGACAGTTTAGGTGTTGAAAAATATTAGAATAGTTATGTCAATCTGTTTGTTTTTTTAATAATAATAATAATAATAATAATAATAATAATAATAAACAAAATGATTGATGTAACTCTTCCAATATTTTCTACAGTTAAGAGAAGAAAATTTAAGAAAAAGAAAAAAAAACAGTGACAATGTTAACCAATATTTCAACAGAATGTCTGTCTTCTTCAAGTTATATTTATCCTAATATCGATCACGATGACTTGATTTAGCTACAGGTATGTTGTCAGACACAGTAACGTTACATCAACGGAGCTTACAAAACATTTTATTACAAACAACTGAAATTTCGAAGAACATCTTAAGGTGCACATTCTGAAAAAATATCCAGAATCTACCGACCTTGTGACTCTTAAAACGCATGAGGATAGTTACGTATGCAAACTACGAACTTCCCACTCAGGGGGAATGAACAGGATGACAGGAGAGTTCCATAGGATTTACTAAGCTGTTTGATTAATTCCTCTTCGTAACTAATCAACTAATCGAAAATTCTAAGATGAGCAAGTTCACCATCAGCACGTTTCAGTTGTATGCTTTGACGCTAGCTGCATTTCATTCTTTTTGGCGCATTGATTGCTGTTTTTCTCAAGACAAGCGACATGTGTACAAAGACTTTTATAATTTTTTTGTAGATTTTTTATATTCTTATACGTGTATACAATTTTCATACATAATTTGAAGATAGGCATACTGTTAAAATATTGTTGAGCATTGTCAGTGTCTTTTCTTTTTCATTTCTTAAATTGCGCTCTTCTGTAAGTATTGTATTATTATTATTATATTATTAAGTTTTTACACTATAATAACTGGTAGCTTACACCAAATATTAAGTGACAGTTTCCTCAAACTCCAACACTAAAGCAGTATTCATCAATGTTGTCTTCTAGATGGCTCCGACCCTTCCCTTAGTTTCCATTTTGTAGTTTAAGTTAGAGTCTTCTTTTCCACTTGTCACTCTCAGCAATGGAACGACTGAAAAAATCCTTGGTGTTGGTTAATTTTGAGTGACAAAGTTTCTCCAGGTAACAGGCAAGCTACTTTTGTTTCGTAGTTACCGAATCACGATATTTTTTTTTTTCAAAATGGCGTAAAAATGAACGCTCCCGTCTGGTGACAAACAATGGCAGGTAATTTTATCCTTATTTTTCTCTTAAACCACAGATTTCCTTCAGTTTTTTTTTCACGGTTCATTAGGAACGTTTCCAGCGTTCCGATACCAATTGGTATAATTATCACATTTATTTCTTATTATTTTCTTCATATTATTATTTCATGTGTTTTATGTTCCCACCAGTTGTATGGTAGTAACCACAGACGCCTGAGTAAGAAAAAGTCTCCTGAAATCTCTAGCATTTTTCTGAGTGTCTTTCATTATTTTCACTTTGCTTTTCGCAGCAACAGTAACTGGTCGCCATCATAACGTCAAGTGACAGCAAATCAGATGCCCTTTCCTTAGTATTTTGCTGACAGCATTGTTAAACAATGCTAACGTTTGTATAATTTCAATTCTCTAAAGCCATTTTGTCTGGGCTCTTCGAGACTGCTCCAAAGGCGCCAATAACGATTGGTACGAATGTCACTTTTACATTACACAATTTTTCAGCTCCCTGACAAGTTCGAGATATCGCTCCAGTGTTTTGCTTTCTTTTAGTTTTCATCTGTTGTCTGCTGGAACAGAGAAATCCACTAACACGCTCTTTTCTTTTTGTTTACGACTAGTCACAGGGAATAAAATCGTTTACGCGGTCTTGTCTTTTCCAAGCTGCAACCCCTTTCCCTACAGATGCAACGTTGCTAGTCTATCGCTATTTCCACGGCAAATATTCAAATGTGCTCTATTCTTTAGTTTCATCAATTCAGACATTTACAGCCATGCCACTTCCACGAAGTCGAAACACACTCATTTCACCCATGTTCCAAAAGTAAGAAGAAAGTTACTTTTTTTCCTCAAGGACAGTTTCACTGAACACTTTCATGTTGACGTCTCTAGGTCAATCGTCATCTTTCTTTCTATCCTTATAATCTTTATTTCCTACCAATTTCTCTTCCATTCATATCAGCCACCACATTCAGAATTAACATTTTGATTCTACCTTCAGTTGCTCTCGAGCCTTGTAGTGGGTGAAATTTAGTAGATATGCCGTAATTTCTCGAAAATACGCACTTTTTACTATAAATTACAGAGAGCGTGCTAAAAATAGGGTTAAACAAAAATATTTTTTCGTTATTGATGTATAATAATAAATACGTACTTGTTGTTCTAAAATAAGAAAGATATTATCCCAATTTTCATTTTAAATCCAACAATAGTAATTGTAACATTTTTGTCAATAAATTTTTGTTTATCAGTAACCGCATTTTTTATTTGGCGAAAAAATAGAAAAAAAATCTATAAAAAGGCCAATTTCCAAGAAAAGAGGATATCAAGTTAACAATTTATTGAAATTTTAGTTTTCATCATCATCATCACTTGATCGTCTTTCTTTCACAAATTCAACTAAACTTTGTTCCATATCTGGATATTGAGCTTTTGTTCCTCTAACTATAGCTTTGGCACTTGATTTACACTTTTTAAATTCATTTTTATTTTTTTTCTATAAACGTATGTTAACCTCATTCAATTCATATTCTCTAGCTGCAGTTCTGTTTCCTATTCTTTCTGATAATTCTATTACTTTTTGTTTAAAATTTGCACTATAACTCGCACGTTTTGACGACATTTTGGCGGTAAAATAAAATGTTATATTTATCGGGAAAACCGCGCGGTAATTTTCAACATTATTTTAACCGCTTAGTTTCGATTTTATTCTTAATGTCAAGGTCGACAAAATGTCTTCGTAATTATTTTTTTTTGACAAAATTTATAGATGCGTATTATAGATAGGTATTGATATATTTCTTAATTTTTGGATCATTTGTTGGAGTGCGTATTTTCGAAAAATTACAGTAAATGCATTCTCAGAGACTGATTCTGAGCTGTGTATATGCCATTGATCATTATTGTCAACCTGCAATCACTTGCATACTTCCAAGTAGGTCACCTTCTTCACCCACTTATGCCTTCCTTTGTATTTTTCTAGGCCACTTTGCTATATTCACTTATTATGTAATTGATTGCTACATCTTTATTGTCGTATACGTAGTTTACTTTTGCTATTCTCCGATAGCTTATCTATCACGGCCTTTATGCACCTGGTTATTATTACATTGTTTTGTGCCGCTATTAAGAACGACTTGGTTTCTCTGTGAAGGTTTTCCTTACGTCGATATGATCATATCGATTTATCTGCTATTCTCATGATGTGTTTTCTCAAGTGTCCTCTTCTCACTGTTAAAGTCTCGTTATTATGTTTCCTGTTTATCTACTCGATATTTTCTTACTCTTAGTGTGTACCAGGATGTCCTTTTCTTGTTATTTGCCTATTTTTGAAGGGATATTGTTTAGTGATAGGACTTGATGTTTTCTTGAACAGGCGATAGGAATGAAACTGCAAACAATATTGTACATATAACTGTTATACATGTTCACCGTAGTCTGAATGTAGAATCCAACGTAAGTAATTTGTTCAATGAAACAACACCAATATCTAGTAGCAGCTGTTCAGTAATTCTTAAGGTCTTCCATATCAGAGGTTGGCAGTGAATATTCAGAGAAAACAAAATGGCCGCCTTTATACACGTCGGATTGAATATTTCAAGTCTTCTGATTGGTTAACTATAAAATGAGTCAGCTCATTTTGGTTGGCTCACTACTACATAGGGTATCCAAAAAACTGTAACAATAACAACAATATTTTATTGCCTTAGCAAGCTAAATAGAAGGGATATAAAAAGTGGTAAATGGAAGTATCTATACTGAAATGTCTTACGTACGGTGTGTGCAAAGTCTTATTGAAGATGTCGAAGGACTTACATTGGAGAAGAAATTCTTGTTGGTTTGGTAGTTAATAATTTAGGATATTCGTATGCTGTGTTGTGGTTCGCTGGGAACTAATGTAGCGTGGGTTTACGTGTTGTTAAATTAGGAACACGTGCGTTTATTCCTGCTAGAAGGTCCAACTACAAGAATAAAACAAACAAGACCGATATATATATATATATATATACAACAAGTATATGTATTAAACAACAAAATTTACAATGGACAAAGACTGTAACATTTGTGTTTGTGCGTGAACGTAAAGAGATTGTATTTTGATGAATGTTCGTACGTACGTGTACGTGTGTTTCATGGCGTTTTGCCACAAGTGAGCAAAAACGCAAATCTCTGCGAGCGATCACATCCTTTAAATGTGTCCGCTGAAATGCAAGGTAAAAAGAGAACGAGGCAATAAATCGCCCAGTATTTATAGTGTAGGGAGAGCGTGCCCTAGTGAACAACTTAGAAATTAAGGAGGAGTTAACTCCGACACTAAGAAATCTCCCGGGGAGGAAGCAATACATATCTTCTATCTACGGCATCCTGTGAGTAAAGGGAAAAGACAGACAAAGAGATACAGTTGGAATTTGCGCCTTTTTCTTTTATGCTGCTTTTTGGCAATGCTAGTTAGTGAGCGTTAGGGGGAGTTCTTTAGCAAACAAGTGGGGTAATCTCACAAGTACACCGCTTAACTGTTGTAGTCTTTACTTAACTGAAGAATTGACACAATCTTCGGCGCCCTCTTATTACTACTATTATTTATATTTAATCCATTTGCATATTCACATCAGACGTTTGGTGGCTATTATTGCCGGAGTAACGAAGACCTGAGCTTTCTTTTATTATATAAATTGTGTAGAGTTTTTTGTTTTTTTAAAATAATCCTCCCTCGTTTCATTATTAGCTTACATCTGACGGCGTAAAGTTTTGAATAAGAAAATATGGCCAAAATAATTGTTGTGGTGGGATCCACCTAATCTGCATAGGTGACTACCAACTATATAAATAATGGTTGATACCGGAAGACGGGAGGGAAGGAGAGAAGAATCACGAGATCCAACTAGAGACTCTGATCGACTGCGACTAGTCAACACATTCTCCAGGAACGTCTTCCCAGAAATATACAGAAATACTATATGTACTTATTGTGTACACTTTCTTGTTATAATACATTCTTGTTCCAAGTACATTTTGTGTTGCATTATTATTCCATGCATTAGGCGAGATTCAACATTGAGTCAAGACTCAACAATAATATTAAGCAAGCAAACAATATATGCAAAGTAACGGTAATAAGGCAAAAGCTCGAAAAACTAAGAATGTTATTAACACACAAAAGGGGATACAGACAAGCGATCGCAGGGTTCTGACTTCAAGACAAGAAAGAACAAAACTTACTCTGATGAGACCGAGAAGTGGCCTATCTTATTGGTTAGGAAGAAGTTCCAACATGCATCTATGTGTTTCATCTATAAATTGGAGAGTTTTTTTGTAGTCATTCCTATACAATTGAGACCAACATTCATCAACTCAAACATGTGTACACACTAAAGATCTACGTATATCTATATCTATATAAATTAAATTTCAGAATCTAATTTATTTTCCGAGCATATGACCAAGGCTCGATAAAACAAAGTTTTAATTAAGTTGATTTTCTCTTGTTTAGAAGAGAAGGGTTTCCATCGGGCATATAAACCCGTAAAGGTTGGTTTCCGTTACACTGATGTAAGAAATCCGATATTATGATCCCTATACCATGACATCAAGAAAGGAATAGAAAAACTCTGAATTCAAAACCGTCAGGTTATGGGGATACCTTCTCGGTAGTTAACGTACTTTCTTTTTAAAATACATTTTTATAACGAATTGACAATGCAACACAAAAAATATAAAAATACATTTTTATAGTAAAATTACCAACAATACATTTTATGATCGACAGATATATATCTAAACTAAAGTTACTCTGAAAGTATAAAACTATGTGAAAAATACCTGAGGTTGAAAGCATAAAATTATGTACAAAATATTTAAATTTCGCCATTAAATAACTGTTGTGGTAGGATTCACCTAATCTGCATAGGTGACTACCAACTATATAAATAATGGTTGGTACCGGAAGACGAGGGGGAGGAATCACGAGATCCAACTAGAGACTCTGATCGACTGCGACTAGTCAACACATTCTCCAGGAACGTCTTCCCAGAAATATACAGAAATACTATATGTACTTATTGTGTACACTTTCTTGTTATAATACATTCTTGTTCTAAGTACATTTTGTGTTGCATTATTATTCCATGCATTAGGCGAGATTCAACAATGAGTCAAGACTCAACAATAACCCATAGAGGTTGATATGCCGCCAAACAAAATCAACCAATATGGAAGAACCCTTTTATGACATTAGTCTATATAATATCCTACAATTTCTTAAAAATATAAATATAACGTCAACAAAAGAACATAAAACACACCCGTATCACCGTCTCTGGTAATCATAACACAAATTGATAGCACAAAAGCTGAGTATCATCTAACATGTATTCAATTGTGAAAGCAAATTAACGTATATCATAGTTTTATTACTTCAAAGCTTCCAAGAAAATTAAATTTCGGCATTAAATGGCCCATAAAGAAGTTGATACGCAGTTAAACAAACACATCAGTCAATCAATTGGAACGACACACAGGTGAACAAACTACTGATATCAAATGAACACATCAACTTATCACCGTCAGCGTTGAAAGGACAGTTCTGCATACAGTTGACGAAATGAAATGAGTTCTTAACACAATTATTCGTATAACTGCCCAGCACAGGCTGCAACAACACAACCAACCATTTTGTCAAGCTGTGTTGCAACGATCTCATCATAAATAAAATATTTGAAGTGGAGATATTTTTAGCCTAACTCAAATCTGTGCTTTTCCACAACTTTGTTCCTGACCTGCTTGGATTGTTTCATGGTTAGTGGTATTGCTGGCTTTGGTGCCTCTCAGAATATGTGGATATTTATTGTACAATTTTGTACAAATGTGCAAGAAGGGAAAAATTGGAGAAAAGATTGATTTTCATTCGTCTTAATGGTAACTCTACCAGACTCAATCACCAATACATCTGCTCGAATAAAATCGGACACAAAAGAACATTATCTTTATGAATTTTATGCAAGCCATACAATCGTGGCCATATGCAACTAACCGGCCTAACAGCTTCATAAATGTCCACCGGAAGGACTTTACTTTTGATCAAACGTTTTGAAAGTTCAACTCAATTGACTTTGTCCTATTTTGTCTTTCGTCCGGTCACAACTTTATAAATTTATCCCCATCACCTAAAATCACAATCTTGTTAATATAATAATCGTAATCCATAACTCATCGGGTTTAGTTATAATCAAAGATTTATTACAACAGAAGAAAGTGATCACACGAAAATGTTCGCGCCGCCATTTAAATTCAGCGTAATCAACTGGTGTACCAACATTTGCATGGGGCAGACGATCAAGCCTAGCCTTTTATGTGCTAAATTGATATGAAGAAAGAGGGGAAAGTTTCGAAATTTAAATGAAATACACTTCGAATTCCACAAAAAATATTCTCTCAGACACTGGATGAATACAGAATTCCAATACATGGAGTTCAGTGGTAGACAATTGATCTTTAGATAAATTAAAAACAAGCTTATTCGAAGTAGACGGGCCGTCAAATCATTTACTTATTAGAAATTAAAACTTCTTTAGATGATTAATGTGTGAAGTAGCATGGCCAAACTCGTCAATAACAAAAAGATAGCGTCCAAAGAGTATATTGTCAAAATAAAACAGAAAATCACGATAAAACTCCAGCAAACCGGAACCCCACTCTTTAACACATACACGCTCATTCATATATATATATATATATATATATATATATATATATATGGCGCGGTGGAGTAGTGGATAGTAGCTTGGATTGAGGAATCGGATAGCCGAGTCGAATCAATTGCATTCACTTGCCTGCTAATATCCTCCAGCTATAGGTAAATTAGTAGGACAGACTGGGTTCTATAACCTCGGATGGCAACTGGTCCAAGAGAAGGACACCTCTGAATTCAAAACCTGCGGTGGATCGTTTGGGGACCATGTGGCACGTAGTGCACCAGGTCTCTGTATTCGGCCCTTCAAAAAGTGTGGTTGGTTCTGCACAAAACCTTCACCAATATAATCAGATCTTATGTTCTGCTGTCTGGGCTGTCGGTTTCTAAGAACTCAGCTGCTTGACCCTCATACGTCGAATACTATATATATATATATATATATATATATATATATATATATACATACACACACACTAGAGTCTTCAGTCGTTTTCGTATGCGGGTGAAGTCAAACTACCCGCAAATATCATTTGATTATAGTGGTGACGTGTGCTGAACCAACCACAAGAGCCGAGTATAGCGAATTGGTGCACAGTTTGCCACAAGGTCTACAAACGGCCCTCTGTAGGTTTAGAATTCAGAGTAGTCCGTTCGCCACTAGGCTATAGGACCCAGTCTGTCCTGCTATTTACCCATAGCTGGAGGGTGAGAAGAGATGTATTCATACCTTTCCCAAGGGTATTAGCACGTAAGTGAATGTAATGAACTCCGGCGGTGGAATTCATACTCGGCTCTCCGATTCCTTAACTCGAGCTGCTCTCCATTACTTCATATATATGACTTGAAATGTATGCATGTTCTAATTGCAAAAATATACCCCTACATTTTGTGATAAACTTATGCGTAAGAAAATCGGCTCCATCCCCAACTTTCTACACGATGATAAATTTAAGTAAAATTGAAAAGATTTATTGTAAAAAATAATAATAATACTAACAGCACCATAGCAAAGAGTTATGTAAAATTCTGTCAATCAGAAGGAAAGGAAGATCCTGAACAGTTTTAAATAGTTCACTCTCTTCTTGAACGAAGCCAATTAAATCAAATTCGTGGGGAATATGGAGATGGACAAGAACTAATAATTCTGAAATATGAAATCACGTAGCAATGATTTTGCTGGCCCCTTTGAGCTTTGGCGGTAAATAGGAGACAGCTATATTTTTGTTTCATGTTAAAGGGCCGGCAGTGCGACAGAGAATTATGTACTCTTTTCAAATGTTATAACATCTTTCAAGACTTTTGCTACGTGTCTTGTATGCTGTCAGCTGCCTTTTTTTGTTGTTGAGCACCTGTGCTTCAGAAAGACTTTTTCGACTTTCACTTGAACAGTTATTCAAGTCTAAGTTTCACAGCAATGTCTGTTTTAATTTTTCTTTGTTCTGTTGTTTGCTTCCAACCGAAAAGGTAACGTCTTCGAATCGTCCTAGCGTCTTCATTTTGCCAACATCCGGGCGGTCCTGAGTGAATGTCTATCGAAAGGCCTCGTTTTAAGTTAAGGTTCACATTTTCGAGTTTTTATAATTACCTTCAGAGTAGTCTTCCCCGCCAAATTAAACAGCTTTTTCCAGGGCTAAAAAAACTTTCAACATGCACGGTTTGAAAGAAGAAAAAAATACGGATTCTCGAATAAATTCTAGTCAAAACTCTTATTTATCGCACTTTTCTATAACGCTTGAGGTCGAGAATTTTTAATTGCATGCATTGTTTGAAAATTGTAAGAAAAAATCTCTTTGTTCTTGTAAGAGACTGTAAGTACTTTTTGCCTCTGTTATTAGCCGAGCACACTTTGTATAGTTTGACTTCCGCTGATTTTCTACAAGTGTGTTTTTCTTTTACCCTTGCGCACAATGCTAAATTTGTGCTAGAATTTTTCTAAAAACGAATTTTACTCATTTCTTTGTAACATAAAATTACTTTCTTTTCTAAATCTTTGTCCTAGGGTTTAAATTTTGGAATCTCTTAAAGACGAAGCTTTTTGTCACATTTTTTGCTACCAATTGTAGGAATTTATTATTATAACAAATTTCTTTTGTCCTTCAATTTTGTCATCCGATTACAAATAAGTGGACACTGAGGTCGACATCCAGCAGTGATAGTTTGTTTCATGAAACAGACTGTCGTTCAATGTCAACTTTTATATTTACATACGCTTTAATGGTACCGAGCACTTCACCTCATAAATATAACATACCATAAAACTGTATTTTATTTTATTTTATTATATATATATGTATATATGTGTGTGTGTGTGTGTGTGTGTGTGTGTAAGTGGACATTGAAGTCAACACCCAGAGGCGATACTGTTTCATTCTAAACGCAATCGTCATGCCATCTGACGTTTAGCATGAAACTGAAGTCAGCACCCAAGAGGCGACAGTCTATGTCGACTTTTATATTTACATACGCTCTATCTCTGATATTGATCACTTTAATCCATAAATATAGCTTACCGTAAACTATATTTTATCATATATATATATATATATATATATATATATATATATATATATATATAAGTTTATATATCAGACTAATTGTAAGTAATTGAATAACAAAATGGAATGTGTGGTGGAAGGTTATCATAGTTGTCTCCCCTTCAAACTACTCGACTACAAAAGAAATGGTCGAACCTCACTTATGAACAGTAGTCAAATTGCATTGAATATATTTTCGTTATAAGCTTAAACGTTCGTCTGATTTTCTTTACAGACACAAACGTGAATAACCTCCTTGGAATTTTAAACCAAACCCTTTATTCAATCCAAGAAACACATAACCTAGTGGATTAAAGTATTAGTTAAAACCTATCTGGTTCCTTGAGAATTATGAGTTTATTCTCTGGGATTGACAATGCTGAAATTCAGCTATTCCGGTTCAGTGAAAGAAACGAACAAGTTATACTGTGGTGAAGGCAACCATATTTGTCTCCCCCTTGTACTACTCGACAATAAAAGAAATGGTCGAATCTCACATATGGCCAGTAGTCAAATTGCATTGAATAGAGCTTCATTGCAGCTTAAACGTTCGTCTGTTTCTCTTTACACCATGTAACGCGTTTCGTCTTTTAAAGGGCACCATCATACTAAAATGTATAATTATAACCGATATTTTTGTTCATATTTTCATCCCTTTCTCTTGCATACATGTATAATTTCATCATCACGAACAACATTTTACCTAATTATATATATTAGTTGGATTGATGTGAGTTTATGATTCTGGTTTTCACGCTATTTGCGATCGTCAGGTAAATGTTTGTCTGACGATTGCAAATAGCGTGAAACCTAGGGTCACAAGATCCTAAAGATGTTAGATCTATCACTGATAATGAGCGCTTTCCAATAAGTACCGCGCATATATATATATATATATATATATATATATATATATATATATATATATATATATATATAAAACGTGTGTGTGATAAATCCTGAAAACCCTGGAAAATGAAGATTAAGAAAGCATTTTGACATTGCGAGAGAGAGACAGAGAGAAACAGAGAGAGAGAATAACTCAGCGAGTATGTGCACGTAATAAGGTGCCCCACTCACTTCGATGTATGATTGATCGCGTGCTTGCCACTAGTAAACGCGTTACTGCCCATGCGTATTGGAGGCCACCCATTTAGCGCCAATCAAACATGGCGTCATTACTCAGATTATCCTGCAGAAATTATATGAACTCTAGTGAGAGAACACATTAACATCTAATGTCAGATTCTAAATTTTATTTATCTTACGTTTAAATTAAAAAAAAAAAGAATATTAACACCCAAACTCTTTTTTCTATACATGACCTTTTCTCTCAGAAACAGAAGAGCCATGAGAGTGAATTAAAAGGATGCAGGAAGTCCAACACGAAAGGAAGTTGTTAGAATCTGGGTGAATGCAAGTCTTTACGAAAAATCGGTGTTCTTCCCTCTGTGAAAAATAAAGCCCAGAACTTCCCAGCACACCGAAAACGGGTTAAGCTTGACCGAATTTAAAACAGTGTATTTGTACCGTAGGCACTATAAGTGACCCTGGACGGAAAATTGTCTAATGTCTAGGTCAGTCTTTCTCAACCTTTTTAAGCAACGGTACACCTGGGAGCAAATGAAAATATCACGGCACATTTAGCAAAAGTTTAAAGGGTATAAAGGGCGAACCTATCTACTCCTATTAAGGAAAAAATAGTAAATAAATTATCAGATTTTAGGCGGAGACGCTAGAAGTATAAAATTGAAGTAGACTCTAGAAGGACCCGGAAACTCAATCCCAAACAGGAAACAAGGGATAACTTCTACTCCTGTTGAAAAGGACCGGGGAGGTGTTTATTTTTTTATTTTTTTTGTTGATGATTTCTCAATGGGGCTTTAAGATTATGATTGGGTTGTGTTTTTAAACCTATTGTTTTAATTGTACTTGTTAATAGATTTGGAAATGTTTATTATTATTATTATTATTTTTTGTCCATTTATAAAATGCTAATTATTTAAGGTGAATATTTGGTGATGTCTGCAAAAAACCGTTATCTCATTTCTTTGATTAAATAAATTTTCGTTTTTTAAAACTTAATAATGTATAGAATTTCATGTAGGCATAAAGGGCATGGGTCATCCCAGGTTTTACAAGTTCTTGTTCTATTTATTATTAAATTTATTATTATCTCTTAGTCATTATCAAGAGATCTATTCACGACTGTCCTAGAGTTTGATACTATATATTCAGACCTAACAGAAGAAGAAAAGAACATAATTCCAAATGCAAAAAAATCTGTCCTCATTCATAATGGGGACCAATGGATTAAAAACTCTGAAGACCATTTTAACATCACAATGAGGTCATTAGACTCTGCAGAGTCTTCGGACTTTGTCGGTCTATTTATACTATACAACATGTGAATTAGACGTTAAAGACATCGGGCTATACAGAAATGTATCAAGTCATTAATTATCTATCCTTCTTATCCTAATAATTTCACTTGCTTTTACTTTTACACTTATTCATCATAACCAGTTTAACAGTTATCATCTACCTGGTCAGTGCCTAGATGAGTCACCGCTTGGGAATACCATGTGCTGTAAGCTTGGATGTGCGGGGGTGCTATAGATAAAGGCTCGAAATTGTTAATCGGAGAGCCGAGTTCTAATTCCAATTAGGTTCGTTATATTCACTTATGCGCAAATACTCTTAAGAAAGGTATGAATCCACCTCTTCTCCCAACATCTATGGGTTAATTAGTAAGACTTGTATCAGTAAATCCTTATGATCTCAAAAAAAATTTCTTACAATGTAAAAATATTTTCTGGCTTTAAATAACCTGCAAAAGTTTGATCAGCCGTAAAAAAATAAATAAAATCTACCTTGAATGGCTCTCGTATTGGGTTTAATTTAGCATAAGAAAAACTCTAGAGACAGCAGAATGCGTTTGACTTTGGAAAAAAATTAATAATAATAGGGGTAAATAGGTTTGCCTATCGTCCGGTTCACACTTCTTTCCGGTCTTTTGAACAGTAGAGGCTCAATCCTTGTTTCCTGTTTAGTATTGGGTTTCCGGTCCATTCTAATGTCTATTTCAACTCCATACTTCTAACGTCTCCTCCTGAACTCTGAAATTTTATTTGAAGTAGACAGATTCAACTATTGCCCGGTACACACCCCATCTTGACCTCTTCCAATCTTGTATTAGCTGTTTATCTTTCTTGTTATATATTCCCCTTTCTTAGGTTAATACAACTCCACACAGTAACTTTCTACCTTAAGTGACCCCTGGGCCTTGTATTGGGTGAACATAAGTAAGAAAAAAATACATTTTCTTCTTGATGTTTGTGGTTAGGTGTGTATCCGACCAGCGCAAGTGATCGGTGTTCGAATCAAGGTAAACAACAAAAGCAAGCCATCATGTTCACCGCAATTGTGACATTCCTTCTACTAACACGACTCGGTGTCATACTCTAAACTAACTTAATAAGTAACTATTATTAGTTGTAAACTTAACATTTCTTCAAAATATCATTCGGCGATATTATGACATTTGTTGAGTCGTGCGAAAAAAAAATGAACGCTCCATGAAAATTCGGGTCAATCAAATCAATGTCCAAAGGACATAGAAAATAAATCAATTGAGCAATTGAAGAATGAACTTATGAATTTTTTTTTAATTGACCAGCAAGAATATATTTGCTGGTGTTCTTTTATTATGAAATATTGAACAAAGTAACTAATAATAACAAAACAAAAGTCATTGAAACAAAGTAAGTTCAGTCGACCATTGATGACATTATGAATTATAATCAAATTTTCAAATAAGTCAACAAAATGACGTCAGTCGTGTATCATGAATGCGACGTTACGTTGTTTGCAATAGTGCAGCCTGTAAATGATTGCTAATATCTGTGACGCCATTTTTGCGCATGCGTTTAATGTAATAAGAGAAAGTTTCCACGGACTGATTATTATATGCGTGTGTGCACGTCTCTTCGCTGGACGCAGGAAATATGGGTTTCAAAGAGAATGTTAATTTTATTCGTTATACGAGGTGATCTATCCAAAAGTTCGGGGAATTCATCAATCCATTCATTGAAGTTACTTAGGAATTCTGGAAATCACCCCCCTCTCTCTCTCTCTCTCGCTCGTGCGCGCGCGCACATACACACACCGTTTTTTATATATTTTTTTTTCATCGAGGAAGTTATTTCCCGCCTTATGTACGCCACTTTGCTCCTCGGTACATTGATTTTACGAATCTAAGCGTGGTACTAGACTGGCAGATACGTCTCAACATTTTACAGTTGAAATTGCTAGAATAGTTTCTTGTCTGGCACCTCTCGCCTGTATAATCCATTTGCTTTCCTGTCAACTGTGATCTTCAAAAATTTAAATGCAATGCCAATCTTCATCTTCTGTCTCTTTAAATCCTATTATTTTATTAGCCTTTCTCCTCAATAACGTTTTTTTCATTCTCTTTAACTCTCACCAACCCTTTGCGTCTTAGTGGCTTTATCGCCTTGAAGGTGAAATGAATAATAATAATAATAATAATAATAATAATAATAATAATAAAAATTAATGGTGCAGGCACGCTGATGGCTGATGAGACAAATATGTCAAGTCACAGCAGCTGTAGGAGATGTTTTGAGATTAAATTTTATTAAAATTAAGATGGAATTAATTTTTAAATTAGTATATGGTATTTTTATGGCTGAAAGTGCTCATCATCAGGGATAGAGCGTCAAGGTCTGACGATTGCGTATAAGTATGAAATATACTGTCGCTGCTGGGTGTTGACTTCAATGTCAACATTATATATAACAAACCCTTGGAAAATGGCTGAAGAAGTGGCTGAAAGTTCTTGGAACTACAGACACTACGGACCTTTTTAGACTCCCTTAGCCTTACCAAACAGAAAAATTTAAGACTAAAAAAAAAACTCAATAAAAAAAATTTCGTCCACTCTTCAGAGGATATCAGCAATTTACTGCTTATATTTTTTCGATTTTTTCTTTTTATGCGCATTTAACACTGGTGTAAGTTTTCTTATACAGGGTGCGATGGATGAATTGTCTAAATTATCAAAAATTAAAATAACACTGACATCTCATTTTAACAGATATATTTACCAAAATTACACAAAAATATCTTGAACTACTAAACAGTAAATTTATTGAATAAAGTTGCCATTAGCTTCGACTACAACCTCCAGATGACTTCGGAATCTCCAGCAACTCTTCTGGATGGTCTCCTAGTTTAAGTTGGTGAATGCTGCCATAATCCTGGCCTTCAGTTCATCTTTGGTGTTACAAGGAGTTTTGTTGGTCTCTCGCTCAACTGCGCCTCACACAATAATCAAGGGGTATTGCAGTCTGGACAGTTAGGTAGCCAAATGTAAGGGGTGATGTGGTCGCAGAAATTGACTGAGAGCCATGAAAGGGTTCTCCTGGTTGTGTGGCATAGTGCAGAGTCCTGTTAACATGGACTTTCCGGCAGCCACCTTCTTGACCCAGGGCAGCACTAACTCCTCAAGGCACTTGATGTTAGCCTCCGTGTTGTATCTGAGGCCCTGTATGAAGAATTATGGAGGCATAACGTCGCCATGACCAGTGATCACTACAAACACCTTAACAATCACCATTAGACATTCAACTCTTTCTAAATCCTCTGCACTGTCCTCAGATTGACATCCAAACACTCTGAAATGTTCGTATTGGAGCAGTGCAGAATGCTGTTTCCAAATTTCTGGCTGAGTGAATTGCGTTATGGCGCTTTTTTATTCTCACAGACGGTGCCCAACTGACCCTGCTATATTGTGCAGTTGTCAAAATCAAGGACAAACAACACACATGCGCGAAATTAAAAATATAAAATTGCGACAATTTACCCATCGCATCCTGTATGTGCATGCATGTATATATTATAGGAAAAATTGAGAAAGTGAAAAACTTTTCGCGTGACGCGTTTCGTCCTTTAGGTCTTCATCAAGCTAAAATGACATTACATTGCTGCGACTACACATGGGATACCGAGAATTTTGAATTTAATTTTCTTTTAAATATGTTCCGGGTATATTGTCTTACCGATTTCATTTATCTCTTTTTCTTTGCGTTTAGGTTTTTATCACTTTCGTTATTAAATATTACACACGATGATAGCAGAAGAGCTGCCAAAAAAGGTGAAATGCTTTAAGAATCTGGACGAAGTAGATTTACTGTGGATGGTCTTGCGATTAAAATCATACGAAAACATTTTTCAATTTGTATTTTTTCCATAAATGTTTTCTTTAGATTATATATATATATATATATATATATATATATATATATACAGTGCTGTTCGATAAAAGTGACTCACCTGATTTTATTTTACTAAATGTTCTCTTCTCCGATGAAATGAAAGTTGAGCTAAATTCAAAGGATAAGCGATCTAAAATCCGAAGAAGAAGCTTTGAAATCTCTTTGAATTTAGCACTAAGTACTGTCAAGCATCCGTTCAGTATAATGTTCTGGGGATGCTTTTCTTTTCATGGAACTGGTTTCTTAAAACCTATTGAAAAGACCCTCAGGAGCGAGCAGTACAAGACAATTTTAGAGTCTTGTCTGCTCCCTTCTGCTGAAAGGGTGCAAATCGACCCCACCAAACTCATTTTTATGCAGGATAATGCTCCCTGTCACTGATGAAGGAATACTTTGATGAGAAGCAGGTGAGTGTTATGACATGGCCGCCCGAATCTCCTGACCTCAACCCCATAGAAAACTTATAGAGAATTATAAAGTACAGGCTCTCGAGAAAGCAGTTGAGCAACAAAGAAGATTTGATTGTGAATTTCATATCCGAATGGAATTCAATGCTTGGAGATGGGATTTGCCAGAACCTAATCAAGTCAATGCCAAAAAAGGTTGAAAAGGTTATTCAAAATAAAGGCGGACCTATAGATTATTAAATATTTCGAACTATATTACCTATTATAAATAAATTATGCCTCTATTATTCTTTATTTAAAGCTGTTCGCTTATGTTTCTATTGATTACTAGTTGCAGGAAATAAGCGAGTCACTTTTTTTTGCACAGAGTTTTCCCCTAAATCTCATTTATATCCAAAATTATAATTATCAATAGAATACCTTAGGGTGAGTAAACTTTTTCACTGGGTGGTCGGGAAGGGGTCTTTATATTAGTAAGATTAAAAATTAGTTTGACCCCAAAAACAATGGGTGAAAAATTTTTTAAGTAAAAAAATCAGGTGAGTCACTTTTATCGAACAGCACTGTATATATATATATATATATATATATATATATATATATATATATATATACACTATAGGCCAAAGATTTGAGGCCACTCTCTGGTTTCATTAATTACAAAGTTTCATACCATGTTTACTTTAATTAACTCCTACTAAGCTAAGATGCTGAAACTATTTAACCTAATAGTGCATGGTGTTCAATTGTTGAGAGAGGGGGCTACTTAAATTTTAAACTCCACAACCCTAAAAGAACAACGTACAACTGCCGAAACGTCGTGAATATGGCAATAAAGATAAGGACAACCATAAATAATGTAAATAATTACAATACTGCAGAAATTTAGACAGATATGGTTAGGGAAGTTTGCCAATATGTCCTGAAACTTATCCTGGAATGTGAGTGGGTGCGTTTTAGGAGATAAGTAGATAAATTCCTTTTCTTTTTAAGTCCACTTAATTATCCGAGTTTCTTAGGAATTTCGTCTCCAGTTCATTTTTGAGTCGACTTTATTGCCAAAGTTTTCAGGATTCCTGTCTCCAGCACGTCTTTGAATTGGCTAACATAAAAGTTTGTCAATGATTTTAGATAATCATAAAAGTAGTGTCCTTTGAAGAAAGTGAACACCCATACAGCTTTTTATACAGTCTACTTTTCTGGAACACAAGTGGACGGATAATGAGGTGGGACCTCAGCCAGTATCCATATAAACAGAAAGAGGGAAAAAGTCAGCAGTAAGCAGGTGACCAGCGGCGAGTAAGTAGGTGTCCAGAAAACTGGAAGGGACCAGCGAGCAATTAAAAATCTGCAGTCGTCTAGACGGTCAGTGAATGTAAGTTTCTTCTTTCCGTGGCCATAAGTTAGATAGTTCAAGTCGAGTGTATATGCAGACAGAGCCGACCTTGGAAGTCATCACCGGTTCAGTGAACGACGTGCGGGCTACGTCGTCACACCACACGGATTTTGTTTTTGTGATAAAATAAAGTCTACTGACGTAGTTTTTCCAACATTCTTTTTTTTGTTTTCTTTAATTATTTTCCGTGCTTTTGCTCGAAGTTGCTTGAATTATAACAAATTAGAGCTTAAAGGCTGTTTGTTGAAATCTCTCAAAGTTCTTTTAAATCTGATAGCTTCCTTACATTAATCATTGAACCAAAGTCTGTTACGGAATGCATTCCTTTGCAATAGATACAAGGATTTCTGTAAACTGTTTTAAGTCCTTGATGCATTTACCTTCAGCTAGTTTGTCAGGAGATTGGTTTTTAAATTCTTCCTAGTTCGTACCGCTTAATTTCCAACGGAGAGGATTTTCATCATTATGCTCTGAATTTTGCAGAACAATGCATGTGTCAGCCAGAAACTTTCAAGAGAAATCTGAATAGAGTGATTGATCACATATGAATAAATCTATTGCAGAGTAGCTGCCAGTAAATTGATTTATGTAATTTGGAGTTTTATCATTATAAATACATAAATCATTGTTCAGTATTTACATTAGTCGGACTATTGGCCTCATCTTTGTCGCCATTTTTGTCACAACGTTTCGGCCTTTATTTCGATCACACAGTTATCTCCTGCTAATTTCCCCTCTGAGATAACTGATAACTGACATCCATCAAACATGGCTCGTGGAACTAGAACAGTCTACCCCAGTGATCGAAATAAAGGGTTCGGTTCGAAATTCCAACCACCTGAAGAAGGCCGGAGCGTACAACGGCCGAAACGTTGTGACAAAAATGGTGACAAAGATGAGGACAATAGTCCGACTAATGTAAATACTGTACATAATACCTCATCTCAGAAATATAGACAGACCATAAATCATTGTTGTTTATAATTGTTTGTAAAGTCCTACCCTTTTGGTTTGTGTCTTTACAGCCCCATATGGTGCTGTGACCCCTAGTATTATAAAGGGTGCAGGGAGTTGCCTTATAAATTAATGAATTTCGGCTTCATTTACTCGCTCATTAGGGGGGAATATATACTGAGCAAATGTTTATTGGCCAATGTAGGGTCACTTTAATAGCAATCGCCTGTAAAGTAGTTGTCAAATTTATTTTACTTTGGGGTAAATCATTCCTAACTAGGATAGATGTGCCGCCAGATGCACGAAGTCCAGTGTCATCAGTATGGTCGTATTGTTGGTATTCTTTTATATTCACTTTGTCAGCTTGTTTAAGGAATGTTTCCTGAAGGCAAACAACTGCCGGTGACAGGTCTGTTATTAACAGAAGCAGTTCATTCATATTTGCTTTTATTCCACGGCAGTTCCATTAAATTATCTTAGGCATGGCTGTCTAAACGTTTTCGGCTTATATGGTTTTGATTTCTTTTTCCTAGGTTTTCATTTTGGAGGTTTTAGCGATTTGAGGGTTCTGGCTTTCCACCTCCATCTTTTCTAGCTCATCAAATCGGTTCTACGTAGGAATTTCCGACTTTTGTTTGGCTGATTCTGTTCTTTTGCGAGATAAGCTTTTCAGTCTGTCTTTTCTGGGTTTTGGTGGACGGATAAGAGATCGCTGTGACATTTGTTTAGTAGATTTGGTATTTTTGGTAGGAGTGGTTTGTATTTGAGCTGTCGTTTTGCTATTTGATTTTTCTTTCTTATTTCATTTTTTCATTGTCCTTTTGTGGTTCAGCCTGTACTATTTCCGTGGAATATAGACTTTTTAGGTAAGTTTGAAATTTGGATCAATCATTTGGTCTCAAGTATACGAGATTCTCAATGAGGGCTCTGTATTTATTAGGCTGATCAACATTATTTGTAGTCTTATTTTCCGTTATTTTTTGCGTAGGAAGAGACTTTCATGTAATATTCTGCAACTTGCCTTGTTTCTGAAAATAATTTTATATTGACAATTTCCCTTTCCATTTTCCAGAAATCGCATGCTCTTGAGTATGCTGGCTGACTTTCCTGGCAGTTAGTATTTCTTATTTCGTCGTGGCATCTTCAGTATGGTCTGAATCCCTTTGAATCACATTTTCCCCATGTTGGGCGACTCCTCCAGCTAGCCATGCGGTGTAAAAATGTTTTGCGCCTAAATCATCATAATGGAGCAGGAATATATAGTTTCACTGGCTCAATATTTTACTATTTTTTTTATTTTTTAGGGAATTTCAGGTGTTCAAAAGTAAGGATATATGTATTAGTTATAATTGTTTCCCATTTTCTTTTAATTGCGATTCTATGGTAATCTCTGACTCTTTGACTTCCTAACGCAGGTGTAATTTCTTCAGGTGTGACCAGAGACAACTCTTTACTTCTAATGACTCTCTTAGAAGTATTCAGTCTTGCATGTGGGACGGTTTTAATTTTGATATTATGAAAATTCTTCATCTTTATTATATTTTTTTTGTGTTTCCTGCGTTCCATCTCAACCAGAAAATTGCCATCTCTCAACTTTTTGTTTTAGGATTAATCCTACTGGATAGTAACTCTTCCATCAAAAATGGACAACATTTTGTCAGCGGAGTTTCTTCTAGGGATATAAGGACAAAAACATTTTGGAAATTCCATACTAATTTCTTTTTCAGATTTAGAAAGACATCTCTTGGGCTTTTTATTTTCATTATTCATAATTTTCGTGTATTAAGATTTATTACTCGATATTGGGACGTGTTAAGGGGGAAACCCAGTCTCCTTGACAGATCAGTGCTACACAAACCAGTATACTCGTATTCGAGAGAGGCTCACGTTAAACCATTTGTTGCCCTTCCCAAATAAGTGTAAAAACTGGCATCGTCACGGCCATGCCTAAATCTACATCTCTTCGAACCGATTGACCATCAGGCATCGCGTTCTAACGCCTATAAATTGGATAGAGATGGTATTTTATCCCGGTGTATATTTGGGCTATTGTAATTAGATATAAAGTACTCCATAAATTTATATAGTTATAGGCTCTAGGGCTTGTCATGACCAGCCGATTGATCGGATCGGGCCTCTCCGGCCTCCGGGCCAAAGTGGGTGTTGGGAATCAGAACCCCAGACTCCTGAAGCCTTCAATCATCAGGATCCCGTCCCCAGACATTATAGGTCGCCACTCATGGCAAACAAGTGGCCTAATTGCGGGAGGGAAGGGGAGGAAAGGGGGATACTCCTCTGGAGAGGTGCAGTCGGCGTATTCTGAAGCTCTAGCCGACAAGGCGTAGATCTTTTTGCATTAATGCGGATGTCCCCCCAGAGGTATATCCTTGGACTTACGTTCTTAATTCCTGTTCATTTATTGTTCTCTCTCCTTAATAATGTTTTTCTTTTTTTCATATTCTTTCACACTCAGGAACCCCTTCCGTCTTAGTGGCTCTATTGCCTTGCTTGGGATGAATGATAAAAAAAAACACTACTTCTTTTGAAAGGTCATTTCTAACATTTCTGTAAACTTCTTGAATGTTGTCGATTTTTCAAAATTTCCGCAATGAAAGTAACGGTTTCTGTTGTATTATCACCGTTTAATAAGAGGTGAACTTTAATTACAGCTATAGTTCGATCACAAATTACTTTTGTTATGTTCCGACAATCCTCGTCGGAACTGTTATATTTCGTGCTAAGGGAAGAAATAAGTAACACCAGGTGGATACTAAAAAAAAAAAGGTTTATTGTACACAAGTACAATATGAAATACGGTACAGTTATACACACAGGTAAATCTAGTAGTGAGTGCCACTAATTGAAAGGTCGGGCGTGCTTGCGTCTTCACTCTCACTCTCCGCTCTCTCTCCCGTCTCGATATTTAACAACCCTCCCACGTGGGTCGAATGTGGCACAAGGCCGGTTTAATGTGGGCTCCCCGAGCTCGTAGGCTCGGCCAAAAATATGCCGATTAGAACCCGTATAAACGGGTTCAGGGATTGTCTACCTCCCCGGACGAAACTTTGCCCTTCGGCAAAACCTCGTCCGAGTTCCTCTCTGCCAAAGCAGAGAGTTTGACAGATGTCGGAAACAGTCAGAGACTGCTCATGACTCGATTCCGTCTCTCGTAGACAGTTGACTTTATAGATACTTACTACCTATGGCGTAATCATTCATGGGGGTGCCGGGTTATTCCATTACATCAACTTTTAAAACCGGAAACAACTTTTTTTTTTTTTTCAAGAGTATGGAGATTGTTTTAAAAGAAATAGTTCATTGGATGTTATTTTGTTTTAAGATATTTAATGCTGTCAAAGGCTTGTAGAAATTCTTTAAGTGTTGTTATAATCATAGCATTATATTGTCAAATATATTCTTCAAGAACGTCGCCGAAGCAACCAAAGAATCAACATTAAAGGTTTTAAAGTTGTCTGACAAATTTAGCACGGTAAAATCAACAGAATCATACTGTTATATGCCGCAGATGGTTGCAAGCGAACAAACAAACAAAAAACTACTGCTGGTGGAAAGGAAACAATATATGTTAAAATAAAATTATCTGTATATGGAATATAACGTAAGCGCCTTTTTTATATAATTATTAAAAGGTAGGAAAATATTCTCAGTAATCTAATGTTTTGACTTTTAGATACTATGGCTTTAAATTTACTATAGTTATTGCTCTTATTTTTTGATAATGTCGTATATGGACGTCTGTATTTACAAAATTCGGAACGTTTATACACACAAAAAAAAAAAAAATTAAAATTATTTTTAAAATAGTGGGGGTCGCTAAATTGTTGTAAGCTTTTAAATTTCTGATCAATAAATATAGTTGTTACTTAATAACAATATCACCTAACTCGTACAAATTAATACACAAATTTAAAAGATTTAAAATTTTATAAATTATTCTAATTAAAAAAAAAATGAAAACAATTCTTGTAAAAATTCATTATTCATCGGAATTTTTTTTCCTTAAGACAATAGTGTCCATAATATATATTATCCATAAAACAATTAAAAGATTTTCTAATTAAACAATGTATGTTTTATTGCATTTTTTTTTACGATATAGGGCAGATTTTCGGAAATTGGGGGCCCTCTTACAAAAATAAAAATAAATTGATTATTTAAAATCTTGAAGATGTTCCGTGTATAACTAATGTAAACATTAAACGGTAAAAAAATTAATTTATCGAAATTTAAAAAAATTAAATAAGTGCGTGGGAGTGACAGATTTAAGGAATGTTTTTACCAAGATTTTCTAAAAAAAGAGACATTTCTTAAATAATTTTATTCATTTGTGAATAAGTCCATTAAAATAATTTTATTCATTTGTAAATAAGTCCATTAAAGTTTCATTAAAATCCGACAATTAATTAATTTTTGCAAGAATTTCCAAATCAATGTTTTTTCAGCGCAAAAAGACGCTAAAAAATTTCTAAAATTAATCTTTGGTCCCCTGCTAACGCAAGAAAACAAAATTCTTAACCAAAATTTCGAACGTTCTAAAAGGATAAAAATCCTTTGGTCTTTCCTTTTAATAATAATAAATAATAATATATATATATATATATATATATATATATATATATATATGAGAGAGAGAAGTGAGTCTAGTTGTGACTTTTTCAAACTTGCCACCTCGTAGTCACATATGAGCAGATTGATAGTAGAGAGTTTTGAAGAAATGAGAAATGTTTGAATTTAATCTAATTCTGGTAGCGATTAATAAAAGAATGTGTAAGGAATGAGATGAACAGAAATAAATAAAGAAAACCGGCTTCGTGGTTATGAGTGCTGCGAAATTTCCATCAGCGCCAGGTTCAAACACAAGTAAGAAAAAAAAACAGTCTTTTGAATGCTGATTTTTATGATAGGCGCACTATTCTCATTAGAAATATTGGCAAAAAACAATCACCCCTGTCATTTCTCTTGCACAGATTAGGTCATGTTCTGCATTATGCTTAGGGAATTTCATTTTGAAATAAAGAAAACCGCTCCTTCTTGGGCTTCATGCGCGATTATTATTATTATCCTGATTTTTGCTTTGCTGGATGTTTACTCTTCAGTGAAACATTGAATAATGTTGATACCAACTTTGATTAAATAAGGACGGGTCATGTTGGCAATTAACCAACTGAAGAATTTTGATATTACGAGTGGGAGCGTATATTCAATATCAAGCCAAATAAATCTAAGACAGTAAACAACTGAATGGAAGCGTTTCTCCACACACAAACGCGAATATTACGCACACACATCTATCTCTCTCATATATATATATATATATATATATATATATATATATATGAGAGAGAGAGTGTGGATAGTTATTTAATACAAAAAGAAAACTTTGGCACAATCCATGCTTAGGAATTTCACGCAAACAAAGATAGATAGATAGATATCAAATGTGGAACGGAATCCGACAGAATAAGGTAAATAATAAATAGGAAATAAGAAACGTTTACCAATATAACATGTTTCGCTTTTATTAAGGCTTCATCGTATTTTTAGTTTTGTGTTGTTTAATTTTCATTGGTTAATCGTGTTTCATATGTATCCGACTTGTTGAACCAATGTTAGTTTAATTTGCAGCGTTCCGAATTCCATTCGAAGTTTCAAGAAATTAACGGGTTCCAAGCCTAACTGAAAAAACATAAATATTGCTTTATGTATGTAGGTGTATAATTAGATAGACAGAGCCAGTTCCTTAAAATATTAAACTCCGTGGCTGCTACTCTTATTTTTACATTCCTAAATTTTGGTCGATAGATCGGCCAAAGAAAGGCAAGGAATGGTTCACGCGAACTCCTCGAAACTCATCACCAGTAAAGCAATTTTATTTAAAAAACAAAAACAAAAACAAAAAACAAAAACAAAAAAAAACGAAATCCTAAGAGAAATGAGAAAAAAATAAACAAATTCTCTAACACAATAACATATTTTGTATCTATAATAAAGATGATTAACTCCTTGATATCGTAATCACTTTTTAGATTTTTTCAAAGCTAATAAGAAATGAAATAAATGAATAAAAATGCACTCTTCGTGGAGTCGCCAAAATTCATCTATCTCTTCAGGATGTGGGCGAATATGACTCTCCATAACTTCCTATCATTTGTTGCTGTTAGCAAAGTTTTTTTTTATCATAATCCTCCCCACTCCCTGATCTACCATCCGCTTACACAGGCTTGTTATGTAGGCTACTCGCTGATTCGCTCTGTCCTTCTTGTCTTCAACATGCCCTGTGAGTGTCAAATTCTCCATGCTCTCATTAACGTGTCCTAGAAATTTCACCTGTCTGAAAGCGTCCTTTATGTTTCTTAGTTGTATCTGACTATCGCTGCTATTCATCCAAACGCCTGTCAGTTGCTTTCTTTGTATTTGTTTATTCATTGCATGCACAAGTATGCAAGGCGCGCCGCGTATTTGATGACACATCTTTTGGTGGGACATGAACTGGAAACAGCCGAACGTATTTTTATCCGGGTGCGACAAATTTTAACACATGCTCATTTCGCTTTCAGACGTATCAAGAGTATTAATAGGGCAGCGCTTCCAAACATACACAGGAAAAGGAAAAGACGCAACGTGCTCGTGGCAGCCAATCACAGCGACACGGAGAGAGAGAGAGAGAGAGAGAGAGAGACAGCCCCCTTGACAATAGACAGCTGAACAGGAGAAACAGCAATTTGTTCAGCGTAGATCTCACGTAACCTTCCCATCCTAAAATACAAACTTATTTTTTCTTTTGCTGTCTGCACATGCACACTAAATACTTACATTAGGAACACATGCACCACACTCTCTCGTAGATTAACCCCTCACCTGTCGAAACTTTGTGCAATTCCTGCACACATCGACCAACTCATCATGAACGACTAAAATATAACTATCAACATAAGACAAATATCAGTAGATAACACCAAAATAATCTAGAGCACTCAATGTAAGGAAAGACTCAAAACTCTAGAAGGTATTTGTTGTAACCTAGGAAATAGAATAACCACACGAAGGTTGGTAATGAACGATAATACTTAGGACACGAACAACACATATAAGATTCGCTAGCGGTGCGTAGAAGTAGTAGTCAAATGCTAGAAAGGAGTCAAGTGAATTCCACAATGAATCTCCAACTGCCGACCAACATACAGTATTTACTACTGTATTTATGTAAATGGGGACATACTCATTATCGTCCATAGTTATGCAACAACATTATTATTATACAAAATAAACAGGCCAAATTAAATAAAATATATTTATAAATAGATGTGTATGAATATACATTTATTTGTGTGTATGCATTTACATTTTTCTATGAATACAATAGCAAACATGTTGATATGTAGATAGCTATCTATATAAATAAATGCGAATGTCAGCATGTCACACTTTTTCAACTTTATTCCTAGAGACCGTAGCCCAAAATATCATACCATTTTGGAATCAGGCCGACCCCGTGAGCAAATTAAAGACATCCCGGGCCGGATCCGGACCTGCAATTCTGAAATTTTGGATTCCCAAGTTTTCGTTACTGTGATTGTTTTCCGTGATTTTTGACGTGATTTTTTGCGACGAAATTTTTGGACGATAACAATTTTTATAACTTGAAAATAAATTTGGGAATAATCAAAATTAATTGCGAAATCCAGCGAAAGTCATCCATGAAAAAAAATAGTTGTTTGTACGGAAAATAAGGCCCTACGTACATCAAATTGTCTTTAAATTTCGTTCCATTATCAAGCGATGCTAAGAATCTTAGCATCGCTTGATAATGATTATGTTTTCGAACATGTGAATTTCGATGTTGCAATGATTATATATTAAAAAAACAATTATAATATATATATATATATATATATATATATATATATATATATATATGTGTGTGTGTGTGTGTGTGTGTGTGTGTGTGTGTGTGTGTGTGTGTGTGTGCGTGCGTGTATGTGATGAAATATAGTTGTAAGGTATCAGTTAAAGTGTTCGATCAGGTATAGAGCGTATGTAAATATAAAAGTGGACATTGAAGTTACGTAGAGGCGACCACTCTGTTTCATGCTAAACGCAATCGTCACGGCCTGACGATTGAATTTAGCATGAAACAGACCATCGGCTCTTGGGGGTTTCCGATAGATAGATAGATAGATAGATATGTCTTAATATTTGTGTGTACATTTGTATTATATCTGAAATTACACATTAGGGGTTTAGATTTTTTCTTAATTGTTTACAATTTCGAGTTTTCTGTCAATCAGATAACGGCAATTGTTGATTTTTTTCCCCCGAATAATGAGAAAATTCTCACTTTAAATAAAAGTGCTGTTCTGGACAATAGCCTAATGGATTAAAGTGAAGGGAGGAGAGGAAAAGAAAAGAAAAGAAAAGAAAGAAAAGAGAAAGATTGAAAGAAAGAAAGAAAGAAAGAAAGAAAAAAATAGAATGATAGGAGGCAGGAACGAATGAGATTGATGAAGAAAGAAACGAAAGAAAGAGAGAGAGAGCTATGACAGAAAGAGGAAAAGAAAGAAAAGAGTGATAAAGAAACGGAGAAATAGAGCAAAAGAAAGAGAACGAGAGAGAGAGAGAGAGAGCACAAAAGGAAAAGAGAGAGAGCGATAGAAAGAAAGCAATAGAAAGAAAGAGCAAAAGAAACAAAATTAGAAATCGAGAGGCAAAAGACAGCAAGTGGTGGGGAATGAAGCAGGCACAAGATTATGAGTCGCCATATGATTTGTAAATAGAAGGAAACTGGGGGTGAGAAAAAATACCAAGAAAGAGAGAAAGAAATTAGTAAACATCTTGATGTACAAAGTAAATATTGACAAAGCTGAACTGCGTTTGGTTGGATAACCGGTAAACATGAAACTTACTCGCAAATTACAGTACATAAGGCCTACGTGCGCTAAGCGTCTTGCCAGCTCTAAGGGGGTATAACTAACTCATTGGTGGGCAACAACTAGATATAGGCGGTGTTATTCAAAAATTCAGGAATTCAGGAAATTGACAAAAAAGAAAAAAAAATTAAATAGCCACCTCGGTCCCACTGCCTCGTTCGAAGTTGGCTCTTTGTCTGAGCACCCCATAGGTACGAGGAGGTGTTGAAAAGGGGTTCTCTCCCAAATTTTAATGTTTAATGATTTGGTCAGATTTTAGGAAGTAGGGTAGAACGAGAACTTTTTATCATCCCTCGTGTGTGTGTGTGTGTGTATGTATATATATATATATATATATATATATATATATATATATATATTTAAAGACATTTATATTATGTTTAACGTTCTTTTTATAGATACAAGTATTTAAGCAAATGCTCTGTTTTATAATAAACAGTATTAAATAACATTTACCGGCCTGAATGTCCGAGAAATTTTCATAGAAAATTTTCGCTCTCCGACATTATTATAAAACAGAGCATTTGCTTAAATACTTGTATCTATAAAAAGAACGTTAAACATAATATAAATGTCTTTAAATAAATTGTCGGACAATGTCCAATTCTAAAATATATATATATATATATATATATATATATAAAGGGTGCGATGGGTAAATTGTCGCCATTTTATATTTTTAATTTCACGCATGCGCGTTGTTTGTTTTTGATTTTGTCGACTGCACAGTATAGTAGGGTCAGTTGGGCACAGTCTGTAAGAATAAAAAAGCACCATGACGCAATTCACTCCGTCAGAAATTTGGAAACGGCATGCTGTACTGCTTGGCATTTGTGTCGGAAGCTCCCATACGAACATTTCATAGTGTTTGGGTGCCAATCTGAGAACAGTGCAGAGGATTCGGAATGAGTTGGATGAGTCTAATGGTGATTACGAAGGTGTTTGGAGATGATCACTAGTGATGGCGACGTTATATCTCCATTCATTTTCCCACAGGGTCTCAAGACTCAACACGGAGATAGACATAAAGTGTTTTGAGGAGGTAGTGGTGCCCTGGGTTAAGTGGGAAGACCTTGTGTCTGGTAATAGGTCTCTGCATCATGCCACACAACCAGGAGAATCCAGTCATGGCTGTCAGACAATTTCTATGACCACATCACCTCTTACATCTGGCCACCTAACTCCCCAGACTGTAACCCACTTGATTATTATTTGTGGGGCGTAGTTGAGTGAGAGACCAACAAAACTCCTTATAACATCAAAGATGAACTGAGGGTAAGGATTATGGCAGCATTCACCAACTAAAACAAGGAGACCGTCCAGAAGAGTTGCAAGAGATTTCGAAGTCTTCTGGAGTCCGTGGTTGAAGCCAATGGCGATTTTATTGAATAAATTTACTCTTTAGTATTTCAAGATATTTTTGTGTAATTTTGGGAAATATATCTGTTAAAATGAGATGTCCATCGCACTCTGTATGTAATCAACACTCATAATCATGGGAATGCCTGCTTCACACTTATATATATGGTATGATGATCCGTCTATGTCCCCCCCCTCTTTCTCTATCGACACACACAAACATACACACGAGGTCTGTCTCAAGTGTATCTATTTTTTCTGAAGATCTTGAGGACCATCAGTGTGGTCTTGATATAACCTATTAGCAGATTAAAGAGAACCTTACTGAGTATTCGTGAACAGACAAGCTCCTGTGGGGTTACACAATCCCTACTGAGGCCTCATTGAATGAGCTTGTGTACGGTGTGACCGTCACATTCACAAGGCTTATTCCCCACTAATATTAAATGGATGGATATTTTCTGGACAGACCATATATTTTTTGACTACTGCACGTATAACAAAACATGCCGATTAATGGGACTTACTCTGCCACGTTGGCTCCTGACATGTTGGCAGAGTGTTTGAATTCAGAATTTTGCTGGTTGCCCAACCAAATCTAGAAAGTTCAGTATACCTTACTATTTTACTCCTGGTTCTGAGGAGAAAAGATGGATTCATGCCTTTCCGAAAGGCATTAGTGCGAAGTGAAGGCGTCAGCATCGGTCAGAATTTGAACCCCGCTTGGTGATTACATTACTCAAACCTGGTAATCGTTACACATAGTGTGTTTTTATATCTATGATATACTCTCTCTCTCTCTCTCTCTCTCTCATACACACACACACACACATATATATATATATATATATATATATATATATATATATATATATATATATGTATATATATATATATAAATGATACGCAATACCTTTTCTCCGTCAACATTGTATATCAGTTTAAATGTTCTTTGGGAGATTTTATCTCTGACAAAAAAGTACATATGTTGGCTTAACGATCACATCATTATCAAGAAGTCTTACATTCCAACTGTCGGATACAAGTTCCATCGCACAACATATTCCAGTACACCTTCACAACAGAGGGAAATACTTGTTGACAACACCAATATACTGCACCATGAAAATAATAAATAAAAACTTCAAATTCTCCAGGCCCTCTATATCAAAAGCAAACAACCAACACTGAAAGAAATTTATTACTAATATAGTAGCAATGTTTTAAAATGTATTTGACCAACATTTAATGCCATTTGCATTTTTACCATCTCTGGTTGGCCCCCTTATATTGTGGACGCTTGTTTACAAAATAAAACACCGTAGCTACAACGGGCAGATTTAAAATAATTATAACAGAGCGCGTTCACGCGTGTTTACAAAAATCACCATCACAATGATCACATTTACAATAAGTTTGTCTTTGTAATTCACCCCAGAAGATTATCTCGGAAAAGATCGAACGTACTTGGGATTAACAAAAAATACGGCGCCTTCCTTGAAGAATTTCAGTTTAACATCAAGAGAACTAGAAAGAATTATTATAAAAATAAATAGACACATTAATATTATTCAATGAAATATGCTTGAATGAAGATATGCTGATATATATATATATATATATATATATATATATGTGTGTGTGTGTGTGTGTGTGTGTGTGTGTGTGTGTGTGTGTGTGTGTGTGTGTGTGTGTGTGATGCTGTCTTGTTTATTACTTTGACTTTGCAAGCCGTTTATTTTCAAGGTAATTTAGCTGTCGGTGACTAATACCTGTCTGCAACAGGACGTGCATAAGTACTTTAAGTAAGAATATCATACCGGCAGTGAAAACAATATTTTTTTTTTTTTTTTTCAAAAAGAAATACACCATCCGGGTGAGAGGCCCATTTTAGACGGTGTCTTTTCCGACGTAAATATTAATGTAAACGTTAAACATTTTAAATATTTTAATTCTAGATCCCTTTTTTCTTTATTTATTTTTTATTTTGGCGGAGAAAATTCTCTACTTCAAATATTGGGAAAAAGTGTTTTGTATGTTTCTCATTCTAAATTTAACACTATTAAAAATGAATATGCTTGCAAGTGTAATGTCTTTGACATTTTGCTATATAAAGTTATCTCTCTTTTACTTGTGACTCTAGGGACCTTTATTATGACAATGAAGTTCTGTTCCAAGATGTTTTGAAAATCCGACTTTGAGCAAAAGCTTATTATTATTACTATCATCATCATCATCAAGAAGCAGAAGAACAACAAAAAAAAAAAAAGAAAAACATTTAAAGCTTTACATGTGAAAATAACAGTAATAGCTCGGTACCGCCACAAACTTTCTGAAAAACGCATTTTAAATAATTTACCTCTCTTCTTTGAAGTTAAAATTTGGTTTTATTTGAAAGATAATATCATAAAGCTAAAAATAAAAATTAATTTATGTGTGTCGTTTCTATATATTTTTAAAACATTAGTCGTTCACTAGTTACTCATCGAAACGCCATTATAGACAAAAAAAATGTAAACCACAAATTTACAATCTCTTATAAGTCAATATCTGTCCTAAAGGTGTGTTTCGAAGCCATTTCGCAAATTTAAGGATTAAGTAACTGGATTTCGCAAAAGTAATGCTTACTTTTTGTTTAAAACATAATGAAAATAACGTTTATTTTTGCACGGTAGTCTGGGATGTCAAGTCAGAACCGTAATCACTCTTTTAAAAAGCGCGCGAAAAAGAAAAAGGAAATACGGAACGCTAACAGTTCAAAATCAAGTAATTGATAATTTAAATTACCTTTAACCTTACATAACCAACCATTTAAGAATATAATTTTTTATTCTATTTATTTTTATGAAACTTAGTAGAATGAATAATTATATATTTTTTATACTACGTTAGAAATATTTTTTTTAGCTAAATGATACTTCTGCGTTTAATATATTGCTTTTGATTTTTTTTCTTGTTTGACGTAATAAGATATTTAATTGCACCTAATATTGCCTTTTTTTATCATATTGCTCTTGATAGGGAAGCGTATTCAATCAAAGGTGGTAATTCAGAATTCTTTCCTTTTTGAACATCCATAAAAAATAATTTAACAGTTGCTAAAATAAAACAAAGAAATTTAAAAAAAGGTTCACACTTGGAAATGGCATTAAAATTGAAACAGACGCCCGTCAAATATTTCCACAAAGTTTTCTTATGAGATAACCTATACTGTATACAATTCATTCATTAATGAGTAAGTGCTGAAATTTTCGTTTAAAATCAGATAATTTCCTGATTTTGGTAAAGTATTTAAAAGGAATGACTTTTTGCTTTATCTTCGGATAAAAATAATCCATTTTATGGTACCTAGTTATGACATATGATTTTGATAGATGGCGCCATTTTTTACTTTACGCATATCAAACCAGCCATGTTTTTTAATGATATGATAATATGAACATAACGAAAATACCTAAAGTAACATCTTTTAAAAAATGATTTCTGAAAATAAATATGATTTTACTATAAAAGCCACAAACGAGTGCATGTAATCTTGGCGAAACCCAGAGTAGGAACAGATAAGTGAATATTTAATTATATGTTACTGTATGTATGCATGTATTGTAAATTGTATCCATATTCCTTAAATTTATAAAAGTTCAAGTGACTTATCCCTTGACCGATTCCAGAGTTTCACGTAACATCGCTCATCAGGATCAGAGGGTCCAATAACTCATTCTCTCTCACATTCTATATACCATATATACTCGCGTATCATGTGACATTTGAAGACCTAATTTTGAAGCTAATTTTAAGGGGGTCGCAACATACATGAGATATAAAATTATCGTATGTACTGCTGGCCCTGGCTACGCCGTTGACCAAACTATATATCAATTTAGTGTAGTCAAATTAGCTTCAAAATTAGTTCATCAAAAGTAGCATGATACGCTAGTGTGTGTGTTTTTGTGTGTGTAAAGAATTAACGGATTTATTTTCCATCTGACATTTTTATAACTTCAAATGTTATTATAGTGGAAACTTCGTATTTGTAACAGATGGACCATCTCTATTAAACAGTGTGTGTTACGTTTATCGGTCCACGCATTCGAAAAATCCTAGCAATGTGTTTGTCGTCAGCAATCGAACCTGTGTCTTTCTTTTTTGTTGGGGGGGGGGGGGGAAACACCGTTTGATCCGGCGTACTTTACTGCTCGGCCGCGAAGAACGTCACAGTAAGCAAGGTTCGATTTTCCCCTTTTTTTTCTTTTTTTCATCCTCTTCACTCAGATTAATTCTTCGAACGTCAATATCTGCTCATCATTTTCTCAGCCGAAACGTAATATAAGATATGAACAAGCTAAGATAGATAGATAGACAGATAGATAGATATGAACAAGCTGAGATATCTACCTATCTCAGCTTGTTCATATCTACCTATCTCAGCTTGTTCATATCTACCTATCTCAGCTTGTTCATATCTACCTATGAACAAGCTGAGATAGGTAGATATGAACAAGCTGAGATAGGTAGATATGAACAAGCTGAGATAGGTAGATATGAACAAGCTGAGATAGGTAGATATGAACAAGCTGAGATAGGTAGGTAGGTAGATATGAACAAGCTGAGATAGGTAGGTAGGTAGATATGAACAAGCTGAGATAGGTAGGTAGGTAGATATGAACAAGCTGAGATAGATAGATAGGTAGGTAGGTATGAACAAGCTGAGATAGATAGATAGATAGATAGGTAGATATGAACAAGCTGAGATAGATAGATAGATAGATAGATAGATATATACGACAAGCTGAGATAGCTAGCTAGCTAGATATATACAACAAGCTGAGATAGATAGCTAGCTAGATATATACGACAAGCTGAGATAGATAGCTAGCTAGATATATACGACAAGCTTAGGAAGATAGAAAGATAGATATGAACATGCTGTGATAGATAGATAAATAGATAGATAGATAGAGTTATTAAACTACTTAGCTTAGTCTGCCACAAGACTGTGATATTAAGTCTGACACAGAGCTTTAAAATCGGAACATTCAGTAAGGATCGAACTCATTACACTGGACCATTGATATTGTTGTGAGTTCGAGCCTCACTGGGACTCTCATCCTTATTGTCTTTTGCCAGGCAAAGCTGAGCTTAGTATAGAACTGTCTAGACAGGTAAAAATAAATCATGTTTCGAATGTCGAAATCTAAAGCTGCCGATCGCACCATACTTAGAATACTGACGCAGTACCATCTTCCGACTCCCTATTTTCTCTTTATCTGACGTTGTGCTGTAGGCAGGCATGTTAATATGGCGCCTGTTTGTTGCCTTTGTTTTTACCCGTTCGTTGAACCAGTCCCCATAGCAGCAAAGTATCAGATTTCGAGTACGACGTAAGAACAAAGTTATGTAAGCTATTCGCCTCTAATCGAGTCATGTGTTATTTATCTCGACATGCTCAAGTTCTTACGAGAAGGCCGTGTAGTTAAAATACGAGAACTCGTCGTTCACATCTGCAGTTTAATCTACACTCTCCAACCTGGATGTCCCAGTTAAGAAAACGAAGTAAATTAATTCAGAGTAAATGTTTTCTTAATTTGTTTGGTTTCCTCAAATGTTGGATTAGGTGAGAATAAGTAAAGAAAAAAAATATAATAGCTAACAGTAGATATTGGCGCTGTAGAATTTTCTATTCCCGAAATGCCCAAAATATCAGTGTACTTCTAAGTGAATACCTATTCAAGGGTTACCTATGTTCATTATCTATCTCAGTTTGTGCAAATCTATTAATCTCAGTTTGTGCAAATCTATTAATCTCAGTTTGTGCAAATCTATTAATCTCAGTTTGTGCAAATCTATTAATCTCAGTTTATTCAAGACTATCAATCTGTCTCAGTTTATTCAAGACTATCAATCTGTCTCAGTTTCTGCAATTCTATCAATCTGTCTCAGTTAATGCAAATCTATCTCAGTTTGTTCATATCTATTTATCATTCATTATTCACTACGCTAATTAGATATGTTCATTAACGATCTTCATTATATCTATATTCAATTTTTAAATTCATTATCAGTTTTTTCTCTTTTTACTATATAACTCATCATCCGTATTCTGACGAATAGAACGCACAGCAGAATTAGGCCAGATATAGGACAAGAACAGTGCGGGTTCGTTAAAGACACAGGAACAAGGAACGCGATATTCATGCTCAGAATGTTATCAGAAAGAGCGATACAGATGCAGAAGCACGTGTACCTATGTTTCATAGACTACGCAAAGGCCTTCGACAAAGTACGCCACGAGGATCTGATGGAACTCCTCGGCAAATTTTGATATAATCGGGAAAGATATCAGAATAATCAAGAACCTATACTGGCAGCAAACAGCATGGATGCGCATAGGGAACGAATTCAGTGAATATACAAAAATAGAAAGGGGTGTAAGGCAAAGATGCGTTTTCTCACCCGACCTGTTCAAACTATACAGCGAGGCAATTCTGAGAGAATTGGAAACCCTACCGGGATTTAGCATAAGATGTGTAGATGACACAGTACTGATAGCAGACACAGAAAAGAAATTAGAAAATCTCATACAGAACGTAGCGACGGAGAGTGAGAAGAAAGGACTAAGCATAAAACACAAGAAGGCATTATGCATGGTCATCAGTAAGAGGATGAGTTCAAAATGCGATTTGCAGGTCGGGAACACTAGAATCAAGCAGACGCTGAAGTTTAAATATCTGGGGAGCATCTTGATAGAGGACGGTAAGTGCGACATTGAGACCTGTAGAAGTATTGGGATGGCCAAGGACATATTTCAAAAGCTGGGCAGAGTATTGCGAGACAGGAGGAATTCTAAATACTGTGAAGAACTGTTCGAAATTATGAGAAGATCACCATATTTTGGACAAGCTTCTCTATTAGCAATAAGATTTTACTATCAATGTTCTTCTAGAATTCGTCGCGTGTATACAGGGCGGTTTCACTATATAATATAAATAGATAGATATATGTGCGTGTGCTTACAGACATGCAGAGAAACAAATCCCCCTTCCCTCTCTATAAGAGATTTGACACTCAGTGGTTTCAAAGACGCGAACTTAACCATTTTCCCCACACTCCCTATAAATATTTCTGGATAAATATACATCGCTGTGTTATTGCATTTGGCTATCAACAGATATATATTGAGGTTCAGCAGTTGCACATGCACCTGAGTACGGAGAGACAGACAAATTTATATATATATATATATATATATATATAATAAAAAAGTTAATAGTCGGAGTTGAATTAGACCAGGAAACAGTAGTATCCCAGTCCTGGGTATGATGATAAACTACATCCGACAGAAAGGCCGTTGATCGGGAGGTTTTGAGGAGCGTGGACCACCTCTTAATTGCTGGCGTTCCCAGGTCCATCCTGACCCGGGGTGGTAGCACCTGTCAGGGTCCCAGCTATGGGCAAATAGTTAACCCTCCAAAAGAGGTCAAAACCCTATGAAAGTGTAACAATAGGTGTTAATATCAGTAAAACTTTTTTTGAAAATCTTTTACCAGCTATACATGTTTGAAAAAAAAAATATTACCTACAATAACAATATTGTCGGTATTAAATAACCCATTGAGGTTGATATGCCGTAAGACGAACCAAACCAAGCAAAACCAAACCAGTAGTATCCCCTAATTATATACATATATATATATATATATATATATATATATATATATATATATAGATAGATAGATAGATAGATAGATAGATAGATAGATAGATATGTGTGTGTGTGCGTTTTGCGTGAGTATACATGTATGCGAAGAGCACATTTGTTAATCTGAATATATGTTGTTTTTTTAATCATTTCCCCTTAAGTAAAACGATAATGTTAGTAAGAGGCTAGGAGTTACTGGAAGTGAAGAGAATGAGAAGACTTTAGTGAGGAGAAAGGTCAATAAAAGAACAGGTATCAGGAAAACAGAAAATGGCAACTGACGTTACAATTAATTTTTTGAAAAATATAGGCGACAGAGAAACAAGAAATCGGAAAAGAGTTTCACAGGTGCAAGAAAAGAATTTATTAGAATAGAACTTACGGTCACATCTAGCTAATTCAACAGTACAACGATGAAACCTAGTAACCAACCGAGTAGCACGTTTAAATTCACGCCTTCGAGGTACCCGGGAAGATGGCTTATTAGAATAACTACCATGAAAATATTTAAGACAAAGGAAAGCCACCTCACGACGGTGATACAGTTACCAAAGCCGAGATGCCAGGTCAGGACGGGTAACATTACAGACCCTTCTTTGGATTTTGTTGAGAATCTAGAGATATACAGCCTGAGCACCAGACCAGATATGGCAGTAATATTCAATGGACGCACGAACAGTAGATTTATAAATGGGCAAGATGAATTCTGACGAGAAAAATTCTCTGGCGTGACACAGTGACCCACCCTTCTTAACAGCTGCCCGAGCAATTGATTCAATATAATCGCTCCACGTCACGTCGGTAGAGACCAAGGAGGCGCAATGGGTTGCTTTCCAGGATGTTAACATCAGCATAAGTATGTTACAGTATATTTAAAGATATGCTTTGTGGTACAAAATTTTATGACCATCATGAAAAGACAAAATTTATTTTTTATTACCACTCATGATGATAATAGATAAAAAGTAAAACTGAAAAACGGACTGGTTAACCGGTTTCGAACCTCGCTCAACAGAGCTAAATCGAGGTTAATAAATTAAATAGAATTATCACTAAAAATAGATGGACAATATGTATTAGTGGGGAGAAAAAATTGCTTAGATGGAAATTAGTTGGAGGCCCAGTACGAAGTCCTGTTTACACAGAGAGGGCTTCAATGATAAAATATAAATGGCCTTCAACACAAAGTCCAAAGTGGTAATTCGAGTAGGACCTGCTAAGAACGATAAATCAGTCCACACTAAAACTAGTAGCACAACTATGGCTATTTATTAGATGCTCTGCGATGGGAGACCCATACGTATTGGTCAGAATGTCTGAAGGAGTGTACTTAAGATTGTGGATATATTATACATAGCGCTACATACATACTTTAGACAAATCTAATACTTGGAACTAAATAAGATAACCAACCACCGAAAAAAAATTAAATTAATAAAAAAGTTAATAAACAACACTATGAAATAGCTACAAATAACCGTCTTCGGATCCACAGCTATTTCTACTCAATAGCCACTAGAATAAGTTGAAATATAATCGTTACCGCCTACCAATAACCGTTAGGAACATACAATTGACCTTGCTATCCATAATGCACCATCGACCAGCATATATAAATAGTCGAGCCAACACACATGACTTGAAGTCTGTCGCCGCTTATATATAAACTGATGTACTGCCCCATAAAAAGTCGGAGAAAGAAAACAACCCACAGAAATTAATTTATTATGTCTGGGTGGGGTTATTTCGGGAGATGTGTGAAATATTTGGCTAGAGACGAAAACACGCCGGATAACCTGACAAATGAACAGATTATTCATTTATATCTCACGAGATTGTGGGTAACACATTGTATAATCACACACACACACACACATATATATATATATATATATATATATATATATATATATATATTGTGTGTGTGTTCGTGTACATGCTGTATATCTAGCCTCGTATGTAGTTAATGAGAAAGTCGGAACAAGTCTTGAAATTTATTAACTATTGTTGTTCTATTTAAACGCATTAAAATCCAGTAATTTACTGGACTATATATTTTGTTAGACGTTAACATTGTGTTAACATTTGTCCCATGTATGATAAACTACATCCGGCAGCAAAGCCTCTGATCCGGAGATTGGGGTGGTAGCACCTGTCAGTATCCCAGCTATGGGAAAATAGTCAACTCCTAAACAAAAATCAGTAAATTTGTTTTAATAAAATGAACAACAATACATTTTTATATCAAAATGACAATCAATTCAAGACTAAAAAATATCAAAATACATTTTTGCAGGCATTGTTCAAACAGCTGATCATACCAGATGATCCACTATCACCCAGAAACTGTAACTAAGGTCCGCTCAACATAGTTGCAGTATCAACCACAGGTGGGCTTTGTGAGTGTTGACCAAACAAATGTGTCTGAGCTGGTGTCAGCAACAGGGATTGTCAGAGACCAACGTGGACGAAAATCTCATCGTTCCCACATGGCCTGGACACAACACATTCACTCAATAACAAAGTAAGTTCAATCACATCTATTTCTTCCTTTTCGTATTTTCTATTAAAAAAAATCCCTTAAAATTACACACTAATTCAGGAACTATCCTGGAAAACCCTACACTAAAGGTTCCCGATAAAATAAAAATGTCTATCTAATTTTGTTCACTTTATTTTTCGAGAGAGAGTGAGAGAGAGAGAGTGAGAGAGGTCAAATGAAAATTCAAGGAAAACATGAAAGGCGGGATTAGGTCAAATGAAGATTCAAGGAAAACACGAAAGGCGAGATTAGGTCAAATGAAGATTCAAGGAAAACAAGAGAGGCGAGATTAGGTCAAATGAAGATTCAAGGAAAACAAGAGAGGCGAGATTAGGTCAAATGAAGATTCAAGGAAAACAAGAGAGGCGAGATTAGGTCAAATGAAGATTCAAGGAAAACAAGAGAGGCGAGATTAGGTCAAATGAAGAATAAAGGAAAACAAGAGAGGCGAGATTAGGTCAAATGAAGATTCAAGGAAAACATGAAAGGCGAGATTAGGTCAAATGGTGATTCAAGGAAAACATGAAACTCGAGATTAGGTCAAATGATGATTTAAGGAAAACATGAAAGGCGAGATTAGGTCAAATGAAAATTCAAGGAAAACAAGAGAGGCGAGATAAGACCATTAGGTTTATCTCCAACGATAAACACCAGATAACTGGTGTGAACATGCAAATGCATAAATAAATAATAATCATAAATGTATGAATAAAAAAATAACAACACTATCATTTGTACAGTACAGCCTTACCATTTCAACATTTTACGTAAGCAATGATCAGCTTTAGAGAGGAACCTCGGTTATCAAGCGCCTCCGTTATCGTTTGATTCGGTTATCGTTCAGTTTTTCCGAGACAATATTGTTACGAATAATCAAGAGTGATCTCCCCTTGTTTTGTTACTCTCCTCTTTGAGAGAGCTATTTCTGTTTACTCGGACTATAAAAAGACACTATACGCGAACCTTGTATTCTCAGTTGAATAAAGCTTTCTGCGTACTTTTGTCATTACAAATATATCTCCTCGGTTATCGAGCTGATCCCTGAACAAAATCTACGACATTCTCCTGAGTCAGTAAAAAGCTGTTGCTGAGGAAATAGCTTCAGAGGACGAGGAGGAGAGAATGTGCATTCTTAAGCGATTCAAAATGGAGTGAGGTGCAAAGCTTTGTTGAAAAATATCACCCAAACAAACCTGTTGCAAGCCGTGCCGTAAACACTTTTAATGACATTGCTTTGTTAGATGCCAGGCAAATCTTAAAGCGGAGACAAAAACAAACCACTCTGGATAGATAGATAGATAGAGAGAGAGAGAGAGAGAGAGAGAGAGAGAGAAAGAGAGAGAGAGAGAGATATCCAGTCTCAAGTAGGTTCTAATGGCACAAAGAAACAAAGGGAAATAACTCCAGAAAAAAACACCTGAATTCTTTATGGAGTTGGGGTGTTTTCCCCCTCACTATCTTACATACGTCAACAAGAGTCTTCAATAAAAAGTTAAATGTTCATTTATTCTATTTATCTGTCATATTTATTTCTTATTGTTTTCTGCATGAA
>OZ038498.1:62089832-62094832 GCA_964036315.1 Acanthosepion esculentum | reverse complement strand
GGCATGAATCCATATTTGTCGTGATGGTACAATATTAAATCCGGTACAACCTGCCACATCTGGAGAGGAGCCAATGGCTAAACTACATTTTTGGGACTCTAAAGCTTGAACTGTTATCGGGGCCGCTTCGCAACCAGAAACGACAGGTCCAAAGGGTCTTACTGCCCTAGCAAAGATTTTGAAACACAAATGGCGCAGACTAAGGTGGAGTCTTTGAAAATAGGCCATATAGTGACCCCCATCTTCAATCTATCAACAAGGTCTGATTAACTGCTGTTATTTTCATCAATATGGTTGTTCTACGGCAGAACACTACACGAGGTAGAAAGTTATCGGAGAGGGTTCCTTCGGATAAAGAGGTAAAAATTTATTTTTGGTGTTAAAATGCTCAAACAAGACGAGTTCAGACAAAATTCAGAATTTAGATGGTTCCGATTGGCTTTCACATACGGCCTGAGCTAAAGAACTTATCCTGTCAACCACGAATGTTTCGAAGATGCAGCTACCAAAATGTACGCTATGAATAGTGTGCTCATGCAGCAAAGTTTTCCGGGCGTTGCAAGCCCCCAAAAGTATTTAGAAATTTATCAGTTCCAGGAGCATTTTGAAGCCATATAAAATGGGTATTAGAGCATTTTTAAAAGGCTAATATTAGATATTTCAATCCGTTGGGTTTTCATTCTATCACTAAGTGTTGTAACCTAGGGAGGTTGCTGAATAGAATAATCAAATGAACGTAGGTAATGAATGATAATACATAGGACAAGAACAACACACATAAGATTCGCCAGCGGCGCGTAGAAGTAGTCAACTACTAGAAGTGAGTCAAGTGAATTCCACAATGAATCTCCAACTGCAGGGTATCTACCAACCGCCCCAGGCGGTCAGATGCGGCACAAGGCCGAATTTAATGTGGGGTATCCGAGCCCGTAGGCTCGGCCAAAATTTCACCGTAGACCCCGTATAAAACGGGGTCGGGTAGCTGTTTCCCGAGACAAGACTATGCCCTTCGACATAGCCTCGTCTGGAGATACTCTCTGCACAGAAGCAGAGAGTTTGATCAGCACAGAAGGAGACGTATCTTCTGCTGCAGACCCACATACAGTTTTTACTACTGTATTTATGTGAATGGGGACATACCCATTATCGTCCGTAGGTATGCTACAACACTGATAGACATATTTTAATAAAGTGTTCATCGATTTTGTTGAAAAAAATTACTCATAAAAAATATTTGCTTCTAAAAGCCAGAGGAAAAGAAGTTGTGAAGAGCCATGATCGCCCACGTCATGAAGGAACATGGCACATAGAAGAAAATTGAGATTTTATTGAATTTTATAAGTGTATAATTGGGGATGAGAATAAAAAAATAAGTTTATGATGTCATATTTTTTTTTCAGTCAAAATGTCATCAATAAACCAGTAGACTTTTGGACTCTATTTGTTCCTGGTGCGAATAAACAAAAAATAAATATATCACATGTAATTTCTTTTTTTGTATTTTGATATCTATTTTTTTCAACCGAGCTATTTTTGTATGTCAGTCTATCTATCTAGAGTCATGTCCTTAAATAAACCTCGTTAGATCTAGAGTTTCATATATGAATGCCATGAATGGTACTCAACCCGTTCAGAAATGTCTCAACTGTCAACCATATACAAACGCTTTCTCAGTCCAACGACAAAAATGATTACGATGCGAATGAAACTTTTCGGTCTGAGGCGCTACAGAATCACAAAGAACTCTACCCAAAACAACCGAAACCGCACCACTTGAGGACTTCCAACAGCAGCAACAACTAAAATTGACAGAACATGCTACTCGAAGAGAAAATAATGAGATAATCAACATACTGACGTTCCATACAACTTCAAACAAAAAGTCAGAATGGAAAGCCCCTGTCAATACTGGAAAGAGTAGTAACAAAGAACTTAGGAAATCTGTTTTCCTGAAAAAATGTTTTAATAGATTTTATAAATTTTAACCGCAGCACTGGCCACTCGGTCAATGAATGCCGAATGTTTCCTTACAAGGAAACGGCTATTACTATTACCATATATATTTTCTAGTGTAAACAAAACAAACTTAAAACAACGAACTTTTATTTATCCAATGTATATCAGTCTTTTTTCTCATGGTTATTTTTGCATATCGATCTCTCTATGTTTACTTTTTTTTCTCTCCATCAATCATATTAATCTACTTGTGTTTATATATATATATATATATATATCAAGATCTGCCTATCATATTTTTAAACTTGATGCCTTCTGTCGTCGCCACTGTCACCGGCATTTCTCCTTGGCTATTTTTGCATATCTCTCTCTCTCTCTCCATTCACCTATCTATGTTTATATTTATCTTCTAGTGTCTTTAACTCGAATTCTATCTATCAAATATTTTCAACTTTGGCGGCTTCGTTGTGTGTCTATTGTGATTGTCACAAGGAGACAAAAACTGAAAACAATAACCTTTTATTTTTCCGAGTTATATCTTTGTTTCTCTCAAGCTATTTTCTCTTCTCATCTCTCATCTCTCTCTCATCTCTCTCTCTCTCTCTAAATATACCTATGTTAATTATCTTCTAATGCTTATATAAGTTTCATGATCTACCTATCTATCAATATTTTAAAAGATGGCGCCTCCCGTTGCCTTTAACTGTCTCCAGAAGGAGAAGTAAAAACTGAAAACAATCGACTTTCCTTTCTCTGGTGTTTAAAGGAACGAGATTACACCCAACTATGCAAACAACTAGTACAGAGGAGGAAAAGTGCTTATTTTTGTTGCTGTTGTTGTTCTAAACTCAACATCAGCTACAGAAGCTGCTGCTGTTTGAGGTTAAAATATATGCCAAGGTTTCGGGTCGCACATGTAAACAGTTGCCCGAACCAACATCGAGCTCGGTTTGTTGTTTTGTTGACATGACTGTTATCAGTTGTTGGAGAAGGGCAGAGTAACTTAAAGGAAGAGTTACATAAAACTCAAGCTTCGCTTTTCTTTCTTCTTTTTATTTCTAAGAATTTTTTTTCTTTAGTTTCACCAATTTAGAACTTTACAGGTGGGACACGTGATGCTAGATCCGCTGAGTCTAATCATCAAATTAACTGATAATTATATATATATATATATATATATATAATAATAATAATAATAATAATACACGCACACATATACACACTATAGTTCAAAAGTTTGGGGCCACCCATGGTAAATTGTTTTTAAAAATTAGCCCCCAAAGTAGTTGTTTTGTACTTTAAATAAGAGAAAATTATTATACATGGTTTTAAAAAAAAATGAGACCTGATTTTTTTTATTAGAAAATTTATGACAAAAAGATAAAAATCTTTTCATTATTAAATTTTGCTCTCGCAAAATATTCTCTTTTAGTCTTGATTGCTGCATCAAAATGTTTTGGAATTCGTTGCAAAAGTTTCTCAAAGTACAAGTCTGATAATTAATTCCATTCTTTTTTTCAATGATTCTAAGAAATCTTTTTCTTTTGTTTTTTCACTATTCTGTCAAATTCATTCCAGTCTAAGTGTGTGTGTGTGTGTGTGTGTGTGTGTGTGTGTATATATATATATATATATATATATATATATATATATATAGAAAAATATTAATATATACGTGATGGTACTGAAAAATTTTCTCACCAGCCAAGAAGGGATCCTAAGAACTTTCTGATGTTTGTGTTGTTCCTGCTTATTCATGTAGGAGAGTGATTTTTCTCAAGCGCTCACACATCTACACTCTTCGATATCAATTATCGTGGCATGCTAGTGACGAGACATTTTGTCAAAATGTCTCCTGATGAGACAGAGCAGAAATAATACCATTCCTAAACTGCATTAGAGCAAATTGAATATATGCAGCCTCAGCCATAATTCGAACTCTGCTTGCCGTTTTCGTACCGGTAATCGCTTCGCATTTCATTTTATTACCTTGTTCGGAAAATAATTTCTGATTTTAGTTGGTTGTTTTTTTGCTTTGCTGCACATCAACACCTACGGGTTATTTAATGCCGAGATTTAAATATATATTATGTACGCATTTTTATTTTTTGGAGATGACAATGGTTTAGAGATATGTCATACTAATTAACCTATAGATGGGGGAAGAAGAGGTGGACCATACCTTTCTCAAGGGTATTCGCTCGTAAGTGAATATAACGAACCCAACTAGAATTAGAACTCGGCTCTCCGATTAACAATTCCGAGCCTTTATCCATTACACCACCAGCACATCCGAGCTTACATCACTTGGTATTTCAAAGCGGTCACCCATCTAGGTACTGACCAGGTTCGATGTTGCTTAACTTCGGCGATCGCATGGCAACCAGATGCGTTTATTTATTGTTTTTGTAAGTGTTCAAGCTGGTTCATAATGCTTCTTAAACTATTGCCAGCATTAACATGGCATGCGTTGAAGGATCCACTTGTCGGACAGCACAGCGCTGGTTTCTTAAGTTCCGCAGTGGGGATATGAGTCTTGAAGATCAAAGTCGTAGAGGACGTCTATCTGCGATTGACAGTCAACATCTGAAAACACCAGTCGAACAAAACGCACGTTAAAGTATCAGAAAAATGTCTCAGATATTGGGTATCAGTATTTCAACAATATTGAACCATTCCCAAGAAAATTGGCACGGTGAAGAAACATGGGTTCCACATGAACTCAAAGTGGAAGTGGAAAATCATAAAGTTTGACGTTTTGAAGTGTCTGTCTATATTTCTGAGATGAGGTATTATGTACACTATTTACATTGCTCGGACTATCATCATCGTCGTCGTCTTTGTTGCCATATTTATCACAACGTTCCGGTGGTTAGAATGTCGAACTGAACCCTTTATTTCGCTTGATGGGTAGACTCATCCTGGGCCATGTCTATCAGCTATCTCCTGTTAATTCCCTTCTCCAAGTTCTCCACCGCCTTAACCAGGTATTGAACTCACACTCTTTGGATCCTGTCACTGGATCTAACTAATGCCTTTATCCA
>OZ038498.1:62064832-62082332 GCA_964036315.1 Acanthosepion esculentum | reverse complement strand
GAATAAATATCCCATGTACACAACTCATAGATAATCGTGGATCTTTTTTACGGGTAATATTTAGTACACATAAAAATGATATGGTAAATTTGAACATTATTATATGAAATATAAAATTAACTGATATAGTAATAGATAGATATCGATATATATATATATATAAAGAAATATAGTCTTAAAGTGTGCTATATTTATGGGATAAAGTGCTCAATATCAGAGATAGAGCGTGTGTAAATATAAAAGTGAACATAGAAGTCAACACTTAGAGGCGACAGTCTGTTTCATGCTAGATGCAATCATCGGGCCACGATGATTACATCTAGCATGAAACAGACTGTCGCCTCTAAGTGTTGACTTCTATGTTCATATATATATATATATATATATATATAGAGAGAGAGAGAGAGAGAGAGAGTGATAACGATATATAGAGATAACTAGTACATATAAAAAATGTATGGTAAATTTAAATATTATTATATGAAACATAAAATTTGCTGACATACTAGTAATAGAATATATACATTGGATAAATTGTTTTACGCAAAATTGAAAATAACACTGACATCACATTTTAACAGATATATTTACCAAAATTACACAAAAATATCTTGAAATATCAAAGAGTAAATTTATTCAATAAAATCGCCATTGGTATCAACCACGGACTCCAGACGACTTCGGAATCTCTTGCAACTCTTCTGGACGGCCACCTTGTTTAAGTTGGTGAATGTTGGTGTAAACCTGTCCCTCAGTTCATCTTTGGTGTTACAAGGAGTTTTGGTGGTCTCACTCAATGCAACCCACACATAATCAAGGTGTTGCAGTCTGGGGTGATGCGCTTTCAGAAATTGTCTGACAGCCACGACTGGGTTCTCCTGCTTGTGTGGCATGGTGCAGAGTCCTGTTGCAACACATAGGATTTTCCAGCAGCCATCCTCTTGACCCAGGGCAGCACTACCTCCTCAAGGTACTTGATGAAGGCCTCCGTGTTGAGTCTGAGGCCCTGTGGGAAGATGAATGGAGGCATAACTTCGCCGTTACTAGTGATCAATCCAAACACCTTCGTAATCACCATTAGACTCATCCAAATCTGTCCAAATCCTCTGCACTGTCCTCAGTTTAAACATCCAAACACTCTGAAATGTTCGTAGTGGAGATTACGGCGCGAATGCGAAGCACTACAGCTTGTCGTTTACAAATTTCTGGCGGAGTGAATTGCATCATGATACTTTTTCTCACAGACGGTGCCCAACTGACCCTACTATACTGTGCAGTCGACAAAATCAAAAACAATGTATATTCGAGAAATTTTGCTCATCGCACCCTGTGTGTGTGTGTGTATATATATATATATATATATATATATATATATATATATATATATATATATATATATATATATATATTTAAAGACATTTATATATATTATGTTTAACGTTCTTTTTATAGATACAAGTATTTAAGCAAATGCTCTGTTTTTTTTTTTATAATAAACAGTATTAAATAACATTTACCGGCCTGAATGTCCGAGAAATTTTCATAGAAAATTTTCGCTCTCCGACATTTGCTTAAATACTTGTATCTATAAAAAGAACGTTAAACATAATATATATAAATGTCTTTAAATAAATTGTCGGACTCTGTCCAATTCTAAATATATATATATATATATATATATATATATATATATATATATATATATATATATATATATAGAGAGAGAGAGAGAGAGAGATAGGTAGCATAATACTAATATAAAGGATGAAAAATTTCCTTCCCACGCAAGGAGGGTCCCCAAGAAATTTCTGATGTTAAGTCAGATTTCATTTTTCGAAAACTTCCTTTCTCGTCATAGTATTTTCTGTACGGTTCAAACCTTCACAGTGGTGACACGCACTGCTACTACCACAGAGTTGAGTCACTCTCATTTCTCTCGTGTTCCAAATGTTAAAAGAAAGTTTCGCATAGTTTCTTCCCAAGAATTGCCGCCGTGTGGAACAGAGTTTTGCCTGTGTACTTCCTACATTCTCAACCACTTCAAGCCAAGGGTCAATTATTATCTATTCTGCTTGTCCTCATCATTTTTAATTTCCTATAATTTCTTTTTCATTCATATCATACACCTCATTCATCATTATCATTTTAATCGCACCTCTTAACCTTCAGTGACTCTCGAGTGAATTCTAGTATAATATATAACATGCAGTAATATATAACGTGTAGCTTATCTGCTAACGTGGGTGACATTATCTGCTACGCAACACACTCATCTATCTTGAATTACTAATTGTCAACAGGTCACTGTAATTAGTTAAGAGACTAAATAGAAGTAAAAATATATTTTAAAGGAATTTAATAATACCTATATACATACTAAATAAGAGTATTATATGCTCAAATTTGCTGAAATATTCTCGGTCCGACCACAACCCATTCCCAAAAGAAAACTATCAAATGTTACGAAATGTATATTATATATATATATATATATATATATATATATATATATATATATATAGTTTATACGTTATTTTTATAGATACAAATATTTAAGTAAATGCTCTGTTTATAATAAACAGTATTAACAACATTTACTGGCTTGGATGTCCGAGAAATTTCATAGAAAATATGTGTCCTCCGACAGGAATCGAACCTGTATTCTACATGGAACCGTCATATAGCCTGACGCGATATACCATTTAGCTACAGAGGAAGCGTCTGGTTAACAAGGTTGTTAACGAAGTTTAGGAAAATGGGAAAATATAATTCCTGTTTATTCCGTGTCAACTAGGAACACCTTTTTGTTTCGAACTGTTGTGGATGTGCAGCTAGTGACATGGATATCGGCTTGAAATGAGAAATCGTAGAACTAAGCTTGTTACATTCACTTATGTTCAAATACCTCAGGGAAAGTATGAATCTCTTTCCTCCCAGCTATGGGTTAAATAGTAGGACTATTTAGGAATAAAGCAGGAAAAATTATTGTTATCTCTCAAAAATTGTTAGCGTAATATTCGATCGAAAAAAAAAAAAACCACAACTTAGAATACAAAATATGTTCTGGGTTTAAATAACGCAAAAAGTGTTGATAAGCCTTAAAAACAATCAAACTAGTGTGAAAAGGTTATTGAAGAAAGAGAAAGGTTAATCAGACTTTACGTAAGTATATGGGACGAGTTCAAAATTGATGCGCAGGTTCAAATTTATTACCCAGTGGATCTGTAGCCTGAAGTCTTGTTAAATTGAAAACTGCGGGACCTGTCGCAAAAACGGATACGGAACATTTACTTTCGACCGATGGCTATCAATAAGTAAAGTCATCTTCAAAGTACAGAGCAAGAGGCTCAGACTGAAAGAAAGTCACGGAAGGAAGAGTAATTACTTTTTTAGACGAAGATGACAAGACAAAGAAAATTGTTATCTATAAAACTGACCATCCCGCGAAAAGGCAAATAGGGTAGACGGCCGCTGAACTGTGCAGCCCCCTCCCCACCTACTAACTTACGCCTGATCTCTACTTTGCTCTCTTATAGCAGTAATTTACAACACAAGAATAAAATCTGGTTTACTGCTAGAAATTGTTTTGTTCTTCACTCGTGGGTAACAAACTGGTTGAAGGGTAATTTTTAAGCTACAAGCGTTTGATTAGAAGAAACTGCACCCTGTCAACGAACTTGGTGCCTGGTCTGACCTGCAACGCAACAGATCTATGTTAGCTTAGGTTAAACGCTGTGTCTGTCTCCTGTCGGGTCTGCCACACAAGTATATATAGGGCCCTTTTATCTGCCTTTCTGTTAGTGTTAATCGCCTCACACTAATCTGACCCTCATACGCAACAAAAGGATAGTCGCCAGCTCTATCTGAAAGCACTACATATACAGATACACCAAAAGTCAATTCTAGTTGCTTCATCTTGTAACGCATCGTAGAAGAAGAACAGCAGAGAACTTCGTTTATTCGACGTATCGCTTTAGTCATGGGCAAGATGCAGTTCGTAGGCTAAACGCAGCCCGTTTGGTTTCCTGAATAGCACACATAATTTCACGAGGAAAATAACATTTATTTCAATGCTGTTTGTTTCGTCCCCTCACGCATATACTAAAAAGAAAAAAAAAATGGAGTCGATCGAAATCGGAATCATCGAGTCAATTCAAACTATCCTTTAATTTGCTGCATAGTATGTGCTTTGCCAGGGCTACATACAGTTTTGAATTCAGAGTTTTGCATTTCCTAGACCGGTTTCCAGCCAAGGCTAAAGAATCTAATCTGTCCTGCTATTTACCCATAGCTGGAGGGAGAAGAGATGGATTTATACCTTTCACAAGGGTATTAGCATGTAAGTGAATGTAATGAACTTAACTAGAATTCGAACTCTGCGCTTTGATTCCTCAATCCAAACCGCTAACCATTACTCTACCTCTTGAATTTTGTAACCGTTTGTTGAAGTTAACTTTCTCTTTAGCTTTTTAAACCATTGGCGATTTTCAATAAAGAAGATCATACATGTAAACATCTTTTGTTTAGAAACAGGGAACATCCATGATGTTTTTCTTCTCTCAAGGGAAGAAATATATTAGGTTGGTGCAAAAATAATGTCGTTTTTCTCACATAAGTTGAACGTCAAAAAACGACATTATTTTTGCACCAACCTAACACATTTTCTGTTAAAATGCTGTTGTTTTTCATTAATTCATTTGGTTAGAGAAATTCCACACTGCGCTAAGTGTTAATTACACTGTCATAAGTAATAATATACAAAGTCTTCAACATTTTAATTATAGAAAAACCTTTTCTCCAAAGAAAAATTACCTTGAATCTTTTTACTAGTATGGCCGACCTTAAGATGAGGCGACCTAATGCTTGAAAAAGTTTGCTCATGCCTTGTTTAGGACGTGGGCGATCATGGCTCTTCATAACGTCCTGTCATTCGTTGTTCTAAGTAACTTTTGTCTCTTTACTCTTCCTTTTTGTCGTTTTCTGACATCTATTCACACAAACTCATTCACTAAGTTACTCACGGTTTTCCGTTTTTACTATTCGCTGGTTTCCAATTTGGGTGACATAGTAATTGCGAGTTCAATCCCTGGGTCAGGCAGTGTGTACTTAGACTCAGTGGAAACGGGGCGAGCAATAATTTAACAGTACTAAAATACAGTATTTACATTAGTCGGACTATTGTCCTAATCTTTGTCGCCATATTTGTCACAACGTTTCGGCCGTTGTTCGCTCCGGCCTTCAGGTGGTTGGAATTTCGAACTGAACCCTTTATTTCGATCACTGGGGTAGACTGTTCTAGTTCCACGTGCCATGTTTGATGGATGTCAGTTATCAGTTATCTCCTGCTAATTTTCCCTCTGAAAGTTCTCCACTGCCTTAACCGGGTATTGAACTCACACTCTTTTGAGTCTGTCACTGGATCTAACCAACGCCTTTATCCATTGTGCCATGTGTCCTTATGTGTACATAATACCTCATCTCAGAAATATAGACAGTACTAAAATAATAACTACGTGACATATCCCTAGACATTAACAGTAGAACGAGAAGAATTTATCCCCGTAGATTAAATAGAGCTTTCAGTTCAAAATTTGTCTTAGATTACCCGGATCGACATACACCTGATGAAAATCGGAGGATACAACAGCCGAAACGTTGTGATAACAACAAAGATGAGGATAATAGTCTGCATGTAAATAATGATAACTTCTCATCCAGAAATTCAGACAGACAAAACAAAACAAAAAAAAACCAGGAAAATTAATGTCTACCGGTTTACAGTTCGAAATTCTTACTGAAGAAAATGTGCCTGTCAACAGGAATTGGTCTTATATATTTTTTTTTTATTATTCTAGGAATCGCCTTAAAACCTTTACTATTAAGTTACGGGTAGCTTTCACAGCAAAGCGAGGCTGTGATAGTTAAGAAATGAAAAGCCCTTGTAGGGACTTTTCGAAGTCTCTATCTACTTATTTATTTAATTCATTAATAATTACTTTGTTTACGTTTCGGGTACGAAAATTAAGTTAAGATAGAGAATATGAAAAGTCCCAACGAGATGTGTCTTTTGTAAATTAGGTAATTGGGTATTGTGATGACTTTGGCAACTTAACGGGAAACAAGATTTGCATTAAAGTGGAATAGAATACAGGTTCGATTTCATTCGAGAGGCACGTTTCTTTAGTAAGACTTTCGATCTCTAGGCTGCTGGACATTAATTTCACTGTTAAAAAACAGCGATGTTTATTAAAACATGTGTACGAACTAAATATAACGTTTATAGTAATTGGAAATAATGTTGGGTTAAAAATCCGTTAACTGCTTAAAAATTGCATTTCATACAGTAAATGTAACAAGCATTATGGGATAGAGAGAGAATATTATGGGACAGAGGTAGAATATTATGGGATAGAGGTAGAATATTCTGATATTCTTATAAGAATTTGACAGAATTCCCATAAGTATTTTCGTGTTGCTTTGAACTGCTTGTTATACTTTCAAAACTTTGACATATATACATTTAACCTTTACGATGACAAGCCTTCGTACATATATATATATATATATACATATATATATATATATATATATATATATATATACTTTATCAGGTTCCCGGGCTTATCGGCAACTAGTTAACACGATTTATACCGATATCATGCAGCACCCCGGCAGAAAATCGGTAGCTCTGAATAACGTGCAGATAAACGAGTTTTATCAAAATAGCTCTACAGTTGCTTTTCTTCCATTACCGGAAGTGCAGTGAACCGTTCGCTTTCGGCTTTCTTGTTCATTGTTGTTTGATTGATTTGTCTTTTTTCAGGTTGTTTAAAACCCACAAATATTTTTAGATTGTAAGATTTAAAAATAAATAATAATGACTTACTGACACAAGTCCTACTAATTAACCCATAGCTGGGTGAGGGGAGAAGTGGATTCAGACTATTCCAGAAGGTATTTGCGCGTAAATGAATATAAGAAACCAAACTGGAATTGGAACTTGGCTCTGATTTCCAAATCCGAACCGTTAATCATTACACCACACGCACATCCAAGCTTACAGCACCTGGCATTACCAAGCGGGAACCCATTTAGGTACTGGCCGGGCTCGACATTTAATTACGGTGATCGTATGAGAACTGGTATCTCAACGTGATATGATCGTAAGCTGTTTATTGTTGTAAGTACGTATATATAACTGATTTTAAAATATGGTTCCATCGCAATAATTGAATTTGAAGTTTTTAGTTTCTATTTTTGAAACATGGTAATTCCTGTGTAGCGATGGAACTGTATTTTTAAATCAGTTAATTTATAATATTTATGCTCTGTAAATTTGTATTGAGCACTGTTTTGTAAAAATAAAAATATTAATAAGAACATCGGATTATATATTTTACTGTCCTTTCTTTTTATTATAATATATATATATATACTCTCCCGTCGTTTTCGACGCATGAGGGACTGAGGGACAAGCAGCTCAGTTTTTAGAATCAACAGCCAGACTACTCGCACATATCATTTGATTATAGTGGTGAAGGCTTGTGCAGAGCCAACCACATTTTTTGGAAGAGTCGAATATAGAGAACCGGTGCACAGTATGCTACAAGGTCCTCAAAGGACCTTCTGCCGGTTGTCTTTATCCTAGGCTGTTCGCCACCAAAAGCTATAGGACAGAGTCTGTCCTGCTATTTACCCATGAAGAGAAGAGATGAATTCATACCTTTCCCAAGGTTAGCATGTAAATGAATGCAATGCACTCGACTGGAATTCGAACTCGGCTCTCCGATTCATCAATCCGAGGAATCTATCCATTACTCCACCGTTGAGGTCAAAGATGTATCAGAATCCGACAGAATGATAAGATAAAGAACAAACAGGAAACATTTATCAATCTAATATTTTTCACTTTTAATAAAGCTTTAACATGTTAGATTGATAAACGTTTCCTATTTGTTCTTTACCATATATATATATATGTGTGTGTGTGTGTGTGTGTGTGTGTGTGTGTGCGCGCGATAGGCAAATGAGTAGGAGTTTGTTGAATAAAGCTTACAGAAGATATCAATCAGAGCATTCAATTAGAATCGAATTCAGAAACAATGGTTGCAAAACTCACAGCATCTTTTGGAGATTTAAAAATCGCTTCATGGTTATCTTCACATATCAAATAAATAGTTTTACGCGCGTACGCGTACACAAACACATACACGAACGCCAACACCCATTGTTTTATATTTGACAACATTATTTAACTAACAAGATAGAAATACCGTCTTTAAAGGATATGTCAATGACACACCTAATGAAGTGAACACAATAAACGTGCTCACATGACAAGTACGAGTCAATATTAGCCGTCGACCAGTAAGCGTAATTCACCCACAAAAAAAAAAGAAAGAAAGAAAAATGTCCTGCCTTTCCGACACCTTTGTTTCTCACATACTACTTGTAACTGATAAAAATGTGTTTTCGGATGACCTTACTATGAATTTATTCCCAAATCAATAGCTGCATCTAATGCAAGGAATGTTGAGTCACTGTGTCGTGCAAGAAAATCTTTATCGTTAGAATACAATTTGCACATTTACAAATCTACCAATCAACCGCGCATTGAATACGGCTGCCATAACTGCTCCTGCTATTCATCTCGCGATTCTTGACAAAATCCAAAGAAGGATCTGTAATGGAATCGATCCTGACTTGTTATCTCTACTTCAGTCACTTTCTCACCGATCTGACGTGGCTTCCCTCTGTCTTTTCTACAAATATTTTCATGGTAACTGCTCCGACAAGCTTTTTCCTTTGTGCCCCGACTGCATGAATTTAAAGGTGCCACTAAATTGATACCTAGGTCACATCCGTTTGTTGTTGAAATAGCTAAATGCAACCGCCACTTCTACTTCAACAGTTTTTTCTCGCACTTCCCGCCTGAGGAACTCACTTCCAATTAATTACTTCCCTGATAACTACAATCTTCAAAAATTTAAATGCAACGTCAATCGCCAACTTCTTGAATCCCGTTCATATCTTAGTCTCCCCCCCCTTTTCTCTCACTTTCACTCCCTGCTTGGGGTGAAATGATTAAAAAAAATATGGAAATGGTAGGACGGCCGAGAGGAAATAGAAATAGAACCAGAAAAGATTGCTTGGATAATCCAAGTCCTAACTAATTAGAAATTTTTGGAATTTAACGTTTGTTTTGCTACTGCTCTTTGAAACTGGTTCTCAAGAGGACTACTTAAAAAACGGTTGTAATTGGAGGATTTTTAATAGTTGACATCACTTAGAATTTGGGTAACAGCACGAATATTATACGAGGGTGGGCTGAAAAGCTCATATGAAGGAGTGATGCTTCACAATGGCCCCAAATCAATAGAGAGTATTATGTCAACTAGTTGAGGCAGTTACGAAAGGCTATCAAGACCAAACACCCATAAAAACTGACGAAATGGGTTTTGTTTCATCAGGACAATGCTCCAGCACACAAATGTTTGTTTTCAATGACTGCTGCGCTTGACTGTGGCTTTGAACTGTATATTCTTATATATTCACTTATAAAAAGTCGTTGCTTCATCTTTCTCTCTCTCTCTCTCTCTATATATATATATATAATACCAAAACAGGAACTGAAAGCCATTTACATACAACTAAAGGCTAGAGCCATAAATAAACTCCGACCCCAGACTACTTCCACTTAAAGAGATACCTTACAACCTGCCCTTGTCACCAATACAAGCTCCTTATAAAAAACGAGGCGTCCCTTTGACTAAGACTGCTATCTAACAAATTCAAAGCCACAAATCTAGACAGACATTCCAGAAGGCAATCAGGACCGATGAATATATATATATATATATATATATATATATATATATATATATATATATATATATATATATATATTTATGTGTGTGTGTGTGTGTGTGTGTGTGTGTGTGTGTGTGCTAACAGCTGAACTTTACTATATATTGGTGAGACTTGCACATATTTATGAACATTAGGATCTCCGACATAGCAATTTATCCAATGCATTAATTATACATATTTCAACCCCAACGTCAATCGTAAAAATGATATACTTATTAAAATAGGAAATAACTTACTTAGACAAAAGGTTCTTGAAAGTGCAATTTATTCGATTTTTGCCAAAATGTTAACTTACGCTCTGGATTTATTTTCAAATATCTCCTTTCTCGAAGGAAATACTCTTTTCCCAAGCCAACATACATTACTATATATTTCTTTTTAAATTCAAAACCCTTTAGATATTTAAAATAAATAAATACATAAATAATTTAATAAATGAATAAAATAATAAATACATAAAAAAAATAAATATATAAATAAATTCTTATAAACACAATGTTTGACGCAAGTCAGTCTATTAAACGAATATAATCAAAATGAATTTTTATTTTATTGCACTTGTTCTAGTTTCTATGGCCAGCAAAATAATCACCAATAAACTGAAAATAATATTTCCCCACATTTGAAAGGCCAATAACTATAATACATCAAACCAAGTTGAACTGAAACCGCTATCCTATTTATGTATGAGTCGATAGGAAAACCAGGATGCTGCAAGATATCTTCTTGAGCTGCAAAGCTACGAAGTGTTGAATTTGGCAAATGATGCTACTGACACAACACAAAAATCCAAGCATATTTTCAACAGGCCATAACTCTTGAACTATGACTCAAATGAAGTTTTTATTTTCATGTTTTGCGTTTCTTTAGGGTCGGTATCACATACTATATTTTCATCAAAATCTAAAATGTTAACCATGGAAACAATTTCGGTTGAACTGACACATACATATTACTTCAAACGTTAATATAGTGGGTACTTCTTATTTGAAATAGCCGCCCCATTTTTATCAAACAGTGTACATTACGTCTATCGGCTTGCACATTCGAGAAATCTTAGAAAAGAAAATGTGTCCCCTGCAATTCCAAAAAATGTGATTTATGTACTCAAGTGCGCACAATGCAACAAGTCATATATAGGTATCACCCAAGCTCTAAACAACAGAGTCTCCTTTCACAAAAGCAACATTAAATTACCAGCCAACAAGAAACACTGTGTCACAACACATCCACAAATGCAACGAAGGTAAATTTAAAATTATGCTAATATATCAAACAGACAATTATTCTTACCTACATATACAAGAAAAAAAACTTCATACACAAATTTAAACCAGTGCTAAACAAATCATAACCCCACACCATACACATATAGTAGCCGAACACACTAGTCCGACCACACCCACTATACAAATAGGTATGGAGATTAAAAATATACACACTTACTGGCAAAAACTACACGCACACACGATTCCTATACACCATTCAAAGTGTGTGTGTGTTTGTATATTATATATATATATCCTTGTAATAAAACAATATATATAGAGTAGGAATATGTATGCACATTCTAGCAAAAACACACATACACAATACACAAAAATGGAGATAGATTTGAAAAGATACAAATGTCATAAAAAGATAAGAACAAAGACCTCCTTCCTTTCCCCTTGCTCTGACCGATCCGAATTGTTTTATTACCCATTAAGCTGAGGACCATTTTCTTCACTAGTTCAAGAAGAACCATACACAAAAGACAATGGTTAAACAGAATAAAACATAAGGAAAAAATCCTTTAAATAATGTGGAAATAAACATTCTTCGTCTGCTGAAGGTCACAAGACCCTGAACGTGTGTAGCAAAAAATATGGAAAATAAAGTATAATATATATTTTTTTTAAATCCACTTTATAACTAAAAATGTTTGCTGCTTGCCTTTTCTCTTTATATATATATATATATATATATATATATATATATATATATATATATATATATAAAGCAAAATGTAGGAGAACGAAAGGTAAGATTACAGCGTTCAAAACATTAATTGAAAAACAGTGCTCAATACACAAAGTAGAGCCGTGAATATTTATTTATCTTATGCAGTGTTACATTAGAACATGCATACGTCTAAAAAAAGGTTTTCCCTTTTTTGACGTTGAAACAAAAATGTACAATTTTGTAGTGGTTATATGCATGTTCTAATGTAAGATATATATATATATATATATATATATATATATATATATATATATATATATATATATATATATCATTCACAGACAGTACTGTTTCGCTGTATCACAGCTCCTCAGTGCGACTAGACTTCCGAATGCCTCAAGCCAGGATTGAAAAACAACTAATTTGGTGTCAGCCAGAGCTATCTTCACTCGGTAGAGTTACACAACTAAATCTAGCGTATTGTTTTTACAAATGTAAACAAATGCCCATCAGCCAAAGTGCTCCATTCATTTTACTGAAGAGCTTTGCATTAGTGCAGGTGGCTGTTGTTTATAGAATTAGCTTATCACTCAACAGTGCTCAATTGAAATGTATTTTCAAGAGCTAAATTATGTCATTCACAGACAGTACTGTTTCGCTGTATCACAGCTCCTCAGTGCGACTAGACTTCCGAATGCATATATATATATATATATATATATATATATATATATATATATATATATATATGTGTGTGAGAGAGAGAGAGAGCGAGATTAGAGTATATTAGGGTATTAGAGATATACGGGCGAAAGAAATACATTTGATGAAATAACATATATGCCTGATAAATTTAATCAGACAAAGGTAAAAATGCAGTAAACATATTTACCTGTTCATACTAACAACTGTCAAGCGAACTACAAAATCATATTTGACCTAGGTGATATTTATCCCATTGAAAGTGAAAGTTTGTTGATGTGTTTCATTGCTCAAGCTTCGCGTCATGGGACAGGGAACACCAACCTTAGTGCACTGATGGGAAACGCAACTGCCACATGTATTTGCGATTTCGCTCCCTCCTAAAATATGATTATTTTGTACGTTAGTTTTAAAGAGAAGCTTTTAGTTCAGTACTCAGTAGGCATTGAATGAAAATGATTCTACTAAATTCAAAATAAATTAAAACCTGGCGTACTATTTAACTGGCAGCTGAAAGGTTTTCAATTTTGTCTGAAGTACCTCCAGATCTAATGGTTAGGAATGTGATTCTCAACCAACCTGCCGCGTGTTCCTTTTAAGTGTGCCGCAAAATATTGTCGGGGTATACGCGCGTGCGTGCGTGCGTAGTAATGGTACATAGTTCGTATTTGAATAAATGAATAAGTATTAAACATTTTATCCCATATTAGCTAAAAAGGCTCCATCAGTTTATTGCAATTTTCTACTTCTTATTTATGTGAATTAGTCTTCTTGGCCCTAAATAACATAAAAAAATAAGAAGCACGAAAGGCTACGCTCAACTGAACAAGAGATGAGGTTCTGCTTATCTCACATTCGACCAAACATTGAAGAAATCGTGAAAAAACATCAGGCCTAGGTTTCACACTAAATACGCTGCACAAATAGTTGAATAGAAACATTGAAATGAAGTAAGTTCATATTTGTTTGTGTATTTTTTAAATAATACATGGTTTTATTTCATAACATTTAAATTTATACCCTTTAAAAGTTGTGCTCAGTTTTCCGTGATATTTCCATTTGCTCCTAGGTGTGCCGTTGCTTAAAAAGGTTGAGAAACACTGGGTTAGAAGCAGGGTAGATAGAGCTCTCTAACTGGTTAGTAACCAGACTAGAAGGACAAGTCTGAATTCAAACCCAATTGGGTGTGAGACTAACCACTCCATCCCGTAAAAAAACAAAAAAAACTATCTGTGATGTAAATTACAACGGCAGCATTTAGCAAGGTGGAGTTATGGCAGCACATAAGAAAGTTGAGTCTATAGGGTTAACATACATACATACAAAACTCTTGCCCAAAGCTTTCAGCCTTGTGCCACATCTAAGCTACACTTAGAAAACCATAAATATAAAACTCTAGTAAGTTCGGCAGTTCGGTGTGACATCAACCAAAGATAGAATTACAGAAAAGAGATAACAACGAACTATTCTGAATTATATTTCGATAAGTTATGAAGAAATAGTTATTATTGGCTTGATGCAAAAGTTACCAGTATTTGAAAACGAAATTTTTCTTTCATATAAATCCACAGCGTATTTATTCAGTGTTTTTTTTTTCCTGGCTTTCTATGATTTTTAGCAAAATTCTGAATTTTATCATAAAAGAAGTAACTTTTTCGATATCTTGAGCTTAATAAACTGTTGACCAGACAACAAATGTTGAATAGAGCTAAAGAAATGATAGTGCGAAGACAGCAGGATTAGAAACTGTCCTGCATGTAGAATGTGATTAACGCTAGAAATTACCACATGGTCTGAATCAAATTTATTGTCAACAAGAAAGCTTTGTTCTAAGAGAGGTTGATTTTTGATGACCCCAGTTTGTACTGGGCTCAACCCAAATGATACCAAAATAGACCGTGCGCTTAGTCTTGCAGTGTCTTGGGTGTCAGAAAGGCTAGGTTAACTAACTGGATGACTTGGAAAATTACTTCCCAGGCAACAGGTACAGATTCGCGTCTACACTTGATGTCGGTGGCAGTCAAGTGACGTGCAGAGAATTGGGATGACTGGCCCGACTTGATTGTCTACTCCAAGACTCAAGTAGGGGTGGGGGCTACTTCGGTCTCTCTTATCAAAACACGGACCCACATTCACACCAGCTTGTGGGACTCTAGAGTGCTTGTACAACAAAGTTAACAGAGAGAATTTCAAATTTCAAAAACTAAATTTTTATTTTACTCTTTGATTGGACGCCCTACCGATTTGGATGCCCGGGACCGTCGCACACTCTACCCGCCTTCTGTATGCTAGTGGGGATTGTCCCTGACATGTAATCAGGTGTTCGACCTAGCTGTGTAGTCCTAAACCTTAATGTTTTTCTTTTTCTCATATTCTTTCTCACTCAGTAACCCCCTTGCGCCGTAGCGGCTTTATTGCCTTGCTTGGAGTGAAATTATTTTTTTCTAAATCTATAGAATTTACTTATCATTGTATCTGCCATTACACTATAGTATATTTTCTCAGGTGAGCGCGTAACCGCCGCCCACACCCAATAAAATCAGGGGCTGAACTCATGATTTCCAGGTAACAAGAATCGCTTAATCGACATCGTTATCCACGTGTCTCGTATGGAAATTCAGTCGTAGAAAACTTGGATCCTTAAACACAATATTCACTTTGAATTAGAGTAAATGATTATTATATTACTGGTAATATAACTAGGTGGCGGACATTTTTATTCTAAGGTTTAATGTACTTCCTTTCTTAATTAAAGGCTCACATATTGTGTTCATTTTTATGCTAGGTCTACTGAATTTGTTGTTAAACATATGAATTGATTCCTTCAATCACCTTTCTTCTGCTGTAATCTATTAGTTTAAATTATTATTTATTAACTCCGCTTTGAATATTTTATACATTTGTTTAATTTAAAAATCATCAAATAAAACACAAATCTATGGAGTGGCTTTTGAATCTTGTACTGAGTGAATGTCGTAAAAAAAAAAAAAAAAAGGAAAGATAGAAAAGAACATACCCTGATCATTAGTGAACATCTATGCAGATGATACGTTTTAGAGGTGCACCTCCAAAAATGTAGATGACCAGGAGCTAGCAGCTCATCTCTCCTCTGACCTAGCTCCGGTGGGTCAATGGGGAAAGGACTGGCTAGTAAAATTCAATACGGCCAAAACCAACACCGAGCAGACCCTCTGTAACCATCTACATCGAGTGACTCTTGAACCTCGTAAAAAAGATTCAAAGATTAGACAAAAGAATTTGATAAGATATGAAACAAAGAGCTACTTGAAATACTAGGAAAGCTTGATGAGAAAGATATGTGAGTAATCCATAACCACTACTGGGAACAAACAGCCTGCACGTAGATAAAGAATGAATTCGGTGAAAACACAAAAATAGGAATAAAACAAGGAGGCATTTTCTCCTCGTATTTATTTAACATATACAAGAAAAACAATTCTAAGAGAACTAGATGACCTACCAGGATTTATGATCGGCGGACAAAATCTTAACAACATAAGATATACGAACAACATTGTATTGATGGCAAAGTTAGAAGGACCCCACTCAAAAGTGTCTTAGATAATATAGTAATGGAAAGCAAGAAGAAAGGGCTGTGTTAACTATAAGAAGATAATGCATGGTTGTAAGCAACAGAAATAAACCAGAGTATGAGCTATATATTAGAGACGTTAAAATCAAGTAGATGCATGAATTAAACTATCTGGATAATCTAAAAGATGACAGAAAATTTGAGATAAAAGTCCGAAGGAACAAATGAATAGCAAAAGATACCTTGTAGAAAATAAGTAAATTATTAAAACATCAGAAGATTTAGTTAGAAATAAATAAAATAGTGTTGAACTGCTGTGTAATCTCTAATCTACATAGCAGTAAATGCTTGAAAATCTCAGAGTTGAAGAAGAGACTTGAAGCGACAGAGATGTGAATTTACCGACGAATTCTAAGAAAACCTGGGAAAGTGCATGAGATTTGCAAAAAAGTTTTCAGGAAAATAGGAACAATAAAGAAGCTTATACTTACAATCGAAAAGAGACAGTTAAAATTTGTAGGACACGTAAGGGAAGATGGTTTGGAGAATCTAACACTCACAGGACATAGTGAAAGCAAGAGAAACAGGTGGGGGAACAGCAAGTATCATATTGAACGAGTGTGAATGGATAACAGAACAAAACAATGAGGAATGGTTGACTGATTCGTTTTTTACGGTTTATTAACCCTTTCCAGATTATTTAAAGCCAGAAAATATTTTAGATTTTTTTTTAGATAGTCTTACTAATTAACCCATAGCTGGAGGGAGAAGAAGTGGATTCATACTTTTCTTACGGGTATTTGCGCGTAAGTGAATATAACGAACCCAACGGCTCTATTAACAATTCCGAGCAATTATCCATTACACCCCCTTGCACATTTATACTTACAGCACATAGTATTTCCAAGCGGTCACCCATCTCAGTACTGACCAGGTTCAACGTTGCTCAACTTCGGTGATCGTACACGAACCGGTGTTTCAGCGTGATGTGACCGTAAGCCGAATGACGATGGTAAATAGTCAGAAGTTATTTAAATCTAAAAATGACAGGAAGTTGTGAAGAGCCATGATCGCTCAAGCCCTGAACGGGGATTAGTACATAAACGAAGATAGTTTCCTGCTCATCATCAGCTCACTGTATTACAAGCTAAAGCGTTTGAAATTGTATTTTGGCCATTCATAGAGAGTTGTAAGATAAAACGGGGGAGAGTCATTTTGTTGTGTGCGGCGGCGATGATATCAGATCAGCCTAATTAACACTGGTAGGGAAATAGTTAAGAGAACACTGGGCGGCAGAACAGCCAGGAGAAAAAGACACGGCATCATCGATATACTGATAAGCATAGATCTACTACAGACAAAGAGTGATGGAAAAGGGATAAAGGTTACTTAGAGCAATAAAAGTTAGGAAATTGTAGATCGCCTACATCA
>OZ038498.1:62049832-62062332 GCA_964036315.1 Acanthosepion esculentum | reverse complement strand
CCAAGGAAGATGGACGAAAAAAAAAAACAGCAGCAGCAACGGAATTAAATACTGGATCACAACGGTTAGGGCACGACCAAGAATTCCACACGGGAACACCACACATAGGGGACGAACGCAGCCGAGACACCGGAAGCACAAACACGAACGAACGAATTTCAAAAGACGCTGGGTAACACGAACATAAATCCTCAGTAACACACTGCAATCCAGTTATACGGTCTACACGGCAAGCCGCTTCTTCAGAAAATGTGTCTGCTTTTATGGAGCCTAAAAACTTTAACGGTTGGCTAGCAAAGGAATCATTTTCATAGCAGATACCACTCAGCTCACCGTCCTTACTATCATAGGAAAGCTGGTAGACACTTTCTTTTTTGTAAAATGCAGATGGACTTCTTATAGGCGTCAACATGCCTATGAAATAGAACCCCCCCCCCTAAAAGCCTGCGATTGTAGCATCATCTGCCATGTGGCAAACAACGCACCAATACAGGACATCACGCTATGAGGGAGAGGGGTGCATTGCAGGACACAGGCAATTCACTTGTGCATGTTGTTCAATGAAAACGTAGAATTTACTGAACACTCTTACATCGTTCTGGGAGAGAGAATCCATCTCCCCCCCTCTCTCTCTCTCTCTCTCATGCATTATCTTTAAAATGAAAGAAAAATTTATATCCAATATATTGAGTGACAGTATCCCCTTGGTTTGGTTTGTTTAACGGTATATCAACTTATAGGTCATTTAATACTGAAATTTAATTTTCTTGGGTGCTTTGGTAATTTTTTTAGTATTAAAAACTATTGCTTACATTTTTTTTAACACTATTCAAATCTATTGCTGGAAATTATTATTTTTTTTTTTTTTTTACTATAAAAATATGTTGCTGGTATTTTTACTATAAAAATATGTTTTTATACTTTCTGTTTGGGGGTTCACTATGCTCATAGCTGAGACCCTAACAGGTGCTACCACCTCGAGTCAGTGTGTATCTGGGAGCAACAGCAATTAAGAGGTTGTTCTACGCTCCTCAAAATCTCCCGATCAAAGGCCTTGCTGCCGGATGTAGTTTATCGTCATATCCAGGACGGTAGTATCCACTAGTTTGAGGGCTTGATAATAAAAATAAATTTATTTTAATTAATCTATATATAAAATTTTGTGACTTCCGTTTGTCTGTCCGCCTGTCACACACTCTAAAATAGTGATACATTGACCGATCGAAACCAAATTTGGGGGAGAGGTACAAACAGGTAAGGGGATACAAAGCACACTTGGTTATACTTGGGTGCATAAAAACCGCGAAATGGGGTTTTCGTCAAAGTATTTTCCAAACAACTCAGCTTATTCAAATTTCAACGATTGGTTTGAGAAATTGAACGAATCATAGAGTTTGTAAATCTCGACAAAAATGTTAGCAATAACTTCAACAATATTAAATTTTGTGAGGGTTTCAAAACGCTGATGCGGGTTGCAAAAAAATTTCTAGTGAAATAAAATTTCATTCTAGTATGAAATTACTTGTACTGTAAATAGCAGATACCCTTGGGAAAGGTATAAATCCACTTCTTGTTCCCGCCAGCTATGGGTTAATTAGTAAAACTTTTTTCAGTAAATTATTTTTATCATCTTCAAAAAATTCCTACAACCTAAAAGTATTTGCTGGCTTTGTGAGGGTTTCAAAACGCTGACGCGGGTTGCAAAAAATGTCTAGTGAAATAAAATTTCATTCTAGTATGAAATTACTTGTACTGTAAATAGCAGATACCCTTGGGAAAGGTATAAATCCACTTCTTGTTCCCGCCAGCTATGGGTTAATTAGTAAAACTTTTTTCAGTAAATTATTTTTATCATCTTCAAAAAATTCCTACAATCTAAAAGTATTTGCTGGCTTTGAATAATCTGCCAAAAGATTGATAAGTCGTAAAATAATAAATTAATCAAAATCAATAAACTGTGAATAATATCTATGGGAAACTAAAAGTAGGGACAGATAATTTAAATATTTAATTTTATTTGTTGCTATACTGATAAATATAATAGGTAAATATATAGGTGTTCGCATACCATGTGCTATACAGCATATATTTAATGTCATCTATATAAAGACTTAAGAACATTTTGTGCTTTCGAAAATTTACAAAAAAAAAAAAATGGTTTACAACAAAGATTACTCGATTTGTTCTTATTCTGCTTTTATTTTTATTTTATTTTATTTTTTATTTTTTTTTGTCTGGCATTAATGGCACCAGATTGGCCCTCGCTTCGCTGCAGTGGCTGTGGTAATCACGCGGCACAATTCTCATTCCTGCACTCATTGTCATATGACGTCAATACCTACGTCACAAACAAGAAATATTATTCGTGGTCTATTTACTTTTGAAATTATACGTTATCTCATACATCTGGGGTATGAGTAGAAGACTTAATTCGTCCCCTACGCCGGGACGGTGAGTATCATAATAATGAAAATTAATCATTCTCAAGAAAGAATATATTTCGAAAACCGTGGAGTCAAGTTTGGTAAAGAACCATGGGTTTAAAATAAGATGGACCAGTTTTACTACCGTTAACAAAATACTTTCTACTTACGACAGCCTGTTCTTTTTCCGAGAATGGCTTACAGAAAGAAAGAAAAAAATAATAGTGTAAGTGTATCATTCCAATACTTTTATGTGACTTGCGTTGTGCATTGGTTCAGATCCAGAACGAATATGAATAAATATTTTGCTAAGTTTAGCTTAGTGCAGCACAAAGTGAAGCGCAAGAAAGTTGGTTAACTGTGCGAAACAATTTTTCTCTCCAGAATCTATCTTACATATCTATAAGTCTACTATTCGTCCATGCTTAGAATATTGCCGCCGCATATAGTCCGGTGTCCCTGCTATTTACTTTGAGCACTTTGATAAAATCCAAAGAAGAATCAGCAATATTATTGGTCCTAATCTGACGGCTCGGCTTTAGTCACTTTCCTACCGCCGTAAAGGTTGCCTCTCTGTGTCTTTTCTATAAATACTTTCATGGTAATTGTTCGGATGAGCTCTTCGCTATGATACCCCCTTCGGCCTTGTGCCACATTTCTGTGTATTAAACAGAATAAATATCGCTCTTCGCTATGATACCTAGACATTTTGAATTTAAGCGCAGTGCTAGACTGGCGTCGAGATCTCATCAATTTACAGTTAAGTTGGCGAGATGTAACCGAAAATTCTATGCTAACGGTTTCCTTTCTAGAACTTCTCGCTTATGGAACTCTCTTCTGGCTACATGTTTTCCAGCCAACTTTAATCCTCAAAAAATTTAAATGCAATGTCAATTGCTATCTACTGTTCTCCAGATTACTCTTTTCTCCTTCCGCTCATTATTAATGTTTCTGTTAATAATTCTTCTACACCCGATAGCCCCTTGTGTTTTAGTGGCTTTATTGCCTTGAATATGCTGATACCGATTATTAAAAAAAAGTGAGATTAGGACAGTAAGAATATACTGCACTATTTTATTCTTTGACGGTAACCAGAAAATAGACTGCTGAATATTTTTCAGTGAAATGAGATAATTTTTAATAAAAATATTTAACAGTTCAGATTATTGTATGTGTTAAAATTTAAAAAAAAAAATAACATGATTTTATTACAAAATATACTATTTTACCAAGTACAGAATAAAATGACTCCCTAAAAATAAAAAAAATTGAAGGAAAAAAATGTCTTTTAAGATTAAATTTATTTGTGACTCCGTCCGTTTCCATCCACACCTCCACTTCTCTTCATTCGTTCCCATATAAAATGCCGACTTACCTGTCCGCACATCGACTTGCCTTCATGCGTTCCTGTCCGCACATCGACTTGCCTCTGTCCATTTCCATCTTCACATATACTTGTCTAAATTGAATTAATATATAAACATGTACTAATTTAGACTAGGTTCATATCTAAAACCTTTGTAAATTTATTAATTATTTAAAACCAATTTCGTCGTCGTAATATTTTCATACTAATAATTCCACACAACCACTCGTCTCCATCCGTTCCCATCCACACGCCCACTTGTTTCCATTCGTTCCCATATACATGTCGACTTGCCTGTACACACATAGACATAGATCTACTCGTTTCTATCTTCACATCTACTTGTCGAAGTTGAATTAATATATAACCATTTACTTGTTTAAACCAGCTGCATATCTAAATATCTAACATCTTTTTAAAATTGTGTAACGATCCAAATTATTTAAAATCAATTTCGTCGTTATAACATTTTCATACAAATGTTGTTTTTTTTTACAAATATCTTGAAAAAAAATTCATTTTAACTGAAAATCAAATTATAGCGACAAAAAAATTTACCCTATTTTCAACAGGTGTTGTGAGTTTCTTCAGATTTTCTCTCCATTAAGAATTTATGTTCACTGACAAAATATTTTTACAATCTAATTGTTAAAACCTATACATTTTTTAATCATTTCACCCCAAGCAAGGCAATAAAGCCACTAAGACGCAAGTGGATTAGTGAATGGTAGAGGATATGAGGAAAAAAATTACTATTAAGGAGGGAGAACAATAATAGAACAGGAATTAAGACAGAAGATAACGATCAACACTGCATTTAAATTTGTGATGATCAAAGTTGACTGGTAAGCAAGAAGCTGGAACAGAGTTCCACAAGCGAAAAGTGCGATAAAAGAAACTGTTAGTATATAACTTACGGTTATATGGCATATCTAGTCATTTCAACTGCAAAATGATGATCTTGCCGCCACTAATACTGCGCTTAAATTCATAAAACCTAGATGTTATAGAAGAAAGTTCATCAAAATAATTACCATGAAAAGCACAGGGAAGTTACATTAAATTGATTGAAGCAGAGATGCCAGGTCAGAACCATTAACATTGCCGATTCTTTGGATTTTATCAGGAATCTCTAAATATATAGCAGAAGCACCAGACCGGATGTGGCAGCAATATTCAAAGCAAGGACCAATGGTAGACTTATAAATATGTAAGAGACTCTGGCAAGAAAAATTGCCTAGTATGAGATAGTAAACTAACTTTACTAGCAGCATGCATAGCAATTGATTCAATATAATCTTTACACTTCTTGTCAATGGAAAACGTTAGTCCGAGAAGGCGCAACGAGTCACTCTCCTGGAGATAATCTTTTCCTTTCATGTCATAAATAAATAAATATATAACGCAAATATGTGGCAGCAAAATTCTAAGCCTATCGACCGCAAAAAAAATAGACGACCTTTTCTCGCAGCCGACCTAGCAATTGATTCAATATAATCTTTTCACTTCATGTCAGTGGAAAATTCTAGTCCGAGTAAGCGCAACGAGACACTCTCCTGGAGATAATCTTTTCACTTCATGTCATGTCCCTAAATATATAACGCAAATATGTGGCAGCAAAATTCTGAGCCTGTCGACCGCAAAAAAAAAAAAATAGACGCAGCCTACCTAGCAATTGATTCAATATAATCTTTTCACTTCATGTCAGCGGAAAACGTTAGTCCGAGAAAGGCGCAATGATTGACTCTCCTGGAGGTTAACATTGCCCATACTGGTGGAAGGCACAAAAAAATTCTCTCAGACAATTAACAGAAAAAAAATTCTATAATGTTCCATTATTTACATATTTTGTTGACTTTTTTTACGTTCTTTTCACATCTCTATTTGGAAGGCAGTCGTTTGTAGAATTTTTCCCGGCGCGTCCCGAGGAATAATCGAGAAATAATAGTCCGCCATTGTTTTACCTCTGTTCTTGGTACCACCTTTCCATTTCGTTGATAAATAGATGAAATCTTTTATCCTCTTCTTCAATCAACTCTTCAAGTTTTTCAAGAAAGTTTCGAAATTCCAATTTAAAAATTAAGTTTTAAGAAACATGTTGCAACATATTCCTCACGATTTGTTTGTAATTTGAATCTTTATTATTACTATTAATATTATCTAAGAATTTAGAAATTAATACTTTGAATGATACCCAAGCCTCTCGTTCCAGACTGTTCTCCGTGCTATCAAATTCTGGGTCACCCATCTAGGTACTCGACGTTGCTTAACTTCTGTGATCGTACGGGCAACAGAAAATATCAAAGTTTTCCTTTTTTCATTTTCTGATGTATTCTAATATTTAATGAATAAATAAGCTCCTTACGAGTTACACGAATGCAAAATACCCGTGGAATCAAATTGAAAGAAAGCGCAAGTCAAAACACGAAAGTTTTGTACAAATGCATAAAATACGTTCTATCTTTGAACAGGAACTTAATCTAAATATGCAGCGATAACTGCAGAACATTCCTAGCTTCAGCATATTAGATTTAACTTGTAGTACCCATGGAAATTTTATTGATTGATTTGTTTTTTACGGTTTGTCAACCCCTTGCAGGTTATTTAAAGCCAGAAAAAAATTTTTAGATTGTAAGAATTTTTTTGGGGGGGTGGGGGAGATAATAATGATTTAGTGACACAAATCTTACTAATTAACCCATAGCTGGAAGGAGAAGATGTGGATTCATACCAAGAGTATTTGCGCGTAAGTGAATATAATGAACCCGACTTGAAATGGAACTCGGCTCTTCGATTAACAATTCCGAGCCATTATCCATTACACCACACGCACATCCAAGAAGCACCTAGTATTCACAAGCGGTCACCCATCTAGGTACTCGACGTTGCTTAACTTCTGTGATCGTACGGGCAACAGAAAATATCAAAGTTTTCCTTTTTTCATTTTCTGATGTATTCTAATATTTAATGAATAAATAAGCTCCTTACGAGTTACACGAATGCAAAATACCCGTGGAAATTGTCCCATTCCATCGTTATATATTTGAGCTTAACTGCTTTAACCAAATATTGCAATAACAACCGTAAGTATAAATGCAGGTGATTATTTGAAGTAAGAGGATAAAAATGAAAAGATTTTGCACGCCATGTTAAACACACGAGAGTGCTATGTTATCGCCTTCTCTATCTCTTTCATTCTTTCCTCCACTGAAACCAAACATCGTCTCTGATGTAGGTTTTCCGTCTTTCCTCGCGATCAAAACGGAATGGTTCATTATTTATGAAGTATCTAACAGAGCGTAAAGTATGTGCTGACTAACCAACAAAGGAACAGAGTTATAACATGATGATCTAAATGGCACCAACCAGTACAGACTTTCTATCTATTCATTCCTTCTGAGATCAATATAAATCATTGGTTCCGCTGAGAGATAAAACTGCTTTTGTATATCTTGGCTGTTGACGAAACAAAATACACAGAACCCTTACATTTCCCACATATTTGTCAGTGTTCATTATAGCTGATTTTCTGAAGAACATTTGCCAAATTCTGGTATGTTTATTTTAAATATGTAATGTTGTATTAGTAATGTTTGATAAGTATATGACGTTATATTTTTCCTACGTAAAATTATTTTTATACGCTTCGAAACTCCGTTAAAGTCGCTGGAATTGAGTGACATGTGGCTTTGGGTCTTTCATCGAACGTTCGATCTTCTTGCCAACAAGGTCGTGTATACGCTTTTGAACTCTATCAAGACAGGCATGTGCGGATTGGGCAGTTCCAGCACAGATATGGCAGCAATACTCCATTTTTGGTCTGATCTGGCTCTTGTAAAGATAGAGTATAGGAGAGAGTCAGATACTTACTGGGGCGGTACAATGAACCGACCATTTTTAGCATCTTTAGCAATAAAACGGATATATGAGTTCCACTTGAGTTCTTGGGAGAGTTTTAGTCCCAAGAAACATTCAAGGCGATAAGCTGCCTTGAGAGAAGACCCATCCATCACGATAGGTGAAAGTTCAGGGTCTGCTAGGTGTTGATGTATTGATTAATTGATTTGTTTGTTTAATAGCATACCAACATCTTATGGGTCATTTAATGCCGAAAAATAACTTTCTTGGGAGCTTTGAAATAATAAAAATATGATATATGTTATTCTACTTTCACAACTGAACGTATGGTAGATTGTACTCAGCTTTTGTGCATATACACAATTAATAGAGGCAGTGATATGTGTTTTATGTTGTAGTTTTGTTGAAGTTATATTTTGGAATTCAGTTTGATTTCTTTAGGAAATTGGAGGGTATTATATGGATTAATGTCACGAAGGAGTGCTTTCATGTTGGTTGCTTGATTTTGTTTAGCGGCACATCAACCTCTATGGGTTATTTAATGCAGAAATCTAAATATTTTGAACACAATTTTATGGCTTCAAGTAAATATATTTTGAACGGAATTGTATGCCTTCAACTACAAATAAAATGTATTGTTGGTAATTTTTCTTTTAAAAAACCGTATTGCCGGTATTTTTTAATATAAAAATGTATTTTTATACTTTGATATTGCTTTGACACCAGTTTGGGGGGGGGGGTCACTATTTGCCCATATCTTGGACCCGAATAGGATCTACTAACCTGGGTCTAAGTTGACCTAGGAACAACAGCAATTAAGAGGTGGTTCCATGCTTCTCAAAAATTACAATTTCCCGATCAGAGGGCCTTGCTGCTGAATGTAGTTTATCGTCATACCCAGGACTGGTGGTGGTGGAACGTTATTAGTTTGGTTTTGGCCATATTGAATTTTACAAGCCAGTCATTTCCCAAATGTGTCGCCTGGGAAAGGTCAGAAGAGAGATAATATGTTAGGTTCTGATCTTCCAGGTCTCTGCAGGTGCACCTATAAAATGTTGTATCATCCACATAGATACTCACTAATGATCAAGATATGCTCTTTTCTTTTTTTGTACAAGGCTCAAGAGTCCTTCGAGGTAGAGGGTTACAGAGTAAGAAAGTTTATAAAGCTATATGAGGAAGATAACCTGTTCAAATCTAGGGTCAACCGCTAAGATTGTAGTGATCATCCTCTTTGGAGTCGGTTCCACAAAGTAGCAGTTCGTGGTAAGAAGCTCGGATGGAACTTACATTTCACCAATGGAATGCGAAGGAAATGGGGGTGGCCCGCTACAATGTGCGTGGCATGACAAGTCTTAGCTGTGCACGTTCGAACTGATCGAACTATGGAATGTAGTTCGTCTGAACATTTTCCATGGGAATAGCGATAGAGCAGCGAGAGGTTTGCTTAGGCAAATCATTAATATATCCGAAAGTCTTGTCACCCTACATAATAAAAGTTTCTGTTTCAACGCACTGTGGGATATTATAAAAGAGAGCGTTTCGCATAAAATATCACACGGGACATGGCGCCGCATCATTTTGCGCCAGGTAAATGATAGTGTTCATACAAACTTTCTCGATGTGTGACAGCATCAATGAAAGTGAATAAACTGAATCCAGTACATGTGTTTTGTATTACTGTATTGTTATATTGTTCTCATTACATATTGGTAGAGGGTGACAAGTCTTTCAGACCATCCTGTACATTAAGGAAGAAGGTAGGACCATTACGTAAGGTTTTTATATTGTAGACTGAAGTCGAAGTTTCGTTTTATATTCATTTGGCACGTTCATGTCTAAGATGCATGACATTCGTATTTCTTTAGTGGCGTGTTGGTGTTATGCACGTTTGCTAAGAAACGGGAAGGTGTACAATATCAGGTAAATGTCATTGCTTTAAATAAATAACTCAGAGCAATAGAACATTTCGGGCTGGGTAATGCACGTACACAAATCTGTTAAATGTACTTGCTAGGTAGGCAACAAGGTGAGTTAATAACATTTACTGTCTCTGTTTACAAGCAGTCAATGAGATGATTGATAAAAGAATGGGGTGTTTCAACCACTTGGAAAACTGATGAAGACATATTTCGCGAAAAATGTCTGTTCTTAAGTTTTTTTTTTTCTTATTCAGAATCATATAATACTGTAAAGCATATGCGACCTTTCATCTGATATATATTTATATATTATATTTAATATTACAGTTATTATTGAATTAGTGTAGATGCAAGTGTTAACTTATAGCCACTGTCTTTCTGGCACTTTTTCATCGTTGAGACAGCTTGTGTTGAGTTTCCCGTTTCGTCTGTCTAAACAAAAATTGGGAAAGGCTCAGTGTCCGTTCAACAAAGGAACGACAGAAGAAATATCGTGATTCATTTCTTACTGTCGACTCTCGCACTGCATCTCTGGCCATCTCTACATCACGTAAGCTGTCTTGTCCCCAACCAAAAGATACCTTCTTTCTCTCCGTTTTAAAGTGCGGCCTGACTATATAAGCCCACAATCGGAATGCCCTACACTCCGGCCGCTGAGCACTTGATCTCAAATGTTCATTTATTTAATTTAGTTTATTTCCTTTTTCTCTACTTGTACACTGAGAGTGGTTGCTTTGAAGATCTCATTTTTATTTTACTTCTGGATGTTATTAAACCAGACCCAGATAAAATCATTTAGAGCCCACATAGCTACGTGTTTATCTTGAGCCAATCGAGTGGCGACACGTTGTGTCACACAAATAGTGACAGTCTGTGAATTCATTTCGGGATGTAACTTTTGGACTATTTAATGGGCTTTATAAACCATACACTAAACATTTATACAACCATAGATACATCAGCAAACAATCTAACCACCATCCTAGAATACAATATAGTTTACATGAATCTGTCTAATTTAGATTGTCAAAATATCCTTATTCAGGGAGTGGGACAAACATAAATGCAAATATGTAGAAGCACTAGAACGCAGTAACCATAAAATTAACCTCGAATTCTCAGCCAATAGCAATAATGATGTCAACAAAGCTAAACGTGGTAAAGGCAATATAATACGGTTATAACCCGCTCTTCAGCCAAAATGTTAAAACTAATATTGGAAAAATTTTCTTGAATTTAATTCATAAACACTTAAGTCATTCCCCAATGCTAAATAAGATTTTCAACAAAAACAACGTCAAAGTTAGCTACAGTTGTCCCAAAAACATCGACCAGTACATATCACAGCACAATTGTTCCATTCTAAACAAACACTTCAACAACCTAGAAACCAGCAACATCCCCGCAACTAAGGAATGCAACTGCCGAAAAAACAAACCCTGCCCATTAAACGGCAGATTTATGACTAAATTGTTAGACTATATATCTGAAATCAAATATGACGATGAGGTCAACTTTTGTGTGGGCTCTACGGAAAACCACTGGAAATCGCGGGTCTACCGCCACCAAATGACATTAGGCAATATCAAATATTCTAACAGGGCTGACCTCTTTAAATTTTTCTGGAAACTGAAAAGCGAGATTAAAAACACAACCATCATCTGGGAATGTGTAACGAAAGCTAAACCCTTCAGCGGGAAAGGCGATAAATGTAACTTATGTTTTTTGAAAAATTAATGTTCCTAAAAATATGAACAATATAAATATCTTAAACAAGAGAAGTGAGATAGTGCGCACTTGCTTGCATAGCACCAAATTTCTACTCAAGCACGTTGACTCAGATCAATATATATTAGGTTGGTGCAAAAATAATGTCGTTTTTTGACGTACAAATTCATGTGAGAAAACAACATTATTTTTGCACCAACCTAATAGTTTAGCCAGGGACCGCATATATTAGTATTGATATTATTTATAAATAATTTTACTCTCTTTACTATATAACTTTTGTTACTGTTATTAGACTGTAGTGCATTTAAAATTTCTGCTGACTTATTTTCATTATTCTTATTTTTACTATATAACCATTATTATTATTGTCTTTATCTTACTTGTATCAGCAACATGTTTTTATCATTATCATTATTTGTTTATATATATATATATATATATATATATGTATGTATATATATATAAAATTATTCGTACACATACAATTTTTTTATTTATTGTTTTTCCAACTAATGAACACACATACTTTTCATATAATTAACTGTACACAGATTCATACAGATGTATAAAAAACAGAAAAAAATTGATTTAATAGAAATAAATCCCATTTATCCATTTTAATGGTTGAAAAAAGTATTCATACAATACAAAAAAGAATACGTAATCTTCATTTAATACTTTGTAGAATAGCCATTTTATATTTAGATAAATGGGCTTAACCACAAATTTAACGACATAGGTAGAATAATTATATGACCCCATAAATCAAGTCCTACCCACATTTCTCATTCACACATGACAGACATACTTGCAGAGATGTTGAGGTCTCACACCTATACGCACACTCATGCCAATATAAAGACTTACACATATACACACACCCGAAGAATTAAAAGATAACATACACTTAACACACGCCCCACTCCTAGTAACCAATAAAACTGTCAAAAAGATCAAGAAAGAAATCCTGCGACTAATGAATCTCCCCAGCCTCTATCTTAAAATCAACTTGAAAGATGCCGTTTCACCAACACAAGGACCGACTAAAATTAACGATAAAAAACAAAACAAATGAAAACTACATATAAAGATATTTTTCTTCAGAAACAGTCATTCACTCCTGTAGTTCACTGCTGCTAACAAACATTTTTTTTTATCCTGATGATGGCCATGCTAGCTGAAACTAGCCGAGGAACCTAA
>OZ038498.1:62017332-62037332 GCA_964036315.1 Acanthosepion esculentum | reverse complement strand
ACTATCTCTCTCATTCCGTTCTGCCATCCATTTACAAAATCTCGTTAGATAAGTTATTCGAGGTTTCCTGTTTTGAGTGTCAAATTTTCCAAGCCTTCTTTCTTCATTATGTGTCATAGGAATTGTTACTGCTTCTTTCTAATTCTAAGTAGAAATGTCCTTTTTGTTTCTATTTTCCTAAAAACCTTCGTTGTTTACATGCTCTATCCATGGCATTCTCAGCTTCCTTCTGTAGACTCACATCTCTGTTGCTTCAAATCCTTCATCTGACAGGAAATTGTCCAGCAATTATTGCCATATAAAACGACTCCCATAACATAGCAGTTCGCCAATCGTCTGAATCTTTTTGTTTCTTAATACATTCCATAGCTTTTGGAAAGCATCTTTTGCTATTTCAATGAGTCATTGGATCTCTGTGTCCCATTTTCCGTCATCAGTTAAAAAAAAAAAAAAAAAAAAAAAAAAGAACACTTCGCAGGTATTTTTAACATTTTGTACTTATTGACATCATTTCGTCGCTGGCATAAATAAAACGGGACTGAGCAGGTCTATATAAGAACTAAACGTGATATTCCTAGACATGGGCAGTGGAAAAAGAACAATCTACCCACGAAGATTAAATAAAGAGTTTCGTTAGAAATTCCCCTGTAAGTTAACCGGATTGTTAAAGCACCTGATGAAAGTCGAAGGACACAACGTTGTATAAAAAAAAAAAAAAAAGTGTAACCCGGATATAAGAGAGTTGTCGGGACCGGAGAAGAAGTCTCTTATATCCGGGTTTGGTCTATTATATATACATTAACACAGGCTCTAATTTGGGACCAGAGAAAATCTCTCTTATATCAGGGTCTCTTATATGCGGGTTACACTGTATTTATTTTTAAAAAATTAGTTTTCTCTGCAGGTCTGCTTTAGATTCGAATTAAAAGAATGAAGTAGAGTGTTGTTTATTTTTTTCCACATTTCACTACTCACTTCGTGGGCAAGATAAGATAAACTTTTCTTCATGTTTTTAATCTGCGTGCAAAAATTAATTAAGGTCAGTTACAAAGTATTTTATTCGTATGATATTTTACTTATCCGTTTTGCATTCAGGCATGTTCAGTTAGATTTTTTACAACATGGAAACAGGTTAACAGGAAAGATGCACTTATGATAAAGTTGCAAACAATGCTTGAATTCAGGTTAAAACTATACAGGGATGTACTATTGTAAATCGTCCTGGGTATGACGTTAAATTACATCCGGCAGCAAGGCCTCTGATCGGGAGATTTCGAGGGGTGTGGAACCACCACTTAATTGCTGTTGTTCCCAGAGTAGTAGTACCTGTTAGGGTCCTAACTATGGGCAAACAGTGGACCCCGAAACTGTGATCAAATACTATGAAAGTGTAGAAATACATTTTTATTGTGAAGGTGCCAGCAATACAGTTTCACGGTAAAACAAAAAATAAATAAATAAATAAAAAATAAAAAATTACGAGCAATACGTTTTTGTAAAGAAATCAAGATATTACTAGCAATAAATCTTTGTAAAAGAAATTCCTAATGCTCCGAAGAAAATTAAATTTGGACATTAAATGACCCATAAGGTGTTGATATATCATTAAGCAAACAAACGAACAATCGATTATAAAACGTCCGTTAGCTGCAAACAGTTAACCCCAAATAAATTAATAAAGCGTCTTATCAATAACAAATTTACACACCATAGGCACAAAAAGTGAAATTGGCGAGCCGGGTTCAAATTCCCACCTAGTGTGTTGCGTTCACTTTCGCACTAATGCTCTTGTGAAAGGCATGAATTTATACCCCCCCCCCCTAGCTATAGGTTACATAACAGAGTAGACAGAGTTGTCTAGACTTGGCTGACAGCCAACATAGAACAACACTGGCTTTAAAACCTCTGCACTATCTTTCCGGAGAATTCATGGTAATTCACAGATAATCAAAAGGAACCCGTGGAGAGCCATAATCGCCTTCATCCTGAAGCGACATGACGCTAAACAAATAAAAAAAAAATACATTTTAAAAAGTAACATAATATCGAATTTATAGTAATGAATTAAATATTTTCATAAGCAAAATTTTAGCTTTTACATTTTTAAATTTATATCCGGCTTTTAGATATACACAAAGATTCTGTCATCTTCACTGTATATTTCAAATTATTTCACTGCAGAAATTCACTGGGAATTATTTCAATATTACCTATTTATACAGCCATGATCCCAAACGCAGAATGAATTAATAAATATATCGAAACATTTATTAACTATAATGATTACAGAGACAGTGATACCTCCATCTATGAGTTAAATAGTAGTGTAGACTTGGTTCTCTTGCCTTGAGGAGGGGGACAGCTAGTTTCGGAGAAAGACTAGCCTGAATTCAAAACCGTAGAGAGAAAGTAACGGAAAACGACCCCATCTTTCTTAAGCCATGATCTTCTTACTTCACATATTAAAAAAATTGAATTTTTCTAGACAGCTAATGTCTCAGGTCCTGGAATGACAGAGAAAAAATAGAATACAAATAAAAAATTAATCAATAATATTATTAACGCCAAACTTTTATGTGCCGCGTCTCTTCGGGGCGTGGGCGATCACGGTCCTCCACAATTTCCTTAACCATGTAACTCTAAACAATTTTTGAACGTTTAATATCCCTGTTTGTCCCCGCTAATATGTTAGTGAATTTATAAAACACGTGGGTTACAGCTTTCCTTAGTGAATGACGAGAAGAAATAGATACATTTGTTTACAATTTAGAGGCGGGTGTGAATTTAAAACCTAAATAGGACAACGAAAGGGCAAACAGTTTGACGTAGTCGTACGTAATGTTATTTGTTTAGAATTAAACAAAACAAAAAAATTTTTTTCCCCCCTTCGTGTTTCTATTTAAAGTTGTTTACTGTCAGAGGAAAATAAAGTATTTCATATTGTGGGTAACAGATTTCTGACTTTTCGTTGTTCATTCATTCATGTGGGGATTGGTAGTTCTTGAAGTTGTAGTAGTAGTAAAAACTGTTACGTTGTTTACACTAGCTGGAAGCTAAGTTAGAAAGACATGCGCACTCAGTGTGTTCTCTATAGTCTCTGTCTTGTTGTTATGTGTAGTGTCTCCTCAGGACGTAGGCAATCATGGCTCTCCACAACTTCCTGGCCCTGGTAGCTCTTAATAAATGTTGTCTTTTTGTTATTTTTCCTAAATCCTTTTCTGGCATCCATTTCCTCAAGCTCACTAAGTATGTTATGCGTTGTTTTCCTCTGTCTCTCTTGCCTTCAATCTGTCCTGTGAGTATCAGATTTTTCAAAGCCTCTTTCCTCATTATGTGCCCCAGAAATTTCAACTGTCTCTTCCCGATGTTGAGTATAACTGTCCTTTTGGTTTCCATTTTCTCTAAAACTTCGTCGTGGCTCACAAGTTCGGTTCATAGTATTCCCAGCATCCTTCTGTAGAACCACATCTCTGTTGCTTCAAGTTTCTTCTTCATCTTAGAGGAGATTGTCCAGCACTCACTGCCATACAGGACAGATATCATACAGTTTAGTACTCACTTCCTTATTTCTAGCGAAGTTTTTCTATTTCTTAGTACAAGGCTTAGCTTTTGGAATGCATCTTTGGCTAACCCAATACGCCTTCTGTTTTCAGTGCCACACTTTCCGTCCTCTATTTAAACAGTCCCCAGCGGAGTGACAGAGAGCGTCTCTCCATGCAAATATATATATTTTTTTTTTTTTGGTCTTTGGTTCCATAAACTTACTTTCAACTTGACCGTGTGCCATATTCTGTTCAAAGAAACGTGCGGATCAGTGACGTGCAGAGGTTTGGTGATGCCTGGGAACAACTCCGAAATTGTATGCCCCTAAGACTCAAGTAGGAGGAGGGCTATAAGGCTTAGTACTTAGAAATGTTAAAAAGGAAGACATTTTAAATATGTAAAAACAAAAGAAACATGAAATAAACACTTTATTCACTTTGATTGGATGCCCGGGGCAGTCGCACCCTCTGCACCCCACTGGTGCGGATAAATATATATTCGCAACTCACTCTAACGGTCTGTTAATATTATCATGCAATACGTGTAAAAATCCGCATATAAATATACACGTAAAGACAATATAAATAAAAGGGGGAAAAAAAACCTAAGAGGAAAACCTTTTATGCCAACGCGTTTCGTTCCTTCAGGAATGCAAGTGCAGAAATCTTACTTCGTCATCTGTATTTATACACAGAAATAACGCGAAGAAAAATAAAATAAGGTTACGTTTTCAAATTTTGAATTAGACCACCATCATCAGAGCTGTTTTGACTTGAAGGCACACTGCAAATCAATGTGATTTCTCATCTTCAGTAATTTTGTAAGATAGCACAGGACAATGTGGGTTTGGAAGTGACAGATCTGTCACTTCCAAATCCACATTGTCCTGTACTATCTCGCGAAAATATTGCAGTATCTTCCAAGCTCTTTACGGGAATGGTGAAATTTTATTGACACTTCTTTTAATATTGTCCAATGTGAATTGTATGGCTATTCGCGGTCTCCACCGAACGTTTTCTACATTGCTCTTTTCATAATAAAACATCATAGCGTTATGAGAAACAGTTTCTACATCAAGTCACAGCACATGTCCAAATAGTTTCCAGCGTATTCGGGGAATGAAAAGTGAATTAGATAATGCACTAAAATATTCTAAAAACTTAATGTATAAAGGAAAGATAAACTATGCAGGACACTATGTGACGTATTTTTTCGGCCATTAAACGAAATTAAGCTAATGCTATTGTTGCTGATTTTTTCCAGAATTAATTTATTTTTATACATTTAATTGTTTATTTACTTTTAAAAGGCCATGAATTAATCGTCTTCTTTCAAGTGCTTAAAAAATTGTGGTCATACATAAATATGTGAAAAGAGCATTTCTTGTAAGAAAAACATTTGAAAAAAAATTCAAGGCGTAAGTTAATATTTTTGCAAATATCAATAAATGCACTTTCAAGAACTTTTCGTGTAAGTTACCCTCTCTTAATTCGTACCGCATTTTTAGATCAAAATTATATATCACGGCTTGTTCATATATAAACGATCAAATTGTCTAGAGTCTGTTGATATAGATATATAGAGTTTTGATTAGAGGTGGAAGAAATAATTCCTTACCGTAAAAAACCCCCCAAAAAAAACAATGAATCCAGCATCCAAGCAATAAACATTTGCATGTGATTTTAACCCATTCCTCTTTAACTATAAAGTTGATTTAATAAACCCGTTGTCAGAAAACGTTCATTATGAACGAAACGCGCCACAATACAGTTTTCTGTCTTGTAATTTATTTAATAAAAGAATTCTTCAATATGAAATGTTATTGATCAAAATAATCTTTCATTTGCTTCTACCATTGTGGGGGGGGGTATTAAAAACAAAACACTATATCATAGAGTTGGAATTCCAGTCGAATCCATTACATTCACTTACGTACTAATAACCTTGGGAAAGGTATGAATCCTCTTCTTCTCCCCCTAGCTATGGGTAAGTAGCAGGACAGACCGAGTTCTATAGCCTTGGTCTACAGCAGAAAGAAATGGTAACCTACTGCGGGAAAAATCTGCCTCGTCAGTCATGTATCTTTCGATACATGATCGCCTAAGCGTGTACCACGCATGGCACATATCTGACTGACCGATGGCCTTTTGTGACTTTTGAAGGTATTTGTATTTCCTTCTCGGTGTCTGAACCAAGATAAAAACCAGCATTTCGAATATTAATTCTCAAGGAAATCATATTTCCTCTCCTTGGAAGACGGACACAAGACGAACTTCCTATCCACTCCAATTTGGCCTTGAGCTTGCCTAATTTAAGATAGGAAATGCCGTTTCGTTGTTATGGTTGACCAACCGATTTCAGTTGTTCTCATCCGGGAATATAGGAATAATTAGCAAGATATGACAGTGTACCAAACTGGGTACATATTTAATTGGTATTTGCTGTCAGATGATTATTTGAATCTAGAAAATTGGAAAATCTGGAGAATTGAATCGTGCATTGGTTCCTTTATATATATATATATATATATATATATATATATACGAGAAAATGCCTTGGCATTTTCTAATCGGGTTGGGGGCAATGAGTTTGTGAGGAAAAGGGTTAAAGTTTTGTGGGACACTAGGAGCCTCTTCGTGCCACTGTCAAACGGGAAAAAAATGGCGTGGTTTCGACGCATTACAAGGCACGACAGCCTGTGCAAGACCATCATGCAAGGCACCGTTGAATGTGGACGTAGGAGAGGACACCAACGCAAAAACTGGTTGGACAATGTCAAAAAAATGGACAGGTGTGACTGTACCAGAATTGATGATGGATGCCGTTGATAGACCGTTGTGGAAAAGAGTTAGTGTGGCTTCTGCATTCGGATCTGCCCTACGATTACAAAAGTCAAGGGGAATGTTGACATATATATATATATATATATATAACATTGAACGCTCTTTGTGAGTCAGTTTTAAAATTTAATATTTAAAATTCTATATTGTGCTAATAGGACTCTCTTGGATTATATCAACGGATTACTACCTGTGTGTGTGTGTGTATATATATATATATATATATATATATGTGTGTGTGTGTGTGATAAAACATAGTTTTATGGTATACTACATTTATGAATAAAAGTGCTCAACATCAGTGATAGAGCGTATGTAATTATGCAATCGGACACTGTTGTCACTCGGTGTTGACCAAACGTCTGTTTCATGCTAGAACGCAATCTTCGGGTTATAGCCTCAAGATTACATTCAAGCCGATTGCATTCAATCTTTTTTTTTTTTTTATCAAAAGTGTCCACTTGTGCATCTAACACAGAGCGTTAAATCCTATGTTTTTTATTCGGTTGAGTTATGTCGGATATTCACGTGTCTATCATGCCAACCGTCACGTTCATGAATCAAGGTCAGAAGGTCAATAGAGAGGAATTCTGTGTCATCACATAGCTAGTCAATATAGGTTGTTAATGGGTGACCAACTCGTTTTGCTCCATGGTTGGGTGTCCAGAGCAGTGAGATCACTTGCGTGTTCTTATTGTTTAAAAGCTAACAAGACGCATGTATTACTGGAGTTTAATACGTTTGTTAAAGTGTTCAATACAGAAAAATAGTGTAACAATAGTTAGGGTAAAGAAAAATTCAAAAATTATTTTTCTGACATTCGCAGATATATTGACGAGCGGTATATCTGTGAAACTTAAAGTCGGAAAGATAAGTCTTTTGAACTTTTCTTTATCTATTTCACATCATACAAAATAGGTCAGAGGCACAAGCTATATGGGAAATGTGGGACCCATTTCAAACAACTCATTAAATATCTATATAATCAACGCTAAACACATATGATTGGTACATAAGTAGAATAGTAAATACGAGAAAACGGATACAACCATATAACCGAAAGTTCTGGAACAAATAAGGAATGGAGAATTTAATACTGACAAAGCATACTGGAGGTGCGAGAAGCGGAGTAAACAGCGAGTAATATATGGCAAAACAAGGAGATAGAAAGATGTAAAATGGAGGGAAGAGTTACTCTCAGTAGCAAATAACAGGAGGTTACGGAAAACTATGACTGTCTACGTACTGAAAGGACATGGCACATAAAAGAAAGTGGGTGTGCTGTTGGTGTAATAGCGGTTCGGAATTAGAAATAGGAGAACCGATTTCGAATTACAGTTGAGCTCGTTACAATCACGAGCCTGCAAATACACTTGGGAAAAGTTATGAACCCATCTTCACTCCATCTATAGGTTAAAGAGTTTGTTTCTGGAAAAACAATTGTTACTAGTAAAATGCACTACTCACACGCGAAAAAAGGAATTATTCTTAAAATCAAAAATATGTTTCAGCTTTAAATAACCCACAAAGGGTTGATAAGCCATAAAAAAAAACAACAAATCAATTAATTGGATACTTTTGTCAATGCCCATGAAGCACTTAGATGGAAAACCACTTTGGTTATACTGGGTACTGTAAACAACCTCACACAATCCAAAATATGTTTTGGCTTTAAATAACCAACGATGGATTGATAAACCGTAAAAAATCAATGATGAATATAAAAGAAAAAATAGATATTCGTTTGACATCGAATGTACAGGATTTATTGACAGGTAAATGAAGAAAATAAAAGAATTTTACAACATCAATATCTTTAAACAAAAGGTCCCTCTCTGCTTCTATAAGGTGGAGTAGACGCCCCCACAACATGGTAGGCACATATCAACTAGCCCACCCGTAAATCTGGCAGACGAACGCAGTAAATCCTAAAACTCTTATACAGAAAGAGTGCAGCTTGTATCGTGGACCATGATGACTGTGTTAGTGAATTCAATGATCGCAAGGTACATGGCCTTATGCCAGACCTAAGTAGGTGACAGAATTTCCATCGTACATTTACTGCATGAATATGACAAATGTAAATTCAAAATTTCTGCCTGAATTTCTGGGATAAGGTGCTATCATTATTTACACGCGGACCATTGTCCTCATCTTTGCTGTTACCACAATGTTTCGACCATTGTGCCCTCCAGCCTTCATCGGTGATATATATCAATCCGCGTAACCTACAGGGAATTCCAAAATAAACCCTTTATTAAATCTGTTCTCATTCCACTGCCCATGTCTAGGAATATCTCGTCTAGTTTTTATTTTAATTTAGTTGTTCTCAGTTATTGCTCGCCGTGTTTCCACCGAGTCCAAGTACACACTGCCCATCCCAGGAATTGAACTCACAATTATCCCACCAAATTCACGAACCAACGCTTTTATCCACTAGGCTATTGTCCCGTTTATACACCTGATGAAGCCAGAGGGCACAACGGCCGAAACGTTGTGACAAATAATAAAGATGAGACAATAGTCCGAATGTAAATAGTGAATTCAAAATGTTGACTAATTACGTCTTATCTGTGTCCTTCAGGAAAATATTTGCAAAATATTACTTACCATGGTGTATCGTGAGGGCAGAAAGTCATTATTTCCTCCTCTCCCCACGGAAAGATTTGCAATAGCCCACTTTCAGTGAGAGGCTTGGCGCAAAATCAACATATTAGGTTAACTTTAATAAATGCAAGTCAATTCAATTTGGTATGTCAATGATATTTTTGTTTCACTCAGAGTCTGTTAGTATGAATAATTTTCTTGCTTATACTATTTGTAACTTGGGCACCTCGGCGTGGTGTAATGGTTAGAAAGCTTGTCTTGCTAGATCAATTACGACTGAGTAGTGAGTTCGGTCCTCACTGGGTGCCTCATACTTTCGGCCTCGTGCCACATCTAAGCCGGGCTTAGAAAATAAGGGGCACCTCGAGGTGGTGTAATGGTTAGCAAGCTTGTCTCGCTAGAACAATTACGTCTGAGTAGTGAGTTCGATCCTCACTGGGTGCCCCTTACTTTCGGCCTTGTGCCACATCCAAGCGTAGCTTGGAAAATCCCTATACTATTTGTAACTAGTTAGCATAAAATTGTCTCTACTCGAGAATTAAAAAATGCTGTCATAAAATAACAGCCGTGTGCAAAATTTCAAAGCCCTCATTTTTTTTGTTTTCATACAAGAGACTGAATAAACCATTTAAAACCGGTTTTTCGTCAGAAACTTTTGCCCACTTAATAATTATGTATCCAAAAGTTATCCAACAAATTCTGAGAAAAAAAAAAAGAAAAAAAAAAAAAACTTACTATCGTAAAACATATATGCACAAAATATACATATCAGTTGTTTATGAATTCACATAAATTTTGGGTGATCGCGTCTTCAATAATAATAATAATAATAATAAAATAAATTACTAACATTGACCACGCATACTTCACACTATCTCGAGGGGGTTAACTTATCACGCCAAGGAGTGTAGTGCATATGTGGCCTAATTAGGATTTAATTTTGTTTTTTGACTATTGATATTCGAGATACGATCTCCCAAAAGGCAAGGTTTAGTTCATAAACATTGAATTTTGCATTGGGGAAATTTTTATGCCCCCAGTTATTGAAAAAATAAGTCTGATGCTCTAAACTTTTTACAGTAAATGATAAATGCAAGATATTTATTGGAATCCTAAATTAAATCATATTTTTAATGGCCTTTTCATCATATTTATACTTATAGTGCATGTGGTTACTGTAGAATAAGTTATTATAGTAAAGAAACAACCCACATTAAATATCTTTCTCTAGAGGAAACGGTATTTTAAAGTGTTTCACAATTATTTTATAAGCCTATAAAATAATATGTATAAAATATACGTTCTTTTTTCTGGTTAAGTCAAGTTCTGCGAAACCGTTCTACACACGGGGACACTTATACGATACACGTATATTTTTATTTCAATCGTAGTGTTCCAAAAATGCCAGGATGTCTAAAACCATGTCTACCATAATAAAAACATTAAGTTCTTGATAATGACAGAGACGGTCAAAAGTACTCGCGCAAAAACATGATTATTGGACAGTTTACCCACAATTTTAATTTCAATGTACAATAACTTATTCAAAAATTAGAAAAATACAATAAAAAGTTAAACAGACAGATCTTGGAAGTTGAATTTAAAATTTATTTAAATGAATTCTTGTTGCGTATATTTATATTTATATTTATATTATTATTATTATTATTATTATTATTATTTCCATTGATTTCTGATGTGTATTCATTTCTTTCCGGGTCCCGCCCAGCGACCTAAGTTTAGAAATGGCATCATGACATTTTCCACTGGAAAAAAAAATTACATAGACAAAGCCCTTCGTAAGGTGTGGGCTGTACTCGTGAGAACACTTTTTTTGTATTTCTTTAAGGCATGGGCTTCCAGGGATCCCTTCAATTAGTTTACTGGAATCTTTTCCATCCAATCCGAGGGCTCCAACTACAACGAGGATTGTTGATGTTCCCATGTGCCACATTTTTGAGATTTCGATTATTATTATTAACATGAATGTTTAAAACTTAAATCTTACGATCAATAAGATTTTTTTTCAAATTTTAACTGATTAATTTCTTATGCGAACAATTTTACTATAGAAACGAATTTAAATAATTTTAATACAGAAATGCATTTTTGGTGAAAAAGAACTCACAGTAACCAGAAGATGCCTGCTATCCTATGACTATTATATGTATAATCTATATAAATAAATGCGAATGCCAGTGTGTCGGTGTCTCTCACTTTTCAACTTTACTCCTAGAGTCCGTAGCCAAACATATACCATTTTGGAATCAGGCCGTCTCCGTGAGCAAATTAAAAACATTCCGGGCCAGATTCGAACCCGCAATCCTGAAATTTTGATTCCCAAGTTTTCATTACTGCGATTGTTTTCGGCATATTTTTTACGTTATTTTTTTTTTTTTTTGCCATTTATTTTTTTTGTACTTATAACTTTGAAATAAATTTGGGAATAATTGGAATTAATTGCGAAATCCAGCCAAAGCTCACATGAAATAAAAATAATTGTTTGTACGGAAAGTAAGGACCTACGTACATCAAATTGTCTTTAAATTAAGTGGCGACAGAAAAATTATCGTTGAACTTTTAAAAGTTAAGCTTAAATATTAATGCAATACTTCAACGATCAATTTTGAGTTCTTCTGTAGTTTATTGTTGCCTATCGCATACGGCAGCAGTATGCCTCTCAAAAAGAAATCTCCGCCAACAGAGAACCAGGTTGCAATCAAAAGAGCTAAGGCTGGAGTGAGGAAAAGAATGCCCCGTGCATATGAAAACCCAGATCAAACGACAGCCAGGAGAGCTTCCAATGCTGAGTATATGCAAAAACTTAGGGACTCTCGAACTCCTGAAGAAGCCGAAGGCCCAATCAGGAGCTCTCCGCAGCAGCTAGTTTAATTGCCGCTCGATAGAGTTGCTTTCAAGCTAGTGTAATAATATTTCTCCAAAAACTTTACGAAAGAATTTGCATTTCAAATGATTTTATTAGAGAAATTTATTGAAAGTCACAGAACAGAGCTGTCAAGAGACAGGAATTAAGGCAAGCATTACCGACCTTAGAAACCGCAGAAACTAACTGGAGACATTTTTGTGGTATTCTTCATTCACAACCAATATATTAGTAAAGTATATTTACCCATGCAACACTTAACACAATTTACGGTGAACTGAGACCAATCTCTGTTAAACAAAAACGACTACAGTTTACCGGCCACTGCCACCCGAGCGGACAGGAAAATCGTCCCATGCTTACTCCTATGGCATCCTTCTGGAAGTGTCCTCTCACGAAAATTGACTTTCCCTGGACACCATAGGTCAGGACTCGGGGTTGGACATTAGGGATAGCAATGCAGGACCAAACATTGTGGAAAGGGATTGTCAATGGAGTTCCCAGGATGATAATGATGATATTTACATACTTGTCTTATTAAACTTTTCCATTTAAATTATTTTTACGATATTCTATATTAAAGTAAATTTTTAATTAAAGTCCAACAATTTAAAAAAATTAAAATACAGTGTAACCCGGATATAAGAGAGTTGTCGGGACCGGAGAAGAAGTCTCTTATATCCGGGTTTGGTCTATTTTGTTTAGGTAAGTATGGCTCTAATTAGGGTCCAGATAAAATCTCTTATATCCGGGTCTCTTATATCCGGGTTACACTGTATAAAAAAGAAAAACTATCGACTTTTTAAGAATTCAAATGAAAATTAGACCCGTTGTCGTTCTCGGTAAATCTGCAATGTGGTGATAGATAAATGTTGCATCGTTGTGTTTATTTTGCAATGCTAAGAAGAAGACCTCTCAGAAGAGGAGACGAGATAGTAATGGATACATTTTTTTTTAAAGCCAGCTGTTGGCTATTATATGCATAATTCTTAAAAGAAAATCATTTAATATAATTTTCTGGAATGTTACTTCGACATTTAAAAATCATTTTTCTGGATTCGCGTTTCTAGATCGGTTGTTTCAAGTGGAAAGCGCTTATAGTAGAAATTTTAGAATACAATAAAGAGGCCAACAATAGTAGTAGTCATTAGTCGTCATTAGGCTTCAAGACACGCGAACGGAAGCAACTTTAGATTTTAGCCAAACCGCGTATGTTTCTTTTTCTTTCGAAATTGCGGCTACTCACGTTTTGATAAGGAGCTAAACACGTGAATGAATGATAATAGGTATGTATTGATATGTTAGAGGTCAGTTTTCAAGCCCAGGTAAAAGTTGAGAGTTAGAATGCTGTTTTTTTAAGGCAGACAAATTTGGAAGATTGCTGTAACGCAATCTTCTCCACTCCAAAATGCCGCGAACAAGTGACCTTGTGCCATATTAAGCTAAGCTTAATAAATTGATGTGACAATTTCTATCGGTGTCTTTCTCTCTAAATAATTGTCAGCGGCCCTTTATTTGTTTGAGGCTCATGGGATTTTAAAAGAGTACGAGTGACCTTAATAGGCGTGGAGAATGGAATCGGCAAATAGGGTTGAAACCCTGGCTGAAGCGGGTTTTTTTCTTCCAATTTCCCGATATAGTAAACAGCGGGTGAGCTGGAATCGTTTAGTCTCGTAAAGCAATCCACCCTGGGTGGTCGGGCCACCGGAACTACATCAACTTCACTCGGTAAGGTTACAACTATATGCTCCACAGGGAGTTTGCAAGAATTAACTTGTATTCCAAAGCAGTCACACATCTAGGTACTGACTAGATTCAAAGTTGTTTAGCTATTGTGGTCGTACGAGTACCGGTGTTTCAACGTGATATGGAGCCTAGAGAGGGAGTAAAGGATACCATTTTTTAAAGCCAGCCTTTGGCTATTATACGTATAATTGTTTATTGATTGATTTGGCTTTTTTACGGCTTATCAAGCGATAAGCATTGGACCAAAAATCTTCAATGCTCATGAAGATGAATCTTCAGGATTTTGTCAATAACTCGAAGGAAGTTGGTACGTGTTTATTGAATTTGAATAATTTGTATCGTAGAGTACTTGCAGATATTGGTTTGAGTCATAAGTAATTTCCGTTTTTGAGAACCAATTTTAATGGATTTAATGCTACCGGCAGTCAAGAATAAATCTGGAGTAGGCTAACATACATAATGGAAAAAAATGTGTGTGTGTGTGGGGGGGGGGTGCGTGTGTGCATGTATGTAGTGAGATCATCGGGATATTATTTATTGGAAGTTCTTAAAAAGCAATAAAACAGTAAATGCATATATATAAGTTCAACAGCTGCAACATGTCCATAAAAGTCTGATCGAAAGGCGCCCTGTTTTTGTCCATAGAAAAATGTCGTTCTCCTCAATGAGGAGTCATACAAAGCCACATACAGCAAGAATAGCACAAGAAAAAAAATCTGGATTCCGGTTAATCAGTTCTAACCCACCCGCCATATTCTCCTGACTTTGCACCAACAGATTATAACCTTTTTCGATCCATGCAATACACCTTGATGGGGTAACATTTCTCTAATGAAGATTAGATTCAAGAGTTCGTCGAAAACCTTTTAACGACAAAACTTGCGGAATTTTAGTCAAAGGTATCGACGAGCTGCCTTATAAGTGACTCATTGCAAATACCTGAACATATAATTGAATAAAATGCAATTGTACTTTGTTCTTTGAAGAGTAACGTTGATAAACGAAAATGGAAATTATTTATAACTCCACCTAATACATACACAGATAAATCTACGATACTCACGTAGTCTAACAAATCTACTGAAAGTTAAGATTGTCTCTTGCTTTTGATTAAAAATATTCAACACCGTTGCGGGAATCAGAGGCTTTTGTTTGATTCGAGTAAAAATTTTACAGATAGAATAATTGACCACACAGATATTGCAGAATTTGCATATGCACAAATATACTGTTTAAAGAAGTTGAAAGTTTTTACGCTAATGATGCGAACTTACCTAGCAGAAAATAAAACGTTTGAAATGTTGTTCATTATCTGCATTTGAATACAGATCAATTCGACTAGAAGTAAATTCGTTACTTTCAAAATCAGCAAAACGACAAATAACCAGAATAACTGGGCATATCTAGCATGGTAGATTTTACAAGTACACTACTTGCTTCGTTATAGTAGGAGACATTAGAATAGGTAAAACACATAGTTAAGTTATATCTCACAGTCAATAGTTTTCAATACTTGTTAGCAAATATATGGCTGATCTACGAATGTCTTATCATCGCTAGCTAGGTTGATTATATGCATATCAAGAACAGTCTCACCTTTCAGTTTTAATAAAAGAAATATATTAAGTTGAGAAATCTTAAACCAGACTATATATATATGTATATATATAAATAAAAAGAAAGAACAGTAAGATATAAAATCCGGTGTTGACCAGGAAATGGAACGAATGACTTTAATTTAATAACAAAACTAAATTCGAAGCTTTTAGCTTCCATTTTTGAAACATGGTTATCACTGTGTAGCGAAAAAACATTTTAAATCAATTTAGACAGTGTGAACATAAGAATCAACACTGCATAAATATAACAATCTTAAAACATAATAATAATGTTCTCTCTTATTCATATATATATATATATATATATATATATATATATATATATATATATATATATATATATATATGAATAAGAGAGAACATTATTATTCTACAAACATTCTCTCCGATTTTGAGCATCCTTCCCTCATGAATATATCAAATTTTAAACATATAACATCGATAACGCCCCATTTTATGTATACATGTGTGTGGAATTTTTATTGATTAATACTAATACGACAGATTTTATCACTTTAAACGTTATACTTTTCTTTGAATAGACGCTCCGTTTATTTATTGAACAGTATATTTTTGTCTATCGGCCTGAATATTTGAGAAATCGTATTAGAGAAAAATATGCGCCCTCTACTCAAATAAGAGTATCCACTAAAAATAATGTTTATATATATATATATATATATATATGTATATATATATATAACTTTAAATATTAATTGAGATCACTAAATGTTAACCTTATTTTAAGAATGAAAATATTCAAGTACAGAAATTTAAGTCTCTCTGTATAACAGTGTTTACCGACCCAGATTCGACGTGTGTGTGTGTGTTTAATGTCATGTTCCTTCGAGACGGAGGCGTTCATAACTCTCCACAGATTCCTTTTCTTTATTGTGGATTGCCATGCTTTCTCGGAAAAGATAGTGGGGCGGCTTTCCGTTGCCTTCTCCACGGTTTGACACTCAGAATTTTCCAAAAGCTAGAGAGTCCAGTCTATCTTTCTGTTTAACTTATAGCTGGAGAAAGAAGAGGGGAATTCATGCGAAAGTGAACACAATAGGCTAGGACGGAACTTGAACTCGGTTAGCTGATTCCATTTTTCGCGTAGATAATAGTTAAGATTCATGCACACCCGAAATAATGATGAAGCTAATTACATGCAGTTTTGTTTAATTTTATATTCGCAATTTTATTAGAAACAGACAGCTTATTCTCTTATGCTTAGAATTTGTTTTTTACAGCTTACCACCCCCTTGTGGGTTATTTAAAGCCGAAACATAATTTTATCTTTCTTGCATAACCCCATGAAATTCCCATGCCTTTTCTTACGCTCATACAACACCAAGAACCCTTGGACCTTGTATTGGGTGAACATTAGCATAAAAAATAGACAGAAATCCTTTGCTGTCAGCTGGAGATGGAAGTCGTGCTTATTTACCTAAAATTCGGTCCCAAATTAAGTACTTGTATACCATAGACAAACTTCTCGTTAGAGAACCAAATTTTATTATCTATATTCGCTTAATAAATAGCATTGCCTTGACCCAGATGACACATTGCCTTGGTTTATCTGATGCCTTTCAAAGATTGTCAATAAAAGATTAAGTTATTGTTGAAGTTAGCGGTTTTTGTTTTGTTTATGTATTTTTTCGAATGTTGGTTATTTACGTTCAATCTTTGTGATTACAGGCACCGTAGATTATTTTCTCATACGAATGAAACCCGCTGTTGAGGGATCTTCAACAAAATGTTTAGTTTTAGTAATTTATGTATTGTCAATAAACTTGAGTAAAACGAGAATTATTTTTTGTTTAAACCTCTTATCAGAAAATATATTGTCATATATAAAAGCATTGATAGCACATTCACTCAATCCATCCTTAAATTACAGGGCGTGGAATTAATACTAAACACTCCAAATACCTTGGTGTACAGGTCAGTTATGAGAAATTTAGTACGAGAGAGAAGGAAAGTGTACATAGGATCGGCTGTGCTAGTAGAACATTCACTCAACGTCACAAATTGCCACAAAACAAAATATTAACAAGATATCGAGTCATGTTCTTAAGTAATCGCATTATGATGAGACTTTCATATGGATGTTATGCTTGGCGCCAAATTAGTTCAGAAATATCTTATACTCAATTTGGTTTGTTTGTTTTGTTTTGTTTTACGGCATATCAACCTCAATGGGTCATTTAATGTCGACAACTTTTTTTTTCCTGGTAATATTTTTGTTTTGTCAAATATCTATTTCTGCTAATATTTTTTTCCTCAAAAATAGCTGGTAATATTATTTTTTCAAAAACGTATAGTTGGTAATATTATTTTTTCAAAAACGTATTATCTTGCTGTTGGACGTAGTTTATCGTCTTACCCAGGACGCGGATGCAGTTTATCGTCATACGCAGGACGCGTATATAATCGATTTCTCAAATTAATGATTAAAAATTTCTTCCAACCAATGACTCCTGCATGTCTTAGAGAAGGCCATCTTTCTTCGAACTTCGTGAACTGGTGCTACATAATTACAAAGAATTATACGAAATAACAAAAACCACATCACTTGAAGATTACCAATAGCAGCAAAAACTAAAATAGACGACACATGCCACTCGAGAAGAAAATAACACTCAAAATGTTGATATCCCACACTACTTCAAAGAAAAGGTTAGGAAGGGAACCCCCATCAATACTGGAGAGAGTAATAGCAACTGCTAAAAAAAAAAAAAAAAACTTAAGAAAAACATTTTATAAATTTCAACCGACAGCGGCTCTGGCTGTTCGGTCAATGAATGCTGAAATGTTCCCAGATATGGGTTAATTAGTATGACTTTTATCAGTAAAACTCATTATCTCCCAAAGACATTCTTACAATCTGTTGTGGCCTTGTTACGGAAATGAAATGAATGAAGAGATGAATTGAGTTAAACAAATATATTAACAGAAACAGTAATATGCAAATGAGAGTGTTACAGTATAACTGACTGACTATCCAGTTGAATCCATTACATTCACTTACGTGCTATACCCTTGGGAAAGGTATGAATCCTTTTTACCCCATCAGCTATGGGTACATACCAGGATAGACCAGGTTCTTTAGCCTTGGATGGCAACTGGTCTACCGCAGAAAGAAATGACAACCTACTGCGGGAAAAAAATCTGCCTCGTCAATCATGTATCAAAAGATACATTATCGCCTAAGCGTGTATCACGCATGGCACATAACTGACTGATTTTCGTGAAATAACAGTCAAAATGTTGAAATTCCACACTACTACAAAAAATAGTTAGAAAGGGACCCCCCATCAGTACTGGAGAGAGTAATAACAGCTGCTGGACTTGAGAAGCCTATTTTCCTTAAAAAAAAAAAAAAAAAAAAAAAACTTCTTTCAAGAAAAACATTTTATAAATTTCAACCGACAGCGGCACTGGCTGTTCGGTCAATGAATGCTGAAATATTTCTACATAAGGAAACGGCTAATATGACCATTATAATATATATATATATATATATATATATATATATATATATATATATATATATATATATATGTGTGTGTGTGTGTGTGTATGCATGTATAGATATATAATATGGACCCCTGGTCAAAATCTTAAGACCAGATACAAAAGGGTTTTTAAAAAAAATATAAAATGCTGTTACTTTAATCAAAATATATTTGCGAAACATTTACATTTAATTAGAAAATATAGTTTAACAAACAAGTGAACATTTTAAGCTTTTAATTGATTAAGACAAACATTGAAAAAAGGATTTTTTGGTTCGTTATAAAGAAAAGATCATTTACCATTATAAAATGTCACTTCGTTGAAGAGAACGAAAAATACTTGTAAGGATGTATAATAATTTTTATGCGGAGGTTTCCTTAGACATGAAATTTGTTTCAAACGTCCGCCATCAAGAGAAAAAGGACAAAATTGAGGAACTCTGCTCTAGAGGTTACATTTAAAACTGTATTCGACTTAATATGACTTGGGATCAAAATAAGATCGAAGTTTTAAAAAATATCCATAGTCGGGGATTAAGGCAAATGATAAGTTTATTGTAGATAACTGCTTCTAGTTTTACAGTTTGAACAAGTTTTTGTGCGTCTGTTACCTGCATAAGTCCAAGTGATCCCAAGAGCGAAGCTACCTGAAATTCCAACTCATGTAGAGTCACCCATCGCGGTAAATTTGAGGAGGAAAGAGCAGACTAAATGCAACCAATTTCCGAAGACCCCATCGACGGAATAGGCAAAAATCTACACGATCACAATAGCTAAAACGGCGGAAGAAGGCTGCGTCAGCTAGGATGGCGTAACCAAGAAAGGCGGACCTTGACAGACCAAGCATCCGACAGCCCGATGCACCCAGGTTTGCCAGATCTCGTCTATTTCAATCCCCTTTAAACTGTGAGGGGGCATTTCTGGCTAAGTGTGGAGGCTTTTTCCCTCGCGCAGTTGTCCACCAAAATAAAAATCACGCGAATGGCCTCGTTAAACTTTGATTCACAGCCATCTCCGCCACTGCCACCAGTGAGGAGAAAGAGAATAGGGAGAGAGTATGACGATCCCTACGCTAGGATGCGACCGGGTGCCGACGACGAACAATGTATATACACTTTAAAAAATATATTGAAACTGTCGAATTATATTGCTGATTATTCTTTGGGTTTTATCAAGAATCTCTAAATACAGTGTAACCCGGATATAAGAGAGTTGTCGGGACCGGAGAAGAAGTATCTTATATCCGGGTTTC
>OZ038498.1:61969832-62012332 GCA_964036315.1 Acanthosepion esculentum | reverse complement strand
TCGCTAAGATTACAGTCCGTTATCGCAAGAGATTAGTGTGTGAGAATCTTGTCCATTGTTTCAAGCTTTTAAGACAATACGATATCTACAGATCGAGCGTGCCTTTGTGGAGATATCGGTAGCAAGGAATATGCAGATGTACTAAAGATTTCACCACTGGACAAGTTGTAGCATTTGTAAACCTCATTTTGAGCCGCAATGGTGATTTACTAAGCGTAGCTTCAGCATAAGGCCGAAACTATGGAGCACCCAGTGAGTATCAAACTCACTACTCAGTCGTAATTGATATAAGACAAGCTTGCTAACCATTACACCACGCCTAAGTGTCCTCGTTTTAATGCTGAAGGTAACATGGACCGAACATGTTTTGGAGAAACTGGATACAAAAAAAAAACTTATACTTAACATCAGGAAGAGGGAATTGAAATTTCTGGGACATGTAACGAGGAAGGAGGGCTTGGAGAACCCTGATACTCACATGACAGATTGAGGGAAAGAGGGACAGAGGAAAGCAGCGCGTAACATACTTGATGAGCTTGAGCAAATGGATGGTACAGTGTAACCCGGATATAAGAGAGTTGTCGAGACAGGAGAAGAAGTATCTTATATCCGGGTTTCTCTTATATCAGGGTTTGGTCTATTATATATACATTAGCACAGGCTCTAATTTGGGACCAGAGAAAATCGCTCTTATATCCGGGTTACACTGTAGAACAGAGTTAGAGAGAAATAATCTTTAATGAGACTATGCTGCTGTTCGGCGGTGACATTGGTGAGTTCGATCCCTGTGACCTGATCCTTCTACTCATTGCAAAGTAAACTGATTCCATCACCAGGCTTTTCTGGCTAGACCACAACAGGATTCAAAAGACATCAAAGGGTGAATGAACCTTCTTATGCGGTCAACGGCCATCCAGCAAAATCGGGAAGATGGGTCTTCATAGCTATTAATGCAGCGGCTGGTGTTGACACGACATAACTCTAGGAAACCCTCTGCTCTGAACTAAGTCAACGGTCTATGTGTAAGATTACCCCACTACGCTGGAATCAAAGGTCATGTGTCCGTAACCAATGTGATCCTTCAAGGACATCGTTTGTTGTTCGACCTGGAGAGAGATGTGCTCCGCCAGGTCTACTGGCCCAAGACACGCTACGCATGAATGAATAGAAGTTGATACGTTTCCTATCGTCTGGTTCACACTCCTCCCTGTTTTTTTTTAACGTGAGTAGAGTTTTATCCCTTCTTTAGGACTGGGTTTCCGGTTCCTTCTAAACTCTACTTCAACTCTATACTTCCAACGTCTCCGATTGAGCTCAGACATTTTATTCACTATTTTTTTCTTCTCTTCCAATAGAAGTAGATATATTTCCTTATCGACTTATTCACACTCCTTCTCGGTCTTTTCAACATGGGTACATGTTTATCCCTTGTTTCCTATTTAGGATTGGGTTTCCGGTTCCTTCTAAAGTTTACTTCAGCTCTATACTTCTTGTACTTTCCTACGCTAATATAAATTCCACGCACTAAGCCTCTACCTTGAGTGGCTCTTATGCTGGGTGAACATTAGTAAAAACAAATACATCTCCGGCTTTCAAATAAAATATGTGGAGGAAAATGTTCAAGGGCTCAAGTGCGCAGCGATCTTACAACCACACCCAGTCATGGAGATGGTGATGACGACCCATAAAAAAAAATTAAGTAATTATAACTACAGAGTTCAGTAGCAAAAATGTGTTCAAGCCAGCAAGTGTTATGTAATATAAAAACAGCAGTTGTATAGAGAGATTTTCTAATTTGACGCCTTGGTTATATAATCCCTTGAAGTTAGTATGAACTGTTTTATGTAATGACACCCTGAGCGGTTTGCGAACGACTATCGGTGCTAAAAGTGGAATCGGTGAGGTGAATTCTGACAGAGTTTACTTCGCACAAATGCGACGGTGGGAAAAGGTAGGAATCCATCACTTCCCTCCAGATATAGCAGGGCAGACTGGGATCTCTAGCCATGGGTGGCATCCGGTCTAAGAGGAGGACTACTCTGAATTTAAATCGGGGAAGAAGGCAATGCGAAACTACTGCACTATTTTCCCAATAATGCGTCACAAATAATAAAGAAAAGGACTGAGAGACATGATCGTCTACATCTCGAAGGGATACGACATGTAGTCGTTCCTGACTTGGTATCTCGACCCCAGTTACTTTCTCCCAGAAGTCAGCTGGCTTCCTTCTGTTTTTTCTACAAATATTTTCATGGCAACGTGCCCCCGATTACATGAATTTATGCGTGATACTAGGTTGGCATCTAGGTCCCACCCTTTTACCGTTGAAACAGTTAAACGTAACCGCCACTTCTACTCCAACAGCTTCTTCTCTCGCACTTCCTGACAGTGGAATTCCCTTCCTCTTACTTGCTTCCCTGATAGCTAAAATCTTCAAAAATTTAAATGCAACGTCAATCGTCATCTTGTAATGTTTTGATCTCGGTTCTTCTGTCCCCTTTGTACCCAGCCTTTTCTCTTGCTTTCAATCTAATCCCCTGCGTACTAGTAGCACTCCGCCCTGCTTGGAGGGAATTGCCTAAAAAAAAAAAAAGAAACGAAAGAAAATATGGCCGTTATACTGTAATCAGATATTACCGCTACTCGTATCAAACATACAATTTACATAATCCTTCATTGTATTTTAAAGCCGGTATGTTTTTTTTTTTATTATGCGTGATATCAGAAAGAAATACTAATTGCAATTAAAAACTGTATTAGTTCACGGAATGGTGTGCTTCTCTTAGAATTATTTAGGCAGTTATCTTTGATTTTATTGTTTTGATCAATGTGTTAACAGATGGGCTTTCTGGTCTTCATTGAGTGTATGACATCATAAGGTAATTTTCCGTAACCTTTAAATTTTCACCGATTTATTGATCCAAGCGATAAAGTTTGTCCCTATAAATCTCTCACTTCCCCTGCTAGTTATGGGTTAAATAGAAGAGTAGACTGAGATCACTAGCCTTGGATGGTAGCCAATCCGAGAGAAGATCTGCTCTGAATTCAAAACCTTGTAGAAGGACGTGGAAGACCACTTCGTTATCTTAGCCAAGAACTTATGGCAATTCACAGATATTAAAATGAAGGAATCTGTGGAGAGCCATGAATATTTACTGATTGCGATTATTTACTAGATTTCGTCAAAGTTTTAATTCATTTTCAATAAGCATCGGGTCAAGCTGACTGATAAGAAAATTAAGGTCTTGGAAAAATACAGTAATGGTGATAAAAGTACTGATTAACAATGTTCCTTTTCTACAGCGATCTACGGAGACGTGCTTAACAGTGTTGCTAACGTTGTTTGTAAAGGTGATGGCCGGTCGGTAAAAAGAAGCGAAAAACAAAATAAAGAAATTGATCACGGCAGCCAAGATAAAAGAAAAAAAAGAAAGAAATTAGGGCATATCATTATTGTCATGTATAATACTTATACAACAACAGGTGTCTTACGTTATCACTTACTTACTTTAACACTCACTCACTAGAAAGATAACCTTTGTTGAGACGGATAAATAATCTTAAAACGCAAAAGGAAAGTTTCAAGTGATGAAATTATCATCTGACCTGGGAACTGTCGATCAACGACCTGACATTTTTTGGGGGGTGGAGGTTTACTTGAGAATACCAACCAGAGTCAGAAATGACACTGAGTCGATGGACGTGTGCAGAAATGTTTTTTGTTGTTGTTTTTTTTTTTTAATAAAAATGAACGTTTTTTTTTTCATTTTGAATTAAAAGACTTATTTAATGTCAGTAGAATAGACAAAGGGAAAACAAGAAAACTTCAGGTTAAAAAAAAAAAAAAAAGAAGAGAGAGAGAGAGAGAAGAAAGAAAAAAGAAGACAGTAAGTTGTATGTACGGGTGGTGTAATGGATAGCGACGCGGAATTAGAAATCGGATGAACCGAGATCGAATTCCAGTGGAGTTCGTTGCATTCACTTACACCTAAACTCTATATCTAAATCCATCTATATCTGGGACCAAATGCCTGTCAATATTACAGTGAAGTGGTCAATAGCAAAAATCTAACAGACCAGATTTATGGGATCAAACTGCAATGGCATCGTGCAAAAGATCCTCCATAGTAGACAATAGTTGAGACTTAATTATTCCGAGTTAGACTGGAACTGCAGGAACGCATACAATAGCATCTTGCGTCGCCTAATATATGCGCAAGCGAAACCCCAATGAAGACACATGGGTTGTGCCAACGGACGGTCTAGTTAGTTCATTTTACTCTAAGTTACGATTATATATGAATCAATAGAATAAAATATAATATTTTATATTTATCAACGGCAAGATGATTATGATATTAAAAGTAGGAATTGCAGTTAGTATTGGTTCTACCGTACCATTGTATTTGGACGTGCACCAACAACGAAATGATTGAGTTTAATGTATGTTTATTGAGAGTACCGTGGAAAAATTTTCAAAGTCTCCTCGACGCTTCCATTTTTTGATGCTTCATGCGTCGGGCAATAAACCCAGCTCCCTCTCGAAGGCGGAGTACTGCATGGCGGACAGGAAACAATACAAGTACCATTGCCACTGCCTTATGTAGCTAACCTATGCATAACGTCTACTCATATACATATGCTAATTAGTGGTAATACTAACCAACCAATACTACAATGATAAAGCAAATAGCATACAAAAAATACATATACACCAGAACAATACAAGAGAGAAATTTCGAGAACAATTTGGAAGTCTCTAAACTCACAGTAAGGCATTCTCTTCTAGATTTTTTATATCTATATAAAAGTCTACTATTGTACTAGTTTAGATATATTGAAATATATTTTCTGTTCATACGTTATTTTAATAGATACAATTTATTTAAGTAAATGCATTTTTTTTTTTTAATAGACAGTATTAATTACATTTACCGGTTTGCATGTTCGAAAAATTTCGTAGGAAATATGTGCTTCTCTGACAGGAATCGAACCTGTAACCCAAAGGGAACCATCATTTGACATAATGTGCTGTTAACCATTCAGCCACAAAGAAGCGTCTGGTTAGCAAATCCGAATTACTGTTTATAAATAACAAATCTTCAACGATCTTTCCTGAACTTACTGGCCTGAATGTTCGAGAAATTCGAACAGGAATCTAACCTGTAGGAGAGCACATATTTATTTTATTTAAAAAATATCTGCTCACGAAATGTACCTTAACGTAAACATTGGCAACATATTATGGAACGGATTAAGTACGACAATTATTTAATTGAGTTTCTGTTATTTTAATAGATACAATTTATTTAAGTTAATGCTCTGTTTTTCTTTTTTTGGTGGGGTGGGGGGTAAATAAACAGTATTAATTACATTTACTGGCCTGAATGTTCAAGAAATTTTGTCGAAAATATGTGCTTCTCCCACAGGTGACAGGTTCGATTCCTGTTCGAATTTCTCTAACATTCAGGCCAGTAGATGTAATTTAATTAAAAAAAAAAAGTATATATATATATATATATATATATATATATATATATATAATATTGTACATAAAAAACAAGGCTTTTACTTTAATAGTAAATATTAAAATAACGTATAAACGGAAACTATATTAAATAATTGTCGAACATAATCCCTTTCATAATATATATTGAAATGTATTTCATTTCTGTTTATTAGACCAAAGCCGAGACAATTTAAGTAGCCATTAAAGCAACTTGAGTTATAATTCTTGTGCAAAATTTGGACAACTCTGGTACTGATTAAAATTCTAAATTGCCTGTTAATAATAAAAACCGTGTAAATTAAATTTTCAATCCACATTCACGTAGGTGGACTTGTGATTTGTCAAAATTTAGTGCAATTTGTGAACATATAGATAATGATATGACGAATAGATAAAATAATAAATATTCAATAGCAATATAGGACTGTTTATGTCCTTTGGAGATTGTATCTCCAACACTAACAATCAACATTATATAAAAATATAAGGATGGCGCTAGTCGAACTCTAGTTTCACGCTCACGCGATCAAGTCGTCTGAAAATCGCATAGGCGTAAAACTCTAGTTACAACTAGAGCCATCCTTTCATAGGATTTAACGTTGTTAAGCGTTTTTTGCTCGGTCGAGGTAATTTAGGCTTCGAGCACTTAGTAGGTAATTTTACTTTTAGGCTATTTACTTTCTTTTTTCAATATTGTTTTTATTCGGGACTTTTTATGGATAAGAGTTTTAGGTTTTGGTAAGTTGACCGTTGGTTCCATAAAAGGTTTTTATTTTCTTTAATATTACGCAATTGACAAATATAATATATATTCAGATTGGTCTGAAATATATAACATATTCAGATTAGTCTGAAATATATAACATATTCAGATTAGTCTGAAAAATCATTTAGTTTTATATAGTTAATTTTAGTATTAATATTTAAAAAGTTCCTCTTTGTTTATTCAAATTTTATTTGTCAAATTTGTGGCGTTGGCAACTTTTGAAATACAGAAAATGGAGACGGTCTTGGTAACAATTGTAAAGGGGTTTACTGTAATAAGATTCCAAATCATATCTACAAATATAAGAAAAGTTTGACGTAACACAAACTTCCTATTGCACCTTTAACCTTGTGACATACTAAGCTAATATCAGTTAATATCAATATAGTGTCATTTGATTGGCGACCTTTACAGCGTAAAGTTCTGTTTTTAAATAGTATAGCTCTGTAAAAAAATTACAAATTCGGACAACTGTATACAACTGTAGATTCGGACTGGGAACAGAGCAAAGGTAACAGATTTAATAATGTGATCAACTGAAACTTGAAAACGCAATCCCTGTCAAGTGTGGATTCTAACGAAGTGAATAGAAGTGCAATTGAACGTCTCTTTTATGACGACAGAAGAAATCCAAGTTGGTTCCCAGAGAAAAAATTCGAATAGAGACAAAAGAATTAGTTTGAATTCATCTTCTCAAAAAGGTACTTATTCGTTATTTTATTATTTGAAATTAGATAATTCGATATTTGTCGAGTATTTGCCATTTGGCCAACAGTAATGTGCATTTGATATTTGGGAAATGAACCTGAGCGCAAAGAAAATAAGTTTAGGCGTTAAAACTTAGGCGTTTCGAGACAAGAACGAGAGTTCATACAAGTTCTCAACTTCAGTCTGTTTTAGATCAGTTTCCTTGTTTGTCTCGGTAGACCAAATGGGATTAAATTTGGGTTGGAAGATCCTGTAGCGCCAATAATTCAAATTGCGTGTCTACTTTGAAAAATCAGCATTTGAAATCCTAGTTTTTAACCTGTACTCGAACATCGACTGATGGGCACGAAGGAACTACCCCAGCTTCGAAGGCTGGGTACTCTCTGGTCTTGAATAAAGGGGATTGGAATAAGCGAGGAGTAATTTTTTTAAATCTAACAAGTCGAGAGAGGTTGGATTAAGCGAAGGTTTTTTTTTCATCTGGAAAATGGGTACAATTAGCATCGAATTTAATTTATTTGAAATGAAGGGGTGTTGTAAAAAACATAGTAAATTATTTATTAAGAGTTAAAACAAATATTTTCTTTATCGGAATGTTTACAATAATCAAATATCACCCTAAGAAAGCCGGTGCTACTATAGTATGATATCTACCATCCATCGTCTACCATGGTATGATATTTACCAACTGTTGGAAGTTAGGGTTGTGGTTAAATGCAATGAACTGGTTATGTATTAAAAAACCATTAACAATATTTGAAAAAAAAATTTTATTTTAAAATATCACCAAATAGTGATTTTAATGTTTGTAAACTAATTTGTCATCTAAAAAAAAAAAACAGTAAGCAAGTCATCGTTTTTCCTGAGCATTTTCCAGCAATAATGAGTGCATCGTTATTTACGGTAGGTCGCAAATACCTCGGTAGATATCATCCTATAGTAGCAACAGAAAGTCCTTGTTTCTAATGCCCTTCATTTGTTATAGTTTCCTTCATTCGTTGTTGTATATAAACACGAATTAATTGCGAAAAGGCATGAAACGTCTCATATTCGTGAAGCATCTTTTAAATTATTTTTAAAATAAAAAAATGTTGCGTTACACGTCGAAAATATTTTAATTTTTTATAATTTGAATGAAGTTTTGAAAAACTGATCAAATCCGTTTAGCCATTCTGAATTATAATTTTCTTAGAACTGAACATCTTTCTTTGAACGCTTCAAGAAAATAAAAAGGTGTTTGGAATAAGATGGAGGAAAACTGCGTATAGGCAGGACTTTCATATTTAGAGGGCTGATGCAGCAAAATCTTCCTTCACGCATTTCTTCCTCAGTTGGCCTTGTGTCATATTACAGTTAATATATATCTATATAAAAACGACGTGGGTTTATTTTAAATGAATCTTGCTGGTGATTATTTTAGCCTAGTCGAATGCTCAATGGAAAAGAGTGGGGATTAAAAAATAAAAAAATTTCATTCCTTAGAAATATCAAACCTTGAAAATCAGCATGCGAAATCCTGCCATTTCTTTTTTGCCTGGACTGGAACGACTTCTGGCACCTTTGAGAAATTCGTATCTACTCTTGGGTTTGTAATATGCATAACGACCTCCTGTTAATCTTTTAAATTTCACTCCTCATCTTATTCCAAACACCTACTTATTTTATTTTCTTGAAGCGTCCGGCGTGCTTCCCGAGTGAGAGACTTTTCATGCCTTTGCGCAATGAATTCATGTAGGAAACTATAACAAATGAAGGACAAATAGCGAACTGGATGACATTTGAAAAACCAACGTTACAAAATGTTTAACTAACTTTATCATCAGTAGCCAAAATTAGCCCCAAATTTAAAAATTTAACCGTGCTTGGCTTTCAAATGTAGTCCAGCCCGGTAACCTGTGCCTAGCTGGAAAATCAGCATTATATTTTTTAAAACCCATTTGAACACGGACCATTGGCGTCGGTGAGAAATGCTAGACCGTCTGATACATTAAACAGGTTCACTTTGTCTTAAGACGGCCACGTTACTTTTCATTTGATTTTTATTGCCATTTTTACTCAAGCGGTCGATCTCTAACAGGGAATAGATAGAGTATTAAAAAAATTATTAATAATGATTAACAATGCTTCATCTGTAGCGATAGCGATGTTTGTGACAAACCAGCTTCCGCGCAAGATGGTACAGCTATCAAATTAACTTATGAAACAATGGCTGTCGAAAATGCAGTCAATGATGATAACTAAGGAAAAGTAGTATTTGGTAGCTACTTGTTCAGTCAAGCGGTGTTACTATACTCCCTATACATATTGTAGTTTCCATACATAGAGGGCATTACTTTTCAGAGTAACAGAACAAAATCCGAGCGGATAAAAACCTAGCCTCTTATCCCCAAAGTGGACAAAGTCATAGTCTCATAAATAAATAAAAAATTATATATAAAAAGAAACAAATTTATCTCCCGCTGCCGGATGTAGTTTATCGTTATATCCAGAACTATAGTACATGACAAGGTGTGTGGAGCATCCATTTATTATCTATATAAGATGGTGCAAAATTTTCCAGCGTCTTTTTTATTATTATTATTATTTTTCATAATTAAAAACAAAAATTAAAAATGTTTTATTTTATCCAAAAAATGATTGCTGGGAACTAAAATCACCTACCGTGTAAATGCACTTAATTCAGTGGTAAATGTTACTCACATACATTCTTCTTCTATGTGCCGTGTTCCTTCAGGAAGTGGGCGATCATAGCTCTTCACAATCTCCTAACTGTTGTAGCCCTGAGCAATGTTTGCCGATTTACCAAGCCTTTCTCCCTGTCCTGCTATCCATTACACATGAGCTCATCACTTAGATGGCCCGCTGCCTTCCCCTGTACCTTGACATGACTTGTCAGTCACATTCGCCAAGCCCTCTTCCTTCATTCATATATCCAAGAGATTTCAGCTCTTTCCGATTCTCAATATAAGTTTTCTTTTTTGTTTTAATTTCTCTTAAGATTTATTCGTTGATTACGCGACCCGTCCATGAAATTCTCAGTATCCTTCTGTAGAACCCATTTCTGTTGCCTCCAGATTTCCTTTCATCTGCGAGGAGAGATTGTCCAGCATTCACTACCGTGCAAGAGGATTGATATTACATAAGAGTTCAGCAGTATTTTCATCGTTTCTAACGAAATCAACATTATACAGTTGAAGTTTCAGAAAAAATTCAGCTAATAACTCCATTTCAGGCTATAGACTTATTGATCTACCCTCATTAATTATGTAGTAATGGTAATATTAGTGTTGTAATGTTGTATTTCTTCAAAATAGAATGGAAATACTTGTGTAAATCAAATACTACTCAAAATCCTACTCTAAAGTGGCTACTTGGCATATTTATAATTAGGAGCAGTCCATTGTCACAGTAGTAAGGAAGAGCAGGAAGTACGCCGAGTCCTACTATACAACAATTAATAGTTTCCTTATGGAAAAAAAATTCGGCATTCACTGACTGAGCAGTCAGTGTTGCGGGTCGGTTGAAATTTATAAAATATTCCTGTTAAAAAATTTTTTCAGGAAAATTCGTTTCTAAAGTCGAATAGGTACTAATGCTCTTTCCAGTATTCATTGAGGTTTCCTTCTTTGCCATTTGTTTGAGGTAGTGTGAAACGTCAACATTTTGATTATATCATTATTCTCTCTTTGAATTACATGTACTGTCCATTTTAATTGTTGCTGCTGTTGAAAGACCTTATGCGATGTGGTTTCTGTTATCTCGTACAGTTGTTTGTTTGTAATACTGTAACAACAGTTCATGAGGTTCGAGGAAGGATGGTTCTTGCTGAGGCCTACACGATTCACTTGCTCGTAGCCATTTTGCTGTATACAACTGACAGTTTAGATATTTCTGGACGAGTCTTTGATCAACTTACCTGCAAGATCTAAGTTACAGAGAACCAATATTATTTATGAATTCCTTTGTCCCTTAAGGAACTGAGTTCCTGATCAAACCAAATTCATGATTGGAAATACCACTACATGCCTATCAAGAAAACTAACGTTACATGTCTTTAACTATAGGACTCATTTAAACACACAGGGAAACGTACCGGTGCTACTATAGCGTGAGGTCTACCTCAATATATCGTGCCCCTCCCTTCACATGGCCATTACGTCAGTTGATGTCTAACATGGATATTTATATCTGTCTTACATTTTCTAAACACGTGAAACGGGGGGGGGGGTAGACCTCACACTGTAGTAGCACCAACGTACCAAACTCTTTCTGCAACATACTTGTAAAAAATACAATTATAATAGCCTCATCCGCATGTTAAAAAGACTAAAAATAATAGAAGCACTAATAATAAAAAAATAAAAAGCCAACATTCAATGACATAAATTATGAACCCAGCCACAATGTGCTGACCGTGCTTAGAAAATTAAAAAAAATTCTCTCATCACTCTAGAAGCATAATAAAAAAATTACACATTCAGTTAAAAAAACAAAAATAAAAAACACCCTTGATGGCTAATGGCTAATAGAATAGCTGAAAGCATTCGGATATATGAAACATTTGGACATTTTTATTCACTTTATGTCCAGAAAAAATAACTTACACGAATGCAAGAAAAATTAAATAAAAAGCTTAATCGTAGTACCTTGTCAGTTGTCTTTAATGAAACATGTATAAAAGAGGGATTGCTACCCAAATACACAGGTGTGTATATATATATATATATATATATATATATATATATATATATATATATATATTGCACAGAGACATGTATAGGGTACATGGTGAGTACTGAACTTATTAAACAATTACAATGATGTCCGAAACTGGCTCGCTAGCCATTATCTTAATGACATTGTGACATTTCACACAAGTGCGTCGCACCTAGTGGGGATCCAATTTTCTAGAGTAGTAATTGTGTACCAGGTTCTTGTGCTATTATCATCATTATTATTATTAGGTTAGTTATAATGGTCTATTAGGTTATATGCTAAATATTACACTACAGAAAAAATGTCTTTGGTCTATATTTTTCTTCCTATTTCTCTCTCTCTCTCTCACACACACACACACACACACACACACACACACACACACACACACACACACATATTAATACTGTGTAACAGTCAAAAGGTCTTCTTAAATTATAAATTATCTACATGTAAATGAATATTTTGTAATCATTTTTTCACGAATGATGGGTTGACCCTACAAGTGTCATTTATGTAGCTAAACTTCATAGTCTGTTGCGAGGATTTAAAATTTGAAGGAAAAATTAGCTAACCTACAAAAATGTACAAATCTTATATTAAGTTATTTAGTTTAAGGTGTCCTTTGACTTTTGCACGATATATATATATATATATATATATATATATATATATATAGTACAGGTAATCGATCCGTTGGTATATAATCCGGGTGGATCCTAGTAATATTAATTATTAAAACTGATCCACAGAGAGCTCGATGTTTTTGTTTTAATAGAGCATATGTATTTTTAGAGAAAAAAAATTACCTCAATATAGATATAGCCTATTTCAAGCCATTCTGTATACGATTATCATCAGTCTCTAAGTGTCTGTCTCGGAGCGTTGTTTTAAATTTATTTTCAATGTCTCTCGTAGATGCCTTGTTAATAAGAGTGGGTTTATGTTAGGCGTAATGTATATTATCCCGGGAGAAGCTGTCTGGGGTTGGAGTTTATTTATGGCCAGGACTTGTTGTTTGTGGTTTAATATCAGTTCCTACTATGTAGTGTTTCATCTAAAAAGCCCTGGAGTGTCTTTTTCTGGGATTCACAGATTATATAGAACGGCTTGAAATAGACTATATCTATGTTGAAGTAATTTTTGTTATATATATATATATATATATATATAGTGTGTGTGAGAGAGAGTGTTTAATAAAGCTCCAAAGTTTATCTAATTAATACATTGAATGCACATAATTGTAATGTCATTATTCTGATTAATGTTTTCTTCGTTATCTTTATTAGCGATTTCCAATCATGACGAAGACGACATTTACATCAATGAAGAGGTAAGTATAATTTTTCTTATTTCTGAACTTTTTTCCATTCGGACCGCCCAATTCAGGCTCACCCATCACGATATGAATATTTGATTACATACGGTCCCCATGGAAACAGCACAAACCAGATGTAAATATACCTCTGCCATAGAACCTGAGAAGAATCCTACCAGATTTTATTTAGTATAAATTAACTCATGAATTTAAAGAAAAGTTAAATTAAAACTGATAAAATTAAAAGGATAAATTAAATCTGAAAAGATTAAAAGTAGTTTCTGCTGGTTCAGGCAGGTATTTTAGTCTGAATTCAGGAAAATAAGCGTTATCATTATACAACGGTTTCAGACTTACCTGTCATTTTGGTAATTTTTACCGTCTGGGAAAATATGTCGTAACAGACGATAGAAAATGTGTTACAGAAGGTCGAGAACGCATGGGAATAACAAAAGATCATCTTCGTTACTTTAACGTCATATTTATGAATATGAGACATATTGGACAAAAATTAAAATGAATTAGGCCTAACGTTACAATAGAGGGAAAATAAACGCACACATGGCTCCAGTTTTACAACAGTAAATAAAAAAAGCAGACATGGGTTCGGTTTTACAATATAGTCAAAAAGGAAAGTTTATATGATATTAGGTGAGCACTGGAACAAAACAACAGGACCGTACGATATGCTTAAATCATATCATATTATAGATATGCTTAAAGCTCTAGACCAACGTTTCTCAACGTTTTCACCCTTGCGTAACCCTTAAAATACATGTCTCAAGGAACCCCTGCGCAAAAACAAAATCATATACCATATCTTTCATTTTCTGTTTTAAAAAAAAACAAAAATAAAAAAATAACTTTAAATACAGGTCCCATTCGCTGAGTGGGCACTGACTAGTAAAGGTGATTTCACACTGGCGCCGTACAGACATCACTAAATATATTCCCCAATGATTGGTATATTTTTTTAATAACATAATAGGTTAGATCGGATGGTGTCTATATTACAATAACCAAGAATAAATTGTGTGTGTTTAGTAATATTACGTATATGAAATTAAATAAAAAGTCAAAGTGCATTAGCTTATATGACCTGTTCTCGCGGAACCCTTGGGGACCTTTTGCGGAACCTTAGAGTTTCGAGGAACCCCGGTTGAGAAACTCTGCTCTAGACGATTTTGAGATTGATATTATTACTGTAGTAATAATTGAAATTACTGTCTGCGGCAACGTACTCGAAAACCTCTGTAGATCAATCTTCATAAAGATTTCAAAGAATATCGGTAAGAATCAATTCGGATTCCATCGAATTAGATTTAAAATGAAGCAAAAACAATGTGTCTTTTTAAGACACTTGAACAAGAAATACAATTTTCAGGCAATAAAGGTGCAGAAATATTAATACCTGTGGTAACGGTGATGTTAGCCGCTTCTTCGCTATCCATTTTAGTTGTTGCCGCTGTTGGAAGTGTTCCACTTTTGTCATTTTTTTGTTATATATGGTAGCTTTATGGTTTTGTGACGCTCGCCTGTGAGATCTGATGAAGTGTCGTCTTCTTTAAGACCTAAGGGATTCGTTCTCTCGAGGCCATTTTTAATCATCGATCCGAGAAAACGGTTGTATACAGCTAGCAGTTGAGACATTTCTGAATGGGTTGGACGCCATGCATGGCACCCATATGAGAGTCTAGATCAGGCGAAACTATTTAATAACATTGTTTCCTAGATTTGATAAAACAAAATGGATAAAGTGCGACATGGAGTACTTGAAATCTTTAAATAAAATGATCTACAGGGAAAAGATATTAAAAGTTTGTACACTGAGAGAGAACGAGTTTAGTGAAGGCACAAAAAGTAAATGATGTACTACATGGAAGTGTCTTCCTGCTGGATTTATTTAACCTGTACAGCGGCATGATTCTAAGAGGACTCGAAGACTTTCCAGCATTTATTATCGGAGACGTAACCTTAACATATGCTATACACACGATACTGTGTTAATAGGCATATTCTGTAAGAGAACTGTAAGAGCTACGAGACAACGGTAGTCGAGGAATCCTACAAGCAAAGACTTAACTTTAAGAAGTCAGAAAGCATGGTCGTCAACAAAAGGGACAACTCAACGTGTAAGTTACAGAGTGGGGACGTCAAAATGAAGCAAATGCAAAAATGTAAGTATCTGGGTAGTATAATTATAGACGGCAGAATGACACGGTGCATAGGAATAGCAAAAGATGCTTTTCAGAAATTGAGGTAGTATTCAGGGATCTAAAAATATTCTTAGAAACAAAAAACAAACAAAAATATGAGTGCTGAACAGCGATGTGATATCTAATCTCCTATATAGCAGTGACTGTTGGGCAATTTCCTCGTAGATGAAGATTTGTAGCGACGAATGCCGAGAATATCGTGGACAGAGCATGCAAAAGATGGGGACGTTTCAAGAAGAATAGAAACTAACAATAAACTGCAGTCAGCAATCATAAAGAGACAGCGGTATATTTGATAGCATAATGGGAAAAGAAGGCTTACCAAATGTAATACTCACAAGGAACATTGAAGGGGAAAAATCAGAAAAACAACGAGTAAACTACTAGACATATTTGAGTAAATAAATGACAGAACAAGTACCCTATAAATAAAGATTGGTTGTAAAGGAGGAAGAATTACTATTTTTCCCCATTGTCTCAGCCTTCAATTAGTATGAGAAAAAAACGACATTAAAAATAAGCTTTATACACGTCTCATAGACGTTTTTTACTTGTATGTCCAATTTTCCGTTATGAAAATTGGAGATTCCTAACAGGTTAGCCAAAAACGCTCGCACCTACTGATAATTTTAGACAGTTTTTACATATTAGGTTGGTGCAAAAATAATGTCGTTTTCTCACATGAAGTTGAACATCAAAATACGACATTATTTTTGCACGAACCTAATACTATGTCCAGAAAAGAAATCATTTGTACGAAGGCAAGAAAATTATTATGCAAGAATAATTAAAAGCTTAATCGCAGTGACTCGTCAGTAGTCATCGGTGAAACTAATATAAGGGGAAATTGAAGTCAATAGCCAGAGGTGACAGTCTGTTTCATGCTTGAATACAATCGTCAGACCATGGCGTTCAAGCATAAAACACTGTTGCCTCTGGGTGTTGACATCAATGTCTACTTTTATATTTACCTACGCTCTATCTCTGATATTGAGCACTTTAAACCGTAAATATAGCATACCTTAAAACTAATTATATAAATATAAATAATAGTATCGTTCTTACATCTTACTGGATTAGACATTGAAAGATGCTATGAAAGCGTAATGTACATATCCAGGAATGAACGAAGAAAGCAACAAGCCCATAATAAGTAACTTTAAACTAATTAGTAAACACTTTGGGCCCAGGAAGGAATTTTTATTTCACTAATAAAGTTATTGATAAATGTATATATTAAAAAAAAAAACTGCAGCTCATTTTTCTACATAGGTTCAATGAGTGGGATAAATCTGTTGGATTATATTTTAGCATCAAAAACTTATTATTGTGGCCCTAAGTATTCGTTTATATTAAATCGAAATTCCATTTTCCCAACAGCTGTTATGTTAATGGCTTAATTAAAGAAAAAAAACGTAATAGTAGTATTCGAAATGATACGTTTGAGTTATTTTTTACATAATCAATTTCATAGAAATATAAGTAAATATAAACTAATTCTATTATTGTATCCTGTGGGCCATTTGAACGATTTTTGTAACGAATTCATTTATAAGCAACTTTACTCAAATTTTGGGCCCGCAGATGACTTTTCATAGAAGTCCCGAGAAGACGTGCTTTCCTCAAATAAGTAATTCCAACCTTGCCCTGTTAGGCTGGTCTGCGTGGCGGAACTGGTAGAAGCACACTTTGGCTTAAAAGTGGGCTCCCTAATGGGGAAAAAAAGATGATGCAGGTTCGATTCCTCTCGGAGGTACAATTTTTCTTTAGTAGGACTTCTCAATTTAGGCCGGGTATTAATTTCATTGTTTAATAAAAAAACAAGGATAGCAACTCCAACACCTGTAACAACTAAAATTACATTTATAGTAATAAGAAATAATGTCGGATAAAATATCCTTTCAAAATTTTATATATATATATTCTTCTGGAATGTAAATCTCTCACCATCTTCAATAGGATTTTATACACACTTTCCAAAGAGTAAGGACCTCTCTCTCGACACATATACATACATACACACACACATACACTCTTTTGTATAATTTTCCATGGCAATAAAAATGTTGGAAATGTGACACAGATATCCGAAAGTGTATTGTAATAACGAAACATGCTTTCCAAAATCTAAACAAATCAAGAAACAGGGACATTTTGTTGGAAAGAAAGAGTGCTGAACTAATAAGTAATATCAATCCTCCAATATGGCAGTGAATGCTGGAAAGATGAAAAGGACACTTGAGAGATGTGGTTATATAAAAGGCTGCCAAGAATACCATGGATGGATCATGTGAGCAACGAGGAAGTTTTAATGAAAATTGGTGCGTGGGGGGGGGGGGGAGAACACCTGTATTTCGAATCAGAAAAGGAGAGCATGTAAATTTTATGGGAAATATAATGAAGAAAAAGGGTTTGAAGAATTTGACACCCACCAGACATATTGAGGGGCAGAAGATGACAGTGAGTTTCATCACTAACGTTAAAATAGATTTTCTTACGTTTATCAATAACTCGATAAAAGTTCCATTGAACGTAATTAATTAGTAGAATTTTAGCGAACTTTTAAAATGCGTGCGTATTCTCGCATCGAAATTTTCTAATTTTCTACGTTTTTTTTTACTAATCTAAAAACAAATTTTAGACACAAATAAATGGTTGTATTTAATTCAAAATTTCAGATTGTTTCCAACTCCTCTTTTTACTGGTATAAATTTTATGAATATTGAGTCAATGATTGAGTAAACAAGTAAATGTTGTTGTCAAGAAGTTTCGAATTTTTTAAACAATTTCGTGGTCAGTGGAGACCGTGTGTTAGTGATTTATGTCTTTTGTCCTTTCCTTAATCCTTTCTATACTACGTCTTATCTCTCGCTTTCACTCTTGCTTTCAACCCCTTGCGTACTAGTGTCATTCCCGTCTTGCTTACGTTTCTGTGATATATATCTGACCATGGCCTAATTTCTGTGCAAGTATTTTTGCGTATTATTGGTATTTTATTGACGCAGAGCACTCCGTGAGGATCGATCTCACTAGTCATGTTCAACTAGGTAAACAAAAAAAAACAATCTATGGTAGACACCCATGTGGGTGCTGAGAGAATTATTTTTACGAGGTCAGATGACGGATAGTTGTAACATTCTTGGTCAGAGAAAATAATTGCCTACATTGAAAGTTACGGACTAGATTTCTCGCTCTCTGCCTACTTTCTCACGCGCATACAGAAAAGAAGTTTATTTATCCATCCAAAATCATATACTGGCGGTTTTCTCTTCAGCTCACTGCTTTTTAACCTTTCCTTTCCCAACGCCCCTCTTTCAGATATATGATCGGACTGCCCAACCCGATGATAAAATTACACTGGTAAATGGAACAGAGTTAATACACAGATTAACGTCATGTGTTTTGTTGTATGATAACAGCACTAATCACCGGAAGTAAACAGTGGCAGGAACAGCGGTCACCGGATCAGATAGTAGAAGCAGCCAGACTTTAGCTTGCAGGCAATTGCATGTAATTCTATATATTTTTGAATTGGACATAGTCCGACAATTTATTTAAAGACATTTATATTATGTTTAACGTTCTTTTTATAGATACAAGTATTTAAGCAAATGCTCTGTTTTATAATAAACAGTATTAAATAACATTTACCGGCCTGAATGTCCGAGAAATTTTCATAGAAAATTGTCTCTCTCCGACAGGAATCGAACCTGTATCCTATACGGAACCATCATTTCGCGTGATGTGCCTTAAGCGTCGGGTTAGCAAGGTCGATTTTACTATCTTTAAACTTAAACCTTCCATGAATCTCTTCTATTCATATCTGCTCTAGCATATCAAATGTAAACAAATGACGTCATATATTTTTGAATTGGACATAGTTCGACAATTTATTTAAAGACATTTATATTATGTTTAACATTCTTTTTATAATAAACAGTATTAAATAATAATAATTAATAATAGTGATGGTTCCGTATAGGATACAGGTTCGATTCCTGTCGGAGAGCGAAAATTTTCTATGAAAATTTCTCGGACATTCAGGCCGGTAAATGTTATTTAATACTGTTTATTATAAAACAGAACATTTGCTTAAATACTTGTATCTATAAAAAGAACGTTAAACATAATATAAATGTCTTTAAATGTAATTCTATATATAAAATTCTGTGACTTCCGTTAGACCGTCCGTCACACCCTCTAAAATAGCATTGATCAATCGAAACCAAATTTTGGAGAGAAGTGCGAACAAGTAAGGAGGTACAAAGTACAATTGGTTTTATTAGGGTGCATAGCTTAGTACAATAAATTTTCCTTCATTTTGGGGTGGGGAGAAAATTAAAAGTTTTATTATTTAACATACAAAATGCTTCTATTTTAAAAACAATTTAATGTTAAAAATAACAAATACTTATTTAATAAAAATGCAATATTGTTTTTTGCATAGCTTTTAAGGTTTTATATATACAAGAGTCCAGTTCGCCTTGCGTTTTCGAAAACTATAAAGAAAGCACAAGGCCAAACGCTTCAAAATTTGGAATTTAGAACCCGAAAGAAATATTTACATATGGCCAGTTGTATGTTGCATGCTCAAGAGTAAGAAATCCTAAGAAATCCTTCGTTGTAAAAAAAAAAAAAAAAAATTCTTCAAAAATATTGTTTACATTGAAGCCCTATAAAATTAAAGAAATTATTAAACCGCCAAGTAGGTTTTAATCAAAGTATTTTTTAAACAAATTTGCTTATTCAAATTTCATCGAGTGGTTTGCGAAATTGAAAGAAAACGTAGAGTTGGTAAATCTCAACAAAAAAATGTTAATGCTAAGCGTGTTCAAAAAATTCTAATATTTTACGTATGAAAATGTAAATATATAGGCAAAAATATAGACATGTGTGCATATAAAATGTCATAGATTGTAAATATATAGGCAAAAATATAGACATGTGTGCATATAAAATGTCATAGATTGTAAATATATAGGCAAAAATATAGACATGTGTGCATATAAAATGTCATAGATTGTAAATATATAGGCAAAAATATAGACATGTGTGCATATAAAATGTCATAGATTGTCTTCAAAGGGTTAAGTTATCTTAGTGCCTTGTTAAAATTATAGCGCCGCCATAACGCCTCTAGATACATACTGATCCCTTGAAAGTTCACACTGCCTCTAAGTGGGGAGTCCTTAATGTTCTCATTGAGAAGGATTGCTTTAACGAAACTCTCAGTTCGGGAGCAAATAGATAAAACGTCTTTATTTTTCTGGTGAAGTTTTACAATAGTTACCGCAACCGTAAATATTCATTGGTTTATCATTTCTTTTTATATTGCTATAGATCAGTCATAGGCAGACTACGGACCGAATGGTTTTCTGAATGGCCGCCTAATTTCATGAAGGAAATAACGTTTATTAAAATGTTGTTCTCACTTGTTCATTCACAAACTCTCAAGCATAACCACATACATAATTGAATTTTGTAACATTTCCTTGAAGGTAACGTTGTCAGCATTTTAAACCATTAGCGATTTTCACTAAGAAAGACCAGAAGCATAAACATCTTTTGTTTCAGAAACAGGAACGTCAATGATAATTATTATTCTTTTACAAAATTTTTTGTCTATTTTTGTCTACTCAGATGAATAAGTTAGAAACAAATGACATCCAGCAATGTGTTAATCACGCTATCATCAGTGATAATAATAATAATAATAATATACCAAGATTTAATTTTTGTAATTATGCAAGGAATCTTTTCATCGAAGAAAAGAAAGCGTCTTTCCTCCCATTTCTAATTTTATGAGGGAAAATGGCTGCGGTATCTTTCATTTAAAAAAATACCTTATTTCTTTGAGTAGTGAGTACTGTACCTCATGCTGCCCAATGTTTGAAAAAGGTTGACTATACCTGCTATAGATTAAGTAAGCACTTCAAATCATGAAAAAAAAATAAAAATAAAGTCTTATAAAAGTTAATAGTGGAGGACAGTTTGCTGTCTTAATTCGCTTTCTGTCGATCCCCCTGCAGAAGCCAAAACATATGCTCATAAGAGTTTTTAAAATGTGAAATATATATATATATATATATATAATGAACTGGACAAAGTCCGACAATTATTTTAAGACATTTTTTTATGTTTATCTATAAAAAGAACGTATAAACATAAAAAATGTTTTAAAATAATTGTCGGACTTTGTCCATTTCATAATGTGTGACGTCATTTGTTTACATTTGGATACGCATCGAGCAGATATGAATGTACGAGAGAAAAACGTGGAGAATTGTAATTTAAAAACAGTAAAATCGACCTTGCTAACCGAAACGCTCTTCTGTGGCTCAATCGGTAAAAGGCTATATGACGGTTCCGTGTAGGATACAGGCTCGATTCCTGTCGGAGGACGCATATTTTCTATGAAAATTTCTCGGACATTCAGGCCGGTAAATGTCGTTAATATTGTTTATTGTAAACAGAGCATTTACTTAAATATTTGTATCTATAGAAAGAACGTATAAGCATACATATATATGACAAATGGAAGACGTTTCATTGAAACTAGATTTGATTACGCGTTTCACCTTTCTAGGCTTCATCAGATCCTAAAACGAAAGAAAGAAATGTGTGTGTGCATGTATGCTTAAACAATGAATCAAATTACTCTTTCCCTAAGTTGGCGTTTCTCGTAATTAACGAAGAAAGAAAATGAGTGACTATTAAAAAAAGCCGTTAAGATTTATTCTTTCTTCTTTAATCACGAGAAACGCCATCTTAGGGAAAGAGTACTATGATTCATTAAACGCGCACACACTTCTTTCGTTTTTGATATTTCATGAAGCCTTGAAAGACGAAACGTGTAATGAAATCTAGTTTTAATGAAACGTTTTCCATTTGTTAAATTTCTTAAAAACTTTGTCGGTATTTCTGTATCCTATTTTAAACACACACACACACACACACACATTATATATATATATAATTACTTCGACCTAATTCGTAGCGACATGTCCGACTGTAATAGACGTCGCTTTGCCTCCGCCCGTAACGAGTGTAAGCGTGTCCTCAACGAAGCTAAGTCACTATTTGCTGCTCGCATGAAGGAACGTATTGCATCTCGCAAATTCAGCTCCAAGGATTGTTGGCGTCTCTGCAAGAGCGTACTGAACAATAGCAAACCCTCTATACCTCCTTTGTTCAACCAGTTTGAGGTCCTGACCTCCTCTGCCGACAAGGCTGAATGCTTTGCTCGGAAATTTTCATTCAATTCAATGCTCGACTCTTCCGGTGTACCCATACCCGATTTCCCTCTTAGAACTGAGGCCCTATTGAGCGGGTTACACATAACCCCGTCATTGGTATTGGGCATTATCTCTAATTTAGCCCCCCACAAGGCTAGTGGTGGAGATGGGATACCAGCCATTGTCTTGAAGAAATGAGCGCCTGAACTGGCGCCCGCCCTCTCTAAATTATATATCTACTGCCTCAAGGAATGTTGTTTTCCTGACTGCTGGAAGTCCTCATCGATTGTTCCTGTCTTTAAGAACTCTGGCGACCTCTGACCCTTCTAATTACCGTCCTATCAGTCTCTTACCCCTCTTCGGCAAAGTCTTCGAAGCCCTAATCAACGCTGAAGTGGTTAACCATCTTACATCCCATGATCTGCTCTCAGACAAGCAATATGGTTTCCGCTTTGCCCGATCTACAGCTGATGTGCCTTACGGCCATCACTGAATTTGTCTACCAAGCTCTTCAAAATAACGGAGAAGCTCGTGCCGTGGCCCTAAACATCTCCAAAGCGTTTGATAGGGTTTGGCATGCTGGCCTTCTTCGCAAGCTGCAGGGTTATGGTATTACAGGTCGATTGTTTGTATCTTCTGTAACCCCTTGCGTGCTAGTGGCTTCCCGCCTTGCTTGGGGTGAAATGCTAAAAAAATGAAAAATGAAAAAATTCTAGAAACGTTGTAAAAATAATTAATTTTTGAATAAAACCTGAAGATTTCATTAAAATTCGACAATTATGATTTTTACAAGAATTTCCAAATGAAAGTTTTTCACCGCAAAAAGACGCTGAAATTTCACGTACAAATTTAAGGTCCCACGTTGACGAAAAAAAAAAATTGATCAAAATTTCCAAGGTTCTGAAAAGGATAAAAAAAAAGCATAGTTTTTGTATGAAAAATCATTTGATCTTTTCTTTTAGTCTTAAAAAACAAAGATTCTGACGATAACATTTTGTTTTTATTATGTTTTTTGGGGGGGAGAGAGGGGGCACTTTTTTCATGGTGTCGTCTCCTTTGTTAGCGAATTTTTGGCGGAACCTATAATGCAAGAAATACTCACACAAGTATTTCTATGCTAATGTTTACAAGATATTTTCAGCTGACAAATAATGTAAACCACGCATAGTAAGACTGGCAAACCACGTGGCTTACATTCACACTTACTATCCCGTTTAACGATTCGAGGTTGTTATGCATTCGCCTCCCGTGTTCGCTACATGACTGGAGCGTGTTCGTTGAAAATCTTGCTTGTCGACTGTGCAGTACTAAAACGACTCGCCTTTCTTCTTCTTCTCTCTTTCTTTCCACTGACGTTTTTGACGTTACCAAATCAGTGCATCTGTACGGGCCAGTGAGCTAAATAAAACAGTCAACAAATAGTAGGTTGGGTTATATAATGTAACAACCGATTTCTTTTTATGACCTACAAAAAGGTGTGTGTGTGTGTGTGTGTGTGTGTGTGTGTGTGTGTGCGTGCGAGAGTGAGAGAAAGAGAGGTAATACCGAACCGGCGGACAGAGTTCGAATTTCAGCTGAGGGTGTTTATTTTGACCTCACATTTCCTTTTGTCTTGTATCTTGTATGCCACGATGAATGATAAAAGACAATGAGCACCTGGGTAAAAAATAAAATAAAATAAACAGGGTCGGTGCATACACCACCGAACTCCCAGACCAGGGGGAGGGGGATGATTGAAGATGATTACGAAGCACTAAAGCAATTTTCAGATTTTGACGTCATTAAGGGTTTTTTTGGGGTTTTTTTTTCCAAATCCGTGAATTTTTTTAAGTCTTGAAAAATTAAAACTCTATAAAAATTTACTATTTTTATTCATAATGTTGAAGGTGTTAAAAAAATTCTTCAACAACTTTGAACAAGAAAAATCACAAGTTGATGTTAAAATTGCCCAAAACATTGTTGATTTATTTCAAATGGAATGATCTATTATGACATGTCTGTAATTTGTATTTAGATACATTGTATCATAAATTTCACCAAGGTAGCAGTAACTAAAAATGTGGTTACACCCATTGTACTTTGACATTGACGTCCTCCCCAATCACATACACATTTACTAGGGGAGAGCAGAATTGTTTTAACACATTTATTTTTCAAAAACTTGCTCTAACACTATTATCATGGTTTCTATTCAAACCATTTTTTAAATATTTTTTTAAAATTTTAAATATTTTCTTTTCAAAATATTTAAAAAGATATTTTTTTATTAATACTTTTTTTGACAATCTAAATTAATTTCTAGAGAATTGGGGGATTTTATTTTTAATCAGACATTATTTGTGGAGATGCAAATTTGAGAAGATACCTAAATTGAATCTTGCTAGGCTGTGATGCTCTTTGTGACACTGCCATCTAAAAGCAGTGGCTCTCAACGTTTTTTGATTCATGAGCCACTTTTACTCTTAATTTATTTATGGTAGACCCACATAACCATTTGATGAAAAAAAGTTTATTTTATTTTTTACTAATAGATAAGTTTAGGAATTGTACTATAGAAATAGTAAATGTATATGCTTTCTTTATATATAACACTTATATATTTTATTTTCCTTAAATGTTTTATATTAAATCAATTTATATTAGTATTTTATTTTATTAATATTTAAAATAATTAATATATCAAATTTATGATAAATTATAATCTTCATACACTATATATATATATATATGCACATTTCATTAAAAACGACTGACAAGGTGCTTTTATTTAGTTTTTTTATATAATTTCTCGTGCGATCTAATAATGTTTTTCTTTTCAGATGATAAATTATATAAAAACTGTCCGAATGTTCTTTTTATCCGAGCGCTTTCGGCTACACATTTTTAGCCATTTTCAAGGATTATATTTCAACTGTTAGAATTAGAAATAGTTTGTTATATGTGTGTTTTATAAAATGTTTAATTTTTTGTTTCAAAACACGGTCAAGATATTAAATTATTATTAAGTATCATCTGAAAAGAAACATTATTAGATCACACGAGAAATTATATAAAAAACTAAATAAAAGCACCTTGTCAGTCCTTTTTAAATGAAATGTGCATGAAAGAAGGATTGCTGCCTAAATACACAAATATATATATATATATATATATATATATATATATATATATATATAATCCTTTCTTTGTATATCCTCAGTTTTTATTCAACTTTTATAATCAAAACATCCGGTAGACTAAAGGGATGCTAATTTACATCACTTGATTTTGTTTTCTGCTAGTTTCAGAGTTGTTTTTTTTTATAATTTTAGTATTTTATCATGGTATAAATTACTATATAAATTCTAATAATCAGTTGTAACAATCGTTCTGAGGTGAAATTGTTCTATGGACTGCTAAAATATTACTGTAAACCCCCAATTCCCTTTTTTTTTTGTGCAAACCCCCAGTAATTTTACATGGACCCAGCCACACCTCTGATCTACTGCATGTCAGATCAGATGTCAGTTTACCTACAAAGGGGGATGCAGATCCAAACACTACAAGAAAAGCACATTTTTCTTTATTAAATCTCTTGAATATGCAGGCCAGTAGAATTTACACTAGGGAAAGAAACACAAAACAGCTCTCTTTTAATCATTTGAGAGAACCCTTTTTGCCTTCCATTAGCATGGCTGATGCTAACCTCCAGGAGAATGAGACATTGCACCTTCTCAGGCTAACATTTTCCACTAACATATATAGTAGAAAGATTATATTGAATCTACTGCTAGGAAAATGTTGTGCTAGCTAATTTTTTTTTTTTTCACCAGAACCTATTTTAAACATTTATAAGTCTATCATTCATCCACGCACTGAATATTGCTATCACATCTAGTTTGATGCTTCTGCTATATATTTAGAGATTCTAAACAAAATAAAAAGAAGAATCTGTAATGTTATTGGTCCTGACCTGACATCTTGACTTCAGTCATTTTATGATCACTGTGTCTTGTCTATAAATATTTTCATGGTACAGTGTAACCCGGATATAAGAGAAGCCCGGATATAAGAGATTTTCTCTGGTCCCAAATTAGAGTCTGTGTTAATGTATATATAAGACCAAACCCGGATATAAGAGAAACCCGGATATAAGAGACGTATTATCCGGTCCCGACAACTCTCTTATATCCGGGTTACACTGTAATTGTTCTGATGAACTTTTTGCTACCTAGACTTTATGAATTTAAGTAGAGTACTAAATTGGTAGCTAGGTTTCATCATTTTACAATTGAATTGGCTAGGTATATCCATAAGTTCTATGCTAACAGTTACTTTTGTAGCACTTGTTTGCTTTCAATCAACTCTGATCTTCAAAAATTTAAATGTGAATTATCTTGTTTTCTTAATTCCTGTTCTTTTATTGTTCTCTCTCTTTACTGTATTTTTCCTCATATTCTCTCAGTAACTCAGTAACCTCCCCAACACACACACACACCTTGCGTCTTAGTGGCTTTATTGCCTTGCTTGGTGTGAAATGATTAAAACAAAACCCAAAACATTTATTTACTGACCTATAAGTCACTGGACACTCATATATTGAAAGCAAAAGGAAATGTCAATCGTTATTATTATTACTGTATATATGTTTTTAATCTATCCCAGAATATTATTTTTCTATCTGTCCATTCATCTTATTTGTAATCTTACTATTTTTACAGCCAGACTTTGGTATTATGTTTGACATTGATGGTGTCTTGGCTCGAGGTACCAACCCTTTGCAAGCAGCCATTGATGCATTCAAAGTGTTAACTGATGATGAAGGACAACTCAGAGTACCTGTTGCATTTGTCACCAATGCCTGCAATCGCAGTACTGACAAAGCAGCTCAAATTCAGGGCTGGCTTGGAATTGAGGTAAGTAAAAGATTGTAAAACAACGTATCAAATAAAGGTGATTTTATCCTTTTTACTATACGTTTATGAATTATGAATTATTTTTATTTATCAACCATATGAAACAAACAGAACACTTATAACAGCATGAAAATCTCAAGTTCTTGAAAGTATACTCAATTTTTACCTACCACTTAATGAATATAGCCTTGGCCAAACTTTGTATCCAAAAAGTATGTTTGTTGTTTTTTGGGGTTTTTTTTACAATTTTCCAGGATATCAACTGTAATATAATGGTTAATGCATTGATTTTACAGGAGAGTAAGCATATTTCTGATTGAGTGCTCAGTGGATTATCTTATACCAACATGGGTATATAATGGAGATATTCTTGTGAATTAATGTACAAGTATATAATATATATATATATATATATATATATATATATATATATATATATATATATATATATGTGTGTGTGTGTTTTTTGCTATTCAAACCAACATGGTCCTCTTGATTGTGAGACAACATTTCAGCCATTCTACAATTTGGTCTTCTTCAAATGTGTCTTCATACTTGTTAATGTTCTTGGAATTTCAAACAGAACCCTTTATTCAAGCCGCCCTGGAGGATTGTTCTTATTCTGCTTTCAATGCTCAGGGGGATCACTCATGTCAGTTGGACAAGCAACTTAGGAGATGAGTATCAATGTATATGAAACATACCCAAAGTAAGGAAAGGAGAATATGGACTGAATAAAAGGATCAATTCAAATTTCCAAGCAGGATACTGATTATAGAGACAAACAACTGAAGAAGACCCAAGAGTACAACAGTTGTAACATCGCAGGTCTAACAACCACGACATGCATGCTGGTCCAATGCATATAAGCTTTGAAAAATTCTGACAAAAATAATGTTGTTGCAGGTTCACAAAGATTATGTACCACAATATTTAACAAAAATCAGTGACTATAGGAAAACCAGCAGAAACAAAAACAACTGCACACAAGTAAAACACTGCACAAAGATTTTGTGTACAATAATTTTGAGGTTAACATGCTTTGAGGGTTCAGTCTGTATCTCCTTTTCATCCCTAGTGGCACAAATAATGTGTAATCTTTTAAATGGAAAAGGGGTCATGATGGTGTACAGGTTCTCACTGATAAGTATGCAAGCCTACAGGTGTTATCTAACACCTTGAATTAAAAAAAAAAAAAAAGATAATATCAGTGTATACAAATTGATGAATTTTTTTTTATATAATCATTTGTAGAAGTCTGTAAAACTGGGGAGAGACATTTATTTTATTAATTTATACACCGGTTCTTGTCTAAAAATTTAATCCATGGTTAGCCTGGTCAGTACCTGGCCACTTTGGATGTGTGTGGGATGTAATTGAGAATGGCTCAGAATGAGAGAGAGAGAGAGAGAGAGAGACAGGTTCAATTTCCAGTTAGGTTCGTTACATTCCAATATGCACGAATACATTTTGGAAAAGTATGAACCTACTACCACTTCTCTCCAGCTATGGGTTAAATAGTAAGATCTGTATCTGAAAATCATTATCTAAAAAATTTAAAAAAATTGTTCATACAGTGTTCATTTACTTTTAAAAAGTTTACTCTTACAATCCAAAAATAGGTTTCTGGCTTTAAATAACCTACAAAATTTTGATAAGCCATAAACAAAAAAAACAACAACAAAAAAATCAATCAAAAACCTTCACCTTTATAATTGCTATTTCACTGTTATTAACTAATTTCTTTATTTTTAAACTGTAAGTATAATGTAAATGCACTGAAAATTCATAAGAAATGGATTATCAATGGTCATAAAACCATGTAAGCATTTCTGAAAGAATGCAACCGTTAGATGCAAAATTGTCAGTTATTTTTTAAACTTATGTTCAATAATTCATTCTGATTGATTTCTCTTTAATCAGGTCACCCCAGACATGGTTGTCCACTCCCCAACCCCACTGATGATCATGGAAGAGTACCATAACAAACATATCCTCCTTGTTGGGCAAGGACCTGTGCGGGATGTTGCCAAAGAGTATCCTTTCCAGTAGAGGCTACTTTTATTGAAATGTTGCATAAGATATTTTGTGGAATTTTTCATTTAGACACATATTATTGAATTCAAAATGTCAGACTTTTATAATGGAAGGTTAGCCAAACTATGCTACAATTGGTGAACCACTCCCTTGGCACATTTGCAAATCTAAGAGGAGACGGTAATCTTCAAATTGTTAAATTTTTGGAAAATGATTTAGCTTGAGTAGATCTGTATAGAACAAGGGGGTTCCCATCCTTTTTTGTGTCATTGCCTACTTTCACATGGAAAAGATTTTCTACAATCCACCTGTATAATAAATATTTAAAAGCATACCAAAATTGTTAAAAGTTTGTTACTGATTTGTAAACCAACTTTACGATGTAGTAAAAAATGCCAAAAGGAGGCAACAAATAATTCTGACTTATGTGGCAGCTGCTGCTACTAGTATATTAAAGAACAAATGAAAGCAAATTTGATTGAATACACACATATATAATTTAGTTTTATGGTTACCATTAGTGTTGCAAGTGTGACAAAAAATTTAACAATTTAAACAAATTTAATATTCAAAATCCTATATTTCCCACCAAATTGCATGCTATTTTCTGTTCAGTTGCTCATTGCCCACCCAACAACTGAAATTGCCCACCAGTAGGCAATGTCGACTAAGTTGGGAAACTCTGGTGTAGAAAGTTCATAGTTCAAGATCTTTTTCCCAACTTTCAGATTCTATTTTCTTTTCATTAAACTCTACATGAGTTTTGATAATGGATTTTGGTGGCCATAACATTCTGCTACTAATGTTAAGGTAGAATCCAAACGAGAAATTCTGTTCTCTGTTCAAACTGGCAAGGGTTCTGTAGGGAGTTAACAACTACTCCCTACTTTCTAAAATCTTTTGTATCTGCCTAAAGAAAAACCATCTACATACATGCACACCATGCTTTCTACTGTTAGTCAATCCAGACTACACAAAAAACAAGGAATACATTTTTTTTATATATAATTTCTCCAGTTTTCATACAAGTACATGAATGGTTGGCTCAAGACTAAGCAGAAGTTATCCATAGTTCTTCTCATTTCTAACACTTTCAACCATTCTCTGGTTGTTTCCAGGAGCGAAACAAGTATTATTTGTTAGGAGATGATGATAAAATTAAAGTGAAGTCGTAAAACAACTGGAATTTAAAAATAATGAAGACAATGTAGGGACATTACATATTGATTTCTGGGGTACTTCACAATATTTCTGTAAGTTCTGATTTGGTTTGGTTAACAGCATATCAACCTCAATGGGTTATTTAATGCTGACAAAGTTTTTTTTTTTTTGCTGGTAATATTTTTTTTCCTTCAAAAATATATTTCTGGTAATATTTTTTTTCCTTCAAAAATGTATTTCTGGTAATATTTTTTTCTTAAAAAATATATTGCTGGTAATATTTTTCTTTTCAAAAATGTATTGCTGGAAATAATGTATCACTGGTAATAATTTTTTACAAAGTATTTCTGGTATTAAAACCTATTTTTACACTTCCATAGTGTTTTGACCCCATTTAGGGGGTTAACTATTTACCTGTAGCTGGGACTCTTAACAGGTGCTACTACCCTAGGTCAGGGTGGACCTGGGAACACCAGCAATTAAAAGGTGGTTCCATGCTCCTCAAAACCTCCTGATCAGAAGCTTTGTTGTTGGATGTAGTTTATCGTCTTACCTAGGATGTGGATGTAGTTTATCATCATACCCCGGATGGTGCAAGTTCTGAGACTTCTTAAAAATTTAGAAAGGGAATAACAGCAATAAAGTAATAATTTATTGGACTGACTGATAAGATACCATACTAAAAATTTATTTCCTCTGGGCCATTTTAAGCTAACTTCATTGCCATCCACAAATTGCATTGAATCCCCACATGAGGATTCAAATCAACTTGTAGATGACAACAAAGGCAGTGAAAATAATATTTTAAAACAAAGTGAAAAAGAGAAAAGGTAAAAATTAGTAATTTCTTTTCCTTGGTCTTCCCTTTGTTTAAATGATATATATATCTCCAAATGTAAAAGAATGAAGAGGAAAATTTCAACGTTCAAAACATTAATTTAAAACAAAGCTCAATACAAAAGTAGAGCAATAAATATTTATTTATTATGCACTGTGGCATTAGAACATGTACATATCCGCTACAAAATTGTACATCTTGTTTCAACGTTAAAAATTAATGTTTCTTCAGGTGGGAAACCATGATGCTACTAAAGTTTCCCACCTGAAGAAACATTAATTTTTAACGTTGAAACAAGAGGTACAGTTTTGTAGTGGGTTTGTACATGTTCTAATGTAACAGTGCATAATATACATATGGAGTCGGTTTGAAAAGTAATCGGACTTATCTGTTTTTTGATATGAGAAACCAGAATGAGTTCTTGCCACATAGCCAAATGATCAATCAGCAAGTCTACAAAGAGATCCTGAGGCATTTGCTTCACTCAGTGCATGAGAACAGATGAGTATTGTGGCAGGACAAATCATGGCTGCTTCACCATGACAATGCACCTACTCACAATGCCCCGAGTCTCTGGTAGTTCCCAGCTGAGAAGAACATCACCATACTGGAACAACCTCCCCCTTCACCTGATCTTGCTCTGTATCAATTTTTACTTTTCCCCCAAGTTTAAGGGGACCCATTTTCAAGGCATGGAGGGCATCAAGAGGGCTGAAACAATGGGCATCCCAAAAGAATCCTTCCAACAGTGCATATAAGTGCGGCAGAGAAGGATGGAAAAGTGCATTAGACTCAAGTGGGATTACTTTGAAGGAGAAACCATATAGTTTGTTATTTGGAATTGAAATAAATTGTTTCTGATACGCGTTTCATTACTTTTCAGACAGACCTCATATATATTTTAAATGTCCGTTTTTTAACGCCATAATTAAATAGTACAATTTTAGAAGATAATGATTATAGTTTCGGGATTCTTATCATCCAGCCTTACCTAGTGACATTTCATTGCTCAGATATTATATCCATTTTGTAGATTGGACAATGTTTTGTCCTTTGTGATTCTTTTAAAAATATGGTTGGACCTTATTCAATGGGCTCATGCCTGTGAAGGAGAGTTGAGAACTTTTCAAGCATTCAAAAAATACTCAATGTATTATTGTAGTCATACAAAAGGTCAACAGATTTATACATCTTTTATAACTTTTATATTATGTCATTGTATATTTGATTATACTGACCTTAACTTTGTACAGACTTGGTTTCAAAAACTACTGTCTTCTGGATGATGTCTGCGATGCCTACCCACTTTTGGACATGGTCAATCATGAAAACAGGAAAGCAGTTGTAAGTAAAACTATTTTCTTCCATCAAAATTTAAGATTAAATTGTTATATATATATATATATATATATATATATATATATATGTATGTATATATATATGATAAAATATAGTTTTAAGATATGCTATATTTATGGGTTAAAGTGCTCAATACCAGGGATAGAGCTTATGTAAATATAAAAGTGGACATTGAAGCTAATACCCAGAGGCAATGGTCTGTTTTATACTAAATGCAATCATCAGCAATCATTTAACAATCTTTAGGCCTGATGATTGCATTTAGCATGAAACAGATTGTCGCCTCTGGGTCTATACATACATATATATATATATATATATATATATATATATATATACACACACACACACACACGTGTGTGTGTGACAGACAGAAACAAGCTGAAGTCTACACTGGATAAAAAGTAAAGACATATTTAAGCTGGTTTTGAGAAAATGAATCTTTTGTACTTTATTGGTTAATTGTTATTTAAAACTTATATATATATATATATATAGAGAGAGAGGTTTCATTGAAGATGACTGGCAAGGCACTGTGATTAATTTTTTTTCTTTCTTGCATACATACAAGAGATTTCTTTTTGGGACATAAAGTGTGTAAGAACTGATCACACAATCTTTGAGTCACAGCGCCTTTGATTAATCTATAAATACATATCAAGACAAACAAAAACATCCTCGATAATAGCTCATAGGTTAGCCAAAAGCACCCAAGCCTAAAGATCATTTGGACATTTCTTACACACTATGTACCAACGTAAACTCTATGACCCCAAAAAATGCATGCAAGAAAATATGATAAAAGAAAAACTTACTCACCAGTTCCTTGTCAGTAATCTTGAATGAAACCCATATAAAAGAAGGATTCTTACCTACTGGCACAATTAAATGAGTGCTCTGAATTCAGGTCTAGCATATATATATATATATATATATATATATATATATATATACATACACACACGTATATAATACATTTAAAAGATTCCCTTTCTGTGTGCTGATAGCTTAGGAATAAAGTCTTTAAATGATGCTAAGTTGGGAGAGTTTCGATCCCAGCTTAAAGCAATTGGAAGTCTAGCCACACTGATGAGTTATGATACAGTGAAACAGGTTGTCTGTGAATATATATATATATATATATATATATATATATATATATATATATATGTGTGTGTGTGTGTGTGTCATTTTTTATGAAAACTGCCTTTTCTTGTTCTGCTTGTTCTTTTCTGCTCTGGTAGCACATAAGATCATTCAGTGTGTTGTTAAATATCAAATCCTCTTTATGTTCACATATTTTTTCCTCCAAATTTCTGGATGTTTTGCTGATGTATTTGTGGAATCATTGTTTTAACTTTACATCAGAACCAAGCGTTTCCTGCTTCTGATGTAAAGTTAACTCTGACATTGATTAAATGTATACCTGTTCTTGACATGTTTGTGATAATTTACATACACAATGCCAAAAGAAAAAGCATGCAAGATCCACAAAATATTCATTGTCCCACGTCTTTTGAACAGGAATAGAGATTTATCCCTTGTTCCCAGTTTACGATTGGTTTTCCAGTTACTTCTAAAGTCTTTTCATTATATTTAACTCCTGGTAGCTCTTTGCATCTTAGAGGCATTATCACTTTGCTTGGAGCAAATTAATTACAAGAAAAAAAAAAAGTATACACAATAGCACAAAAAAAACTATGTACATTATATTACCTCAAACTCCATAATGGATCAACTTGGACATAAAATTTATCAATGCACTTGTATGTTACTAGTGCTTTTGTGATCACAATTTTGACATCATATGTATGTAAAATTAGCCTTAAAAAGTAGTCCTGCATAACTTATAGAAAGTTAAAATAAATGTAATGTACAACAAAGAAATACCTATTTTACAATATCTAAATGTAATGTACAACAAAGAAATACCTATTTTACAATATCTTTGCTATTGTGATTGTTTATATGCTTTAAAGTTCATTTTCTGTGACACCAATCATCTACAGTAACGGTTTACTAGTTATTAGTATTTTAAAAATATAAAAATAAAAACAAAACAATAGATCTGTTCCTCATAAGTTCTTAATGAAAAAAATGCTGTAGAATGTAGTAAAGATATTTTGGGGGAAATCCTTTTGTAAAATTGCTTATGCTAAATGTGTGTGTGTTAGTTTTAACTTTCCTTTCCCATATGTGATGAAAACCTGCTTAAATTTTCATACATCTCGTGGGGCAGCTGATGTATAGATGACCAAAAGTGACAAAACATAACATACAATGCCTTTAGCTTCCTTACTTGTATATGATGACAGTTTACATAAATTTATCAGGTAACTGAAATATGGATGACCAAAAAATAACAAAACCTGATATTATCGTCCAAAGCTAAAGTATATACCCAACATTAAAACACCTGCATATGATGGGCAACATCCTAGTTCATTCAGTTAAAATTCTTTTTACGTTCTCTCTTATTTTAGGCTCAAGGATACATTGAGAAAGAATTCCCTAAAGTTGAAGGTAAGGATAACTTATTTGTTCTCAATACTAACTTTAAGGTGTTAGGGGTGATAGTTAACAAGCTAGTTTCACAAATTTTCACTATAGTGAGCTCAATTTTTATTGGAGCTAGACAAAAAAAGTTTTGTAAGCCAATACGGAGCATACTGTGAAAATAAAGTTTACTATTAGGTGCCTGTGAGATCAGCATATTAACCACTACAATTTGAAAAGTGCCTTGATTATTATATAATAAAATCATATATTATAAAAATGTCCTCATTGTTATATAATAAAGTCATCTTTTATTACCATAAAAGTCTGTGAATGTTACTTGTGTGTTTGCCAGAAGTCATATATAGAGAGTGGGTGAAAGAAAGATATGAATTTATTATCATGTAGGATGCGGTGGGAGAGAAGGAAATGGAGAAAAAAAAAAACGCTATTTCTTTCCACCTTCCCGTGATTATGTGTTTGTTTAAAGAAAGCTGAAATATAACTAAGCAAACAATATTTTAAATATTTTTATTTCAACTTTCTTCAAACAGACAATTTTTTTTTAATGTTGAAAGCAACTTCAATAACTGTAAATAAATGTATTTTTAAAATCTCTACTTTCACAAACACTTCATGAAACTAAATGTAGTCAGTAACACAAGTTTGAGTGGTCTAGTATATTATAAAAATGTCTTGATTATTATATAATAAAATATTATAAAAATGTCTTCAATAAAGCCAAATTCATAAGGCACCCACTAAGAATCAAACTTAGAAAGAACAACCTTCAGCACAAATATTTCATCTCATTAGGTGTTATGTGCTTTGAACATTAATTTTCTGTAAACTTGGGAAGTGAATCTGAGAAAGATTATCTATATACAATCTCACTTTTAATAATAATAATGATAAACATGTGTAATATTATTAGTTTGGTATATACAGAGTATATATGGGCATGTTTTTATATAAGGTGAAAGTAATGCTGAAAAGCATGCTTGTAGGTAATCAATACTTAATTAACAAATGTAAAATATAACGAGTTGACATTAAAATAATAAAATGTCAGTTAAATCTATCTTGTCTTATGATTATATAGATATTTCTTTCATCCATGTTTTCAGGATTGTTCTTATTCTTTATGTCTTCAAATAGGTAAAGTTTTTAAATAATATATATATATATATATATATATATATATATATATATAGTAGAGTAAGATCGTCCACATATGCTTCTTACATAATGTAGGTATAGTAGGCTGATGAAAGAAATTTGCAAACAATATAATATTCAAAGATGGTGCAAGGGTCTAATGCCCACCCACAAATCTATGATATGGTGTCCCACACTATACATCATATCAATTTTCTTAAGATAGTTGATCATATAAAATACAAATTTTGTCGTAACCTAATTATGTACAATAATGGATCATATGCAATATAGGTGACAATTCACCTAGAAAAATTGAAAATAAATACAAAGTATCTAAATACAATTTAGAGACCTGTCATAATAGATCATTTCATTTTAAATAAATCAACAGTGTTTTGCGGCAATTTTTAACACCAATTTGAGATTTTTCTTGTTAAAAAGTTGAATAACACATTCAACATCGTAGATAAAAATAGTTAATTTTATATAGTGTTTTTTTTTTTTTTTTCAAGACCTAGCATGAACAAAAGAAATTCAAAGATTTGGATGATAAACAGAAAAAAACAATCATTTCTCTCAGGATTGCTTTATTGTAATGGTTGAATAAATCTGATGAGAAGATGCATTTTTGTCTCATGCCCCTTTCTATTTTTGTTTCTTCCTGACAGCAATCATCCTTCTTGGTGAACCAGTGAAGTGGGAATCAAACCTGCAGGTACTCACAGATCTTCTATTGACCAGTGGCAAACCTGACCACAGCCTTAATACCCAAGCCACCATCGAGCAAATTCCTGTCATTGCTTGTAACATGGATTTGACCTTTATGCATAAGGCAACCATGCCAAGGTAGGTTTGACCATGATTTATTTCTTATGACATTTTCCTAGTATCTTCTTTCTGTCATGTAAAAGGAAAATGCCCATGTAGGGATACAGAAGACACTTGGTGGAGATGGGTCACGTGAGAGCTGCTTAGTGACATCACTCCATACAGTGACAATAGTGGCAATCAAATTCAGTTTGTTTTACAGCAGCAAACCAAAAGGTTGCTTTCTTTAGCCTGGGTGACCCCATGGTCTGGGCAGAGGATAAATCTGCCTTCCCAACAGCCTACAGTTGTATGGTGCCATTTCCCTTTGGGAATATATCTTTCCCAGATATAGAATGAAACTCTAGCTCACAATCCTCAATTTGGGAAAACCCAAGACTTGCTGTTTCCAATTCAGGGAATATGTCCTTGCCTGGGACATAAATGAATATGGCCCATTTGAATCTGGAGTCCTAAACTTTGTTTCTCCAGACACAAGATTATCTCCATATTATAGGTAAGACCCTTCCTTTTTGTTTATCTTTTGCCATGTAGATATACATGATATATTTTTCCCCATGTGAGACACACACTCTCTCTCTCTATATATATATATATATATATATATATATATACACACACAACTTTGTGTACAATGTAGCATTATAAAAGTCTGAGAATAAAGCATGTTTGTCATTCCTTTTTCTTTCAGACATTATGTTCCATCCATGAACTATGGTGTGATAATATCACAGATATAATAATGCCCATAACAGGGGTGCGGGAATACAAATGGGAGAATAAATGTGTGTGTGTGTGTGTGTATATATATATATATATATATATAAATGACAATAGGAAAACTGTAATAGTTGCCGACGAGTTTCATCAAATGTGGACTTTCTCAAGGCAAAAAATGAAATGAATTTATTTAAACAAAGTAACTAATAACAAAAACAAAATGTCCTTAGCAACTGGAAGAATTTAGAGAATGCTATATATATATATATATATATATATATATATATTATACTCAGATCCTTAAACACTAATAGCAATAATATTTCTGAAGCAGCCATTTATGAAATAAATTGCCAAAACTGTTCCTCCCAATATATTGGAGAAACAAGTAGAAATTTAAAAAAATGCATTTATGAGCACAAAAGAGACCTCACAAAAAACAACTTAGCTAATGCACTAGTAATACATAGAAATAAATTCAACCACAATTTTAATTTTAAAAATGCTACACTCATAAAAAAAGAAAATAACTCACTAAGAAGGAAAATCCTCGAGAGTGCGACCATTGAATATTACCCAAATATTAATCTACACTCAGGCCTTTTCCCTATTTCACCCTTCTTAACAGAATTACTACTCTCCCAAACAAACGTACACAACAGTATCATGAAATCAAAAGAAAATAGTTGAATCCGTCAACACAGCAATAACAATATCTCCACACATGATAGTAATTGACATAATTTTCAGTTAACCGTATGAAAATAGCATTCTCTAAATTCTTCCAGTTGCTAAGGACATTTTGTTTTGTTATTGTTAGTTACTTTGTTTAAATAAATTCATTTTGTTTTTTGCCTTGAGGAAGTTTACATTGGACAAAACGTGTCGGCAACTATTACAGTTTTCCTATTGTCATTTATATCTATAAATATTGTCTTTTTCTACAGGTTAACTCTGAGAAATTTTTCATATATAGATATATATGTGTGTGTGTATGTCATAATTCAAAGTCTGGCAAAAAGTAAAGTGAGACAAGTGATGAACATACATGAAGGTTCTCAATTTTAAAAGCCTTGATAAAACAATGATATTCCTCACCTTTGTATATAAACACGTGTAGCAAAATAAATACTACATTGCCTTGATAAAGTCCCTCAGAGGATGAAACATGTTGGCTAAGAATAGTTTTTTTGTCTTGTCTCTTTTTATTCATTTTGTTTCTTCTACAGATACACACTACCTGACAATATTTACACACACACACACACATATATAGAGTTAATATAAATTCTGCATATGACAGTGTTAAGCCCATTATTATATATTAATAGCCAAAAACAAGTGCCAATAAACATGAATTATGATTTACTCATTTTACGTATTTTCAAATTGTCAGTAGTTGTGCTTATAATATATAGGCAAATATGTTGTTTAGAAAGAAACCGTATTTGACCAACTGCAACTTATATTTGGCACTTTTATCATAAAATTACATATAAATATGACAAAAATCTTAATTTAAATGCATTAAGTGCTAAGCAAATATAGTAAAAACAAAGAAAGCATTTAATTTGCATTTAAGGCAGATCAATAAATCTGTAACCTGACAGCTATCAGCTGTCATCCTGTAATTTTCACTGTATAATGTTTGACCTAGAGGACTGATTGAGGAGTGTTGGGTTAAGTGCATTAGTAAAGAACAAGATTATGTTAAAGAATAATTATTTTAAATAAATCAAATATATTTTTTCTAAATTAGGTTATGAACTTATTGCAGTACCTACATAAAACTGGTCAGAAAAATTCACTATTGAAATAAATTTTATAAGGATTTTGCTGTAAATTTTGCTTGAATATTACGAAAAGAAAATCATATCTAATAATTTCAAGTTGGTTTATGTTAGGGAAACTATTAAATTAAAACTACAATAAACTCATAATTGTTATAAATCATATCTGAAATAAATATATTATATTATATATATAATATACTATATTATATATATAATATACTATATTATATATATATAATATACTATATTATATATAATATATTATATATAATATATTATATTATATTATAATCTGAAATAGACACGAGAGAGAATAGATGCAATATTATAAAATAAAAGAAAAAGCTTGTGACTGAATCAAGTTCTTTGATTTCATTCTCTTTGATTTCAGATTTGGTCATGGTGCCTTTTTGGTATGTCTTGAAGCTTTGTACAAGGTAAGAGTTGCTTCTTTGTTTTTTTTAAATCTTATCTGTCTTGTATTGATAAACCAATTTCTAAAATGTTGGAACATTTACACAAAATCTGGTTTTGGCTGACTAGATTCTATTTACTAATTTCCATACTTTATTCTTAAAATAAAAAAATTTTCTAAATTATTTACACTATTTAGATTGTTTTGACCATAGTCATATTTGTGACATTTTGGCCATTGCACACTCTGACCTTCTTCAGGTGATATAGCTGAAATGGGGATATCCAGAAAGGGCATGGCATGCGAAACTAGAACAATCTACCCTGTGGATGAAATTGCAGCATATATCACATGAAGAAGGCTGGAGCATACAACAGCTGAAATGTCATGAATATGACAATAAAGATGAGAACAACAATCTGAACAATGTAAATAATGTAAATTGTTACAATACCTCATCTCAGAAATATAGACAAACTTTCCAAAATTGTAAGCATATATGTTCAAAAATCATTTAAATGCTAGACTCCTGCTGATTAGGAATAAGGAGAAGTTAAGCTAAGTTTAAATTTTAAATATTCCTAAGTTCCTCTTATTGGTTATTTATTTGCAACTAATTTTAATACACATTTTATAAACAGGAACTGAACTGTCACTGAGCTTATTAACTGCCCTTGGCACCCCTTAAGAGAAGAAAAAATTTAAAATGGACATTATTAAAAAGATTAAGTTTATTTTTAATACTAAAGTGGTAATAAATGTATGGTAGTTAGGAAGAAGGTTACAGTTATGGATGAGTTGTAAAGATTATATTATGACAATGTCTGTTCCCACCACATATATATATATATATATTTGGTTTGGGTGTATATTAGCCTTGTCATGATTAAGAGAAAAGGCAGTGTGTTGATAAATACAAAATAAATATTTATATAACACAACATAATAATACAGAAGGCAGAGATGAAAGTTGAAATTTCAAGAAGTAAATGTATATGTAAGAATATGTGTCCAAATATCATTATGTGTGTGTGGCTGAGTGGTTAGAACATTCGCTTTCTGACCTTGAGACCTGGGGTTCAAATCTCACCATGGTTGATTTATTAAGGAGGAGACTTCCTGATGTTATTGGTCTAGAGGGGGACAATCCCAGCATGTGGCACCTTTGGAAAGTGCCTGAAAACCATACCACAGGTTGATGCAAACCCTGTGAGTGAAATTGGGTAGACGGAACACTTGGGGGCCGTCAATAGCTGTGCTAGTATGAAGTCAGAAGTCATCATGACTGAGGGTTTGAGTGTGCTGGCCTTGTTCAGATAACATGCTCTCTCCTAGAAACTGTAACTAATAGTTGTAGTATAAACCACAGGTGTGCTCTGTGGGTGTTGAACAAGCACAAATATGCCTGAGTGAAAGCCTGCAATAGGGATTGGCTAGCCGCCCTAATAGATGGATATCCTAGAATATGAGTGGACAGTTATTATTATCCAAATATAGTAGTCATTTGCTTAAAAAGTGGAGAAAGAAAGGGTGTATATTCCTATATGTATAGCCAATATAGCCAGCTGATCATGCAAAAGTCACATTTTGGCTCTGGTTATGTTACAATGACCACATAATCAGAGAATATCCTTTTATATCCTGGTTGTAAAAGTTTTCATCTGGTTATATACACATCTATAGATATGCTTCAAAAATACTGCTTTGACTCATTGGCTTGTGGCCTTATATCTTAGTTATAAAAGTTTCCTAATTGGTTGGTTAAACTATGGCTTTATAGCCTGGCGATTCTGATTATCCATGTTTTTCAAGATGGTGAAATTTTGGTCTTCTTATTTACTTATCTATCACTACAAATGAAATCATACACATGGATATTTACAACTCTAGATTTCTGTGATATTTTCATTGAAATAACATTTTTTCCATAAATCGTAAATAAAGAAAAATTAGAGTAACTATTTGATGTTTTTTGTGCAAAATCTTAATTTTTTACAATTATTTTTGAAGATTTTATTTAACCCTTTGGTGATTTCAGAAAATTACTGGTACAGAGTTGAAATACACCAAACTTGTTGGTAAACCCTGTGAAATTCAGTTTCGTTATGGAGAACATATTCTTAATAAAGTACGTGATAAAATGGGATGGACAACTCCACTGAGGAAGCTCTATTTTGTTGGGTAAGTGTAAATGTATTTACCTTGGATTGTTATTAAAACAGTTTTAACTGAATTTCTACTATGGTTGAATAGAAATAGATACACTTTCAAGGCTCTATTCAATTGAAGTAAATAAAAAAAAATTTTTCAGAAGAATTAAAATCTTGAT
>OZ038498.1:61752332-61964832 GCA_964036315.1 Acanthosepion esculentum | reverse complement strand
TATACGTTGGACCAAATGGTGATGGATGAGTTCTTGTGGTGATAGAGTAAATTGTAATAAACAAATTGATTGTGAATCAGATTAGCGAGGTTTAGGATAGTCAGTATTAACCAGCCTTATTGCTCTTCCCTTTCGGCCTTGTGCCATAATTGTAATCATATTACAATAAATAATCATAAGATCTATGCTAACAGATTCTTCTATTGCACTTCTCATTTGTGGAACTCTTTCAACTTCTTCAAAAATTTAAATGCAATGTCAATCATTATCTTCTGTCTTTTTTTTATGGATCTCTCTCCTTAACAGCTTATGACCACATCACATTAAAAAACTGGTTCGCACATGATCAGGAAAGTTAAGCTATGTCAAATTTGGTCAGTATCTAGATTGGTGACTGCTTAGGAATATCAGGTGGCATAAGCTTGGATGTGCGGGTGGTGTAATGGATAAAAGCTTGGGATTATTAATCAAAGAGCCAAGTTCCAATTCCAGTTAGGTTCATTATATTCACTTACATGCAAATACCCTTAGGAAAGGTATGAATCCATCTCTTCTCTACCAGCTATGGGTTAATTAGTAAGACTTGTATCAATAAGTCACTATTATCGAAAAAAAAAAATTATTACAATGTAAAAATATTTTCTGGCCTTAAATAACCTGCAAAGTGTTGATAAACTGTAAAAAATGAATCAATCTCTCCTTAATGTTTTTTTTTCTCATTCTCTAACACTCAGCAACCACTTATGTCTTCATGGCTTTAGTGCTTTAGCTTTGAGTGAAATAATTGATTCAAATAATTATTTATTTTTTAACCAGTACTTCTTTCATGGTGTTCACCTGCTTTTTATCCTCATCAGACAATCATTCCGCAATCATAGAATGATGGTCCGAGAAGTTGGAACAAAAAAGAAATTGAAATTAAGATGAAACAAGAACAAGTCAAAAATTAAACTGACAATACTTCATTTAATAGTAGTAAAATTCAATATTATAGCTATTCAAACTTTTAACAGAAATTTTATTATTATTATATTACAAATATTCCAGATCTGTAAAATCTGGAATATTAATAACAAATCAAGTATTCTGTGAAGATCAGAGATGATGCCCTTAATGGAAGAGAAAATCACTTTTGCCTGGAAGTGGAGTGAACTGTTCTCATTTTAGATGGGATAAGGAGCCTTGGCCCAGGGATTTTAACCCTGCAGCAGTACCTTCCTCACTGCACCAAGAGAAATAATTTCAGTGTAATATCAACACCAGCATGACAGTTGTCATGGGATGGGACAATTTTTGTCCTTGGCCTATATGCATACATATGTGTCTGGGCTCCCCACATAAAAACTATTTGTGTCCCATCACTCCTTAGTGGGAAGCCTAGGTAAATATACCTTAATGTAAATCTCTTTCCTGCCTTTTTTTTTCTTTTTTAAACTAAAGCTGTACATGAAAATGACTACAACTGTAAGCAAAACTGTTCCCTTATTTTTTAAAAGTTCAGATATTTAGTACATCTGCATGCTTTTAAAATCTACAAAGCCGTAAGCAATACAATTGCTACAATATGACCAAGTTCTAAAGTCCTCTCTTATTAAATGGTTTTATGTTTATTTGTGCTTGCAAAAATTGTCATATTCAGATGCCAACAATATCTATAGAAAATATACATCAGAAGCCAAGTTTTTACAAATGGAATTTTTTTTAACATTTCAAGTTGCTATTGTGTGTTTTTGTTGGACCAAAAACAAAATGTTATGCCTGATTTCAAATCAGGGATATTGAAAAAAATATTTGTGGTAAGTGGTGAGAAATGTAAACAAGTCGATGGACATTTCTTTAAACAGAAATGCATTCATGTTATCCTGATGTCATTTATGCTTTTGAATTTTATTTTATTTTTATATAATTGTACAAATAAAAATTCAAAATTCAATGTTTACAAATGTAAACAAGTCGATGGACATTTCTTTAAAAAGAAATGCATTCATGTTATTCTGACGTCATTTATGCTTTTGAATTTTATTTTATTTTTATATAATTGTACAAATAAAAATATTTATTATTCTTTCCCATTTTTTGTTGAAGTAAATTGTTTTAATCATTTTTACATTGTATTTTTTAATACAATGTGAATACAAAAGCAAAAAGACCTACCCTATACCTCTGTTTCATAGATTACAAAAAGGCATTTGATATAGTACATCATGAAGAACTACTTGAAATATTAGAAGAGCTTGATTTACATAGGAAAGATATTAGAGCAGTGTTTCTAAAACTTTTTAAGCAATGGCAAAAATATCATGGCACACTTAGCAAAATTATTAAAGCGTATACATTTAAATGCTATAAAATAAAACCATAGATTTTAGAAAAAATACACAAATATGAACTAACTTTGGATATTAAATGGATATTAAAACAAAGTATTTAAAATAACAAAGAATTATTTGAAAAAAAGTTTAATACTTATTGATTTATTCAAATACTAATGCTGTACCATTACTACTTCAGGACGTGTGTGTTGTGACAATATTTTGTGGTAGTTGAGAATCGCTGTATTAGAATAATAACCTCAATTGGGATCAAGCTACCTGCATAGCTTCGAATAGCTGTCCTCATCTTTTTTGCCATATTCATAACATTTGTACACTGTGGCCTTCTTCAGGTGATTGGGATTTTGAACTGAACTCTTTATTTCATCTTCCGGAGTAGATTGTTCTAGTTCCACATGCTATGCGTCTTCCAGATGCCTCAGTGATCGCCCTTTAACTCAACTCTCCAAGTTTTTATTGAACCCACAACTCTGAGTCAAGTCACTGGATCCAACCAACGCTTTTATCCACTGGGCCATGTGTCCTTGAGGATATCAGTATATGAATTTTGGGGACTTATAAACTTAATTTCTCAGTAATCATTTTTTAATCATATCGTAATTTTTTATTGTTACTATTATTGCTTTTCTCTGGCACTTCTTATTACTGGTTCCCATATTGTATTCATTTCTATGCTTGGTCGGCTCAGGAGATTTTTGTGGCCTACAATATGTGCTGATTCCTTAAGTTTACGAATTTTCCAGTGACTATGGTACAAAAAAGATGAGAACAACAGTCCAAAGAATGTAAATAGTGTAAATAATTACAATACCTCATCTCAGAAATATAGACAGATCCTGAAGAAGGCCAGAACGTACAACGGCCAAAATGTCGTGAATATGGCAAAAAAGATTAGGGCAACAGTCTGAACAATGTAAATAGTGTAAATAATTACAATACCTCATCTCAGAAATATAGTCAGGAAAATATTGTTAAATAAAGAAAAAAAAAAGACTGCTGAATTGCTGTGTTATATCGAATATCAGATATGGCAATAAATGCTGGCTAATTTCTTCAAATGTGAAGAAGGGACTTGATGCAACAGAAATGCTATTCTAATAACAAATGGCAAAAATGCCATGCACAGAACATGAGTAACAAGGAAATCTTAAGGAAAATAGAAGCAATAAGGAAACTTACATTTACAATAAGGAAGAGACAGTTGAAAATTCTGGTACAGATAATGTGGAAAGAGGGCATAGAGAATTTAATACTCATATGACATAATGAAAGCAAGAGAAGTGACAAGTAACCTATTTAATGAAGACTTAAGGAAAATAGAAATGAGTAAATGGATACTAACACTAGAGATAACTTACCTCCGAGATGAAAATGGTTTCGGACGTGTTTCACATGTAAAATATTCCCAAAAAGAAAATGGCAGCTTTACAAGACATATATTTAAAACAGATAGTCAGACTTCCATGAAGAATCTTAACATATGCAAATCTGAACTGTCACTCAATCTATAAAATGTGCTTAAAGAGATGACAGATGAAAGTGCAACTGCTGTGACATACAGGAGACCCGTGTTGTTGGATTGTTTGACTTACGCTACTCTGATGGTTGAAGGAAATGGATTAGAGAAATTTATTACAAGCCAGAAGACATTGACTACAAGACAGTTGAAATTTCTGGTACACATGAGGAAAGAGGGCATAGCGATTTAACACTCACAGGAAATATTGGAAGTGGGAGAATCAGGAAGAAACAACAAGTAACCAACTTAACAAGTTTATATTAATAGGCGACAAAAAAGGGAGAGAAAGGAATAGTAAAGGGTCAAAAGACAGGAAGTTGTGGAGAGCCATGATTGCACATATCTTGAAAGTAACTTGGCACAATGTGAAATTTCATGCCACAACTGCAGAGACTGCAGTGAAACACACATCATGATCACTGGTTTGTAGTGATTACTATTTTGATGGGTTTCACCAATTTATTGAAAAAAAATCATTAATACATGGAAAATTGGCAAACTTGTACCATAGTGCCTAAAAAAAAAAAAAAGTATCAAAAAGGACAGTTTTTCCATTGACATTTCTATTATTTTAACTACCTTCACTCCTCAACAATGTTTATTATTTTTAAAAGTGATGATTAGAATTGCATTAAAACCTAAATATATGATAAAATTGAATTTATACATTTTTGTTCTTGAAAATATACAACAAAAACATTAATTAATATTTATTAATTTAAATTGTTTATTTACAAAAATAATTTTATATTTACCACATTCTAAAAACTAATACAATTAAAACTATTGCAATACTAGATTTATTACCAATTTATAAAGAAATAAATATGAAAACAATTTTTTTATTCATTAATATACAAACATTTACTAAATTATTAAAATATGTTAACCAACTATAAGAAAATCCTTATTTAACATTTTATAATGTTTGAATCGATTGGCAATTAACCGCTGTTTTGCCAAGCATTCCAATAAACAATGTAATAAATAAATAAACTGAAACAATAATTGTGTTTATTACTTTTGTTGTCGATTCTCAAGAACAAAGAAAATGTATAAATCCACTTTCGTGTTTAGGTCTTATTACAGTTCTAAACATCTCTTTTTAAAACAAACAATATTAAGGAGTAAAGTTAGTGTTGTTATTTTTACAGTACTTTTTTTTTGTAAGCACAATTTGACGAAAATATTTTAGTTTCGATTAAAGGGAAATAACTCTTGCCACATTGACAGCTTAAGCTTTTATAGCTGTGGATACTTATTTGTCTCATCTATTGGGATTTTCCCAATTATATTTGGTAACAAAAATATTGTGACGCCGGCAAGAAGAAAGGAACACAAACACAGATGGAATTGTTTGAAAAAACTTGTATTGTAGGAAAAGAGAGGAACGTTTTCTTGCAAACAGTCGGGTTTGCGGAACTTATCTGAAAGATGCGTCCTTTTAAACGGTTTTACATTTCCTGTGTTGTTTTGGCTGGGTTGAAGAAATAGATCCTTGACTTCTGTGCTTCAGTTGCTGTCCAAATCCTCACACGTCATGGTATTTAGATGGCGGAGAGTGCAGACGGGGAACGTCTTGTCTCTGAAGGTCCCAACAAGCAAAAGAGGATGAGAGTTTGTAAAAACCGCTCTCATGGGTTTTGTGAAAATCTAAAAAGGTAGCCTGTGATTGGTTGTTTTTCATCCAATCACAGGGCACCCAGTTAGTGACTCCGTAATAATTTCAATACATCATAAGGACATGACATAATACAACGTATTTTTCCCCACAGAACAATAACTTAGTAGATTGAAGAGTTAGTTTGTGAATTTAGTGACATAGTAATTGTGAGTTCAATCCCTGCACCTGGCAGTGTGTATTTGGACTCAGTTTGAAACAGGGCAAGCAATAACTGAGAAATACCAAATTTTTTTTTTTTTTTTTTTTTTAAGCGTATCACCCCAAGCAAGGCTGGAGGCCACTATCACGCAAGGGGTTAAAGAAGGGTTGCAGGAAGAGCAGATAGGAGTGGTAAAGGAGGGGATGTGGAGAAAGAGAAAGACAGTGGGTCGATCAAGGCAAGGGGGTTACAGAAGATTTGGAGCGAGAGCAGATAGGAATGAAAAATGAAAGGATGTGGAGAAGGGAAGTGGATAGATCAAGGCAACTGGAGATGTCGATTGACGTTACACTTAAACCGTTGGAAATTGTATTTGTCAGGGAAACAGTAATAGGGAAGGGAGTTCCATAGGCGAGATGTGCGAGACATAAAGCTATTGGAGTAGAAGAGATGTCTACATCTAACAGTTTCCACGGTGTAGGGGTGGGAGTGGGATGCCAGCCTTGTGGGACATTTAAATTCATGAGGCCTAGGGACAAGCGAAAGCAGCTCCTAAATAAGAACAAGACAAAATATCCCAAAACTCGGTCAGTTGAATGAGAACAATCTACGCCTCATACATTAAATAAGTGGTCAAGTCTGAAATTCCGTGAATGGTACCTGGATCAACAATCATCTGTAGAAGGCAAAAAGGCACAATGGCAGAAATGTCAGGTTAATAACAATAAAAATGAGCATAATAGTCCAAATATAAATATTGTAATTATATTACAATTATTATTCGAAAAGAGATGCTTACCTTAGAATGAATATACGAGGGTCATTCAATAAATAAGGTGAATTTTTCGGTATAAGGACTTCTAATACAGATAGAAGCTTACTCTTTTTTAATTTTTTTTGTTTTACTTCTTTTTCACATGGATTTAATTTCTTTTGCAGATTAAAAAAAAGCTTTGAGAGCTTTGGCGATTAACAAAGATGGCCGACCAAGAAGCATGCTCCAGGATTGAACAGCGGTCAGTTATCAAGTTTTTGGTTGCTGAAGGGTGCAAACCAGTTGAAATTCATAGGAGAATGTCAACTGTGTATGGTGCCACATGTTTCACCCCACAAAATGTCTACAAGTGGGCTAAATTGTTTAAAGAAGGACAGAGTAGTGTTGAGAATGAAGACAGGCCTGGGAGGCCTACAGAAGTGAGGTCTCCTGAGGTGATCGAATCAGTCAATGACCTCATTCAGTCTGACAGAAGGGTGACAGTGGATGACATTGCAAGGACTTTGAGCTTATCTGTTGGGACAAAAGCAGGGGTCATCAGTCAGAAGGAGTCATCTTGCATCATGACAACGCAAGGCCTCACACAGAAGCCCAAACGGTGCAGACCATCAACGAGCTGGGCTGGGAACTGCTCCCTCATCCCCCTTACAGCCCAAACCTTGCCCCTTCAGACTTTCACCTGTTTGCTCCCTTGAAAGCGTTCACGAGAGGCACAAAGTTTAAAAGTGACGATGAAGTCAAAAGTGTTGTGAGCGACTGGCTGGGACATCAGTCCAAAGATTTTTACGCTGAGGGAATACGGAAGCTTGTGCACAGATGGTAAAAGTGTGTGACAGTGCTGGGAGACTACGTTCATAAAAAAAAAAAAAAAAAAAAAGAATTAAGCTTCTATCTGTATTAGAAGTCCTTATACCGAAAAATTCACTTTATTTATTGAATGACCCTCGTAAATTTTGGGAGCAAAATAAAAAATTCTTAGTGATACAATGAAGTATTTGGAATTATAAAAATAATGTTTGCTTTACAAACAATTAATGCCATTAATAAACAAAGTCCAATTTATTTCTTCTCAAATAACCTTTTAGAAATTTCCCTAAAATGGAGAAGTTCCAAGGGGGTTTGAGAATTTTTTCACAGTGGTGTCAATAAACCCACATTAAACTCGACCTTTGTGTCACATTTTGTTGTGCTGTGGGCACACATCTAAACACAATGGTACTTGAACTGTAGAACAAATACGGAGTACAATTCGACTGCAACCCCTACTTGGAATATCCTAAATTTTATTTTTGAATTCATCGTTTGTATAGATAGACTTTATATCTGTCAAAATTCAGTTGGTGTTAGAAAACCTATTAATGTTCATAATAAACATTATAGTCATCTGCTATTTCATACTACAACAAATTAGTTGAATGGAGCCAAAAGAAATTATGGAATTATCTAAATGAGTCAAAATAATCTGTTTAATCCAGTCAGTTAAGTGTCATACGTGATACACGCTTGGGTGATCATATTTCTTTTGATTAGTGACTGACTATGCAGAAGATTTTCCTGCAGTCAGTTGCTGTTTCTTTCTGTGATAGACTGGTTGCCAACCAAAGCTATAGAATCCAGTCTGTCCTGCTATTTAACCCATAGCTTGGGGAGAAATGATGGATTCATATCTTTCCCAAGGGTATTTGTGTGGAAGAGAATGTAACAAACCCAATTTGAATTCAAACTTGAATCTCTGATTTCTCATTCCAAGCACAATGCATATAATTAGATTGTTGTAAAACTGCATTGGATTATTTAAGCAAGTGAAAAAAAATCATAAGTTTACTGAATTCATTTTAATTTTTATTATTATTAATATAGACATTAGGAAATGTTTCAAATGTTTCTCTTCTCTTGGTCAGTTCGATGTAATGACTAATATTCAGAGTAGGACATTCAAGTGGATATAATGACAAAAAGAGCTTTAAAAAAATAAATGTCTTATTGAAAATGTTTATCCAGAAATTTTAGAGAGGTAAGAGAACTTCCAACTTTTATCTGCTCGTAGGACAGGTATTTGGGGTAGCAGTTAACAAATACGAACATCTTAAAAGTCTTAATATTACAGAGGCAGAATTACAATTTATAAAAGTATGGAGGGATTGACATTCAACATTGGCAATTTCTTTAACCTGTTCCAATGAGTTAACCCCTATATACAGGTTTGCCACTTAAAAACAATTTTTCTCATGAACAACCAACTTGTGTAGATGCCTTTTGCTTTGTTCAAATGTCTTGCAACGTAATTATTTTTTCCTTCTGTAGGTTTCTCAGTCAGAAAGCATAACTGATACCAGCTGAGAAAGGCAGGGGCATAGAGAAGATGAGGTAGAAAAGCATAAAGGGATATATCTACAAACAAGTTGAATAATGATATAATCGATGCAACAATGAAACATTCAAACTGAAGATTGTTTAAAACTGATCTGATCATAAAGGATCTATATTGTACATGAAAAAAAAAAACATGGATTTTATACATAAAATTGAGGGCTGCATTATACTAACTTCCAACACTAAAAAACCAAAAAACAAAAATCTGTATACAGAGTCATTTTATTTAAAAGAAAAAAAGTTTCTGTATATTCAGTCTCATTTTATTTAAAAACAACAAAAAAAGAAACAGAATTTTAAAACATACCTAATAGGAATCCATACATAGAAATTCCAGCCACTTATCCCAAAAGTGGACAAAATCCCAGTCTCTTATAAGATCAATAAAATTAAGTGCAAAGGCCATTCGACTGTTATATTAAATTATAAATACATTGTCAGTATTACTTTTCATTCAACTATGGAACTGAAAAATATTGGAGCATGCATTCGTTTCAAGTGATCATTCAAAATTATAATCATGTATACATATTGTATATTATTATTGTCTTAATTTGACATTAAAATTTATTTCTTTTTATATATATAAGACTTATTTTTGAGACTGAGATTTTGTTCATTTTTGTGATAAGAAGCTGGGTTTTTGTCTGCTGGGATTTTGTCCTGTTACCACCTAATAGTCATGACTGCATTTTATACAAGTACAATAGTTCTATCCAAAAACACATACATTCTATTTTGAAGATTAGGTGGAGAAAAAAAAGTTTAAACCGTTTCAGAGAATAAATCAACCATACAAACATGTGCCATATTTACTAACTTTTAAAATCTTAGATCATTGCTAATTCCAATTTATTCAAATTTCCCTATCACACAGTTTAAGTGTTCAGAGATCAGACTCCTATCTATAATACCAGTACATTAAATTAAGTTTAATATATGAATACATTTAAAGAAAAAGTATATTTTATAGGATAACACATACAGCATATTAACTAATTTTGGTTATTTTATGAGAAACAATAAGGCTTTTAGAATACGCAAGGAATAATTAGCTGAATAAAGTATGTATCCATTCTGCAAGAGGAATAAGTGCTATTTATCAGTAAAAAGGTTACTTGAACAAAAATAATGCCTCTTTTCATATTGGATATAGTTCCAGGTTATTTAGCAAAATTGGTTCAAGTCTGGTCACTCTAAAAATATACTTTCCTAGCCAATTCTCTTTCCTCATGTGAATTTGATTGAACATTGAGTGATAAAATTAGGAAAATTTCTATAAAATTTTTACTTTGTGTTCTCTTGTTGGATATTCCACAGGAAGAGGAGAAAGCTAATTTGATAAATTTGATCATGAAAAGATGTTAAGATAAAATGTACTCTACCAAATTGGAAAACATTCTTGAATACAAGTCAACATGGATTAATCTGACAGAATGGTTAAATAAATAACAAGTAATTATTCATTATTCAAATATTCTATTGGAATTCAATATTTCAAGTCCTCCTGCCACAACATTGAAACAACAAAAAAGAAAAAAAGATATTCTTACTTGTTCCTGATTTAATAATTCTTGAATATTTAAATTGTTGAAAATACAGCTGAATATTTACTTTTGTTTCGTTTCTCACAGCTGAATAGAAATTTATTTCCTTAAATGTACAGACGAGAAGTGTCAAGACGGCATACGGTCGATAGTTAACCAAAAGTTATGTCCCTTGTCAGTCATACAGTTGATCCGAAGTTATGTCCCTTGTTAATTGTGCCGACTTGAGTGAGGAATCGATGTTTGATATGAAAGGCAAAATTTGACTCCTGAAGAAAATTGGATTAGTTCATTTGAACGTGAACGTCCAACATTTAAAACTGCAAAATAGAATACACAGAATCTAACTGACAAAAAGACAATCATATGCAGAACGTTTAACAATATGTAGAGGTATATCAATAAATCATGGGGAAAAAACGCATTTTCAAACAAATATTTACTTCCCTGTCAATGCTCTTCTTGTCTTAATTCACTGGTGTATATTAGACAGATTGATCGAAAATTATACGGTGAACATTTCAAAATGACATTTATGTTTCATAAACGCAGAAGTTTAAAAAGAAAAGTAAATAAAACACGAACAAAAAAAATCGATTAAAAAATAAATCAATTATGTTTAGTTTTAAAAAAGCGCATATAGAGGCAGTAAATACATGCAATACAAACAGAATATATATTTGAAATAAAAACATTACTTTATATTCGGAGTTTCGCGGATTCAGTAATTCACTCATCTGGAGACAAAAATATATTCGATTTTCATATATCATTTTTTTTAGAAGTCTTTAAATTTAAAATTTAAATAATTTTACGCCAACATCGTCATTATTAATGATGATGCTGCTCTATCCCTTGACACTGACTACTATTTGAAAAGACTGCTTACCTCGAAAAATAAATAAGTAAAATCTCCAAGAAATACCATGAGGATAGTTTTGGGGCGAAACGTAATCATTGTTACACACGTGTATATATAAAACTTTTTTCTTTTTTTTTTTTTAGTTAAGTATTTGTTAAATAAATTAAATAAAACTAAAGAACTTACCTTGTGTCTAAAATGACGGTGTACTTTACACCAATGGCCAATGTTCTATCCGAGGAAAAATGCGAAATTTTTAAATCTGATTTTCGAATAAGTCCTCCCTTCTTGGAAGGAAGACAGTTTTTATCACCCTTTCTCGATATTTGATAGCATGCATCTACCCACCCTTCAAAAGAAAGACTTTTATATCCCTGGCCTTAAATGTGAAGTTAAAGGTTTCGTCTAAACTAATGTTTAAATTTTGTTCACCGAGCCAAGCTCCATAAAAACGTAATGTCTTTAAAAACAAAAGTTATGTCCCTTGTCAATAATACAGTTGATCCGAAGTTATGTCCCTTGTTAATTGTGCCGACTTGAGTGAAGAATCGATGTTTGATATGAAAAAGGGTAGCGGGGTGTCTTCTTGTACGGACGGTTGATTTAAAAGAACCTTAGAATGGAGTTAGTTCGATCTTCATAACTAACACTATATTGAAAGCAAAGTAATTGTCAGTAAGCAAGATAATGTGGGTGTTGACCTGTTATGGCCAAGTCATTAAAATCGCTGTTTCAAATTCAATTCACCAGAGTGTGTCAGATTTTCTAAATTTCTGTTCATCTGCAGCTAAAAGCAGTTTGTAAATTACTTCAAGTTCAACATATTCGGTCGGCGATGTCTGTTTTTGTATTAAAGTTAATTTTTTAAAAATATCCGTGATAAGTCATTTCATTATTAAAGAAAGTCTGGTTTTTAAAAATACTTTTTCGCATTGAACTGAATCTAAGTGACGCGTTATAAAATCCCAAATAGCAACTAAAGAATTTAAAAATATTTCTGTACCACTAAAACATGGATGCGTTTTTTTTTCCGAAATGAAAGACTACCCCCACAAAAAAAAAGAAAGAAAAAAGCTACTACCTGTATTTAAAAATTTACTAAAAATCAAGAAATTGTTCGATTTAAATGAAATTTTCAATTCTTATTCATTAATGAATGAATTATATATTTTTTTTATTTGAAAACCTTGTGAATATATTTTCACACTCCTTCCTATTTCACTATATCGTGTAAAAAGGTGGGTGTTAGAGAATTTCTTTTTTTTATAACAACTGTAAGTGTAATAAAAACTTACAGTTGTTATATAAAAAAATCCGTGAAGATTTTATTTCACAAAAAAAAAAAAAAAGATATTCATATTTCATACTGAAAATTCGTCAACAGTTTACTAAAATTAATTCAATAAAATTTTTAAAATATAATTTCTTTTAAGAGTTCGTGTTTGCATAGTTTAATTAAATAATTACATTATTTTCTTTCCGGCCTTTAAGAACTTTTTTTTTTTATTAAATAAAAGACATATTTGAAGAATCACAGAATATTGTAAAGTTTAATAATGCAAATGTTTTTTTTAAATAATTTTATTTTTTCATTTTGAAAACTGTGAAATTAATTTTGTATAGAAGTTAAAAAAATCCGTGACTGCAATCAATTAACTGCTTACTTTTTTTTTTTTTTACTGTAGTATAAAAAATAAAATTAATTCTGCTAAGTTTCATAAAACCGTATAGAATAAATTATATTCTTAAACTATAGGTTATATAAGGTTAAAGATTATTTTAAAGCATAAACAATAAAAATATCAATTTCTAATCCTTCTTACTTTTCATAATTTTACGCGCAGGTGACAGTAGAAGACAACTGTTGTTGACCTATGACCTTGATGACAGCTCTTCGGCTTTAGTGCGTAAATAAACGTTATTTCCGTTATGTTTTAAGTAACAAGTAAGCATCACTTTTACAAGTGATTCAGTTGATTAATTCTCAATTTTACCAATGAAATCTTACAAAAATAATAATTGAGAGCTGGTGCTTACATAACTTAATAAAACAAATTTTCTTTCAGATTTGACAGGGAAAAATCTACAATGAATATTTATTTTTAAAATATGTACTTGTAACTTTTCAGTGGGATTTTGAAATTCTTCTGTTTGCTGAGGACAAAAGAGATACTTTTTCTATTAAATAAAATTTTTTAAAGAATCGAAGAATGTAAAATTTGATGGCATTTTCGCATCAGGAATAGTTTTAAAAGAATTTTATTTTTTATTTTTATAACTGTTAGAGTATTTTTGTACGGGAGATCAAATAGGAAAAAGTTCTGAATTATCTCCTTCAAGGAAAATTAATATCTTCGTTTTGACTTTTGAGTTTTAGCATTTTCTTTAGTTTAATAAATTTTAAAATTAGAATAATTACGAAAACCTCATTGGGTGTAATTAAATATTTTATGACATTAAACAGTTACGAAAATAACAAAAATAAATAAATAAATAAAAGTAAAAATTTAAAAAATAAGTAAAATTAAAAAGTAATATCATTTAAATAGTTTGTAATTAATTTTTATTTTTATATACATTTATGTTTTTTATATAAAAATAAATACATAAATAAAGATAAATTACAAGGAGACTAAAATTTCACTGTCTCTAAAAATAGATGTACAGTGTAACCCGGATATAAGATAGTTGTCGGGACCGGATAATAAGTCTCTTATATCCGGGTTTGGTCTATTTTGTTTACAGTAACACAGGCTCTAATTTGGGACCAGAGAAAATCTCTCTTATATCCGGGTTTCTCTTATATCCGGGTTACACTGTATATTCATAATTGCTAGTTCATAAAGTCTTATTCCGACCAATCAATTGGAAAACATTCACAAGCAGGAAACCAATTAAAAGCGGGGCGGCACTTTTGAAACGGATCACTGGATAATGAAATAAAAAATCAACCCAAATCGATGAATTAATTTTGCCCATTCTTCAATGCTATGGTCATCGTAACATACCCAAGACCGAAATACGACACTTGCGTGACTCGCTGGCAACTTTGGTCGGCTACACCGTCACACCGTTTCTTTCACCACATTGTAAGCAGCCAATGTTACATTTAAAAAAACATACATACTTTCCTTCACACGTATTGTTAAGCAGGTGGCTACTACATTTGGATATATACATATAAATATATATTTACTCTCTCTCTCTGTCTCATTCTCTCTCTCGTATGCGCCAGAACTTTTACACTTGAACTCTTGAAATTTCAACTTTCACCTTATCCTGTATTATTGTGTTATTATACAAAAAGGTAAATGTTTATTTTAACGCCCGAGCGCTAATATACCTTCAAATTTTTCCAAAATAGTCTTATTTCCGCGCAAATGTATATGTTGAACTCAAATCAACAATTAGATATTGAAGAAACCTACCTTTTTGGATGTTAACGACCCGAAAAAAATTGGACTCTTTCCTCGTCTTTCGTCAGCCATTACCGGCTTATTGATACTTAATTCACTGCTGAATTTTGTCGGTGGAGGTATACAATTAGAGCCTATTTACTTATTTATTTAAAGTCCTTGCAGAAATTAGTACGCATTCCCGTAAAGCGATTTTTTTTGTACTTAATTTAAGAATAAAGTTAACTTTCAAATTAGGGTTAGGTGGGTTTTTTTTGTTATTCTTTTATTTTATTTTTAAAGAAGAAAGTAAACTTTCAAATTTAGGGTTAGGTTTTTTTTTGTTATTCTTTTATTTTATTTAAAGAAGAAAATTAACTTTCAAATTAGGGTTAGGTGTTTTTTTTTGTTATTCTTTTATATGTCGATGTTTACATATATTTGAAAGTTAACTTTCTTCTTAAATTAAGTACAAAAGAAAAAAATCGCTTTACGGAACGGAATGACGCAGTGAATGACGCTCGGGTATTAAAATAAACATTTACCTACAAAAATTTATTTTGTATTCATCAACATTCTGAACATTTTCTTTTAATCATAACACAAACACCAAAGCCAAATATAACGATATACAGTGAAAATGAACGTTGTCACATGATAACCTTAAAAAAAAACATAAATATACTAGTCAGGTGAAAAAAGAAGAAAGCTTTTATCCACCCACGATCGGTTGCAATACCAAATGCTAACTCTTATAATCACTGGCACTAAATGCTAAACGGGGTGTTGTTGCCGGATGTTATGTTGTTCGGATAAAATAAAAATAAGTCACCATTATGCTGCGGGTGTCACCTCTTTGGTTGTGATGTGTATAGACATTTTATATTAAATATTTATGGGCTTCTGGAACATTTATCCTGCTAATAATATTGGCGGACTCATGTGAGTCCGGGTAAAATGTGTGTGTCCAGCGAGACAAGCTTCGCGCTAACGCTACTACCTTTTGGAGCCAAAAAGGAGATAGAGATAGATAGATAGATAGAGAGGGGGGAAGAAATAATTTATACTAAGTAGAAAAACGAAAAGTAAAGAGTTCACATCAGTTGTAATAAAACAACATTTATGGTCGCTAGCAAGGTGTAAAGAGTTATAACGTTGAGTCAATAATTATAAACACCCTAACAGTTATATATATACAAAAATACTCGTAAAAGTGAGAAACAACAAAACGTGGAAACAACAAAACTAGTATTATTTATTATCTGTTTGTTATGTGGTGCTGGAGACTCGAGAGACAGTAAAACTGAGTTAAATTGGGAGTTTGGGGTCAAATGTAGATCAATATGGATCGAAATCCGACATAATGATAAGATAAAGAATAGGTACAGTTTTTCTCGTATGTTTTTTTTTTTTTATAGATGTGTGTAATGAGTGTCCAAATAATTTAGTTAAAAATACAAATGTCTGGGATTTTCTTACCACGAATTTCTGTTGAGTGCTAAATGTTACTATTATGGCCTGAAAAAGGAAAAGGAGCCGGAATTTTCGTTGACGTACGTGTTGATGGTCTGTCGGGGTTGAGTGCGGGTCGAATCTCATTGCTTTAGAATGAGTGAATTAATGATAATTATAATTGTTATAATTATTTTATTATAATTACTTTAGACCCTATAATTAATTTTTATTTATTTACTTTTTATGGACACGACAAAGTGACAGCATGATTAAGTTTTTATTTGTATTTTTTATGGACACGACAAAGGACAGCCCAAGATTCAAGCGAGGAATTGTATACGTTGGAGTCGTGCAAGTAGAGAACTACATGCGAAGTATTATTACAAACGAGAGAAAATGTGACACAGACATTCGAAAGCGCATTGGAATGGCGAAAGATGGCTTCCGAAAGCTAAACAAAGTATCAGAGAGACGAAAATTTCGTTAAAGACAAAGAAAATAGTGCTGAATTGTTATGTAATATCAATCCTCTTATATGGTAATGGATGCTTGCCAAATTCCTCACAGAACAAGATGAAACGAGAAGCAACAGAAATGTGGTTCTACGGAAGGATACTGAGAATACCATGGTCAGAGCATGCGAGTAACGAAGAAGTTCTATGGAAAATAGGAATCCTTAGGATCAGAAAGATTCAGATAACACTTCGAGGTAACAATGAGGAAAGCGAGCTTGAAGAATCTGACACTCACAGGACATTGAAAGCAAGAGAGTTAGAGGGAAACATCGAGAAATCTACCTAATGAGCTTGGGTAAATATAGCCAAATAGGTATTGGGGGAAAGAATAAGAGGACAAACATTGCTAAATGCTATTAAGGATAGGAAGTTGTGGAGAACTGTGATCGACCACGTCCTGAATGGACATGGTATATAAAAGAAATAAAAGAAAGTATTTCTGGTATAACAAAATATAGGGAATAGTGGCGAGCCATGACTGCTCACGTCCTTAACGGTCAGGACACAAAAAAAGAGAGCGAGAATAAGTAAAAGACACACTATCTTCTAAATTAAGAAATGTTCAAGTTAAAATCCGTTTATACATTTCAATACATTATTAAACAATCATTTTCAAATTAACATTTTGAACACAAGAGTTACTTCCCATAGACTGAGCTGGTAAAAATGAGGGTCGGTAAAAATTCTAGTATTTGTCTACATTTTTAATTCTTCTCTCTGCAAATTTCGCAAATATCTCTCATTTTATAATTCTGTTTCTTCCTCCATTCCTTAGTATGTACGTTACGCCGTGCCATTGGCCCGTAACTTAGCTTTATTGTGCCTTTTCTATACTTTCATGCTAATTGTTTTGATGAACTTTCTTCTGTAGTGGAATACCTAGACTTAATGAATTTAACCGCAATACTAGATTGGCGTCAAGATCTCATTATTTTACTGTTAAAATGGTTAGATGTAACCGTAAGTTCTATGCTAACAGTTTCTTCTATCGTATTGATCTACAAAAAATTAAATGCAATGTCAATCGTTATCTTCTTAATTCTTGTTCTTTTATTGTTCTCGCTCCTTGATAAGGTTTTTTTTTTTCGCATATTCTCTCACACACAGTACCCCCCCCCCACACACACACACACACCTTGCGTCTTAGTGGTTTTATTGTTTTACTTGGGTGAAATGATAAAAAAAATAACAAAAAACAATCGGCCATTCTTGTTTGATTGCGATGATAGACGGAAGAAAAGATATGTTATAGGCGCTATTTGGTTTGAATGAAATCTTACGTGTTTAACGTCTGGTTTAATGAAATGGAAAACTTTATCAATTTTTAATCTTTTCATTTGTACCCTCTTACTTTTTAAAATTATGACTAGCATTCATACTTATGATTCTTATTGTAATATTTTCTTAAAGTGAGACGGGCCTTCAAAGGGGCAATGCACAACACGAAATGTACAATCTACCAAGCTAATTTAGCACAAGGTCACATGTGAAGAGTACCTAATGAATTATGTGGAGTAATGGTGTACAAGACTACAATGAGTTGCTATTATTATTATTATTATTATTATTATTGAGTGAGAAAGTAGCACGTCAACAAAGTGACGCTGGAATACAAATATACGAAGCTCAATATCCTCATCATGACAACCGGCATGGTAAGTGTATACCGGACACATGCATCACAGCCAAATGTGTGCGACATGGTAACAGGTTTTCTTTTCATCCAAATCAGCGGATAACGTTGCAGGTAGAGTCAGGTTAGAAATATCTGCAAGTCGGGGAAGCTTGAACGCTCTGACGAAGGTGTTTCCCAATTATCTGGATGTGATTCCCAAGTCGCTTTAACTGTCTTATTCTTAAATTTAAAAAAATTCTCGACACCCAAATATGATGCGCCCTAATTACTCCCGCGCATGAATAGAGATGCGCATCGCGTCAGCGCCAAGGGGACATACTCAACTGATTATGATCAAGTAATTGACATCATCATTATTATTATTATTATTATTATTATTATTATTATTATTATTATTATTATTATTATTATTTCCTTTGATATCTGGCGTTTACACATTTCTTTCCGGGTCCCGCCCAGGGACCTAAGGTTAGAAATGGCATCATGACACTTTCCACTGCAAATAATAATAATAATAATAATAATAATTACATAGATAAAGCCCTTCGTAAAGTGTGGGCTGTACTTGTCAGAACAATTTTTTGTATCTCTTTGAGGCATGGACTTCCAGGGATCCCTTCAATCAGCCTACTGGAATCTTTTCCAACCAGTCCAAGGGCTCCAACTACAACAGGAATTGTTGATGTTCCCATGTGCCACATTTTTGAGATTTCTATTTCAAGGTCCTTGTATTTTGACAGTTTTTCGAATATCTTCAATTATTATTATTATTATTATTATTATTATTATTATTATTATTATTATTATTATTTCCTTTTGATTTCTGTTGTATAATCATTTCTTACCGAGTCCCAATCAAAGACCTAAGACATTTTACACTGAACATTTTTTGTAAAAATAAATAAAACAAACTAAAAAGATCATACACATTTTACCCTGGTAAAGCCTCGGTCTATATGTCTTCTTATTTATTTCGTATTGTAACTATACACTATTTACATTGTTCGGACTGTTGTCCTCATCTTTACTGTTTTTTTTTTGTTGTTTTGTTTTGTTTTTTTGTTTTTTTTAAATAATTTTTCACGTCATTTGTTATTTTTCTTTCACTCCCTGCAAATATGAGGGCAACAGTCCGAACAATGTAAATAGTGTGTGTAAATTGAAAACCTTTCGTAAATTGCGAACTGGATCTATGAGAACTATTTTTGTTGTTGTTGTTGTTGTACTTCTTTAAGGCGTGGGATCTCTTCAGTGACTTTATCCGAACCTTTTTCAATCAAACCCAGGGTTTGAATCACAACTGTTTTCACGTGCCACGTTTCTGGAATTTCTGACAGAAAATCTCCCCAATACGCCAGAACTCTCCTCAGTATTTTAGCTGTCTTCAGCAGTGCCATTGTTTGGATGACTTCGTTACTTTTCTAATTGCCTGTTCATCAATCCTTTCATTTGGCTTTCAGGATCGTTTCTAGTGCTCTATCGGCGATTGACACAACTGTCACATTGGTTGTCATCATCATCATCATCATCATCATCATCATCATCATTTTTATTTCGATTTCTGGTCACACTACCTACCAAGTCTGCGGGAAGACCAAAGGCAAGTAGTGGTGTGTTGTTATGGTTACATTTCATGACTTGTTTTTCTAACTCCCATAATATCACTAGCGTTACATGGACAAAGTTCTCCTTAGTGTGTGGGCTGTAATTATCAAGACATTTTTTTGTATTTTTGGTAAGCTGGGATTTCCAGAGATTTTTTCCATTGTGTTGTTGTGTTCTTTTTTTATCATTCCAAGCGCACCTATTATGACTGGTACTATTCTTGTTTTCAATTTCCACATTTTTTTCTATTTCGATTTCCAGGTATTTATACTTCGATAGTTTTTTGTAGGTAAATGTTTATTTTAATACCCGAGCGTCATTCACTGCGTCATTCCGTTCCGTAAAGCGATTTTTTTCTTTTGTACTTAATTTAAGAAGAAAGTTAACTTTCAAATATATGTAAACATCGACATATAAAAGAATAACAAAAAAAAACACCTAACCCTAATTTGAAAGTTAATTTTCTTCTTTAAATAAAATAAAAGAATAACAAAAAAAAACCTAACCCTAAATTTGAAAGTTTACTTTCTTCTTTAAAAATAAAATAAAAGAAGCGCCAAGGGGACATACTCAACTGATTATGATCAAGTAATTGACATCATCATTATTATTATTATTATTATTATTATTATTATTATTATTATTATTATTATTATTTCCTTTGATATCTGGCGTTTACACATTTCTTTCCGGGTCCCGCCCAGGGACCTAAGGTTAGAAATGGCATCATGACACTTTCCACTGCAAATAATAATAATAATAATAATAATAATTACATAGATAAAGCCCTTCGTAAAGTGTGGGCTGTACTTGTCAGAACAATTTTTTGTATCTCTTTGAGGCATGGACTTCCAGGGATCCCTTCAATCAGCCTACTGGAATCTTTTCCAACCAGTCCAAGGGTTCCAACTACAACAGGAATTGTTGATGTTCCCATGTGCCACATTTTTGAGATTTCTATTTCAAGGTCCTTGTATTTTGACAGTTTTTCGAATATCTTCAATTATTATTATTATTATTATTATTATTATTATTATTATTATTATTATTATTATTATTATTTCCTTTTGATTTCTGTTGTATAATCATTTCTTACCGAGTCCCAATCAAAGACCTAAGACATTTTACACTGAACATTTTTTGTAAAAATAAATAAAACAAACTAAAAAGATCATACACATTTTACCCTGGTAAAGCCTCGGTCTATATGTCTTCTTATTTATTTCGTATTGTAACTATACACTATTTACATTGTTCGGACTGTTGTCCTCATCTTTACTGTTTTTTTTTTGTTGTTTTGTTTTGTTTTTTTGTTTTTTTTAAATAATTTTTCACGTCATTTGTTATTTTTCTTTCACTCCCTGCAAATATGAGGGCAACAGTCCGAACAATGTAAATAGTGTGTGTAAATTGAAAACCTTTCGTAAATTGCGAACTGGATCTATGAGAACTATTTTTGTTGTTGTTGTTGTTGTACTTCTTTAAGGCGTGGGATCTCTTCAGTGACTTTATCCGAACCTTTTTCAATCAAACCCAGGGTTTGAATCACAACTGTTTTCACGTGCCACGTTTCTGGAATTTCTGACAGAAAATCTCCCCAATACGCCAGAACTCTCCTCAGTATTTTAGCTGTCTTCAGCAGTGCCATTGTTTGGATGACTTCGTTACTTTTCTAATTGCCTGTTCATCAATCCTTTCATTTGGCTTTCAGGATCGTTTCTAGTGCTCTATCGGCGATTGACACAACTGTCACATTGGTTGTCATCATCATCATCATCATCATCATCATCATCATCATCATCATCATCATTTTTATTTCGATTTCTGGTCACACTACCTACCAAGTCTGCGGGAAGACCAAAGGCAAGTAGTGGTGTGTTGTTATGGTTACATTTCATGACTTGTTTTTCTAACTCCCATAATATCACTAGCGTTACATGGACAAAGTTCTCCTTAGTGTGTGGGCTGTAATTATCAAGACATTTTTTTGTATTTTTGGTAAGCTGGGATTTCCAGAGATTTTTTCCATTGTGTTGTTGTGTTCTTTTTTTATCATTCCAAGCGCACCTATTATGACTGGTACTATTCTTGTTTTCAATTTCCACATTTTTTTCTATTTCGATTTCCAGGTATTTATACTTCGATAGTTTTTTTTTTCAAATTCCTTGGTTGCTATGTTACAATCAGCTGGGCAAGCCATATCAATTAGTAGGTCAGTTTTTTCTTTTCGGTTTTTGACAGTTATGTCCGGCCTATTTGATTCAGTCTTCCTTTCTATAAATATAGTTTAATCCCATAGAATTGTGATGTCTTCTATTTCTGTAACCGGTGCTGGGTGATGTTCATACCAGTGTTTATTAACATCTTTTCCAAAGTGTTTGCACATCGTCCAGTGAAAGTATTGCCCTACTCTATCGTGACGATTTTCCTAGTGAAAAGACCCCGTTTTAAAATATTTGCCAAAAATCAGGGAATTATCTGATTCAAACAAAATTTTCAATACTTATTCAATTTTTACTAAATATGTTATTTTAATAAAAACAGGGTTCAGATTTATTCATTATACTAAGTTGAATAAAAGCGTATAGAATAAAAAATTATATTCTTAAACTATGTTTATATAAGGAGGACTTATGTCGGGTCTTATAGTTGAAAGAATACATTTGGGCTGCGTGTTCAAAGACATGTATCCTCAACACATTTATATTATACTTCAACGAAAATAAACAGAAAAGCATAGAACAATACTGAGAAAGAACAAAGGCATTTATATTGAACTAGCAGCATGGCCCGGCGTTGCCCGTGCTTGATTCAAAAATCGTACGACTCATACGGCAATCGCTATCACTTGACTTAAAATATTTTTACCCTTCCTTGCCTTTAAAGGAGTGCCCTTTGCCGTGCTGATGTTGCTACATGCCTTACTTCTTGCCTATCTCAAGCTGCGAATTTTTTCTAAGCTCTATACTAAACATTAAATCTGTTACGAAAAAAGAACTAAACAAAATGAACACAAAACGATCAGCTTTAAAAAGGGACTCGTAACTGGAAAAACCGAATGAAAACCCAGTTCTGCGTAATCAGAATCAACGTTGAGTTTAAGCAAGCGAATGAGCCAATTGGAGTAAAGTGCCATGCAGATTTAAATTTTTTCCACTTGTGACGAATGCAGCTATCAATTTTTTTTGCATGCTAACATGCTAGTTAACATTCGTGTCAGTCAGCTGTTGGCTCTCGCGCTGGCCAATAGAATCTTCCTGCCTATTCGTGGCAGCCAGCTATAGGCTTTCACTCTGGCCAGTAGAAAATGGCCGCAAACTACATGAAAACTGCCGTAGAAGCATGAAAAAATCGATTATTTCCACTATCGATGGGAGTTGGGAAATGCAAAGTCGGTCTTGGCCTTCCAACTAACTTGAAGCATGTGCATGTAAATTTTGTTGCACATCCGTCGAAAATTGCGGCCGTGCATTCGTTACACACACACACACACACACACACACACACACACACACACACACACACACACACACACACACATCCTGCCTTTTATAGATAGAGATAAGAATCAATTTTCATTTATATTGTATGAAGATTACATATGTATTGTAATAAGCGTAGATTTTTTTTATTGAAATCTCGTATTTTTTGTTAGTTTGATTAATGTTAAACTCTCTATATATGTGTGTGTGAATGATGCTTTTGAGTTTCACTGAGTGGTTGAGTGTTGCCAAATTTGTGATAAAAGTTTCACAAAGTAGGATGCAGTAATAAACTGTTGATAAGAAAATTAAACAGTTTATGCCAAATAATAAATTCACATTAAATTTGTATAAATTTAGTTCAAATAAAGTTGTCTTCCTTTGACTGCTCTTGATGAGACTTGAAGTTGGAATGTTCGTGAAAGTTCGGAAGATGATTTCGTTGTCGAAAAGTTCTTTGCTTTGTTTGAATGAAATTGCAATGTTTATTCACTAGCAAGAATGATTATGAGCTGCTGGGTGAATGGATTGATGAGTGAGTGAAATTTCTGGAAGTTTGTTATATATTCGCAAAAGTAATTTCGAAAACTTCAGATGAAGTGATATAGATTCGTGTAGCAAATGTCACAATGCTTACTGGGAAAGCGAGTTAGTGTTCTGTATTTATTTACTTGTTCAGTCTCCAGAGAAATTGGCGCTAAAAATTTCAACTTGATCATGCAATGAAAAAAAACTTGTGGATAGCAACGCCCACTTGTATGTTTGTTGACCAATTAGAGTTGGATCTGTTCAAAACATCGCTGTGATACACTTTTTGAACAGAAATTGAACAAGTTATTTTTGTAATTCGTAAAGATGAAGAATTAGGATTATACAGGTTAAAGCAAATTTATTTTTAAATATAAATAACAAATTAATTATTGTTTATGGCATTGCTGGTCTTTCATATTCCTTTAAGTTTTATTTTTACTTTTTCGCGCATTTTTTTCGGACAAGAGTGGAATTATAAAGTTTTATTATTTCTTTGACCTCACGGCTGACGTGTGTAAATAAAACATTATTTTCAGTTTGTTTTAAATAAAAGGTAAACACTACATTTTAAAAATCCAATTAATTACTTTATTAAATTACGAATAGACTTCGAATCACATTGAATTTTAAAAAGAATTTGTTGATTTTATTTTCCGTATACAATAGCGGTTTGATGAGTCGATGTGTAACGAAAAAAAACGTACCAATTTTTTTTTAAATGCCGAAAAGGTTTATGCAGAAATTTATTTTTCTTTTAATTCGGATTAGCTTTCCGTTATTATCATTCAAATATAACCGAAATTTAAGTTCAAAGAAGAAATTTACATTATTTAAATTATGTTTATCGTTTTAAGTCTGTGGCAGTAATACTTTCTTCCAAAAATTTGTCCAATAGATTTTCCAGTTGTCTTTCTGAATCTGCTATCAGTGTCATTTGTGTAGTGTATGTTGTTAAGGTTACGCCTGATAATAAATCCTGGTAGGTCTTGTAGTGTTCTTAGAATCATCTCGCTGTACAGGTTATATAAATCGGTGAGTAAATACATTCTTGCCGTGTTCATTTTTCTATTTTGGTCTATTTGCTTAGCTTGTCCTCTCTGCGCATTTGGCGTTAAAATAGACATATTACAAACACTCAGGAGTGCGTATAAAATAAAGCCGTTTTCTTCTGGGCAAACTGTCCTCTAAAAACAAGATCGACGTTTTCTTGGTGTAAGGTAAGAATCTTGGGAAAATAGTTAACAAACAAAATAGGAAAATATTTTTCAGCGCGTTTTACACTCGTTAGATTCAGTTGCAAATTTTGATTTGGTCACTACTTGTTTGTGCTTTTATTATTGATGAAGTAATTAGTAAACTAAACAAGAAATTGTGTCGTGTAACATTGGTGTTCATAGGAGTTTTCTCAAACAGAAGACAGAAATTAAATTACAAACAATATTGTAATTATTTACATTATTGTTCGGACTGTTGTCCTTGTCTTTATTGCCATATTCACGACGTTTCGGCTGTTGTACGCTCCGGCCTTCTTCAGGTGATTGGAATTTTCACCTGAACCCTGAAAGACACATGGCCCAGTGGATAAAGGCGTTGGTTGGATTCAATGGCTCGACCCAAAGAGTGGTGAGTTCAGTACCTGGCTACTGCAGTGGTGAACAAAAACATTGGATAGTTGAGTTAAAGGGAGATAACTGAGACATCCGGAAGAGGTACGGCACGTGGAACTAGAACAATCTATCCCGGTGAACAGAAAGGGTTTACTTCGAAATTTCAATTATCTGAAGAAGACCGGAGCGTAAAACGGCCGAAACGGCGTGAATATGGCAATAAAAGATGAGAACAACAGTCCGAACAATGTAAATAATTACAATACTTCATCTCAGAAATACAGACAGATAAACAATATTGTACATTTAAACATGTTTTATTGCCTCAGCAAACTAAATAAAAGAATACAAAAGGAGTGGATGAAGATCCGTGTATAACGTTATCATTGTACAGTGTAATGAGAACACAAAAGATAAATTTCTCAAATGCAACATTGTATTATATTAAACTCCGGACTTCGTCAATTACTATCGACGAGTGAAGAATTATTCCTTGTTTTCTGTTTAGACTTAGGTTTCTGGTTCCTTCTAAAGCCTACTTCAACTCTATCATTTTAATTTCTCCGCTTAAACTCTGAAATTTTATTTACTATTTATTTATTTTTTCCCCAAGGAGTTGATAGGTTCGCCCATCGGCCGGTCCCCCCCCCCCCCGCAGTCTTTTGAACACAGAGGTTTATCTCCAGTTTAGGACTGGGTTTTCGGTTTCCTCTAAAGTCTTTTCAATTGTAGCCCCTTGCGTCTTAGTGGAATTATCGCCTTACTTGGGGTGAATTGCTTAAAAAATATATGAATTTGAGCAGTCACTGACATTCAGTGAAGCGCAGATCTGTACCTGGCAGCTTGATAGTTACCTTTCAGGTCAACTCGCTTATGCATCTGGCTTCTCTGAAGCCCTTTAACTTAAGTGTGTCAAGTCCATTTTCAGCTGAGTCAGATGCAACAAGAGTGTGTGTGAGTGCATCTGGGTTTATGTCTGTAGAAATGTTCTTATCGTACATATGTGTGTGTGTAAAGTTCCTATTGAAGATGTGGAGAGTACATTTGAGAAGAGGTTTTATTCAACTGTTAAATATGAAACAGTCATCAGCTTAGGGAGTTTGTATGTTGTGTACTTCCTGTATGGTATTCAAAGAAACATTAGCTTTACTAGTGAACAAAAGACCTCCGCAGAAGAGAAAACAAAAAGACCTCCGCAGAAAGAAAAACGAGATATATTCTATCTCTAAGACACCCTCTTGTTAAGAGAGAGGGAGAGAGGCAGAAAGAGAGAGAGAGAGAGAGAGAGAGAGTGAGGCAGAGACAGACAGACAGAGAAACAGACAGACAGCCAGGCAGGCAGACAGACAGACAGACAAACAAACAAACAAACAGACAGACAGACAGACAGGTTTTTTGTGCCTTTTTTGTTTTATCCTAATTTTTGGTAACACCATCTAGGGTCGTTAGCATAATGTTCTTGGTAGACAAGTGGACCAATCTTCCACTGCAAGACATAATATTTTCAGAAGAAAACATATGGTGTTCCTTCTTTTTTGGTGTCCTAAATGTGCTTATTGTACTTAATCTGGCTTTAAGCTTTTAACCGACGTTTCAAGTGATAGCTTCGGCATCTTCAGGTTGGAATGAAGAACAACACTGTCTATAAGGAAAAGAGGGGCAATAAATTAAATTACCTTATCAGATCCGACGACCAGAAACCAATATATATATATATATATATATATATATATATATATATATATATATATATATATTAGGCGTTTGAATGATGACAAAGTGGAAAAAAAATTATGTCCTCTAGAAGGACTTCACGAAACGCGTTACACGAGATGCGCTATATATATATATATATATATATATATATATATATATATGAATTTTTTAAATAAACAAATCACCAATTACATTCTATTATTTCAGCCATCAAGCCGTTTAAATGGGTCAGAGTGAAGTAGCCAAGATAATTGTGCTTCAACCTCAGTCATATCTGATTGGTTTTTGCTGCGAACACCTTTGAAAGTGTATGTTAATTAGTGTATGTAAAAGTACATTCCATTTAACGTGAGCAAAATCAATGACCTTTAAAACCAGTGTAACTAACTATGAAGCAACTAAATATTTGGCTGATGCTAACCACCTCATGCCTCATTGCGTCTTCTCAATCCAAAGTTTTCTGCTGACATGAAGTGGAACGATCCAATTGAATCAATTGCTAAATCAGCTGCTCGGAAAGTGGGTTAACTATGTCGTGCCAGATAAATCTTTCTCGCCAGAATCCATCTTATCGTTATCGGTGCTGATTTGGAATCACAGTTTCAATCACTTTCCCACCGCTGTAACGTAGCTTCCCTGTCCTTTTATTTTCTATAAATATTTTCATGGTCGTTGTTCTGATGGTACCTTAGCGCGGTAGAAGATTAGCGCGGTGCTAGATTGGCAGTTAGGTTGAAATTGCCAAGTGTAAGCATATGTCTGTGGTAATAGAGAAATAAATGAATAAAAGTAGATAACACAAGGTCAAAACTTCACCATCTCTGAAAATAAATAGTTCGACTCAGGATATAAGGCCTCAAGCCAGTGAGGAGCAGAGCGCTCGTCCTGAAGCGGTTCTATAGATGTGTATTTAACCAGTTGGAAAATCAACTAAAACTAGTGACGATAAACTAATTTTGCCCATTCTCCGATGCTGCGGTCATAGTAACATATCCAGAGACCAAATATGACATTTGGACAACTAGCTGGCGACTTTAGACGGCTAAACTATCCTTGCTACACTGAAAACATATACCTTCCTTCACCCACATTGTTAAGGAGGCGGTAACTACATTTGGATAGAAACGAACAAACATGCATGCATACATACATACATGCATGCATGCATGCATACATACATACATGCATGCATGCATGCATGTATGTATGTATGTATGCATGCATGCATACATACATGCATACATACATGCATGCATACATACATACATGCATACATACATACATACAAACATACATACATGCATACATACATACATACATACATGCATGCATACATACATACATACATACATATATACATACATACATGCATCTATGCATTTACTTCCCCTTGGACTTACTTTCTCTTATGTGTCAGGGTTTTCCCACATGGACTCTTGAAACTCTTGCCATGTGCGATACACGCTTAGGCGATCATGTATCTTTCGACACATGACTGACGAGGCAGATCTTTTCCCGTTTCAGGTTGCCATTTCTTTCTGCGCTAGACCAGTTGCCATCCAAGGGTATAGAACCCGGTCTGTCTTGCTATTTACCCATAGCTGGGGGGGAGAGAAGAAGCGGATTTATACCTTTCTCAAGGGTATTAGCACGTAAGTGAATGTAATGTATCGAATTCGAACTCGGCTCTCTGATTTCTCAATTCGAGCCGCTATCCATTAATTGACTCTTCTGTATAGTGTGATATAGAATTAATACAAATATAAAGTTTGTCACTTAGTTGATTGGTGTTACCTTCAGCATCCCGACTATAGAGTTTCATATGCGGACCCTCCAGCAATCACTCCGTCCACTCGTCAGCGGATATAAGCAATTGATTTTATTTTCTCGTTTTTCTTTTATATATGCACTTTTCATTGGTGCAAGGTAGATTTTCTTTCTATTTTAATGCTAATTCGTCTACTGATATTTTTTTTAGAAAATACAATAGCAGAAAATAATGCTTTAAATAGTGATCAAAATAAAACAAAAACGTGCAAAATTACTCAACTGAAAATGATTCCAAGGAACAAAAGCAATAGCCGTAAGAAAGATAGTGTGACGCCAAAAACGCTGTCAGCCAGTGGGATAGTGAGAGAAAAGTCATTTAAAGCGATCAGTCTTGGCAATAAAGTTTTCTAGATCAGAGAGGGAGCATTAATAGAATTAATACAGATATAAAGTTTGTCACTTAGTTGATTGGTGTTACTTTCAGCATCACGACTCCAGAGTTTCGTAGACGAACCCTCCAGCAATCACTCTGTCCATTCGTCAGGAGATATCAGCAATTGACTATTTATTTTCTCGTTTTTCTTTTATATATGCACTTTTCATTGGTGAAAGGTTGATTTTTTTCCCATGCTTTGGGATACTGAGAGAAAAGGCATTTAAAGCAAGCAAAATATTTATTTTGTGACTTTCAACTCTTTGTGCATTTCCTTCAACCATCACACAAGACCAACATACACGCAAACCAAATATATTGACTCGTGGTGGGAACAGCCGTTGCCGTAACCTCTTCACTATCATAAGTTTTCTGCTAATGGTCTCTTCTCCCTTGTGGAACTCTCTTCCAGCTTCTTGCTTTCTTTGGCAACTATGATCTTCAAAAATTTAAATGCAACGTCAGTCGTCGTGTTTTGCCGCCTTGAATGTCGGTCTTTTAATATGCTCTTTCTCAGCACCATTTTCTCATTTACTTTCTTTCAGTCTTAGTGGCTTTATTGCATTGCTTGGGATAAAAAAAAGAAAAAGAAAAACGTAATGAAGGCAGTTCATCATCTTCAGAAAATACCGTTATAACAACCCAGATCACTCCCTCCTAGAATTTACCCGGGTATAATTTAGCCTAGTCCAGAATAACAGCAGAGGTATGATTGCGGCTTGCCTACTTCATACCCCGAGAAATAGTATAGACTAAGTCTAAACTATACTCCACAAGTCCAGTTTAAGCCCACTTTTATTAATAGTATCAACAACTGTTCTTCTAAACTAGAATATATTGGTGATAATATATATATATATATATATATATAATATATATATATATATAAATACATATATATATACATAAATACACATATATATGTATATACATAAATACATATATATATACATAAATACACATATATATATATATACATAAATACATATATATATATACATAAATACATATATATATATACATAAATACATATATATATATATACATAAATACATATATATATATAAATACATAAATACATATATATATAAATACATAAATACATATATATATAAATACATAAATACATATATATATATAAATACATATATATATATAAATACATATATATATACATAAATACATATATATATACATAAATACATATATATATACATAAATATATATATATATATATACATAAATACATATATATATACATAAATACAGACTTTTATATATATATATATATATATATATATATATATATATATATATATATATATATATATATATGAAAGTGAACATTGAGGTCAACACTCAGAGGCGACAGACTGTTTCCTGATAGACGCAATCGTCAAGCCTTTCGCCTCTGAGTGTTGACTTCAATGTTCATTTTATATTTACATTATCTGATATTGAGCACTTTATCCCATAAATATAGCACACCTTAAAACTGTATTTCTTCATATATATATATATATATATATATATATATATATAGTATTATTGATAGTATATATTATTGATAGTATTGATAGTATAGGAAATCCAACTGTCCAGAATTTTTCTACTAAAAAATTGAACGTCCGAATCCCAAACAATAAAATAAAAATAAATATGGGTATGCCTGTTAAATAATAATTTGTATTTACATATAATCACACACATATATACACATATGTCAATTCAAAAGAGTCAACATAGTTTTTAGTTGAGTTTAAGTCTTTGGGGTAGTTCGTTCACAGAAAAAAAAACAATACAGTGAGCACCCGCCTATTCATGTTTCAGGAATCGCAGCTTCACACATTCGCGAATTTTTCTTTGGAACATATTATTAGATAGTACAAATTATTAGCTCGATTCCCGTATTTTTTCGATAGAACATAATTAAAATATTATTGTATTATTTTCCTGTTATTTAAGTGACTTAAAACATATAACAGTCCATTTTATGGTAAAAATTGGGAGAATTGTACATCTTCACTGTAAAAAATAAACGCAAAAACATGCGGGGTCTTAAAAGTGGCTTATACTAAGTTTGGGGGCATCGTCACAGTTCAGTTTTTAGAAAATGTTTTAAACTTTATATTTTATGACTTGTTACACGTATACAGTATTTTCAATTGTTGTATCGATCTATGCGTAATTAAAAACGGTTATTGTACGCATGAAAGAAAATTTACGCGAAGTGTATGGTCACCAATACTATTTTTCAAAAATGTTTTTAAAAGGGGTCTGAAACGTTTCTAAGGTATTTAGGACGAAAGTTTAAGGCATATGGGGTTTTAACAATCAAAATAGGTACTTATAAGCATTTTTAGGGGGGGGGGGTTACAAGTATTCGAGGATTCTAATTATTCGCGGCTGGTTCTGGTCCCTAACCCCCGCGAATACGGGCGACTTACTGTAGTTGTGAAAAAAACTTTTAGTAGTTAGTCCACAGTAAAAAGCTTTGGTTGAGAAAAGACTTTGATTTGTCAGCGAAGATTCACTGGTCGTCCCTGCTGTTGTTGGAGACAATTCGTTTGAAGTCGCCCACACGTTTCTTTCAGCACGCACTGATGAATGGTGGGGGAATGCTACGTAGCCACGTCTTGTCTTCTATCTGAACGGCGTGGCGACAGTCGCATCTCTGCTCTGTGAAAGTCAAAATCTGTGGGTTTTTATAAGAAATTTTTCTCGAAAGTAAGCTCGAGAAAATTAGGGTTTTAGTTTTCTCTGATTGGTCAAATGCTTCACATGTTAATTTCTAACCAATAGACACTTTGCAACGGTATTTTAAACTGTATGTGTTATATTGTGGAATGTTTTTGAAATGTTTGTAATAATGTTTGTTACTGATTAGAAAGTAAAATTTGCGCGTGTTTACTATGGTATATTTGTGGGTATGTAATTGTGTTGGAAATAGCGTTTCTTTCCTATAATGACTCCAAACTGGTAATAATGGCTGGTATGAATTTATTCAACAGTAATCAGACATGATTCTGAAAATAAACCAATCAGCTGTTGGGTTAAATAAACGAGTTCTCTCGCGTATTCAAACTGGTTCACAATAAAACTTTATATTTCTTGATCTTTGAATTGCTAGCTTATCATGTTTTTATCGGATATAATAGCTACCCAGAAGTCAGACTTACTAATACGCAAACTAACGGTGCCTGTGGAAACATTTTTTGAACTGATCCAGTCTTTCCTATCAAATCGTGAAATGACGGTTAACTTGAATGGCCACTCGTCTGGATACTTTCGTACTAAAGCGGGTGACCCCCAGGGCTCCACCTTGGTCCTACTCCGTCTTTAATTTTCATTAATGACCTTCCCGATGACACCAGCTCTCAATTGGTATCTACGCTGATGACACAACCATTTATTCCTGTCTCGATACTAAGAGTTATCAGTACAAGATCAAAATGGCAACTGATGTCCAAAAGTCCGTCGTTAATTGGGGTAAAAAAAACTGCTTGTTGATTTTAACGACTGCAAAACTAAACTTCTCTCCATTAATCATCTGAGAGACCCCTCTCTGGCTTCCATCAGCATGGCTGATGCTAACCTCCAGGAAAGTGATTCGTTGCGCCTTCTCGGGCTAATATTCTGAGCTGACATAAAGTGAAAATACTATATTGACTCCATTGTTAGGTCAGCTGCTAAGAAAGTTGGTTCAGTGTCGTACGAGACAATTTTTCTCTCCAGAATCTTACATATCTATTCGTCTATGCTTAGAACATTGCTGCCACATATGGCCCGGTGGCCCTGTTATTTATCTTGGGCTCCTTGATAAAATCCAAAGAAGAATCGGCAATATTATAAGTCCTGATCTGGCGGCTCGGCATCAGTCATTTTCCCACTAACGTAAGGCAACCTCACTGTGTCTTTTCTACAAATACTTTCATGGTAATTGTCCAGATGAGCTCTTCACTACGGTACCTAGACTTTTTGAATTTAAGCAGAGTACGAGATTGGTGTTGACATCTCATCAATTTACAGTTGAGCTGGCTAGATGTAACCGTAAGTTCTACGCTAACAGTTTCTTTTCTAGCACTTCCCACTTGTGGAACTCTCTTCCGGTTCCATGCTTCCCAGCCAACTTTAATCTGCAAAAATTAAATGCAATGTCAATCGCTATCCACTGTCCTCCTGATTATTCTTTTCTCTTCCCGCTCATTATTAATGTTTCTATTCGTAATTCTTCCACACCCTGTAACCCCTTGCGTCTTAGTGGCTTTACTGCCTTACATAGGGTGATACCGATTAAAAACAAAAGAAAAAAGGGAATCGGAATAAGATTGAGAGATGTAGAATGCACATAAGAAATTTATGCAAGCGTGGCACTACATGATCCCTAGAATCATCTGTGGATACAATAATATTCATCTTAAACGTGAATGTATATTCTGGCCTCGGGGTGGGCGAATCTAGTCAAGCCCGTTTTATATCCGTGGTTGGGGTGGGGTGTATGAATTCACCCAGCCTAACTTATACCACGGGTACAAAACAGCTTATCTTAGAATGCAGGTACTGATTTTGTTCCTATTTTAAAAAGATCACATACCTTAGTGTACCGTACGGTACACTCAAAAAGGTTTTAAACGTTATTAAATATAAAAAAAAATTACAGTGGCTCCGTATGTAAAAAGAAACGCAACATTTTGTTCCGAAATTAATTTTAAGGGGATTAAAAAGAGAAAAAAATGTTACCCTGGTACGTACTAAAAATTTTAGTACGTACCAGGGTCTAGGTACATGTAGCAAAAACAATATTTAAACGTCAATTTTAGTAAAATTGACGTTTATTGTTTTTGCTTTGATTCGCATAAAAACCAGAACGACCGCTTAACCCGGACGAATGCGATCATTTTTTTCTTAATTATCCCAGTTAACCGGAGTATGTGCGTGTATTTTATAAGCCGGATAATAATATGCTGCACACAAAGATTTCGAAGAACTTGAGGCATGTATATACATCTGGCAAACTTGCCGGCAAAATGGTCTGATTCTAGCCCTTCCCAGTCAGTGAAGAACTCGTATAATATGCCTGCAGAAGAAAGAAAAGGGGCAAGTAATAAAACCCATGGAGAGGGAAAATAAAGTGAGTCAAGGGAAGTAGGAGTGTTTGTCTTTATACTGACAAAAAAAAATAGTAAAGGTGGGAGGAGGAGGAGGAAAAAGAAATAGAGAGAAATGGTGTTGGGAAGAGTTGTGATTTAAACAGTGTAGGAAAGAGAGAGTGAAAGTGAAGAGTGGAAAAGAATGATGGAGGTGGGGAAGGCGCTTTAGCCGATAGGCAAATAAAAGAAAAAAGATTAAGAGAAAGACAAGTTTCAAAAGGATAGATAGATAAATCTGCATGCATACATACAGATAGACATGGAGGCATACATACATATAGATATAGAAATAAAAAAACAGATAGATATGAAAATAACTGAGACAGACAGACATAGAAATAAAATAAACAGATGAAAATAACTGAGATAGATATGGAAATAACTAGATAGATAGATAGATAGATATGAAAATAACTGAGATAGACAGACAGACAGATAGATAGATAGATAGACGAAAATAACTGAGATAGATAGATGAAAATAACTGAGATAGATAGATAGATGAAAATAACTGAGATAGATATGAAAATAACTGAGATAGATAGATAGATAGATGAAAATAACTGAGATAGATAGATAGATAGATAGATAGATGAAAATAACTGAGATAGATAGATAGATAGATAGATGAAAATAACTGAGATAGACAGACAGATAGATATGAAAATAACTGAGATAGATAGATAGATAGATAGATGAAAATAACTGAGATAGATAGATAGATAGATAGATGAAAATAACTGAGATAGACAGACAGATAGATATGAAAATAACTGAGATAGACAGATAGATAGATAGATGAAAATAACTGAGATAGACAGACAGATAGATGAAAATAACTGAGATAGACAGATAGATAGATATGAAAATAACTGAGATAGACAGATAGATAGATATGAAAATAACTGAGATAGACAGACAGATAGATAGATGAAAATAACTGAGATAGACAGACAGATAGATAGATATGAAAATAACTGAGATAGACAGATAGATAGATGTGAAAATAACTGAGATAGACAGATAGATAGATGTGAAAATAACTGAGATAGACAGACAGATGTGAAAATAACCGAGACAGATAGACAGACAGATAGATAGATGTGAAAATAACTGAGATAGATAAATTACAAGAAAGAAGGAACGAACAAACTTGGTCGGTGTTCGGGTCCAGGTAAAAGCTACAATTTCGAATTATAATTTTTTTCTTCCATCTCATGTAACCTTGTCTGGTATTAAGTTAAAAAGTGAAAGAAAAGTAAGGAAGATAACGTCGAAGAGCAGAGAGAGGCTTAAAAAGTGAGAGCAGAAAGAATAAGAGGTGAAGGAGGAGAATCTGATATGTAGGAGGTACGTAACTATTCTGTTGGATTTCCCCCGAGTGAGAAGCATGAAGTCATTTTCAAAAGCACGGACCGAAGGAGGGTCTTGGGTTACTGCCGTAAAGCTTTACCAAAATCACAAAAATCCGATGTCTATCAAGTTATTGTGATTGAGCAAAATCCGGCTTCTCAAAAAGCCAGGCTTAATAAAGTAAGCAAAAGAAAAGAAAAGAAAAAAAAACAAAACAAACTGTAAATACAAATTCTAAAAGGCAACGGTGGCCGGGTCAAAGATTTCTTGTTGTTTTAATAAACAAAGGCCACTGAGCAAGTCTATCAACAAAGTATAAAAACATATTTTAATTTCACTTATCGGACAAATTTCAGCTCCTTTCGACTTGTAACAGCAAAAACGTCACTACTTTTTTTTTTTGCCAGAACTGTTGGGAGAAGAAAGAAAAAAAAAATACTTCTCGCTCTCAGTCACTGGGACAAATTTTGGTAAGTTAGACAACTTTTTTCTTTTGTAATATCTTGTTTAGTTTATTTATTTAATTTTCTTTATACAAAAAAAAGAAAGCTTTTGCTCGCAAGTGATTTGTTGGATTTTTATTTTTAAATTAACGGAACCCTACTTATCTTTATTAAATATTTTATTGGGAGTTTGTGTCATCAGGTATTGGGTTTTAACTTACTAACTTTTTAGTTCTATTTTTATTTCGTTATTTTTTTAGTTTAAACAAAACAAAACAAAAAACAACTCCACTCCACCACCATCCCCATCCCCGCAAAAAATATCTTGAAAATTAAAATAAAGAAAATAATTCAGATAAATCTTTTGCCACGTCATGGAATCTGCACGTGGTTTCTTTCTGTGTTTTTTTTTTTTTCTTTTCCTTTTTTTTTTAAGGTAATATTTCTTTTAATTTAAAGACGTGCCTATGATTTTTAGTTCACTTGTACAAGCTGGCCACCACTTTAATTAATGTAGCAGCTTAATAGTTAGCTTAGTAAATCAGATGTTAAAAGTGGATGTGCTAAAAATCAGATAGGTTTGATTCCTGATTTCTTTTTTTTATTTTATCTGGGCCTTTTCACAACAATATTTTCTGGCGTTATAAATGTAGACTTTTTCCGCATTATGAGACTGATGAAAGTTTTAGAAGCTGCTAATGTTTCGAAAAAAAAATTGAAAATGAAGATTGATGTCAATGATTTTACAGCTCGGCTCACTAGCATGGTCGAACATTGAGGACAAATGTAGACTTGAATGTAATTCTCACATTCAGTAAACAGTTGCGGGGTGTGGGGCTTCAGACCTTTCCCAAGCGCCGTGGATGTGTTTACTTCCAAGTATAATATTTATGAAACTTCACACAGCATCTCCGGGTTTTTTTTTTTGTTTTTTTTTATTTATTAAAGAGCAAAGTTTCTACTCTTCCAACAATATCTTGAACGGTGCCTTTACTTACCATGTGTGGATGTTATTAGCAAACATAATCGAAGGTATTTTAAAAAAGTTAAACTCTAATGTTCAGCTCATGAAACGATAGGCAGTCTTTTGAAAAAAAAAAAAAAAAATAAATAAATAAAAAGAATTAGTAATTCTTTAGCTTTTTGTCTGATCTTGTACATCGATTTCCAGTTCCGAGAAATATATTTTTCGGTCTCGTCTGCTAAGCATGTCGTAAGTAAAACACACACATTAAAAAAAATCATAAATTCAATTGAAATTCGTTATGCGTTACACCTAGAGGGGCTTAACTTATTTTTTATTTTGCATTTTTGCTGATTTTGATGAGTCAGCAAATTACGGTTTATGCATATCTTAATCGTAATAATCGATAAAAATAATTTCAGAAGACTGAGTCGTAGGATTTCGTCAACTAAAAAACTTTTTTTTTTTAATAATGAATATTGATGTCTAAATCCCTTTCCAAATGATTCAGTTAAACGAAAGAAAGAGTAAATAAAAAAAAAAAAAAAGGAACTCATAGCCATTTGTAAGATATCGAGGCGGGGACTGGGAACTGTTGCTTTTTTTCTAAACAATAGCGGAGAAATATATTTTTTCCCAATTATTTCACCCCAGGCAAGCCATAAAGGCACTGAGAGTGAAAGAAAATGAGAGAACGTTAGAGAGGAGACAGGACAAAAGAGAAGAGCGGGATTTTAAAAAAAAGACAGAAGATGGCGATTGAAGATGCATTAAAAGAAAAAAAAATAGATTGCACTTGATAGGAAGCCGGAAAAAGTTCCACAGACGTGAAGTGTGAGAGAAGAATATATCAGAATAGAACTTGTGGTTACATATACCTATTTCAACCGTAAAATGATGAGCCCTAGCTGGCAATCGAGTAGTGCGCTTAAACTGATGAAGTCAAGGTAGGAAAGCTCACGAGAAAAATTGCGATGAAAATATTTATATAAAAAAAAAAGACACAGGGAAGCTACGTTACGCCGTTGGGAGAGTGACGGAAATTGAGATGTCAGGACCGATAAATTTTCTTCGGATTTTAATAAGAATCTTTAGTGATTTTTTTTTTTTTTTTTTTTTTTTTCCAAGCATAGCTTAGATGTGGCACAAGGCCGAAAGTAGAGGTCACCCAGTGAGGATCGAACTCACTACTCAGTCGTAATTGTTCTTGCGAGACAAGCTTGCTAACCATTACACCGCCTCGAGGAGCCCAATCTTTAGAATATATAGCAAGTGCACCAAACCAGTTGTGGCAGCAATATTCAGTGTAAGTGGGTAGATAAGGAAATAATCTATACAGTACACAACTGTAAATCAAATTGTAAAACTGAGAATTTTTCTACCTGTCTACATGTGCACCATTGATGTTTTCCATGCAAACAAAAACTAAAAAGTTAAAAGTCAAATACCTAATGAGTAATGATATACATGCTAAGACGTTCGTTCAGTGAGTAATGCTTAAAATGACATCAGATGAAATAAATAAAGATTAATAATACCATTCGTTTACGACGTCAGCGGTCATGAAGGAACGCGAAAAAAGAAAAAGTGGATTAGATTGTGTGAGTTTGTTTTTGTTTTTTTCGTTTTTTGTTTTTTGACAATATGAAATTACCAAGTTATTTGACGTATGCACAATACATAAAAATCGCCACACGTAACCTCTTAATACACACACACACTTATGAATTCGGTCTTTCTTTAGTTACTACTTTGGGCAGTCGTGTTAATTGAACTAAAAAGAACTTTGCTTGTAATTGAAACTTTAGAGAAATTTTCTGAGAGATTCCAAGAATCTCGCAGAAAGTGTTAAATTCATTATCTTGTCAGATAATTCTGCTTCTCTCTGTATAAAATTCGGGTTCAACTGATACACTGGACGCAAGGTTAACTAACATATTTAAAATTGTATCCGTGAACGTTTGTTTTTCGTGTGTTTGTATCTGCAGGTAATATTTCGGAGCAAGTGGTCATATATTTTTCTTCGGGTCAGCTGGCAGCTGGTCATTTTTTTTTCTCTCTCTCTCTCTCTTCTTCGGATCAACTGCTCCTATTTATTTCTCTCTCTCTTTCTCTCTCTCTGATCAACTGGTCATATTTTTTTCTCTCTCTTGTATGGAGCACCCAGTGTGGATCGAACTCGCTACTTACTAGTAACGTCTGCCAGGCCAGCCTTACTAACCATTATTCCTCGTCCAGTTTCCCTCTGTTTCTTTTCATCATTATTTGCAAGTGCTCGTGTAACAGGATTATCAGATAGATAGATATATACCTATTAAACAAATATATGCACCCCACCCTTTGTGAAAGTGGAATCCTGTGTGCGTGCGTGCGTCGAAGGTGGGTATGATTCTAAAGATTACGTTCTATCGGCTACAATTCCGAAAAATGCATTAAAATGAACACCACGCCTTAAACGCGTAAAGGTGTTACACTCAAAAACATCGAAAAATATATTGATCATTTTCCCCCTCAAGTTTTGTTTGTTTAGCGGTATATCAACGCCTCTGTGGGTCATTTAATGCCGAAACTTTATTTTCTTGAGCTTTGGTGAATTTTTTTCTCAAATGTATTGCTGGTAATTTTTATTTTAACTATGAAAATGTATTGCTGGTAATTTTTTCTAATGTATCTTTATTTACATGTTTTGACCCCAGTTTGTGGGGGATGCTACATCGAATGATACTGGAATTTCATCCCAGTTCTCGAATTGGCCTAATTCAAAATAAATTTTGTCCTTTTGGATCATAGTGTAGGTATGTCCTCCTCCTCTTATTTGAGATGGGAGAAGCCACGAGGTCTCGGGGATTCCAAACCTGCAAAAGCAAATTCCTCATTGCACTAAGAGGTACGATCATTATAGTATCGACGTCAACGTGACTGGTCAATTTTTGTTTTTGGCCCATGTGTATGAGCACCCCCACATTAAAAATGACCTTGTGCCACATCCTGCTTTAGTGGGGAAGTCTGGTAAATATAATTCAAAACAGATTTCTTTTCGTGCTTTCAGCTTTTTATTATATATATTTTTTTAAATTTTCATTCTGGTGACTATCGTGCGCTTCACGTTAGCGTAAGTGGTTCTACAGGCCAATAGCTTCTGAAATTGGATGCTTGAAAATGCTGCTTACAATGCCATAAAGATCTCCAGAGTAAGTGGTGTCTATTTGTATAGGCCCACTCTTGGACAACCGACAGAAACTACCATACGAATGGTTAAGTACTTTTGATGAATCATAGAAAAATGCTTGCCGTTGACATGAGTATTTGGTGTAATAAGATTTGAAAATAGGTGTGGCCATTATCTTTTATATTTGTTCCTCTTTCAGTTAGTAAGATTGCACGTGCGCTACGTCCTGTCATTGCCTCAATTAAATAATAGACCATTCTGTTTTGATTGCAAGGAGAGAGAGAGAGAGAGAGAGAGAGATAAGAAAAAATATATCACAGATGCTGTTTGGTTTTAGTGAGAAAAAGAATGCACATAGAAGATAAAAAGAAGACGATAATGCTTTCATGCGTTTGTCTGCATAAGTAAAATAGAAAACCTTATCAATTTTTAATTTTTTCATTTGTACGCTCTAACTTCTTTAAATAACGACCTGCATTCATACTTATTGTAATATCTTGTTAAAACTACGCTCAAATATTTAACGACGCAATAGTTGAAATTCTACTGGTCTTTTATAGTCGTAGAACTCGCATGGAGTTTATCCATCATTAACTTAATTATGGTTCATCATAAAATGAAAATAGGAAAACCTTGACATTTTCAAGGGTACTGCTAGGAAAACAAAATGTCTTTAAGCAATTTGGACTCATGAGATGCGTGTTCCGTACAGAAGTACACGTTTCCTTAAAGAAGAGGTCTTCACGTGTTCATGTACGTGTACCGGGAAAGAACAAACAGTTCATACCGTCACCTAAAATCAACACTACTAAAGTATATTCCAAATATACCCTTTGGAAAATTAAATGTTTCCAATTCGTGTGCTATTACACCGGAATGGGCTTGGCCTCAATTTGACACTAGACCATCAAAAGAAACCAGGTGCAGTGCTGACTTGAAATGACCCCAGCTAAGGTTGAAGATCTGCGATTCACCAATTCAGTGGTAATCCGAGAGGTAAACACCCGTGGGAAAGGCTGCACCCGATTATGTGCGCGCATGAGAAATAAACTGTTGGACAGATGGATATATAAACAATCGAAAAAGAGAGTAAACGGTCAGCCTCTCCTACATCTCAGGTGGAGAATGTAAGGGCCGCACACTCGCACTGTCCGCAAGTAAATGATTAATTAAGAGTTGACTAAAATCTAATGTTAAATAATGAAAGATTCAAGTTTTGTCTTATTTTGCCGACTCACCAATTTCAATATATGGTGATTTTTCTATGCGTAGGATTGATGTGGCACAAGGCCGAAAATATGGAGCACCCTGTGAGGATCGAACTCTTTATTCAGTCATAATTGATCTAGCGAGACAAGCTTGCTAAAACTATACCACGTCGCAGTACCCTTCAGTCTTTGATATGACGATAAACTACACCCGGCAGCAAGGCCTCTGATTGGGAGATTGGAGGTTTTGAGGAGCCTACAACCACTTAATTGCTGTTGTTCCCAGGTTCACCCTGATCCAGAGTGGTAGCACCTGTTAGGGTCCCAGCTATGGGCAAATAGTGAATCCCCAAACAAAATACCATGAAAATATAAAAATTCTATCTATCTATGATAAATTACCAACAATACATTTTATCTGTAGTCGAAGGCATACAATTGCGTTCAAAATATATTTAGTCGAAGGCATACAATTGCGTTCAAAATATATTTAGTCGAAGGCATACAATTGCGTTCAAAATATATTTAGTCGAAGGCATACAATTGCGTTCAAAATATATTTAGTCGAAGGCATACAATTGCGTTCAAAATATATTTAGTCGAAGGCATACAATTGCGTTCAAAATATTTAGATTTTGGCATTAAATGACTCGTAGAGGTTGATACGCCACTAAATAAAATTAACCAACTATCCATTGAGGGATTGAAGTTGGAACAACGGTTTAAGGTGATATATATATAGAAAGAGAAGATTCTCAATTGATTGTTTCGTTCTGGTGATCTGAGATTCATACATTAGAGGATACGACAATGAATGCTGGACAGTCTCCTCAAAGAGACTTGAAGCAACAGAAATGTGGTTCTACAGAAGAATGCTAAGGTTACCATGGACTGATTATGTCAGCAACGACGAAGTTCTAGAGAAAATAGAAACAAAAAGGAAACTTCTACTTAATATCAGGAAGAGACAGTTGAAATTTCTAGGACACATAACGTGGAAAGAGCTTGGGAATATCTGATACTCAAAGGATAGATTGAAGGCAAACAGAGGAAAACAACTTATAACATAGCTTGACTAAATGGATGGTGTAACAGGGTTTAAGAGAAATAACAAAGAGAACATTTATCAACAGCTACAAAGGACAGGAAGTTGTGATGTGATTGCCTGCGTCCTGAGGGCGTACAGCACATGAAGAAAGCGAAGTGTACCGCCAGCTTTACTTTAGAACGTCGGCTAAACAAGAAAGGGGACCATGGCATGGAAATGGTATTAGTCTTTTGTATTGGAATTATGGATAATCAATCAATCTTGAAAATTGGGTAAGTATATAGTTCCATTCGCGCAAAATGAAATAGTTAAATCATAGGATTTTCAGCATAGCCACTTAAAACGAGTCGGATTAGGATTACGAGATTGAGCCAGTTTTGAAAGTTCAGCGTTACTAAATTCTGAAATTCGTTACTTGTGACTTAAAAAAAAAAAAAAAAAAAGCTGGGCTACTAATAAGAAAGTCAATTCAAAATTTAGTAGTACAGGGCTTTCAAAGTCAGTCAGTTATATGTGACATGCGTGATACACGCTTAAGCGATCATGTATTTTTCGGTACATGACTGATTAGGCAGACTTTTTTCCGCAGTAGGTAGCCGTTTCTTTTTGCAGTAGACTAATTACAATCCAAGGCTATAGAACCCGGTCTGTCCTGCTATTTACCTATAGCTGGGGAGAGAAGATGATTCATACCTTTCCCAAGGGTATTAGCACGTAAGTGAATGTAATGGGTTCGAATAGAATTCGAATGAGGATTTCAACACTTGTCCAGTTTTTCAACCTCGAGTCTGACGAGTTGGGGTCTATATTAAAAACAATGTTGAGGTACTGTAGTGAATAGAATAATCACTGGAACTCGACCTCATCAAGAACTTCTAGTAAAGAGGTGAAACTGGCATCTAACCTAATAAACCTACAAATACAAGTAATGGTAGAATGTTGGGAAAAAAAAGTTCTGATTAGAAGCAGGAAATACTATAATTGCAACGACATCCCGTAGATGCGATGCTGTATTTGAAAAATCGGTTACCGTAATTGGGATAAATCTTTGATAGTTTTTATTTTAATTTTTTTTTTATATTTATCTGTTATAGAAGAAAAGCGACAATCAATTGCTGAGTTCGAAACTAAACACGGGAATTTTTTAAAAATTTTATTTAATATTTTTTTTTACGCAAATAAACATTGGCGACGAGTCTAAGCCCAGTAATAATTATTTTGAGTAGAGGGGGCTGCGTTTCAGTTGGGGAGACACGAATAAGAATTTGAACGCTAAAATTAGTTCACTTGATTTTCAAGGAGAGGCTCCCAATTCCATCTTGGCGACGGATTTGACAGCATAAATTATTCACATTAAAATGCACTTCAATTAACCAAAAATACTTATATTTGTATATGGTTTAAAGAATATTAAAGAAATTACATATGGAAATAATCTCATTAAAAATATTAAGCCAATATGATTATCCTCTAAATTAAGTGTCGCTACTGCAAATTCAAATAATGTTATGTTTCACCATGGTCTGATGATTGCTGTAGGCGTGAAACTGCTAGTCACCATGACGTACTGATTTCTATATTCACACTGTTTTATATCTAAAAATGCTTTATACTCGGCATATACTCTTTCCCCATAAATATAGTAAATCCTAAGGACGCTGGTTCTAATCTTGCCGAACAGCGCATTTTTTTTTTTTTTTTTTTTTTCAATAAGATTTTTCGAATATTCAGGCCGGTAGACGAAAATAAATAAATATACTGTTTAATAAATAAATGCGGCGTCTACTCAGATATGAGTATCTACTAAAAATAACGTTTAAAGTGATAACATATCATAACAGTGTGACAGTCCATCAACTTACTAGTCCACTCACCACCAGACAGGTTCACTGGCGAAAGAAGACGGTTCTCTGTATTTTTAATGAGGATATTACTGTCACTCTATACATTGACGATCATTGGGTCATGTCAGCTCTAGCATAAACATGTGAGTAATCATGCTGTTCGTGTTCTCCAATGGTGACAAAGAACTATATGGGAAAACGTTATATAAATATTTATATATTGAGAACAATTTTAAGAAAATCTATGACAAAGTGGAAAAAGGTTTTCGCAGGACACGTTTCGTCCTTTTACGACTTCATCAGATTAAAGTGATGTTTACATTGATGCAACTACACATGCGCACGAAAGAGAGGGGACGCAGAAATTTGAATTTTTTTTTTTTTTTTTTTTTTTTTTTTTAAATATGTTTTTGGTATTTAGTCGATTTCATTTATTTTCTTTCTGCTTTTATTACTTTTGTTATTAAATATCTCATATTGTGAAACTAGAGCTGACAAAAGTTAAATATAAGAATCTGGATGTAAATTTACCGTTGGTGATCTCGCGATTAAAGCACTTTCTATATATTTTCGTCTTAGTAAATTGTTTTTTCTTCTAATTAAAGTAGCAGTTTTTAAATCATGTTCACGCATTACGGTTAGTAACCAATGCACTGACCGTGTTTTGTAAAAGATCCTTTTTGTGTTTATATAACCTTATTTAAATTCCTTGAGGTTTCTCCTATATATTCCTTGTGGTAATTATTACAAGTAATAAAGTAAATTCCTACAAGGTTTAGCCTCTGATTTTGTTTTGTATTAAGTATTGTAACATTTTATGTCAAGTTTAGATAAATTATTTTCAATTTGTAGTTGTGATAGTGGATAGAACAATATATTTTGGTTCGCTGGGTTTGTCAGGAAGGCCCGTTTCTCTATTTTTTAATATTTTACGAGCCTTTTGTTTCGTGCTGAATATGAAATAGGGTATTGAAGAAGTACATTGAAAATACTTTTACGTTTCTCCAGTAGACTAACCATTTAATAAAAAAAATAAACGTCCCCTCTTCGGTAAAGTTTAACATTTGTACACGCAAAAAAAAAAAAAAATCTGTCAAAAGGACACAAACCTAAACGTATGAAACTGGATTTATGCATTCTGTTCTTTTTTTTTTCTTTCGAGAATTGACAACAAAAGTATTAAACACTATTTTATTAGAATGTTTATTTACATGAATCCTATTATATTTACAAGTTTATAAAAAGATGTGAAATAACGAAAAAACGATATTTGATATTTATCATATTATAAAGATATAATAATGAAAAAAAAAAAATTCTTAAATTAAAAAAATCATCCTCTTCCTGAATTTTGCTTATTGAATAATGAGTCCGTGTATGCTTCCAAAAACATCAGTGTATGTCTCAACTGTCATATGATATCTGGAATTAGCCATGGGCTCCCCATACCGAACTATCTTCGCCTTGTTGATGTAGAAACCCGTGAGGATAGTTTCAGCAGTAGCTACTTAATCTTTATGTACAGGGCCGGTGCAAGGTTTTCGTGCCTCAAAATTTATGATACGCCTCCTTGAATTCCTGATACGACCTCCACCATTCTACTGCATCTCAGTTTTCCTAAGGTAGTATTCATATAAAATACAAATTTTATTGTAACCTAATAATGTACAATAATGAATCATATGCAGTATATAGGTGAACAATTCAACTAGAAAAATTGAAACTAAATAGAATGTACCAAAAAACCTGTCATAATAATAGATCATTCCATCAATATTTTGCAGAAATTTTTAACATCAACTTTTTGCTGAAAAGTTGAATAATTTTAAGACATTAAGGATAAAAATAGTGAATTTTATATAGTTTTTTTTTTTTTTTTTTTTTTTTTTTTTTTTGCGAGACTTAGCATGAGCCAAAGAAATTCACAGATTTGAACAACAAAAAAAGAAGACCCCAGAATGACGACAAAATCTGTGGAAAATTGTTCATCCTTTAATAGTCAGTTGTGCTTACTTTAATTTGTAACGTATATAAATGTAATTTAAAAAAAACAAAACAAACGTTGATAAGATAGGGTCACAAAGGACTGCCTGTGGGCCTCCAATCAGGGTTCGGGGGTAGTAGGCACCGATGATGTTTATGTATTCTCTTGCTCATTTCATTCGATTTTCCTTACGGATGTGTTTTTTTAAAGGAAGCTTTTTGTAACATCTGGAAGTATTAGACCTTAAATCAGCTTTGTAACCCTTTTTATAGCTGCAGGCTATCAATGGTCATGTATATTTTGTCGGCATATTGTTTTATTTATTTATTTATTTATTTATTCATACATGCATACATACATACCTAACCACCCACCCACCCGCTGCCACAAGGCTTAAAAATATCATAGCTTAACAGAGAGAGATTTTGTTTTTAAACTTCTCTCACAGAACGTTGAATACTCAACTTGACCCGCGTCGGAGTGGTCCAAGATCTTCAACGAACTTCTTCACTGGTGCTGGCTAATCATTTTTGCAGTTTCCAACATTGTTTTATCTTTTATAATCCCTGGCGTTTAGTAAACTTTTCTCTTTATCCGCCATATCAGCCTTATGATCCATGTAAAGCTTTAAACTCGCAATGTTTCTATTAATTGGAAACTTCAAAATTCATACAAATGGCTGCCTTGCGCAGATAGATGCCGCCATCATTCAGCAGAAAATCCTTTATATTACGACAAGTTTTTATTTTCTATATCTATAAAATATGAAGTGACTAATGAGACGCGTTGTACATTTGTATGTGATAAAGAATTTTACATTTTAAACGATTAAAAGTTTTAATCGTTTAAAATGTAAAACTAATCAATCTTAATTTAAAAGATTGATTCGTTTTCTACGGTTTATCAACCCTTAGCAATGTTATTTAAAGCTAGAGAATAATTTTTAGATTGCAAGAATTTTTTTAAATTTTATTTATTTATTTTATTAGATAATAATGGTTTTAGAGATACAAGTCTTACTAATTAACCCATAGGTGGGGAAGAAGAGAGGTTCATACCTTTCTCAAGGGTATTTGTGCGTAAGTCATTATAACGAACCCAATGGGAATTGAAACTGCTTTCCGATTAACAATTCCGAGACATTATTCGTTACACCGCCCGCACAGCCAAGCTTACAGCACCTGGTATTCCCAAGCGGTCACCCATTTCGGTACTGATCAGGTTCGACGTTGCTTAACTTTAGCGATCGTGCAGGGACCGTCATTTCAACGTGACGTGGTGGTAAGCATTAAAAGTAAGAATATCCAAAGAAAGCTAAGAAATTAAAAGTAACATATTAGAAAATTTTATTTTATTTTTTACTTATTCACTAATGAGATAATCGCAGTTAGCTCCTCCTCAGTTCTTTAATCCTTCAACAAGGGTCTCTCTCTCCCCTGGCTATAAATACTGGCTGACCCTCCTCTCTCTCTCTCTCTCTTTTTTGACTTAGGCCTTGGGCCGCTACCTCGCGCGGAGACGAGGTAAAATCTCTCTTTTTCCTCTTAGGCCAATATGTGACCTCTCACAGATACAACGTTTCCAAATTCTGGGAACACGCTAAGAACAATACACGTACGTACGAACACTCACAACACACACACACATAATTTCTCCATACAAACTCTATGTAACAGTCCATGTCTTTGTTTAACTTGTTTTGTTATTAATATATGTTTGTTCACCCATGTATATCGGTCTTGTTTGTTTTCTTTGTCTTCTTTGGACTTAATTAAAATCCGACATTCTCATGTAGCTGGACCCGCCAGCAGGAATGTTTAACCTTCTGATATCTCTTCACATCTTCACCCCCACGGTCCGCTACAATATCATTCAATTAATCGTGTCTCAACTGGTGCAAGTACCGTCTCTTGCAAAAAGAGATTCGCTATCAAAATAGAAGAATTTATACAGTTTTGGTTTGGGGGATGTAAACATACTATTTTTATTTTTAATAGAGATATAAATTAGAATTTGTAACGTATATCCTTCGAATGTTCAGGCACCTCGGCGTGGTGTAATGGTTAGCAAACTTGTCTCGCTAAAACAGTTACGAATAAATAGTGAGATCGATCCTCTCTGGGTTGGTGTCCCATGCTTTCGGCCTTGTGCCACATCTAAGCTACGCTTGGAAAATCACTATGGTGATGGTTTTCTGGTTTCATTAAACATTTCGAGTTTTTCAACGACTCTTCTCGGTTGTCGCGTGCTACGTATTTTTCGAATATGTTTCTTTTAGTGTGTTTCCCTCTCTTTGGCGGGCTTTTTTCCTCCCTCTTTGGCGGGCTTTTTTTTTCTTTTTCTTTTTCTTTCTCTCTTTCCTTAATTTTATCCTCCAGTTGTTACATTAAGAATGTAATTCTGTAAGGCTGAGACTGTTAACTGTAAAAAAATAAACGCAAGTCTAGTTTCGAGTGGAAGAGAAAACAAACTGAAATCATAACTTTTATTTATTCATTTCAGTGTTAGCTGGCATTTCACAATCCTCAACCGGTTGTGATTTTTGAATGTGCAGTACTTGTGTGTAAGGATCTCTCTCTCTCTCTCTCTCATTTGAACATGGACATAATATCTTGACCGTGTTTTGAAACAAAAAAATGAATCACTTTATAAAACATACACATAACAAACTATTTCTAATTCTAACAGTTGAAATATATCCTTGATAATGGCTAAATGTATAACCGAAAGCGCTCGGATAAAAAGAACATTCGGACAATTTTTATATAATTTATCCTCTGAAAAGAAAAACTTTATTATATATATATATATATGCATACACACAAGGAACTACGGTATTTACCTTGCCACAGTGCTACGAAGCGGCACGTGGTCGGTTTAACGTTGGCTTCCCATACGCGTACATGTAGCCAAAGACAAAAATTGTCCAGTCTTAGCGACCATAGTCATACTAGCGTTTGGTAACCACCAACGCCCCCACAATAAGAGAAGTGCTGCCACTTAGCGGGGGAAAAATAACTGAATTACTCGAAAGCAGAAATAAGACCGAAATACTACACTCGTTATTTGCTCGTCGCCCATGGTGACGGAATATAGCACAAGGCCGGTTAAAAGTGGGCAACCCAAATGCATGGAGCTAGGCTAAGGCCCAAAATTTCCCAGTTCCCACTACCAACGTCGCGCTGGCGTCAGTATTCCACCGACCTTCCCTCTTTGCGGCAATGAAGGAGGTGCTGCCGCTGGGGTGGAATCCCCGGGACAAGGCAGCCCTCATTTGTTGTGTTTCCGTCCCAAGAAAGAAACACAATTGAGTCATAAAATGCAGTTTGTCCGCCCGAAGGCGGATTGTATTTACTTGCCGCCCCCATGCTGACAGGATGTGACACAAGGTCATTTCAATGTGAGGAGCACTAGCGCGTGCACCCGGGCGAGGTCCCCAAAATAGCCCAGCCCCCAAAAATCGCCGGTTGCGCTGGCCTCGGTATTAATACCGCGATCCACCACTCCTCTTTAGTGCAACGAGGGAGGTACTGCTGATTCCCGAGGGCGGACACCTTCCAATAATATTTTTAGTTGCGCTCTGTTCAAAGAGAGAAACACTACTGAGAAATAACATTTAGTTTATCCGCCCGAGGGCAGGTACTATACTTTGATCTTAGACCAGGGATAGGGACGCTAAAAACGTTCTCTGCTGAACAAATGACATATTATTATTTTTTTTTTTTTTTTTTTTTTTTTTTTTTAATCCTTCTTGGTCGGAGCGAAAACTTTTCAACACCCTTCGCATGTGTGTGTTTGCGTTCCTTGTATCATATGTCGAATTACTGTTTAACCGAGTTAGACGAATCAGAACTTAGTCCCGAGGTGAGATCGTGTTTTGATAACGCTGCAAATATAATCGGCGCAAAGTTATTGAACCTCTGTACATGTTTCATTTATAAAAAAAATCTGTATAGCGAAAACATCTGCTTCGAGAATTTCTCATCAACATTCTTACGAATATAATGAGGATAAATGAAAAATTTCTGATGCAATTGCGTGTCTGTCTGTTTGTCCTGGTATTAATCTTTCTTTTGAATTATACCTATACAGACGCATACATTTATTGAAACAGACTTTGTAATCAATGTCTGCAGCCAGTTGATCCGGGGGTGGGTGATAAGCATTTATTTTGCACGAAAAATACTTTTTATTTTTTTTTATTTATTTTTTTTTTTTTAATATAATCTCCTTTCTTGTCAATGCACTTAAGCCAACTCTTCTTCGGCAATCACATTGATCGAACATTATACAGTGAAAATTTCAGATTATATCTCTGTTGCGTTACGCACTTATTGATCCACTCTCGTAAATGTGTAATACATTTTTCTTAAATTCTACTTTTGTATTGATTGATTTTATTTTATTTACGGTTTATCAACCTTTGAAGCCAAAACATATTTTGGATTGTAAGAATAATTATTTTTTTATTAATTTATTATATTGCATTTAAAACTTTTAGGAGATGATTTTTTCCAGGTACAAATTTTAACCCATAGCTGGGGATGAGATGGATTCATATCTTTCCCAAGGGTATTTGCACGTAAATGAATGTGACGAACTCTACTGGAATTCGAACTCTGCTCTCTGATTTTTCATTCCGATGGGCTACCGATATTGCACCACCCGCACACCCTCGACTTTTGAAATTCATAAAATATTAATATTATTGCACGTACTCCATCCAGTTTATTCAAAATGCAAGAGCACAGAATGAAGAAAATTACTCTTGCCACTTCGAATGAACAGGAAAGGGTAAGCTTATTATTCTTCCTAAAATTAAGACACTTCACATTTTTCGAACTTCCTCAGCCCACTTTTCCGTTTAGTCAAGAGAAATAATTGATTAAAATAAGAATTCAGATTAGCCTTCTATGCAAACCCGCTAAACGATATTAGATATGTGACGTATAAGTTTCTAATATTTTAAACTTAAGCCAGTATAATTCCATATTTGAGACAGTCTTTCCTCTCTTCCACTTTGCTACTTGTTGAACGAAACCCATTTTTGCCTAAAGTCAGGTTTTTAGAGCACTGGCATCGAAGACTAATACGCGCTCTCTGCTGTTCTGCAATATATATTCTATTTCTTTCAATCTATGCACTCTTTGCAGGCCTCCAAAAATCATTGTTACTTTTTTTTATTTTGGCATACTGTTCCACTCGAATTCATTCTGACGCCCGAGTTACACTACTTGAGCCTTCAATACTGGAACTCTTAAATTATAATCTCAGCGCATTGGGTTTAGAGTAATATTTAAGCATATATTTAAAAGTGTATATTAGAAAAATACAGTAATATCAATTACTATAAAGCCGGTGTTTTTTTTTTCCTGTATGTGCCTTAGGGTCGGTTAAACAGCTGGATTCTTGTTGTTTAAAATCAATCTCTAAATGAACGTCTTTTTTTTTTTTTTTTTTTTTTAAATCGGTTTCACCACATACAAGGTAGAAAAGCCACTAAGACACAAGGAGTTACTGGGTGTGGAAACATTAATGAGCGGGAAGAGAAGAGAGTAATAAGGAGGACAGTAGATAGCGATTGATACTGCATTTAAATTTTTGAAGATTAAAGTTGGTTGGAAAGCATGGAACCGGAAGGGAGTTCCACAAGCGAGAAGTGCGAGAAAAGAAACTGTTAGCATAGAACTTACGGCTACATCTAGCCAGCTCAACTGTAAATTGTACTGCGCTTCCATTCAAAATGTCTAGGTACCATAGTGAAGAGCTCATCCGAACAATTCCTATGAAAGCATTTATAGAAAAGACACAGAGGCAACCTTACGGCGGTGGGAAAGTAGCTGAAGCCGAACCGCCAGATCAGGACCAATAATATTGCCGATTCTTCTTTAGATTTTATCAAGGAGCTCAAGGTAAATAGCAGGAACACAAGACCATATGTGGCGACAATATCTTAAGCATGGACGAATTGTAGACTTGTGTAAGATAGATTCTGGAGAGAAAAGTGTCTCGCACGATACTTGAGTACTATTTACATACGTGATCACCACAGGTAAGTTTAGGGTCAGGATAGCAAAGCTGCAAAAAGGGTTATCATTTTTATGTCGCTCCAATCGTAAGCGTCCCGATTTTTGGCGTCCATGTAAATATTTAACAAAAACAGGGGACCCCCCCCCCCCAAAAAAAAATGGAAAGATGCTTAGATGCTGGCGGCTAACGCCACGGCAAATAGAATCGGCAAGCAACGTTCAAACTCTGATAAAGATAATTTGTGTTAGTCTCGCAGTAATTCCCTTAGGCAAAGCACATATAGGAATAAATGAACCGGCAAATCATTACGCTAATCGGCCTCGAATGTCACCATGAATCACAATCGTGAGATGGAGGGAAATGTTAACCACAGCGGCGCAAAATAACTGTAAAATGATGATAAAAAAATACCAGAAAATAAAATGAAAACACGGGTATATATTTTGCATAAAATGCATTACATAACATCTTAAACACACACACACACAGTCTTGGGTATGACGATAAACTACATCTGCGTCCTGGGCAAGACGATAAACTACGTCCAACAGCAAAAGCCTCTGATAATACATTTTTGAAAAAATATTACCAGCTATACGTTTTTCGAAAAAATAATATTACCAGCTATACGTTTTTGAGGAACAAAATATTACCAAAAAAAAAGATGTCGGAATTAAATGACCCATTGAGGTTGATATGCCGTAAAACAAAACAACCCCCCACACACCGCCACGAAAACGCTAAAAATCAGCGTACAGTGATGAAAACATGCCCCCAAACGTAATGAAAACAGTTTTGAAAACAGTTTTATCTTCAAAATTTTTTATTAAGAGGGATGATGAGAGTATTTTTATTTTTATTTATAAAGTTTTTAACTCTTTTAAAATTCATTTTGAATGTGATAACTCTTAGTAAATATAATTATCAACTAAACTATATTTACTAATCGTATATTGTAAAGCTTATTACAATATGACGACCCCGAATATTTTTAAAAGAATTTCGATTTTTGTATGTGTGATGTACGAACAGAATTTCAAACTATGGACGTGCAAACCTATGACCTTATCATAAAAAGGTCACTTGTTTTAAGGGCTGTCCCCTCTTAACGAAAAAAAAAACTTTCATATAGAATTTATCATCTGCTCCACCATACTTAATTATGAACACGCTTGGTGTCGGGGGAAACAAGAGCCCGTGGTTAAGAAATGCTTGCATACATTTTAGACTATAAGTAATATTTGTTTCAAATCAGATTAATTTAACTTTAAATTTGCTAATTTTCCTCAAATAGCATTTCAGATTTATATATTTTTGCAAGATTTTTAAAACCGAGAATTAACTTTCGTTTACAAATGTGCTGAAATGGCTAATTTTTATCGATTTTATTGATAAAGAATTCAACTCCGATCAATATAATTTCTGTTAGAAATACACCACAGAGTATTTTGCTTACTGGAAATAGTAAACTTCAAATCCTTTAGCTTTCAATTGAAAAAGTTTCCTTGAAGCTTTCATTTATTTTTAAAAATCATTTTAAACCTTACGTATACTGAATTAGTTAAGGTACCCCTATATATATATATATATATATATATATATATATATGCAAACCATTTTGCCCTAAGAGATTGGCAACTAGGTCTCACTGTTTTACTGTTGAATTAGCAACCGCCACTTCTAACAGTTTCTTTTCTCGCCTTCCGATTTCTTGCTTCCGCACGACCTGCAATATTGAAAAACTTAAATGCAACGGTAATTGCTATGTTCTGTATTCCTGAACCGTGTTCCTTTATTATCCTTACTCCTCCCTAAAGTCTTCTCTTTTACTCCTTGTAACTCCTTGCGTCCTAGCGGCATTATCGTCTTGGTTGTGGTGAGATGATAAAAATTTCTTCTTATTCTCATTCTTCTTCTTCTTCTTCTCATTCTTTTTCTTGTTCTCATTCTTTTTCTTGTTCTCATTCTTTTTCTTGTTCCTCTTATTCTTCTAAAATATAAACTAAAAAGGATAATAAAAAACCAGCTGAGGTGTTGGCGGCTGATTTTTTTTTTTTTTTTTTAATCGTATCACCCCAAGCAAGGCCGGAGGCCACTATCACGCAAGGGGTTGATATGACTAACAATGAATAAATTACTTAATGAAAAAAAAAATTATATAGTGTAATTACATAAATTAGCAGACGATTTTAAAAAATCGCAGAAAATTAAAAAATATAATCGAATTTCATTCTAGACCCTTTTATTTATTTTTTGGTTTCTTTTAATTTTATAAAAGTAAAATTGTCAACATTTTTTTAAAATCATTCAGTACAAAGTACAGTAAACTAAAGTGATAGTATTCAATTTAGAAATCCGAGCAATGGCGAATATTTCTGCGAATAAACACGTACAAGCGGGTGTCTATGTACATATGCACACATTACTATTAGCCTTGATGAACTTTACATCTTTTGCGTCCAGTCTCAGTTCAGTTTGCCACAACTGTTGATCAAGTTAGACAACTCTTCCGCAACTACCTTACCGCTCAGATAGTATTAAGTGTAACTAGCTCTGATACCCATTGTCAACTTTGCCTGGGAAGGATATTAGAATAATCCAGAACCTAGACTGAGAGCAAATCACCTGTAGACAGATAGGAAATGAATTCAGTACATATACAGAAATCGAAAGGGGTGTAAAACAAGGATGCATCTTCTCAACCGACTTATTCAATTTATACAGTGAAGCGATCCCGAGAGAGTTAGAAGTCCTAACTGACGGTCACAGTTTGAACAACATAAAATGACAGGTGACACGGCGTTGATAGCGAACACAGAAAGAAAACTACAAGAACTCCTACAGAACGTAGTGAAGGAAATCGAAAAAAGAAGACTAAACATCAATTGAAAGAAGACAGGATACATGGTTGTTAGCAAAAGGAACAGCCTAACATGCAATTTACAAATTGGAGATACAGTGTAACCCGGATATAAGAGAGTTGTCGGGGCCGGATAAGTATCTTATATCCGGGTTTCTCTTATATCCGGGTTTGGTCTATTTTATATACATTAACTCAGACTCTAATTTGGGAATATAGAACATCTCTCTTATATCCGGGTTTCTCTTATATCCGGGTTACACTGTACTAAAATCAAACAAGTACAACAATTTAAATATCTGGGAGGTGTTTAACAGTGGACAGAAAGTACGATACCAAAATCCGAAGTATTAAAAAAAACTGAAGCATTTTGTTGGGAGCAAAGAAATGTGTACTGAACTGTTATGCAATATTAGCCCTTCTATATGGCAGTGAATGCTGGACAATCTCCTCGCAGATGAAGAAGAGACTTGAAGCAACAGATGTGGTTTTACAGAAGGATGCTGAGAATACCATGGACCATGTGAGCAACGACGAAGTTTTAGAGAAAATGGAAACAAACAAAAAAACACTTAAACTTGACATCAGAAAGAGACACTTGACATTTCTATGGCACATAACACAGTGGACTTAAATGGGGGTCAAGCGGACATATGACAATAACATACGGTAAGCACCTGCTTCAGGTGCTTAAGTACATTTTAGACAAATTCTAGGGTGTGGTATGCAAAAAATTGATTTTCAAGAACTGAGATATGATTTTTTATGAGTTTTTGGCTCAAAAATCCAAGTTGGGGCCAAAAGATAGAAGGGTAGAAATTTTGCGGAAATCCGACATTTACGAACGAACTTCAAACAGGCATATCTTGAGAAACATTTGGAGTTAGAAGACAAATTAGACCATTTTTTTGACACTACAGGCAATGAGCGTTTCAAATATTCAAGTTTAAAAATGAACAATAAATCATATACAGCTACAACTTATCACAAAGATTACTGAAAAAAGTTAAGTTATTCATCTGTGAGGAAGCACAACAAAGATTCATAATGACTGTTACAACCATACATAGCAGCCTTCAACTCCTCACAGCTGCGAATGGTGTGCCCTGTCCCTTTGCAAGACAAGCGTTCCATGATCTTAAAAGGGTAAAAATCACTTATACCAAGAGCATGGTGCAGTTTTATGGTGTTCTGATGCCAGATTTGGATTCAGCACCCCAAATAACATGGGAAAAGTGGGCTGGATCATGAAATTTGAGTGAGAATTACATAAATTATCCGGATTTTGGATTCAAAGGGAATTGAAGGTTGTCCCAAATTTTTTCAATATAAAAGAATTAAAATGGTTCCCCAGAGTGAATTTTTTCACCCAAATGGATTATGATAGCCCTACATGTCTAGATTCTTATATGTGAAGCATGAAAAATTTCATCTCGGGGCTTTTCTGCAATTTTTCATCACAATTTATCAGCGGGGGCCAATTTTGGGACTTTTTTTATGGAAAAAATGCCCATTTTTACAGTAAATTTTGTGGAAAACTCATAAAAATATGTCAAAAACCTGTCCATATACCCAATTTTTTATATTGAATCAAATTTTGGGCATTTGGCCTTATCTTAGGGGCTCGTGGGACATATTTAAAAAAAAAAAACTTATGTTTCCAGGATGTATCGAAAACTTGAAATTCACGAGCTTCAAATGGGCATATCTTGAGAAATAATTGGAGTTAGAAGACAAATAAGACCATTTTTTGATACTACAGAAACTGAACTTTTCATTTTTCCATGTCCTAAAGTCATTTGAGGAAGTTGTCAAAATTCGATATGTCCACTTGGGAACCCACTGTGCATAATGAGGAAAGAGGGCTTGGAAAATTTGATAGTCACAGGACAGATTGAAGGCAAGAGGAACAGATGAAAAGAACGCATAACCTACCTAGCGAGCTTGGGTAAATCGATGGCGGAACAATGTATAGGAGCGATGAGAAAAAGACAAAATTTATTAAGAGCTACAAAGACAGGAAATTGTGGAGTCATAATCGCCAACGTCCTTGTGGAACACGGTACATACAAGAAGAATGTCAGTCTTACACGTTACATGCAATTTGATTTAGTACCGAACGATAGAGCAGGTGTGGTATCAAAGATTGTTAATGTGGCTGAAGAAGTTCTAGATTTATGTTCGTTGCAATTGTAAAACACCGTTTGGTGGTTAATCTACATTTTACGCCACGTACGATGAGGTTAATTTATTATTATTATTATTATTATTGTTATTATTATTATTATTATTTCCGCCGAAATTAATACTATATAATTTTTTTTTTAAATGTCATGTCCGTTCAGGACGTGGACAATCATGACACTTTCCAGATTGACTTTCTTTATTATCTGTGAATTGTCATGCATTTTTGGAAAGGTTTCCTGTCGTCTGTTTTCCTTCTCTTAGATTGGTTGTCACCGAAAGCTAGAAAGCTCAGTCTACGCTACTATTTAACACATAGACGGAGGGGAGGGGGAGACTGGTTCAGACCTTTTTCAAAGGCGTTAGTGTGAAAGTGAACGCAACAGACTAACCCGGAATTTGATCTCGGCTCGACAGTTCCATTTTCTACACAGACTGAACTCGTTACACTCTCTAATAAATAAATAAATAAATATAATGAAGAGAAAAAGAAAACTCTACCTTAGCCAACGCGTTTCGTTCTCTGATGGATTCTATCAAGGCAAATATAAGGATCTTATTTTGAAAAAAGTATTTATAAACAAAAGTAAGAATATTGTTAGATTTTCGAAATTTTTAAATTTAAGAACGCTCATAGATGCACATCGAGCTAACTGCAAAGTCAATTATGGAGGATGCTAAGTGACGTAATTTAATGTCTGATAAACAAGCGAGTAAATAGTTATTTACACTATTTATATTCGGACTATTGTCCTCGTCTTTGTTGCTGTTATCACAACGTTTCGGCCGTTGTGCTCTCCGGCCTTCCTTTAATGTATATCGATCTGGGTAACCTACAGGCAATTCCGAACCGAACGCTTTATTTAAATAGACTGTTATCATTCCATTGCTCATATCTAGGGATATAGTCTAGTTCTTCTTTTATTTAGTTCTGTTCAGTTATTGCTCACCCGTTTCCACTGTGTCCAAATACACACTGTTCCATTGTTCATTTCTAGGGATATTTTGTCTATTTCTTATTTTAGTACTGTTCAGTTATTGCTCACCCGTTTCCACTGAGTGCAAGTAAACACTTCCCGACCCAGGGATTGAACGCACAATCACTATATCACAAAATTCACAAACCACTAGGCCATCGTAGGACAATTTGCTGTAGTTAACCTTGTCTTAACGTTCAGGCTTTAAGTTTAAATGACGTCGTTGATTTTTTTTTTTAATATAATGTACTTAATATTTATTATTCTAACAAGTGTTCCAAGAAATAGGATGGTACACACCCTGATCTCATAAAAATTCAGGATGCGGATTTAGTAAATACAGTGTAACCCGGATATAAGAGTTGTCGGGGCCAGAGAAGAAGTCTCTTATATCCTGGTTTCTCTTATATCCGGGTTTGGTCTATTATATATACATTAACACAGGCTCTAATTTGGGACCAGAGAAAATCTCTCTTATATCCGCGTCACACTGTACTAAACGCTTCAAATGCATCAATGTCTGGATCAGTTATAAGGAAACTGAACATAAAATAGGCTGCGCTAGGATTAGTTTCGCCCAGCACAGCAAATTGTTACAAAATCAAGCATTAACTTGAAAACTCGAGTCGTGCTAAATAGCCACAGATCGAGATTTTTATATAGATGTCATGCATGGCGTCAAACCAGTTCAGAAATATCTAAACTGTCAGTTGTATGCAACCGCTTTCAAGATCAATGTTTAAAAATGATTTTTAGCTAGTGAAACCTTTTGGTTTTGGGCGAAGACCACACATTTTCGAACTTTGCAGATTGGCGTTACAGAATCACAAAGAAAGAACTGTACCAAATAACAGAAACAACATCACTTGATGAAACAGCGGCAACAGCTAAAATGGATATCACGCGTAACGCAAAGAGAAAATAATGATATAATCATGATGCTGATGTCCCCACAATGCTTTAAATAAGATTAGGAAGGAAGCTCTCATCAATACTGGAAAGAACGATAACAGTTACTGGACTTGAGAAACCTATTTTCCTATGTCTTTGGTATGGCGAAAAACTACATCCGGCAGCAAGGCCTCTGACTGAGAGATATTCAGGAATGTGAAACCACCTCTTAATTACTGTTGTTCCAAAGTCTACCCTGACCCGGTGTAGTAATCTGTTAGCTTCCCAGCTATGGGCAGATAGTGAACCCCAAAACTATGGCCAAAACCTTATGAAAGTATAAAAATACATTTCGTAGTAAAATTACCAACAAAACATTTTCATAGTAAAAAAAATAAATAAATAAATAAAATACCAACAATTTTATTGGAAAATGAAGATAAAAAAATTATCAGCAGTATATATATTTTTTTTAAATTACCAAAGTCCCCAAGAAAATTAAATTTCGGCATTAAATGATTCATAAGGAGTTGATATGGCGTTAACAAAACCTATTTTCCTGACAAATTTGTTTTAAAAGAAAGACTTTATAAATTTCAACCGAAAGCAGTACTAGCTGCTTGGTCAATGAATGCAGAATTTCTTTATAAGGAAACAGCTAATATTACCATCACCCAGCAGACCCAGAATGTTCACCTTCCACGATAAACGGTCATACTCACAATGAGCTAACTTGCTTTGAACGTTTATTGGGACTGAAATTCACCCCAGACCTCGTGTGGGACGCGTATATACTATCTGTCTAACGCTAAAGAGACTGGAAAAACGGCCGGCCCTTCGTTCCTCTCCAGAAAGTATTTAACGCCTTCTACTATGCACTACCTTGACAAGTCAGATCAGACCAAAAATGGTGTATTGCTGCCATATCTACGCTGAAGCTGCCCAATCCTCACTTTCCAGCCATGATAGAATTTAAAAGCGTTTACGTGGCCATATAGGTTAGGAATTATCTTCCAACCGACAATCCCTTTCCCGCAGACGAAATGTCGCAATCTGTCGCTACTCTATCGCTATTTCCATCGAAAGTGTTCTGACGAACTACATTCATTAGCTCCACCAGCTTTGACTTTTTATAGTAAGATCCGCCATGCCACGTATACAGTCGAATTCTCCTCATTTCTTTTATAGAAAATTTCAATTCGGACAGCTTCTTTCCGAGGACCATTACTTTGTGGAACAGTCCCGATAGGATGCTTCCCTATTCACAACTGTCTTAACCGCTTAAAGTCCCGGGTCAATCGTTTATCTACTTAAATAAATAAAAAGAATTAAAAGTAAAACGAATGTTAAAAAAATAAATAAATAAAAAGAATTAAAACAAAAGTAAATAAAGAATTAGAATAAATAAAAGAATTTTTAAAAAAATTAAAAAGAATTAAAATAAATAAAAAAAAACTAAAAAGAATTAAAATAAATAAAAAAAAAACTAAAAAGAATTAAAATAAATAAAAAAAAACTAAAAAGAATTAAAATAAATAAAAAAAAAACTAAAAAGAATTAAAATAAATAAAAAAAAAACTAAAAAGAATTAAAATAAATAAAAAAAAAACTAAAAAGAATTAAAATAAATAAAAAAAAAACTAAAAAGAATTAAAATAAATAAAAAAAAAACTAAAAAGAATTAAAATAAATAAAAAAAAAAACTAAAAAGAATTAAAATAAATAAAAAAAAAAACTAAAAAGAATTAAAATAAATAAAAAAAAAAACTAAAAAGAATTAAAATAAATAAAAAAAAAACTAAAAAGAATTAAAATAAATAAAAAAAAAAACTAAAAAGAATTAAAATAAATAAAAAAAAAAACTAAAAAGAATTAAAATAAATAAAAAAACTAAAAAGAATTAAAACAATAATTTTTGTTTTAATTCTTTTTAGATTAAAAAGAATAAAATAAAATAATTTTTAAAAATAAAGTAATTTAAAATAAAATAAAAAGTATTTATAAAAATAAATAAAATAAAAAGTGAAAAATAAAATAAAAATAATTTTAATAAAAAAAATTAAGAATAAATAATTAAAGATAACAGAAAACAAAAGGTGGGTATAAGAAAGAAATTACGAGTGTGCAGAAGGGAAAGTAAGAGGACCGGAAATAACAGTGAGGAGGAGCGCAAAAAGAGAGTAAATCATAATCTTTGTTATTCAATATGAATCTCAATTACCAACTTTGAAAATAAGTCAGCCTTCGTCTTGCCGATTGACCCGTTTTAATCCGCCACCATGCACAAGAAGAGCAATAGACGATCTACCGGAAGTGTGCTTTCATGACGCATTATAGAAACTTTATTAATCTCGAGAATAATACAAGATGACATAAACGAAACAAACAATGAAAAGAAACAAAATCAGAAAAGCAATTTCTCTCCCTCCCTCCACACTCGATATTTGTTTATCCAATGCCAAATCTAATTCTGTATACTTACTTCAGAATAATCACAAATAGTTTCCATGACGACCTATCATAATCACGTGGTACACTGTCATAACGTGACCTGGGTCCAATTCTCAGCCTTCATAAGCAAATGAAAATTTCAGACCATCGCGCCAATGTGACTCAGACATATCTCGTATTAGGTGCTATATCGTAGTATTTTGAAGTTCCCTATTCGGATAGCTGGCAAATATGGACTTAGGCGTGCTTTTCCGATTTTTAGATGGGATTTCCTTCCAAGTTTGTCTGTATATAAAAAATTCAAATATGTGTAAAAACTAATTTGACTATATCTTATATTCGGACGCTCGAATATATTCTTTGTATTTTTTGTATCTTTTTTTTGTGGCTATATGTTGGCAGACGAGGTTATGGCTACTCCGATTGCCAGACGTTAAAAGATGGCTCCTTATTTTAAACTTTGTAAATGCCTCCAATCGGGCATTATATATTACCATCGGCACATTTAAAGTTAGAGAATTTGTGAAAAAAGAAAAGCAGGAATTATTGGCTCCGGACGTTGATAGTTATAACATTGATCTATGTTGTATACGATAATATAAAAATCAAAGGACCTGATATCAGTATCGAAGTTAAATAGCACAAGTAAATAGCTTTGGAAACGGTAAATAATATAGAAATGGTTTTGTCATCAATACTAAATGGAAGAATAAGATCCATAGACATTATACGAACAATCGGTATATACAAAGTGCGATAGGTAAATTGTCGCCATAATATTTTTATTTCGCGCATGCGCGTTGTTTGTTTTTGATTTTGTTGACTGCACAGAATAGTAGGGTCAGTTGGGAACCGTCTATGAGAAAAAGAGCTTTATGATGCAATTCCTTCCGCCTGAAATTTGGAAACCACAAGCTGTAGTGCTTCGGATTCGCACCTGTAGCTCCAATACGAATATTTTAGAGTGATCGGGTGTCAATCCGAGGGCAGTGCAAAGGACTCGGAATGAACTGGATGAGTCTAATGGTGATTACGAAGGTACGGCAGCTCGGAAAACTCACCCCGATCGTTTTGAAAAGAACTCCTGAATTTGTTGGTGAGGACTCAACAAGGATGCCTACATCAAGTGCCTTGAGGAGATAGTGTTGCCCTGGTTCAAGAGGATGGCTGCTGGATAACTCTTGTCTGACAACAGGACTCTACATCATGCTACACAAGCAGGAAAACCAGTCATGGCTGTCAGAGAATTTCTGCGACTACATTACACCTTACACCTGGTTACCTAACTCCCTTGATTATTATGTGTGGGCGCAGTTGAGGGAGAGTCCAACAAAACTCTTTGTAACAAAGACGAACTGAATGCAAGGATTATGGCAGAATTCACCAGCTTAAACAAGGAGACCATTCAGAAGAGTTGCAGGAGATTCCGAAGTCGTCTGAAGGCTGTAGTTGAAGACTATGCCGATTTTATTGAATAAATTTACTCTTTAGCATTTCAATATATTTTTGTGTAATTTTTGGTAAATATATCTGTTAAAATGAGATGTCAGTGTTATTTTCCTTTTAGCGTAATTTAGACGGCAATTTATCTATCGCACCCTGTACAATGAACGACGACACCAAGAGAACTATCAATAAAATTCGATCATATCCTGTAAAAATTTTGAAGAGATTACAGCACTTCTGTGAGTTATCACAAGACAGTGACGTTTGGCGAAGACTGGTAAGTTATGAAGTTACTGAAGATGAGAAATCACTGCCTCCAACTCGAAACAGCTCTGATGCTGTAATCATGTCAACAGTAAAAATACTAAGAGCGATCGCATGATGTTGACTATGCTAATGACAAATTGAAAATTACGATAAACTACATCCAACAGCAAGGATTCTGGACGGATGATTAGCGGTTTTGAGGAGCGTGGAACCACCTCTTGATTGCTGTTCCACCCCGGGCCACTTTGGCAAATAGTGTATTGTCAAACAGAAATCAAAACACTAGGAAATTATAAAAACATTATTTCTAGTAAAAATACTAGAAATACATTTTTTTAAATTACCATATAGTTTTATAGTGAAATTGCCAGCAATACATATTTATGAAAAACAATTACAGTGTAACCCGGATATAAGAGAGTTGTCGGGACCGGAGAAGTCTCTTGTATCCAGGTTTGGTCTATTATATATACATTAACACAGGCTCTAATTTGTGACTAGAGAAAATCTCTCTTATATCCGGGTCTCTTATATCCGGGTTACACTGTATAACCAAGAAAATATTTTTATTGCAAAACGAGAATCTATGCAAGACTGAAAGTATAAAAATATACTTTTCTAATAGAATTACTAGAAATACAGTTTTTTAAAAAGGTATTACCAAGAATACATTTTATCTACAAACTATATAACTAAAATACATACATTTGTCCAGAAAGTATAAAATTATGCGCACAAAGTGGTCCGCGGCGGCAGGCATAAAGTCGCGCACAAAGTGGTCCGCGGCGGCAGGCATAAAGTCGCGCACAAAGTGGTCCGTAAATTGATAAATCCGTTCCGCATCTCTTAAGGGATCGCTACTATTATGTCGAGTTATAAATAATTTCCGTCTTTGTTTATCAACTTTGATCTTCAGAAAAAAATAATAATGTAAATTTTATTCAATTATATATTCGCCATTATTTCTAATGACTTGTTAGCAATTATCAGGCAGTTCTTCGATATCATTTTGAGTAAAATTCCACATGTTTTGATGCGAGAAAATTTTCGAACTCTTTAATCTGGTTTTCATTAAAGAATATTTTTTCCCCTTCAAATCATTTTGAAGCGACCGAAAAAGGTAATAATCGGCTGGTACAAGGTCAGGTGAATAGAGCACGCGTGGGATAGAACAGTCCAAACAAGTTCAAAATTCTTTCCTGTGTTATTCTTGCTGCATACAAGTTTGACTTTTCACCGATAACAATTTTTATTTAATCCACTATGTATTCGTAAAACTACTGTGCAGAAATTAAAGTACGACAGTGCACTGTACTTGGAATTTATTAACCGCCGCGTACGATTAGTAATTAAAATGATACATTAATTATTACAATTGGTTCTTAAAAACGAAAGTGACTCAACTTATGGAAGCGCTTTCAGCTGCACCCATTGTTGCTGCAAATACGAACAGGGCCGGTGCAAGTGTCTCGTGCCCATCCCACTCACACCGGAATTTATGATAGCCCTCCCCAACCCCACCAACTCTACTATATGTCAATTTTCATGCGGTTGTATTCATATAAAATACAAATTTTTATTGTAACCTAATTATGGACAATAATGGACAATATGCAATATATGTGAACAATTTAAACTAGAAGAATTGAAAATAAATAAAATGAATCGAAATACAAATTTGAAAAATGTCATAATAGACAATTCCATATTGAATAAATCAACAATGTTTCGCGGCATATTTTAAAATCAGCTTCAGATTTTTCCCTTTTAAAAAGTTGAATAATATTAACACAGTCAACATTATAGATAAAAAAAAATAGTGAGTTTTATACAATAGTGTTTTTCGAGACTTAGCACGAGCAAAACAAATTCACGAATTTGGAAGAAAAAAAATGTCCCCAGAAAGTCCGAATATTTTCCATCCTTTTAATAGTCAGTTGTACTTAGTTTAATTTGTAACGTTTCTGAATGTAGGTAGAAAAAAAAAAAAAAAAAAAGCAAATATTGATAAGCTAGCGAAGCTCACAAAGCACTGTCCGGGCGCCCCCATTCAACCTCCCCTCTCGGCCGGGGGTAGTATGCCCCGGTCCGGAATACGAAATATTTTTTCATGTAATTAATTAAAACCAACTTTCAGTTTGATCCCTGACGTAGTTCGAATAAAGCATATCGTGACCGGGACCATACTTTGTCCGTTGAACATCAGAAAAACTAAGTTTACACTTCAACCCTGTACTGGGGAAATGGATAACCTATTGACGGATAGTGGTGGTTATAGTGGGGGGGGCACACAAAGTTACGTTTGGTTACAAATATACGAAGCCTAATATACCCGTCATGGCATCCAGTCTGATAAGGGGTATATCAAGCACATTGCTTCGCAACAACATGAACGGGATATAATGATAGGTTCTGATAAAATAAGTGCAGGTGGGGGTCCAGTTAGAAATACTTTAAAGTCAGGTAACCCAGTTCATCCTGACGGTCTCCGATTGAGAGGGTTTCCAAGTATCTTGACGTGACTCGCCTTGACTACCTTATCCTTTGAATTTAAAACAACAACAAAACCTCTTGACATTTGGCTACCCTCGCCCCTTCCATCTACTATCGCTCCTGAACAGCGACACACGGTACTTCAGCGGCTAGGAGACATGCTCAACTGGTTAAGGTCAGGCAACTTACAAGCAAATTTGTGATGCTGAACGGTATATATACTGTAGCGCATCTGAATTTACTAAGATAAAACAAATTCATGTGATCAATTAATATCGGAAGCCATGAGAACCATGACTGACTGGTATAACATCAATCCATCTTGTTGTTCTTTTTATTCTTGTTCTTCGTCTTTTCTTTTTTGTCTTCCTGTTCTTCTTCGTCTTTTCTTTTCTTTTTTGTCTTCCTGTTCTTCTTCGTCTTTTCTTTTCTTTTTGTCTTCCTGTTCTTCTTCGTCTTTTCTTTTCTTTTTTGTCTTCCTGTTCTTCTTCGTCTTTTCTTTTCTTTTTTGTCTTCCTGTTCTTCTTCGTCTTTTCTTTTCTTTTTTGTCTTCCTGTTCTTCTTCGTCTTTTCTTTTCTTTTTTGTCTTCCTGTTCTTCTTCGTCTTTTCTTTTCTTTTTTGTCTTCCTGTTCTTCTTCGTCTTTTCTTTTCTTTTTTGTCTTCCTGTTCTTCTTCGTCTTTTCTTTTCTTTTTTGTCTTCCTGTTCTTCTTCGTCTTTTCTTTTCTTTTTTGTCTTCCTGTTCTTCTTCGTCTCTTCTTTTCTTTTTTGTCTTCCTGTTCTTCTTCGTCTCTTCTTTTCTTTTTTGTCTTCCTGTTCTTCTTCGTCTCTTCTTTTCTTTTTTGTCTTCCTGTTCTTCTTCGTCTTTTTTCTTTTTTGTCTTCCTGTTCTTCGTCTTTTCTTTTCTTTTTTGTCTTCCTGTTCTTCTTCGTCTTTTTCTTCACATCGTTTGTTTTTTCTTTTTCTTTTCTCCTTTGACAAAACTATTAACTCGATATCTCTCGTATCGCAGCGATGTCGAATTAAAGATTATCAATCTCCACATCGATTTCCTGCAGGATGACGTCGTTTGGCAGATGTCAGTCTTGTTTTCTAAATTATCAGTTAAGTTTTTGAATTTTAAAAAGAAAAAAAAAACACTTTTTATTTTATTTTCGTATTTTCAAGAAATATTTGAAAATTATTTCATTATTTGATTTGTGAAAAACTGTCTCTAGTGTCATCGGCAACAATTTACGTGAAGCGAAATATTCACTGGGAATATTTTTCAAATTTTTTTTATTAGATGTTTAGAATTTATCAAAGAGTCAGTCTCTCTCTCATATATATATATATATATATATATATATATAAATCTTTATTCCCGCTTTTTGCGCGAATTTACTTGTGATATTCCTTCTGTCTGCTATCAGGTAATTCTAAGGATGAATCAGCTCAAAACCTCCAAGAAAGAACCAATTGCTTATTCTTTTTTATCGAGGTACCACTACTGATTCGCTAAAAATTAGCATACCATGATGAAAAAATGCCCCTAAAACTATATTTACTAATCATAAATGGAAAAGCTTAGTACAAGTCATCGACCCCCAATATTTTAAAAAAGAATTTTTTTTGTATAAACGTGCCATTCTCAGAAAATAAAAACGATAACTATGGTAAATTTAAAGCCAAAGTACCTAAACTTCAATAAAACATTAGATTACGGAGAATATTTTCCTAAATATTTAAATATTACAATGAGTCACCAAAAATGCATGATTTTTTAACCTTTTCAAAAACTTGTGTACCTATTTTTTTTTTTTTTTTTGCGTAAGAACATTTATAAAAACTCTCACTATATTTGAGTATATATGGTACCCCAGCCTTGTGCGATTTCAGGTCATTCATAAGAATGGATCTATCTATCTATATTAGGTATGTCCAATTTTGACCTTTTTAGCGTTTTTTTTAGTTGTTTTTTTGTCAGTTGAAAGACACATTAATTTCGAAATTCTTGTAAAAATTAACTACTTGTTGGATTTTAATGAAAACTTCAGAACTTATTCAGAAATGAATGAACTTATTTTAGAAATGTTTGTCTCTTTGAAAGTCATGGTATAAATATTTTTTTTTTTATATCTGTTACCCCCCTCGAACTTAACCTGAATTTTTTTTTTTAATTAAATGCACAAAACTCTGAAAAATCTAAATCATCGATTTTTTTGTTAAAAAAATGTCCGAAATTGTCCAAACTTTTACCTCAATTGTAAAAATACAAAACCCAATAAAACTAAGACAATATTTAATTAAGAAAGTTTTTAATGGCTTTTCTGAATAATATATACGAAGGTAATTATTATCTGAAAGAAAAAATTTTTTATGATGAACAATGAATTTTTACATTAATTTTCTTTTTTTTTTTCAATTTTAAGTACACAATATGACAAAAGGTTATATATTTATACATTAAGTTCTTTCTGCAACCTTATGGAAATGATATATTATGTTCTCTACTTTTTAAAGATCATAAATTTGAAAGCTTATTAAAATCTGACAACCATAATTATTTTAAAAATAATTTTTAATATTCCAAAATTGTATTTAAAATCGTCTACAACGAAAGTACGGATGCACATTGTTGAAATAATGTCACATGAGTAGTTTCCTTTGATAGAAGCAAGTTTTTTTTTTTACTTCAGAAATGGCTTTGATTCGTTCAGTAACAAGAAAAAAACGCTTGTCAAGATTTCTGAATATCGTCGTATTATTTTCAATTTTTTTCTTTTTCTATTCAAATATAATCGAATAGTGGGATAAAAGAAAATATCGACTATTTACAATTACAAAAAAAAAAAAACGCCCTTGGAAGTCCACCCAAATTTTCAAGTTTGAAATCGAATGCATAAATTCATTGTACATTACTTTGGAATTATTATCCACACGACAAATTATCAATTAAAACGATTTTTGGAGTTTAAATTTTCTGGAGTTAGCTCGCTACTACTCAAACTAAAAAATACTTGTTGAGTCAAAACAAAACCAACATAGCATGTTAATTTTATTAATAAATAAAATAAAACTCATTAAAATTACTGCCATATAATTATTAATAAATAGAAAAAAATCTGCCTTAATAAAAAAGAAATAAAATCTCATTTCATTAAGTTAACCCGTTTCAATTAATGGTGTTTCATGTAATTTTTATATTCTCAGAAAAATATTTCATGACTGAAATAATAAACTTCAATTTAAAAAAATGAATTTTTTTTACTGTTTTATTTTTACTTGTAAAATTTGATTTTCTTTCATAATTTAAATGTTATTTTCAGTGCAGAATTCTTCCTCAAACGTAAGGTAAAAAAAAAAAAAAAAAAATTTGTAAGTGAATTTTTAAAAAAAAAATCTACTAACCAGATTCACTTAAAATTAGAACGAATTATATCACTTCTGTGCTACCATCCAATAAATTTCCGTGCAGTAAGTTGTGAATATATTGACGTACATCAATTAATGCCTGTCAATTGCTTAAAAAAGGAACGACTACGGTTGGAAATATCTCTCTTAAAAAATTTTCTGCTAAAAATGTAAGTAATGTTTCTTTCAAATTACATTAAGTATACTTTAATCATTCTAAATTTCCTAAGATAACAAAAGAAAAAGGTGTAATTGATTTTTCATGATTTTTTAACTAACAAACTATGATCTTTCCGACAGAAATGTCGATAAGTTCGATTTTACGAAATTTTTTGACTCGAAAAAAAACAAGATTTTTTAATAAAATTTTTAACATTTATAGGAAGGATTAAAAAATCTGAAAAAATATTCAGAAAATACTTTGGTCTTTCCTCTTTAATAACAACATAAATATTTAAACGTTAAAAATTGTTTTATCAATTTGGGGACCTTTTGTCGTCAAGGTATACCACTTTTTAGCGAAATATTGGACATACCTAATCTATATATACAGATTTTTCAAAATAAAACCTTTACATTTGCCTTGAGATATATATATAATATATATATATATATATATATATATATAATGTGTGTGTGTGTGTATGCATATACGAGGCTATGCCGGGGAGTGTTACGCACATAAAGTTTCATCACTCGTTCTTACTAAAAATGATCATTTGATAGCAAACCTCTTTTTTACACAAAGTTAAACCTGAAAATTCAATACCATTTCGTACATGTATATCTCTTACAAAGGATAGGAAGTTTTGGCGGGCCATGATTGCCCAGGACCTGAAGAGATACAGCACCTATAAAAATGATATCCTTGTCTCTCTCCATCTTTCTTTATTGACAAACATCCAAATGAACTGATTATTTATGGCGTGTTCGGGGAAGGTTTGTTCCTAAATATTGTTTTTTTTTTTTTTTTTTTTTTTTTTTTTTTTCTTGGCTAATTTTTTTAAGTCAACTTAATTTCCGTTTTCTATGTATCTCTGTCTCGGTAAATCTGAAACAATTGACATAATTTATTTAAATGAAAGACTTTTTTTCTTGTTAGTAACTCGTATGAAATCATGGCAATTGCTCTGTGTGTGTGTGTATACTATAAACAAATAATAAAAAACAAAAAAGTACATATCATTTACGAACTTTCAACTAAAAAAAATAAATAAAGAGACGAGACCGAAGGTCATTATTAAAGAGATGTTTGGAATGATCATTTTTTTTTTCTTTATAACATAATAAATTCTCTCCGTCGCGCGCGTTACATACACACACGGTGCTGAAAAAGTTCTTCTCAAAATGATTTTTAAAAAAATTTATATTATTTAAGGACTTCTGGGTCGGATGTGTGTACATAAAACTTATATCGTTATTTTTCATCCTTCTGTATCAGTTACCACCGACCGAGCTTCAAAGATAATCCAACTCCTCTGTTAACTATTGGTTTGTTTAGAAAAAACCTTTTGGACTTTACAAAGAGTAATTCAGGTAAGACAGAACGGATTTATTTTATTGCAGTTAGATTTATGTTTCGTTTTTACTTAAACTTGAAGACATTTTCTTTTTAGAGATTTTACAAATAGTGGCTGTGCATTAATTTGTGGAAAAAAAATCCTTTTCAACGAAACACTCGCTTCTATTATAATAGCTTTATTGAGTGCCGGAAATGGTTAAAATATATTTTATACTAAAACTTGTATGATTTGGTATTTAAGTTATCAGTTCCTGTCTCTGACATGCAGAAACATTTAGTTTTGTGCAGGAAAAGTAAAGCCAGAAAAAAAAAATGTAGCGATAAAATCCACTTTCTATCGGTGTGAGAAAATGACATCCTCATTACGATATAAGGATGTAGTAAAAGTTATTGTTCCGTCCAATAAGGGATTCTAAAAAAAAAAAAAAAAAACCCTGATACATGGCCAGATTTCAGGAAATGGGTTAGGCCGAGAACTTTTTTCGGCATCTCTATTAAATATCACCCCCTCCCCCGATTCCTCACGCAAAGCGCGAAAACTTTAATGTTCAGTAAAACAGGTGGTGCTTAGAAAGTTAAGCAAAATTTCTCTCGCTAGTTTTCCTAAATCTTTTCTGTTAATTCTCACCAAAATATTAATTCACCTCAAAATAAAATAAAAAAAAGAATTTATATTTACTAAAATTCACGCCAAATTCTCTCAGAGCGAGGCGCTTCCAGTACATCACGGTTGGTTTGAACAGATTATTTTTAAATTGAAAAAAATTCCTTGTAAGTACCTCGAATATCATCCACATTTCCAAAATGTGAATAACCCCCTGATTTTTGGTAATTTTTCATCTTGAGGGTTGGAGCTATTGCGAGGCAAGCTAAACAAATTTTGATTTCATAATTTCAAAAGAGTGTCAAAAAATTTAATAAAAAAAAAGAACCTTTGATTTAAAATTTATAATTTCTTAGGGTGAATTAATATCTCTGGGGTTATATTTGACTTAGTCTGACACAAGGCTATAATTATCAGGCTTCTAATGAAAAACGAATTCACTACATTAATAATGGTCTCTTCTAGATAATTGCTAAACACTACACGTGTTCATGTCTTTTGATCCTGCTTACAAGTTTTGGTCCCAACTAAGAAACTGTTTAAAAAAAAATATTGGGGTGTTTGCTCATTTGTGAAGGGACAAGAGTTAAGAATTTTTCAGCCTCCCCCGTCCCCACTAAATATGTAATCCTCATCAACCCTTACAAGTCACAATCCTGGACGATTGCTATTCTCTGCCATGTTTTACGAGCAAAGCTATCTCGTCTTTTCATCTTTTGGCAGGTCTTTTTCTACGGTATCTGCTATCCGCTGAGCAACAACCCACCGACCATCTGTTTCACCTATTATCCTTTCTTCCTTCTATGTTCTGACCACCTCTTATTCACGTCTATAATATGTCTTGCTCTGTCTAATCCATGTTTACCACTTTCTATATATATATATATATATATATATATATATATATATACAGTGTAACCCGGATATAAGATATATTTTCTCTGGTCCCAAATTAGAGCCCGTGTTAATGTATGTATAATAGACCAAACGCGGATATAAGAGACTTCTTCTCCGGTCCCAACAACTCTCTTATATCCGGGTTACACTGTACATTAACACAGGCTCTAATTTGGGACCAGAGAAAATCTCTCTTATATCCGGGTTACACTATATATATATATATATATATATATATATATGAGAGTTTAAGAATCATCTAAAAATTAATGGTTGCATGGCTTTTTTTTTTTTTTTTTTTGTTAAATTAATTTACTAGCTCAATTTGGACCAGAGAGGCTTTCTCTTCCTGAAGGGTTTTATCGTATATTCAATAATAATAAAGAAATTAACCCATTAAATTTCCTTCAAATTTTTTACCACTTTTTATCTTATTTCCCTTGTCGACTAGTGACAATCATTAGACTGGCGGTTTGTTGTAGTTAACACCGCTTTAAAACAAAATTGGACGACATACATTACTGGGTTTAAGCATGTTGTCTTAATAGGCATTAATTAAACTAGAAGTGGTATGAAATTTAGTAATTATTAAATTTCGAGGGTGTCTCCAAACCTTTGCCCTATTGTATGTGTATATATACATACACACACACATACATACATACATTATATATATATATATATATATATATATATATATATATACACACACACGTGCTTTAATCGTCATCTGTTTTTAAACAGTACTTGACGTCAACCTGCCTGTGTTAAAGAGAATCGGCCCATCGGCAGAGAAACCACCGTATAGCTCAGCCACGAAGACTCAATTAACGTGCAATATATATTACACACATAAAATCGACAAATATCAATTAAATTCATTTTATGTTGGTTTAGCTTCTTTTTTTTTTTTTTCATTTTTATAAATGCAAATACCGCAATAAGTTACATTTTTTTTCGGTAAAATATTAATTTTGTTCAGTCTTATCATTGCTTGTAAAGCTTAGTTTAATCAGACACATATCCAAAAGTCTGGAATAGCCGGATCAGCGAATATGGAGTATTTCTGTTACCTTTGAGCAGGAGCTGCCTACTCCTCACTTCCCAGTCTTGATAGTTTAAAAGCCTCTATGCGTCCTTGTGGGTGATGAACTACCCCCGTACAACTCCTTTCCTACAGTCGAAATGTCGCAATCTATTCGTTACTCCATCGCTATTACCATAGAAAATGTTCTGACTAGCTACATTCGTTAGTTCCACCAGTTCAGATCTTCGCATGCCACATCCACAGAGTCGAATCATCCTCATTCCCTTCATATTCCATTAGTATGAAGGAAATTCCACTAGGTCAGCCTCTTCCCAAGAACCCCTACTTTTTAGGAGAGTCCCGAGAGCACGTTTTCCAGATCACTACAATCTTAACCACTTCAAGTCTAGAGTTAACAGTTCTCTCACTTACCTCCTTTTACTCTCATACATCATTCAATTACCCTCTAGCTTATGTGGCTCTTAGGCCTTGTACTGAATGAACATTAGTAAATTAGATATAATGAAGGTCATTAACCCACAGGAATAATGATCCTCACTCGATCACTATAACTAGAAGAGTAATAATCTGCAAGACTATGTATTTAGGGATTCTTGACAAAATCTAAAGAATCTGCAATGTTATTGGTCCTGATCTGGCATTTAGACTTCAGTCACTTTCCTACCGCCGTAACGTAGCTTCCCTGTTCCTTTTCTATAAATACTTTCATGTTAGTGTAACCCTGATATAAGAGAAACCTGGATATAAGATATATTTTATCTGGTCCCAAAGTAGAGCCTGTGTTAATAAAACAAAATAGACCAAACCCGGATATAAGATAAACCCGGATATAAGATACTTATTATCCGGTCCCGGCAACTCTCTTATATCCGGGTTACACTGTAATTGCTCCGATGAACTTTCCTCTATGGTACCTAGACTTTATGAATTTAAATGTAGTGTTAGGGATTGACTAAGGCCTCATCATTTTACAGTGGAAATCGCTAGGTGTAAACGTAAGTTCTATGCTAATAATTTCTACTATCGCACTTCTCGCTTGTGGAACTCTCTTCCAGATTCTTGTTTCCCAGTCAAATTTAATCTTCAGTCCTTATTTTCTGTCTTAATTCTTGTCCTTTTATTATTCTCTCCTTAATAGTGTTTTTTTTTCTCTCTCATATTCTCTCACAATCAGTAACCCCTTGTGACATAGTGGCTTTACTGCCTTGCTTGGGATGAAATGATTTAAAAAAAATGTAAATTCACAAACATTTGCTACTACAGTGTAACCCGGATATAAGAGACCCAGATATAAGAGAAACCCGGATATAAGAGATTTTATCTGGTCCCAAATTAGAGCCTGTGTTAATGTATATATAATAGACGAAACCCGGATATAAGATAAACCCGGATATAAGAGACTTCTTCTCCGGTCCCGACAACTCGCTTATATCCGGGTTATACTGGAATATGATTTAAATATTTAAAGGACGCACCGAGTTGTGAATTCAGTTTCTTTAGAAACAAATTGTCTTTTTATTGTTTTGTTTATTAACAACCCTAATTTTTTATCTATAAAATTGTGTTCAATTTTCCTATCCTTTTTTATACACTTAATTTTTAGACTATTTAAAAATTGAAAAAAAAAAATTATCTCTCTGTTTTGTTACATCCTTATTGGCTTTTTTTATTTGTTTTCATCTGCTCTAATACTCAGTAACCCCTTGTGTATTAGTGGCTTTATTGCCTTGCTTAGAGTGAAACGATTAAAAGACAAAGAAAAAAAAAACTAGTGACCACATCGAAAACCTTAGCTTGGTGCAAATGTGTGGGCACCAAGTGAGGGTCACTTCTGTAGTAAAGATTTTGTAACAATTGCTCTACGGTGAGGTAATTTTGATAGTATTGTCTTTACTAAGCGAAATTCCATTTTTTTTGGCATTTCCCTCACCCCCCGATAAAATTGCACACGATAAAAATATCGTTTCCTTCAGGAAATGCTGACGTGTTTTGTTTTTATTTTTTGTTGTTGGACCATTGAAAACTAATCTTATTGTGATGTTACCTCCTGCCACTTCTTTTCGGCTGAAATCTATCGTGTATAAATGTTCAGCAGCTAAGTGACGTCAGGTGGTCAATTCGAAATCGTAGTGAGTGGCAGTGGAAGACAAATTACAGCTCAAATAACTAGATATTTTTTTTGATTTCTTTCATGATCACGAATCTCGTAAAGCATTCGGGTTATTGAGGTACCATATATACTACAACCATACGATCAGGGAGTGTTCCCCCAGAGAAAGATAACCCGAGGGAGCTCATCCCCCTTCAGTCTGCTTTTGGATTCTGTTATCTTTCTTCTCCTAGATTGATTGCCCTACGAAGATTTAAAGAGTCCTTCTCGCCCTCTTATTTACGGGGATTTAGATTTAATTTTCCTTAAACTGACTGCCACCCAAGGCATGGAACCCCAGTCTACACTGCTATTTAATTCATAGCTGGAATTTACACAACTTATATAAATACGTTCACTGGAAACAAGTGGTGTTCGGGCACACGGAGAACAATTCAACATTTGCCAAATAACATTGAAGGATTTAAAAAAGGTAAAAGTTTATATATGCAACCTCTTTTTATTTATTCTTTTAAAATCTTCTTGAAGTTTATTTTTTTAAAATAGAATAGCTTTCAACTTTAAATACATAGGACACATCGTCTCTATTTCTTTGTAAGAATAACTATTTAAATTCTGAATAACGTGCTAATATCTCTCTACATATTCTTACAAGCCACTTATACAAACTTATGTCCCGGATGTTCCAAAATGAGTCGTACAAGAGATTTTTTTTTTTTTTTTTTTTGTAGTCAAATAATCTTTGAACTTTGGATGCTTTCAAGAATAAACATCTGCTTAAATAATAAGAACTCTTTGTGTTACACTGAATTATTGTTTATTGCGAGTTATCGATACTAACTTTGTAACACTGTTATAGTAGTAAATTACCGACACGCAAATCTCGTGTGGAATCTCGGAATATCTCACGTATGGTCAGAAATAAACAATACCCTTTGCTGGAGAGATACATTTGTGTATATAAGATCGCTTAGTAATAATCGTTATTAGTAGATGCATTGAAGTCTCCATTTAATATTTTTAACGTTTCCAGCCTTTCACTACTCTATCGCTATTACTATGGCAGATGTTCGGACGAGTTACGTTCCTTAGTTCTACCAGGTCAGACATTCACAGCTAGGACCTGCCGTGCCATGTTCACAGTGGTAAACCCTCCACATTCACTTTGTGTTCCTTTTAATAAAAACCAAATTCCGCTCATACTTCTTCCGTATAACTGTTATTTTGTGGAACAAACTCTTGAGTGAATGCTTTCCCGGCCAACTACGATATCGCTCTCTTTTTTAAGTCTAGGTCCAAGTGTCTATCCTACTCATCAATACTCTCTCACTTATTCCTTCCTTACATTTTCACTCAGCAACCCTCTACCTTGAGTGGCTCTTGGATCTTTTATTTGGATGAACTATAAGTAAAAAAAAAATTAATATATTTTATTGTTTGAGCCAACTAAAGAGAAAAAATACAAATGAGGTGAATGAAAGTCTGTGTGTGTATATTGATTAATTTTTATTTTACGTCTTAACCTTTTGAAGGTTATTTAAAGCCAGAAAATATTTTTGAATTATAAGAATGGTTTGGAGATAATGATTTACTGATGTCAGTCCTACTACTTAACCCATAGCTGGGGTGAGAAGAGCTTTCCCAATGCTATTTGTGTGTAAGTAAATTGGACTTCCAATTCCGAGCCGTTATCCATTTAACCACCCGCGCATCCAAGGTGTGTGTGTATGTATGTATGTGTGTATACATGTCTTTTTTTTTATATATAAGAGCATACAAAGTTCATAGAAAAGATTGTGGAAGATTTTAAACATTTGACAAGTGTTCTTATAGAATGGTTTGATAGAATTAGAGAATCTGTAGTCCAGTGAGCTTAGGACTTTTGTATGCTGCATTGTGTTTAATGCGACACGTGGTTCACTGGAGATTGAAAAGTCTCCCGGTGGCGAAGCGAGACAACTTTTGTCTCTTAACTATACCGTAGCTATAAAAAAGAGAATGATACTTTGCTCCTATTTCTTATATCATACTTTTGGTAACGGTATTTAATTATTTGGTATATAAATGGGGTATTTTACATTTTATTCGCATTTGTATAACTGCAAAGTTGTAGCAATTACTGAAATGTTAGTAATTGTAGTCTAACTGTCCTACACTCTCAGTAGTTCCCAGTTGTTGATGTTCGCGCTTATGCAAAATCAATGACCTCCGACGCTTGTTTGCGTGGCAGACTATTCACTGGCACAACACACTGTCTTATACTCCATTTGGCCTTCCCTTGTGTTGAGGTTAATGTCCATTCATATCATTATCAGTTGTCGGTTTTCGAGTCCAGAGAAAAAAAACAATGATTTCGTATACTGATTTTTCAAGGCAGGTCCGATCCGTCCTCCAGATTTGGAAGGATGGCTTAATTTTTCTGCCCTTAATTCATTCATAAGCACGTGTCGAAATAAGAAATACGCCACGTGACAGTCTGGCAAGCGGTGAGAATTGTAAGCCATCTCATTAGTTAGAGCCAATTCATCAGAACAACAGTATGTTTACTTCAACCTTCCATTTTTTTTTTCTCGCTTGATATGCCGGAGGCAAAATCACTGATGCAAGGCACAGTCAACTATCAAACAAGAACTTAATTCACTTCTGTTTTTCATCTTTGTCAATGTATATCTGTTTCGTTACCCGTTCAGAAGTATCTTAATTGTCAGCTGTATACAGTGTAACCCGGATATAAGAGAGATTTTCTATGGTCCCAAATTAGAGCCTGTGTTAATGTATATATAATAGACCAAACCCGGATATAAGAGAAACCCGGATATAAGATACTTCTTCTCCGGTCCCGACAACTCTCTTATATCCGGGTTACACTGTACAACCACATTCTAAGATCTATGGTTAAAATGGTTTTTAGAACTGTACTAAATAACGGAAACCACATCACTTAAGAACTACCAACAGCAGGAACATCTGAAATGGATATCACTGTAAGTCTAAAAGAAAATAATGACCTTATCAAGATGCTGATATTTCATACTATTCCAAATAAAAGTTTAGGAAGGAACCCCCCCCCCCCATCAATACTGGAAAGAGTGATAACAGTGGACTTGAGAAACCTATTTTCCGGAAAAATTAAGAGAAATATTCTATAAAGATTCACGACACTATAAAAACAAGAAAGTTTATGTAATAGTCTTTTGTAAGGTTCACAACACTATAAAACATAGGAAATTTTATATAATAGATTCTGGCGAATCTTACCCAAGACTATCATTCGTTCATGCATTGAACATTGCAGTTATATCTGGTCTAATGCACCTGCTATGTATTTAGAGATACTTGATGAAATGCAAATAAGAATCTGCAATGTTATGGGTCTTGAGCTGGCATCTAGGCTTGGGTCACTTTCCCACCGCCGTAATGTAGCTTCCTTGTACTATTTCTATAAACATTTTCATGGTAAGTGTTCTAATGAACTTTCCTCTTTTGTCTAGTTTATTGTATATAAATTGTTTTCATTGTAAATATTCATTGGGATTTCATTTTTAAATGTTGTTTTTATTCCCTACCCGACAGACAAATTGAAACATGTAAACTAGTTAGGACTACATAGAGACTACGAGGTATTATGGTGGCTGTAGTAAAAATGGTAAGTAAGAATGTGTTGTTTTGGTGTAAGTGGTATATTTGGGTCAGTCATCGTGGCTAGCTAAGTTTAAAATAAGACAGATATTGAAAACCAGCCTTCCACTATTCCCCTCTTTTGCCCTTGTGCCACATTTTTGTACTATTCAAAATAAATATTACTTTCCTAGACTTTACGAATTTAAGCGCGGTACTAGATTGGCGGTAGGTTTTTATCATTTACAATTGAAATGGTTAGATGTAACCGTAAGTTCTATGCTAACAGTTTCTTCTTTCGCACTTCTCGTTTGTCGAAATCTCTTCCGGCTTCTTGCTATCCAGTTAACTTTTCATTTAAACTTTTGAAAATCAATGTAAATTGTTATCTTCTGTCTTCTGAATTCCTGTTCTTTTATTTTTCTCTATCTTTTTAATAAAGTTGCATTTTTCGTATATTCGCTCACATTCAGTAACCGTTGCATCTTAGTAGCTTTATTGACGCGGTTAAATGATTAAAATGAAATGATTACAAACCGAAAACTCACGTCCTTGTGAAAAAAAAGGAGCTTTAATATTACTGTATTTATTTTTACTTCAGTGATTTTATTTAATATTTGGGATTAACTTAATTTTCAAAATGACAAAATTCGAGGAAGTCTGTAATGTAATCAATCCTGACTAGGCAACTCGACTTCAGTCACTTTCTCACCGACATGAAGTGGCTTTCCTCTATCTTTTCTACAAATATTTTCATGGCAACTGCTATGATGAGCCTTTGTCTTTAGTGCCTCGACTACACGAGTTTAAGCGTGCTACTAGATTGGCAACTAGGTCCCACCCGTTTACTGTTGAACTAGCGAGACGCAACCGCCATTTCTATTTTAACCGTTTCTTTTCTCGCCTGTGAAACTCCCTTCCGATCCCTTGCTTCCCTGCTGCTTACAATTTTCAAAACTTTAAATACAACGTCAATCGCTACTTTCTGTCTCTCCTGAACCCTGTTCCTTTGTTTTCCTTTTCTCACTTCTCCCCACTAAAGTCTTCCCATTTCCTTTCACGTCCTATAACCCTCTGCGTTCTAGTGGCTTCATCGCCATGCTTGGGGTGAAATGATGAAAAATATATATAGTAAATTGCGTCAAACGAAACTGCAATGTCTCCTGTCGTATTTCAAGCCTTCTCTAATAGACAACAAGCCACAACATTGTGGCATAGATTATTTGGAAAGCGGTGTCTGGGAACACTCAAAAGTCTTCTCGTATAAATTCCTCCTTTATTTTGTATGCTAACGTGTATAAGTTGTTTTATATTCATCATTTTCTATAATTATGTCGTCTGGAAGAAGAGTAGAAAAGCGGAAAAGGGTGAACTTAACCGTAGTGCATATTTACAGTGCACAGGTATTTTACAGTGTCAGACTGGGTTGTGTGCTTGATTAAATGTACTATATTTATATTCATCCGACAGGAATCGAACTCTTTTTTTTTTTTTTTTTTTTTTTTTAAGCGTATCACCCCAAGCAAGGCTAGAGGCCACTAGCACGCAAGGGGTTACGGAAGGTTTGGAGGAAGAGCAGATAGGAGTGGTAAAGGAGAGGGTGTGGAGAAAGATAGTGGATCAATCAAGGCAAGGGAGTTACAGAAGATTTGGAGCGAGAGCAGATAGGAATGAAAGGGGAGGAAAGGATGTGGAGAAGGGAAGTGGATAGATCAAGGCAACTGGAGATGTCGATTGACGTTACACTTAAATAGTTGATTATATTTGTCAGGGAAACAGGAATAAGGGAGTTCCACAGGCGAGACCTTAAAACTATATTTTTATCATATATATGATTAGTGGCTTTATTCCAGTTTGTAATTCAATTATATTTTTTATTTTATTTTCAGATCGTAAAGCACTATGTCTGGCTCCAGCATAAATCAGACGTTTGATGACGACATACTGGCCAACGCGTCTAATCTATTCGTGTCTACATTGGTCCAAGAGTTCACAACGACCACTAGTCGCCCCGACAACCCAAGCACAATGAGTAGCACCAAAGATCCCATGACCACCGTTCAGAGACTGGTTCATGCTGTCACTACAACTTATAATTTTACCGACTATATGGACACTAATGGCACGTGGCTGGTCAATATGACTGGCAATGGTTCGAACACGTCGTCGACGACTCCGGGTCCATTCGATGATGGTCTCTCTAACTTGGATCTTATCTGGATCGTTCCGATTTTGATTTTAATTATTTTGTTCTTGCTTGGATTGGCTTTTCTCTTGTTCTACTGCATCAAGAGAACGGAGATTTGTTTTCTGAAATACTGTCGGTGTTGTTTCCGCTGTTGCAAATGCTGTACAAAATCAAGTTACTTGTTGCGAGATGAACACGCAAAACTTACCGATGACGACACCAACGTTTTGTATATGAGGGGTAAGTTGAATTTTTTTTATTGATTTTTTTTTTTTTTTTTTTTTTTTTTTATTTATTTACCGTAAATTGCGGCGTGCAAGTCGACCTCACGTACAAATCAGCCCCAAGATTTTTAGCTCAAAGTTCTGAGTGAGGCCTATAGCTACCGTATAGGTCGACCCCAAAACACGCTAGGCTCCCAGTGGCCCAAAACTTAGGCCTATCGGTAAATGAAGTTAGGCTACAGTATACGATAATCTGTGCTAAAACTACATGAGGTCACACCATTTGTATATTGAGACAGTAACTGTAGTATCTTTCTATATGCGCTGTACAGCAAACGACCTACAAACACACTGTATAGCTTAGCGAACATTTCAAATTCATCAGGTCTACTGATAAACACATTAGAGTCAACAAAACACCTACAAAATATTAATACTGTATATTACACATCATACCAGGTAGGTGTTTTTACAGCGCTATGTATCGCATGTTCTTGTAAAACACAGTAACACTCATTTTTTTGTGTGAGTGATGTAAACAAACTGCCGCCACCAATTTTTACCGATAGAATACTGAATTTATGATACTATTTTATATTCTGTATTAATATGTCAAATCTGTTTTCCAAACAAACATTTTAGTGGGATATATTTTTGGCAGCCTTCTGGAGGTACGGTAAGTGGTGTACATTAATTATTAGGAATGATATCCCACTTGTTTATAACTTGGTAGTTTGTATTTTATAACTGCCATATAAGTCGACCCCTAGTTTTGGAAATATATTTTTAGGATTTAAAACTCAACTTATACGCTGCAATTTACAGTGTTTATTTCTTCCGACGTTGTTCCCAACGCCAAAAAATAAAATAAAATGAAAGTTCACTGAGGAGTGAGTGGGTGTGTAGACTCGTAGGTAAACCATTCTCTCATAACACTTCTATGCATTATTTTAAATGCCATGTCCTTTTCGGCCTTTAGGTGATAATGGCTCTCCACAGATTCTTTGTTCTTATGAATTGTCGTGCATCCTTAAGGAAAGACAGGTGGTTTCACGTTGCATTCAATTTTCCTTCTCTTAGACTGGCTGCTTTTCAAGTCATCCCATTGTGCAACTCGTAGCTGGGAGAGGGACATTCATGGATCGATGCCTTTCCAACCCAGAACGTTTGTATAATCTAACATTTCATGCATACCGCTCGTCGATTCAGCACCAACAACCGTTACAATAGTAACAATAAAAGACATTACACCCATTGTCAACCTTGACAGAGGTCAGGCAACTATCATATACATATAAAATGAAGTACTAAAAAATAAATCTGGACAGCTATCTAATACCGAGAGTCTCTTATTCCTTCGCCTGAATAACGCCAGCTTCGTGACGTGGCATCGTGTCTCCAGTGTAAGTCGTTGCGTGACTATCTTTCTCCAAGCACATTACAGGGCTGTCTATAACCATGCTGCTTGCTGGTCGTGACTTCTTAGAATTTAGTGAGGTTTGCAACATGTCCAGTACATAGTCAATGGGGTTTAGACCTGGCGAACGCGGGAGTCTAATAGGGTATCTGAAAGTCAGTTGAGTGTTCCCGAAGAAAGTTTCGTGTTATATTTACATCAGGAAAACATGGAAAGCATTTGAGGGTGCACATAGCCTGTGTATGTCTCACCTGGCAAGACAGGTTCTAGTTTCATTAGTGGGCCTTTCCAACTCCAAAAGAACACACTACACAAATAGTCAGACAAACCTTACCAAGAGGTATAAAGGAGAGAAAGTTGGAGAGCTATGATCGTCTACACCCTGAAGGGACACGGCAATAGAATAAATAAAGTAAAATCTCAAATGGAATAAAAAAAAAATCAACAGAATGTTGAAAAAAAAAGGTGGTTATAAGGAAATATAGAAATAACAACCCCCCACTATACAAAGATGTTTATACAGTGTAACCCGGATATAAGATACCCGGATATAAGAGAGATATTCTCTGGTCCCAAATTGGAGCCTGTGTTAATAAAACAAAATAGACCAAACCCGGATATAAGAGAAACCCAGATATAAGAGACTTCTTCTCCGGTCCCGACAACTCTTTTATATCCGGGTTACACTGTATTTCTCAAGCACTTGATTACATAACGCGACAATAACTGATAACGACGCTAACAACAAAAAAAGCAATATTTTACCCACTGTCGTAACTGACAACGGATATAGCAAATGTTTGACATTATTGTTGAGACAGAATATTTCTGGAGATTGTCCATACCTTCCTTCATCTTTCTTCTCCTTTTTTGACGAATATGTCTACAATGAAAAGTTTATTTTTCAAACATGACGCGCCTTACGGCCTGACCAATCGTGCAAGTGCGAAAACTATGAAAAATTGCTATCGGCATTTAGTTAGCTTGGCCTGTGTGGCACCCAGTGAGGCTCGAGTTCGTTATATCGTAAGGATGAACGCGTGGCGTAACGGTTAGCAGCCCAGAAGGAGAGACTGGCGAACTGAGTTCGAATTCCGGTCGAGTTCGTTACATTCACTTTTGCACAAATACCCTTCTCCTCTGATGGTCTAAATAGCAGGCCAGACTTGGCTATCTAGCCATAGTTGGCAACCAATCTATGAAAAGGACAACTCTGAATTCAAAACTAGTTCATGTACTAATCAAGAGTATAAATATCTCTATTGCAGGTAGATTGAAATGAATTGTGAGATAGGCAATAGCAAAACTGTCTGTCTAAAGTTCGTGACAAAAAAAACAAAAAAGGACTGTTATTACCTTGACACCGCTATTACTGTAAACACTACTTTCGAATCCCTCGGCAATGTTTGTTTTAAAGAGCGGGAATTTTAATAAAGCCGCCATATATGAAACTGGATTTAATCAATTTCTTTATTCAACACTATTTATTTATTAGATTTTTTATTTACAAGAATATTTCTATAATTACAAGATTATAAAAATGTGAACCAACTATAATGAGTGTTTTCAGAGTTATTTATAAATTTGCAGGTACGAACGTTAAACGTTGCCGGGAAACCTCTGTTCTAGTCTACTTTTTTTTCCTACTGACTAGCGTATCTTTCAATTCTAATTTAAACTTTAATAATTCTATCGTTAGTAGAGAACTGTTGTGGAGGCGGAAATGGATAACCTGGAAGATAGAACCTTGTTGTTGTGCTGTTGCGGAGGTTAATTCTTTCTCCGCCTTGACGAACGTAAATCCAAGTGTCAAACTTAAGGGGACATTGGGTAGGGGTAAATAAATGTATAAATATATATATATATATATATATATATATATATATATATATAAATATAAGTGGACATAGAAGTTAGCACTTAGAGGCGACAGTCTGTTTCATGCTAGTGCAATCGTCAGGCAACTCCTGTCTGACGATTGCACTAGCATGAAACAGACTGTCGCCTCTAAGTGCTGACTTCCATGTCCACTTTTATATTTACACATGCTCTATCTCTGATATTGAGCACTTTATCCCATAAATATAGCACACTTTAAGACTATATTTCTTCATATATATATATATATATATATATATATAAACTGGTAACTTCTATCTGTTGCTAAGGCAAAAGGGAGATAAAGAATGGTGAAATTAGAAGCGAAATGAACACTTTGTGGTGGTGGTCGTCGTCGGTGGCCTCTCTCTCGACGTGTAGTCGTTGATATCGAATGCCGATCTGTGTAGGTCTTTTAATTTGGGTATATATAGTTTTTAGTCGGCTCGAAATTAAAGGGTTTGGTTTTAGACCGGGAGCAACTCCAACTGGTCATAATATATTATTAATTTTTTGGTTAAAGCGGATGTATGTGTTGAGCAGATGCGCAGAAAACGTATTTACGCAATCTGCTTTGGGTCGTCGAACGGTCAAAATCCGGTTTATGTAGGAGGCACGACAGAACTGCGCCATCTTTGGCCACTGGATATGTAGCTATGGTGATGCCCAAACTATACAGTCAGTGGAAAGATTATGGAATTCACGATTAATTGCGGTGCGTAGTTGTAGGCGCTATAACCTCGACTGCGGTCGATTAAAAAAAAAAAAATGAAAATCAATGAAACTAGGTCCTTACTCTACAGAGAGGCGCCTTTGTCTTAAATCACCGGAAAGTCACAACTTTAAATATCTCCCTTTGAAGCTGACTTTTTTTTTATTCTACAATAGTTAAAAGCACTTGTGTAAATGGTTGACAGAACAGGGATTATGAAATATAGAAAATAATAATATTAGTCGTTTTCCCCACAAGCAAACATTTGGCATTCATTGACTGAGTAGCCATTACTACTTTCGGTTAAAATTTATTAAATCTTTCTCTTAAAACAATTTTTCAGAAAAATTGGTTTCTTAAGTCGCTCATTCCAGTATTGATGGGGTTTTCCTTCCTATCCCTTTATTTGAATTAGTGAGGAACGTCAACATCTTGATTGTCTCATTATTTTCGCTTTGAGTTACATGTGATATTCATTTTAGCTGCTGTTGTCGTTATTGAAAACCATCAAGTAGTGTGGTTTCTGTTATTTGATACCGTTCTTTGTAGATCTGTATCGCCATTCCACAATGTTCAAAGACGGAAGATCTTTGCCAAGACATTCAGTCTTCACTCGCTCAAAGCCTGTATCAACCACTGATCTGAGAAAGTGTTTGCATGCAGCTGACAGTTTAGATATTTCTGAATGAGTTTGGCATACTGCGTGCATCCATATGAAAGACTGGAACTGACGAAGCTATTTAAAAACATGATTAGATAAACTTTTCTAAGGGTTACAAAGGACAGGAAGTTGTGGTGAGCTATGATCGTCCACGTCCTGACGTTAAAAAGCAGATTAATTTAACTATAGAATTTGAACCGTTAGAAACAATGACCAAGAACAATATGAATAATTCTTTCATCAATTCTTTTTGTGTTTGTATGTGTTTTTCAAAACTTTATTATAAATCAGCTGAGAGGTACTCAAATAATTTCAGCTATGTTGTTATTAAATGAATGGTGTTACTTTCTTTTCATAACGCCATTCTATTAGACAAAAGAGGACTCATCCCACATCCATTGTTCACATATCCTGACTGTAATAATCTCTGTAGCAACCATGACGTTTTGCTATTTGTTCTAGGATTTCGAGTTTATCAAAGAAAAAAATCCTAACTAGATTTAAACATTTTTTTTTTCTACTAAAAGGTCAAGTGGATAAGAATTACTTTAAGGGGAAGCTGATGTTCTGTCACCGAATAATTGTGACTTGTTTTTCTTTTCTCTCACTTTTTGAGTACAGTCTGCCGCGGTTGGATGGGCGTGAATTGGGACTGAGCATTGCCAAAAAAGGGTTGTGAGTAATAAAAAAAAAATTAATGTTCGACTTTCACGCTATGTTGTAAAAGTGAAGTCTGGTCATCGCTAAACAACTGATGTCACGCTGTAATTGAAATATAAAGTGATGCCCAGAAATTTCAGTCGCCCGAAAGGAAACAAATTCAAACCTTGCGCAATTCTTTCATTTTTAAAATTTTGCAATTGATTATACGTTTTGCTTCTGTTGCAAAGGAAAACGGTCTTAACTCTTTAATAATATATAGAACTAGCAGTATAACCCGTCTTTGACCAGGTCTTTCATTACAGGGAATTTTTGCCGTTCAATTGGAGCAGTTTAAGTTTAAAGTCAGCCCACCTTAAAATCAATAATAGTAACAACATTTGGGTGCAACTGAGGCACATCTCCAAATGGGGAGCGGGGGTTAACATTTTGAATGGAGAGTGGCCCTGAAAAGGGAACTGTATAATAAATATTATTGTAATAGTTTAAACTATTTATTTTTATTAAAGTTTTTATGAAAGATATATATCCAAGAACAGATAGTAAATAGTAAAACGTTGCTGAAAGTTATAATGGACAGAAAGTAGTGGAGAGCCATTGTCGCCACCAATTTGAACTCAAAACCGGCACTGAAGAATTAGCTATCAAACAAAACAAAAAATTATCAAAATCGGGTGAAAACTGTGGGAATGCGTAAACAACATCCGAGCACACACACACACATTTTGAGAATTATAGATATAGATACTATCGTTGGTTCTTGTTGGGTTATTTAATATCAGATATAAATTTTATAGGATAAATCACAATGAATTAATAGCGTGTTATACATAGATCCGGTTGACATCCAACTCTGTATTCAGTCGGCATATTCTAACCCCTTGCCATATAGACAGGGCAATCGTCTTTTGAGGCAAATCAAATATGCTTCATGGATGGATAAATATATTAGTCAATAAATAAGGCAGATTTATCAATTACTTCTGTTCATGTTCTAATCATTTGATTTGATTTAGAATCTAAAGGGTAAATAACACAAATTTTGAACTTGTCTCCGATTATCACAAATTGACAAGATTGTTTTGAACAATACTGGTTTCTGTATGCAAGGTAATTGACACGATAAAGGCTTGCGCTCTCCACACTGGAGATCGATGGCTTGCGCTCTCAACGAGGCTCCATGTTTCGAGTGTCGACTGCATCTCGACTTCACCCCATTTCTCAAGTGAAACTCGCACATAAATTCTATTGCTAAAGAATCTGCTATTAATGGTCGGCTCCCTATATTTCTACAGGAAGTACCCGACTTCAATCATTTTTCTTTACTAGTCAGATTAAACCAAGATTGGAGCATTGCTGTCATAACTGGGATGAAACTGATGAATCTTCACTATTCAGTCTTCATAGACTTCATTATATTGTTTACTTTTTGGGGATGACCTATTTTCCATTCTGCAGCCCCCCACAGACACAATCTCATTACTCTATCGCTATTTCCATGGCAAATGTGCAGATGAATTAGATTCATTAGTTTCACCACTTCAGACCGTTACAGCTAAGCGTCTCGTTATCCTATCGCTACTCATATGGCAAATGTTTAAATGAGCTTCATTCTTTAGGTCCACCAGCTCATACCTTTATAACGCGAACACGCCATTCAGCTCCCACTTAGTCAAATCACTCATTTTCAGTGATTGACGCTTTAATCCAGTAGCCTATTGTATTAGTTGCGAAAATGAGTCCAATATGGTTTCACAATAAAAAAGCATTCATTTATAAGATGGTAATTATTTACATTATTAGGACTATTGTCCTCATCTTTGTCGTCATATTTATTACAACGTTTCGGCCGTTGTACGCTCCGGCCTTCTTCAGGTGGTTGGAATGTCGAACTGAACAAATATGCTTTATGGATGGATTATTAGTTCGACATTCCAACGGCCGAAACGTTGTAATAAATATGGCGACAAAGATGAGGACAATAGTCCGAATAATATAAATAGTGTACATAATACCTCATCTCGGAAATATAGACAGATACTGAAGACGGTAATTATTATAAATTTACGATATGTTTTAAAATTACTTAAAACTTTTGCACGGTAGTGTACCATCAAATAGGATAGTTCGCGATAGGGTGTTACATTGTTAATAAGGACGATTAGATTGTTTGAGTTATTTCGTCCCTAAAGTACATTACTTTCCAAACATTTTATTTCAAGTGCAATACTTTTGGTATTTGCTACATACTACGGATTAGACATTCGTGTAACTGATAAAGTTCCTCAAATGCACGATGAAATGGAGAAAAAAGATTAAAAGTGGTTATACTCAGAAGCGTTTGTCTAGACGTAATATCTGCTATACATCTTGGGAAAGAAAGTTTTAAATTACCTCCCTTGAGACTCGTCGTTTTTAAAAATTTTATTGCATTTTTTTTTATTTGTTCGTTATTAACTTTGTTTCTGTTGAAGACCTGAATTCTGAAATGATAATTTATTAGCGTTATTATCCTTATCATTTCCATATTGGCAGTTAATAGTCGTAAGGATGACAATTTGAGAGGGAAAACCTCGAAAAGTAACGACATGAATGATTGAGTTTGCCGGAAGACTGCGTCTGAATAACTTCCGTTGAAAGTTTTGAGAATATCCTGTTGACTTTTCATTTCCGTTTTTATTTTATTTTATTATTTTTTTTAAGGTGGGGATGAAGATAACGAATGATGATTTTAGATAGATGAAAAGTAAAATAAAATTGCATAAAACTTTTTAAGAATTAAAAAAAAACAAAAAAAACACTTGGACACCTTGAGTTCTGACACTTTCTGACTTCATAAGACACATGACTGAGAAGGAGAGAATTGTTTGCAAGAGGAAGGCCAATACAAAATAACCGGAAGTTCATTTTTCAAATACTTTCGATCTCCAAAATCTCGAAAGTGTTTGCGAAAAGCAAATCAATGTAATTTCCGTTTTGAAAATAGCAGTTTAAAATATTTTTTCAAAATCAGCCTTTGTATTTATCGGAAATATTTATAAATATTCTTGGAATTTTTTCTATGTTCGCGAAACATCTTTATAAAAATATAATACACTGTATAATAAAAATATTGTTTTTAATACAATGTATAATAAAAAAAATATGTGTGCTTAGCTGTAGTGTGTGTGTTTGGGATGAACCATGTGTTTGTGTGAAATTAAATAATCAGCATACCAAATAGAGTGTCTCCTTAGTGGGACAGTTTCATTGTTGTCGCTATTACAACTAGTGGTAAAAAAAAACAACAAAAAAAAAACAAATATAGAGGGTTTTTGTCTTTAAATCCCGAATAGAATTTAATCGAGCGGAGTCCTGGCGGAAAAGGGTGGCGTAATCCCCACAAAATGTATAAAAATCTGGTTACTAACAATGTATCTACCATTTAATTTTTTTAATTTTTTTTTTTTTTAGAATAGTTTAAAATTTTCTGTCTGAATTTCTGGAATAAAGATTAATCATTATTTACACTCTTATTCTCTTGTCCTCCTCTTTGTTGTTTTTTTTTTTTTTTTTTTTTTTTTTATCACAACGTTTCGGTCGTTGTGCCCCTCCCTCGGCTTTCTTCATGTATCTGCCGATCCGGGTAACGTTCAGGGAATTTCGAACTAAATCTTTTATTTAGTCTACGCAAGGTAGAGATTGTTCCCGTCCCACAAGCTCTCGTATTAGCACACAAATTGCTTGATAACAGCGACTGTTATTTATTGTTCGATAACTCGTTCAACGAACGGGACAGTCGGAAATCATCAGCGAGGAAATGATCGAAGTAAGCCCAGAAACGCTATCCAATCAAGCGAAGTCAGAACTAATTGATGACTTATTCGCAATGTTGTCCTTTCAAGATTTGGAGGATCTTTGATTTCCTATTTCTAGTAGCACAAGGCAATTACTAAGCTTTCCTGTTCATGTCCTACCATCCATTTGAACAAACTCATTAGGTATGTTACTCGCTGTTTCCCTCTGCACGTTTTATGTTTAATATGTCCTGTGAGTGTCAGATTCTCCAAACCCCCTTTCCCTGTGTGCCAGATTTCAACAAGCTCTTTCTGATCCTCTGCAAAAGTGTCCTTTTCTTCCCATTTTTCTTATAGCTTCTTCGATGCTCACATGCTCCATTCATAGTATTTTCAGTAGTTTTTATCTAGAACTACATTTCTTTTGCTTCAGTTTTCCCTTTCATTAGAGTGTGAACCGAACGATAGGTTTGCCTATCGCCTGGATGACACCCCCCCTCGATCTTTTGGGTAGAAGTAGAGGTTTATCCCTTGTTCCCTGTTTAGGATTAGGTTTCCGGTTCCGTCTAAATTCTTTTCTCTTTCACTGCCAGCAACCTCTTGCGTCTTAGCGGCATTATTCGCCATGCTTGGTGTGAAATTTATTTAAAAAAAAATTGTGAGGAATTTGTACATATTGTACATATTTATACTCACTCCGGGATCGATGTCGTCTTCGAGCATTTTAGGAAACCATGAAAAAGCGGAAATATCTTCCGACAAGACTCGCATTCCACATATTGAGAGCTAGTCTTCCATAGACATCGCTTTACCAACTTCGGCTACAGAAGTTTTGATATTTCATTTTTAATATAGATGAGTCACTTCAATCTACTGCTCCCAGATTCGACAAGGATTGTTCTTATTTCTACCATGAAAGTAATAGTGTCAGTCGCTTTTGTCTCTTGTCAGTTTATATCTGAATTTCTAGAAGACTTCGACATTCTTGGTGACATTCAGAATGCGAGCTATGAATTAAAGATGTCAAAAAAGTATAGAAAATGAAACATCTGGGAAGTGTTTTAAAAGATTATTGAAAATGTAACACCGAAATCCGAAGACGCATTAGAAAATCAATATGCCTTCCAAAAGCTAAACAGAGTATTAAGAAACAGGATTATTTCGCTAGAAACAATGTTGAACTGTTATGTAATATCAATCCTCTTATATGGCAATAAATACTGAACAATTTCTTCACAGGTGAAAAGTCGACCTGAGGCAAAAGAAATATGGTTCTGCAGAAGGATGATGAGAATGCAATGGGCAGAATGTGTAAGCAACGAATGTTTTAAGGTAAATGGAAACAAAAAGGATACATATTTAGAACGAGAAAGAGACAGCTTAAATTTCTAGGATACTTATTGACGAAAGTTAATTTGAAGCATAGACACTCACCGGACGTAGTGGAGGCAAAAAGAGAAAGCAGCTAGTAACCTACATAACAGGTTTCCGTAAATGAATGACAGAACAAGTGGGAGGGATAAGGGGGGAAAAAAGACAAAACGGTAATGTTTAACCTTCGTGACGCAACCCCCCACCTACAAAAAAAAAACGGTGTGTCAAAAGAACAATTATTTTATTTATTTATATTTTAACGCAATTCACCCCAAGCAAGGCGGGAAAGCCACTAGCACGCAAGGGGTTACAGAGATTTGAGAACAAGAGTAAAGAGGCGTGTTTGAGGAAAGGATACAGAGAAAAACGGGGAACAAGCACAGTGTCAGATGTCAGTTGACATTACACTTGGATATTTGAAGATTATAGTCATCGGGGAAGCAAGTAAGGGGAAGGGAGTTCCACAGACGGGAAGTGCGAGAGAACAAGCTGTTTGAGAAGAGACGATTACATTTAACCGTTTTGACAGTGAAAGCCTGGGACCGAGATGCCAGCCTGGTAGCGCCTTGAAATTTATGTAGTCTGGGAACCAGCGAAAGTAGCTCGTCGAAACAGTTGCCGTGAAAATACTTGTAGGATAGACAGATGGAGGCCACAGCTCGTCTGTGGGTTAGTGATTGTAGACTAGATGCCTATCATTTTGCTTATTCATCTCTAGAATTTGTCAACGACCTCAAGACGTACAGCGGGAGCACCAGACCATATATGACAGCAGTATTCCATGCAAGGGCGGATAGTTGATTTATAGATTTGAAGGATGGACTCAGACGAGAAAAACTTTCTGGTACGACACAGAGAGCCAGCTTTCCTTGCGGTAGATGAACAAAGCGATGATTAGAATTTTAATAAAACCCGAACATAAAAGTGGATTTATACATTTTCGTTATACTTGAGAATTGACAATGATATTAAAGACTGTTTAATTTATTAGACTGCGTATTTACAGGAAATAATTTTATATTTACAAGATTATAAAAATAACTATAATGAAATATTTATTATTTGATAAAGAAATAAATATGAAGAGAGATTTTCTTTATTCTAAATTTATAAAAATGTTTCTCAACAAGAAATTTAAATAAACGCATAACGATGAGTAACAGTAATAAATTTTGACGGGGCGGGGGGAAATTTTCCGGTCATTTTTTTCATTTGCCCAGGTCATATAAATAGATTGAGAGCATCACTTCCACTTACATATTTTGATAATTTTTATAAATGTCGGAATAAAAATTTTTTTTTAAAATTTATTTTTTTAAATGATAAATAATAAATCTTTATAAAAAGTAAATAATAAATATTGCATTGTACTTGTTTCACATATTTTTATAATCTTGTAAACAAACATTGTCGAGGGTGTCAAACGTGTATACAGTAATAGTAGTGTCAAAAGAATAATCGTCCTTTTGATATTCCGTGTTTTTTTTTGTTTTGTTTTTTTGTGGACACAAAGGTTAAACTTTGCCGCAAAACCTTGCTGAAGGCTAAAAATGGTAAGGAAGCTGTAGAGATCTATGATCGATTACATACTGAAGGGACGCAGCACAGTAGAAGAAGGGTTTTCTTTTTTTCCCCTACTGTTATTAACTCGGGGGTAAAATATTTAAATAATGCTGAAATCGTGCTTTCTCTTTCTGAAAATCCCTGGAGGCTGACTCTATTTAAATTTAGGTCACGAGGTAATGACAGAGTGCCATAATGACCCCCAGACGTTACAAGTCGTATTTTTCCCCCTGCATAGTATTATCAAGACTTGGTTTTTGCGACGACGACTCCGACAAACTAAATTACGCCTATCTACCCCTTCGTTAATATAGCGCTCTAAATACCAGAATATGGAGTAGGTAAGAGATACCTCTTTCAATGGATGTTGGGGATCCCTGATGTTTCAAAGTAACTCCACTTTCCGTTGTGTTTAGAATGTAAGGTTTGTTCCCTCTCCTTTCTCTCTCAAGTGGGGACATGATTCTTTGACAAATTACTTAAGAATTGTCCTAAATTGACTGCTGGGATGGAGGAGGTAAAGGTATATAAGCAGACACGTGTGTGTGTGTGTGTGTGTGTTTTCCACATACGGTCTAACATTCTAATGCATAAAAACTCGCGTACACAATTCGTATCTATACACGATTAAACGCTAATACGCACACCATTTTATAATATGAAGATATGCGACTTCACTTATCGGTTACGCAGCTTGCTCTCCGTTTTTTGCTAATGAGATATTCCCTGGTTATGATAATCGGAAGCATTAGTAAGTAAAGAGAACCGGTTATTAATATACTGCTTGTTAACATTTCTTTTTCTTTTCTTTTTAATGGGTTTTATAAAAGCAGTTATTTTTAATGGTTTTTTTTTTTATAAAAGCAGTTATTTTTAATGGGTTTTATAAAAGCAGTTATTTATTTATTTTTTTTAATACCATCTCCCTTCAGGATACGGTCGATCATCATTCTCCCCAGATATTTCTTTTATATCATCAGTGAATTTCCATGCTTTTTTTTATGAAATGCACTATAGTTTTCCTGTTATTTACATGTGCCATAATGTTATATTTGTTGTTGTTGTTATCGTAACAGTTCAGCCGTTGAGTGCTTGGGCCTTCATTAGGTGCTTGTCGATACGGGTAACCTTCAGTGAATTTCGAACTGAAACAGTGATTTAATCTGCGGGGATAGATTGTTTTCGTTCTGCTGATCATGTCTCTGGATATCTCGTTTAGTTCTCATTTTAGTACTGCTCAGTTATTCGCCCTGTTTTTTTCGCTGAGTCCAAGTACCCACCACCCGGCCCAGGGATTGAAACTCTCAAATACTATGTAAAGAAACCAACGCTTTAATCCACTAGGCTATCGTCGCGTGGTTTCCCGTTGCCTTCTTCGTGTTTTGGAAGCCAATTTCCTTTCTATTTGTTTGCCGCCCATGGCCGGCGAAAAAGACACGGTTTCACGCCTTTCTTAGGAACATACGAACGAATTCAATTTCTGCTCGCACATTCTAATATTCACACTGATATTTGCTGAAGTTCGTGCTCATCAAACATGAGAAAAAAGTTAATTGTTTAGATAAAAATCCTACATTACTATAACCAATTTCATTGTAAAATTACGTAAATATCTCTCCTCTGTCTGACGATACAAGTAAACTTTGTTCCCTATGTTGAAGATAGAACAATAAATGTTTTTTTTATTACGAATAACGTCTGGTTGGTAGTTTGATAAAATGGAGTTTGGCATAAAAGTGCATACGAAAGAAATGTCACTGCACTTCTCAGTACGGGGAAAATTTGTACCCGTTGATAATCATCGAGAAAAAAAATAAAACAAACTGATATGTACAAAAAATTATATAAATTAATAAAAGGATATATCCGTATATCCTTCATTTAAAACAAATAATTATTATCCCCCATTGTTTGTGCATGTGCTACCGAAAAAAATATCCTCCTCCCAAAATCTTTCGAAAAATATTTTGAAAAAAGTTTCAAAATCAGAAAATATGAAGATATCAATGAGGCAAGCACAGTTTGAAACGTGATATGTGTAAATAACAACTATGTAAAAAGTTAGTGAACAATCTTACACTATTTACATTCGGACTATTGTCCTCATCTTTGACATTGTTACCACAACTTTTTAGTTGTTGTGCTTTCCAGCCGTCATCAGGTGCATATCTGTCTGGGTAATCTACAGGGAATACTGAAGCGAAGCATTTATTTAATCTACGATTGTAGACTGATCTCGTTCAATTGCCCATGTCTATTCATATCTCGTCTAATTCTTATTATTTAGTACTGCTTGAGTCCAAGTACACAATGCCCGGCTCAGTGATTGAACTCACAATTACTGTCACCAGATTGACGAATTTTATTCCACTAGAAACTGCGAGTTCAATCCTTGTGAATGTCAAATTATCCAAACCCTTCTTCCGCATTATGAGTCCTGGTAACTTTATATGTCTCTTTTTGATTCTTCCATTTTCCTTAATACTTCTTTACAAATATAAGTGGTACAAATATATGAAGCCCAGTATGTCCATCACGATTGGTTTGGTTTGGTTTGGTTTGTTTTACGGCATATCAACCTCAATGGCTTATTTAACGCCGACAAGATTTTTATTGCCGGCAAGTTTGTTTTTTTGTTTTTTGTTTTTCAAAATGTGTTGTTGGTAATAATTTTTTACAAAGTATTTCTGGTATTAAAACCTATTTTTACACTTTCATAGTGTTTTGACCGCAGTTTGGAGGTTAACTATTTACCCATAGCTGGGACCATAAAAAGTGCTACCACCTCAAGTCAGGGTGGACCTGGGAACACCGGCAATTAAGAGGTGGTTCCACGCTCTTCAAAGCCTCCAGATCAGAGGCCTTGCTGTTGGACGTAGTTTATCGTCTTACCCAGGACGGTGTCCATCATGACACCCAATTCTATATAGCCGGCACATGCACCGCAGCTAAATATGTGCGATATGATGTTAGCTTTTGATAAAAGCAACACACACACTTGCAGGCGAGGCCCAGTTAGAAATAACGTTAGATCAATTAACCCAGCTCACTCGGGCGGTCTCCGATTTTTATTAACCTTAGAATACTAACCACGAGTATATAATACACAGCACAAATTTCCCTATTTTTAATTACAATTTTCAGTACCTGATTTTCTTACCTAAATAATGTTTTTAAGTTCCTATTAATGTTACCTCAAAGTACAAAGTTTGAAGTGCCTGCATGTAAAATATTTCAAATAAAGATTTATATTTAATATTTTTTTATTTTTGTTGATATTTTCAAAATTGGGTATGATATACCAATGGTTAGTAGTGGTGTTACTTTAATTGATGGTTAGTGTTCTAGGGTTAATAATAATAATATCATATGATATTATGATGATATTATATTATCAACATCATCATAATACAACAACAACAACAATAATAATAATAGTATAATCATCATCACCACCATAATAATAATAATAATAGTATAATCATCATCACCACCATAATAATAATAATAATAGTATAATCATCACCACCATAATAATAACAATAATAATAGTATAATCATCACCACCATAATAATAACAATAATAATAGTATAATCATCACCACCATAATAATAATAATAGTAATAACGATCTCCTACTAATGATACCATCACTACACAAGTACAAACACTGGGAATTATAATCCCTATAAACATAGTTCACTTTCTGTTCTAACCTAGGGAAGGTTACTGAATAGTATAATCATACAAAGGTTGGTAATAAACGATAATGCTTAGGACACGAACAACACATAAGATTCGCCAGCGGCGCGTAGAAGTAGTGGTCACCTGCTAGAAGTGAATTCCACAAAGAATCTCCAACTGGAGACCAACATACAGTATTTACTACTGTATTTATGTGAATGGGGACATATCCATTATCGTCCATAGATATGCTACAACACTTTATTTTCCATTTTGAGACATGTCAGTGATAAATATGGAATAAGACAAAGGAGTTTACAAAACAAATATTGAGTGGCCTTGAATATTAAACATGTCCAATGTTATGTGTAATAAGAATATAATTATGATTACTTCTAATAAGAGTCCCCAAAATGATTTGGTGTTTTTGTATAGAAGATGATCTTCTATGTGCCGTGTCCCTTCAGCACGTTGGCGACATGGCTCTTCATAATTTCCAGTCCTTTGCCGTCCTTAATAACTTTTGTCTTTTGTTATCTCTACTTACTCTGCCATCCATTTACTCAAACTCTTTAGGTAAGTTGTATGTCGTTTTCCTTTGTCCCTCTTGCCTCCAATCTGCCCCATGAGTATTAAATTTTCCTAACCCTCTTTTCTCGTTATGAGCTCTAGAAATTTCAACTATCTCTTCCTGATGTTATATATAAGTCTTTTGTCTTCATGTTCTCTAAAACTTCGTCGTTGCTCACATATTCGGTCCATTGTAACCGTAGCATCCTTCTGTAGAACCACACTTCTGTTGCTTCAAGTTTCTTCATTTGGGAGATTTTCCAACTTGCAATGCCATATAGCAAGATAATTCAGTACTCTTTTCTTTGTTTCTAACGCAATTTGTTCTGTTTCTTAATACTTTGCTTATCTTTTGAAAGGTCTGTTTCGCTATCTCAATGCACCTCCGGATTTCAGTGTCGCACTTTCCATTTTATGTTAAAAGACTTTCCGAATATTTCAAGTGCTGATTTTGGTATCTTCAATTCATAGCGTTCTTAAATAAAGGTTCCTCTTCAAAGTATTAAAAGTTCTGTTTCAAGAAACAATTGTCTTTTGTTCGAAATTTAATTTCTTAGAGATGTGTACTTAGGACAGTGAGAACCTATATGATAAAGTACTAATTACTTTATGCTGATTAATATCTGTTCCTTTGGAAGCTAACAAACACTTTCTTCTTTTCGTTTTACTTTGTCGGACCTAAAAATGTATTATTAAGACAAGAATCGTCAACATAAACACCGAGTTTGGAACTGATGACATCAGGAAGGTCTTAAGGAAGATAAGAAACAATTTAGGTACAAGGATAAAGCTCTGGGTCACCTCCGTATTAATGTAATAGAATCTAGGAGTGTGGCCTTTTCAACGCGAATTTCATTACATGATTGGGATACTAATGGCTACATAGGGCTTGGAGAATTTAACACTCGCAGGACATATCGATGGCAAGTGGTCAATAGGGACGAGTAACTCCCCTAAAACATTTGTTTGAACGGTGGCAGAACAAGGACAAAACGGATGGTAAACGGCTAAAACACGGTTTAGAGCTACAAAGGACAGTAAGTTGTGGCGAGCCGTCATTTTTAAACTCATGATGGGACACGGTACATAAAGAAAATCGCCAATTCTTTTTTTCTTTCTTTTTCTTAATAGTCATACTCACACACACACACACGTTTTTTCTTTCTTTCTCTCTGCGTGTCTCCCCCACTTCTCTTTCCTTATGTAATTTGAGCATGCGTAAAAATGCTGAAGAAACATAGTTCATCTCATCGGAACATGGGATGTTATTTTACATTCCTTATTTGCCGATTGAAGAGGAAGACAGAGTACAGGAACCATTGTTGACCCTAATATTGTACTTTGTCGACCATTCATTTCTCTTCTATTAGACCGGACATGTCTCTTTATTAGCACATATCCTGTCATTTTATTAATTGATGGGAGGTAGCCATTTGCCCGATAATTTTCTGCGAACGCCGCGACAGTTTACATCCTACATCCATTTTCTATCTCTCTTTCTCCCCCCCCCCCACTTAATTTAAAAAAAAAATTCTTTTGACTCTTCTTGTTTAGTTATTCTGTCATTTCTTTCTTTTTATGATCTGCGTTTGCTTTCTGTCTCCAAATCTGCTTGCTAGCTGAAGTATTCGTGGCTTCATCTCCGACACTCGTCGTTTGAATTATCGTATTTTTCGGGGCCTATTCCTTGTTTATAAGGACATGTTCCTATCTTTTTATTACTTTGCTTGTTTTTTTTTAAAAGCGTCTCATGCTTTATTCTGTACATACTGGCTTTTGACGTCCCAAATACATATCTCACACCTTGGATTGTCTCTTTTGCTGACAACCATGCATTCTATCTTCATACAGTTAATAGTCCTTTCTTCTCTCTTTCATTTACTACCTTGTTTAAGAGTTTTTGAGTTTTCTAGTGTCATCAGCAGAATTGAAGCCTCAACGATTTTACCTAATTTGACCAATGTAATTTCTACTTGTGTAATTGTTCAACTGGTCATTTATATAGTTACGTATTTATGGAGGAACATTTCGCAATAAGTATGATGACATCCTACAAGTGTAATGAGTTCAGTCGTCATCAGTGTATCATCTCTAGACCTCTGTGCCTTTTCTAAGGTACAATTAGTAGATAACTACAATAAAAGATATTAAAAAATATATCAACATTTTGCCCTTGTTAAGATTTCTTTCTGGTCACCTTTTTCTTTCTCGTCCACTCTTGTGATTGTCACACACACACACACACACACACACACACACACACACACACACAGTGTTTCAATATAATCAAATGTCTGAGCTGATGTATTCGCCTCAATACTTGTAGTTTCTGTTCTGTTTAAGTTACGAGTAGCTCAGATGTAATCCCTCTCCCCGTTTCTTTTTTTTTCTATCTCTTTCCCCTTTTTTCTTTTTAGAATTATGATGCACACACACACACACGAATTGTACGCACGAACACTACTTGACAAGACAGATACACCTGAGCCCTGCTTAACAAATAGAAAATAAACACAAAATTTAAAATAGCAAATTTTTCTTTTTCTCTTCCTTATTTCATTTTCTGAAGAAGCTTTAATAAAAGCGGAACATTTTAGATTTATAAACGTTTCTTATCCTATGCTCTCTCTCTCATATATATATATATATATATATATATATATATATATATATATATATAAAGTGAACATAGAAGTCAACACTTAGAGGCGACAGTCTGTTTCATGTTAGATGCAATCGTCAGGCCACCATATATATATATATATATATATATATATATATAACTTCAAACATTATTTTTAGTGGATATCCAAATTTGAGCAAACGCTCCGATTTTTAAACAGTGTTCATTTCGTTTATCGGTCTGCGCACTCGAGAAAACTGAATGAAGAAAATATGCCCTCTGACAGGATTCGAACTTGCGTCCCCCTTTGCACGCCACAGCAGACGATGGTTTCTCCTGCTAAAAATAACGCCTGAAGTAATAAAAATGTCAATTAAAAAAAAATCCAAATACATAAAAATTATCATATATGTGTTTAATTTTGAAAGTTCTCAACCTTTCTCATCTCGTTTCTCAAAGTAATATCGTCAGTTACACTGATCAGCCGTTACTGTGACCCAGCCTTCCGTCACTTGTTTGCTAGTGCGGTATGTAATATATCTGAGAAATAAGATGACTATCGCTATTCATCAAGTGATAGCAAGTCTGTTTAAATATCCAGTATTTATTTATTAGTATTATGATAATGAAAACATCAAAGATATCTCGAAATAATAACGTGTTCTTTTCTTTGCAGAGTTGCGTGTGGGCCGTGGCAGACCATAATAATCAATTTAACGGTGTTTAAATTCTGAATGCAGAAGCAACGTTGTTGAAAATGAAAAATTGAAGACACTCTATTCTCAAGAACATTAAAAAGAAAAAACGTTGCGAAATGGAATTACGACTCCAAAATTTGAATGTTTAATGCTGGAAAGCCAGGATTAAAATGTTGGAAAAGGGGTCAGCGTGAAAAGGCCTGGAAATGGGAGAAGCAATAGCGGAAAAAACGTAAAGAAAAATTTAACGGGAGTGAGAAAGAGAAAAAAAAAACGAATAGACAAAATGAATTAAATAAATAAAATAGAGACTAATCATTTTATATATAAAAAAACGCGGTTCATTCTAAAGAGACAGCAATTTCTTTGATTTTTTTCTTTTCTTTTTGTGACAGACATTTGTCCTCACTGACCTATTAACAATGACTAATCTGGAAAAAAAAACAATTATAAATTGTTTTTTTTGTTTGTTTTTTTCCAGAAAAACTCACGAAAGTGTGTACGTGTGATTATATATAAACATACAATAATATAAAATAATACTAACCTACACTTAATTGTTTTTCTTATTAATCTTCCAAAGGTTGAAACTATTTCCTTAGCAGCTGACTTCAGTTTCATGGAGCTGATCTAGGAATACTTCATAAATTAAAAATAATTCTTTAAATGTAATGTGAACCGATTACTTAAATAATTTCTTTGTTGACCCATTTGTTAATTTTTTTTGTTTTATTCCAGATGACTTAAACTGCTTTAATTTAGAAATTTAAAACATATATATACACACACACACACACTTGTATATATGACAAAATATAGTTTTTAAGGTATGCTATATTTATATGTTAAAGTATATAATATCAGGGATAGACCGTATGTAGATATAAAAGTGGAAATTGAATTCAACACCCAGTGGAGACAGTCCGTTTCATGTTAAACGCAATCGTCAGGCCAGATATTTATTGCACAAATGTACAAATACGTTACAACGGCAAAATGGGGAAGTGGGAGGCTGGACCTCACCTGTCCTATCGATAATTTAGCTGGCTTCAATCACTGACCCAGTCGTTCGTATATTGTTCCTTTCACCAAAATATCTCTTCTATACCACACTACCTTACACTGGCACCATAATGCCACATTTGCTCTAAGAATCCTCACCTCATCCCATATGTACAGTCTTTGTGGAGGGCTGGGTTTATAAAATCCCCAATGTTCATGATATAACAATATTTACACAACTAAACAAGGCGATGTTAGTAAAGAGAGCCCCACCCCCCAGTCTAATCATGGCAGAGATAAGTTAACTGGAAGAAAAATACTGTGGGAGTATTAAAATTACTCACCCCGAATCGTCAGGCCATGTGCATTGTGTTTTTGCTCGACTAATATATACTATATATATCTATAAAGTGATGCATTGTGGTTAGTCTATTGTATTATTCTAACGGTTATTTTGATGTGCGTTAACGGTTGCGAATTATTCTGGGGGACCATTTCTTATTGATTATTTTATTGTTATTGCGTTTAGAATACAAGAACAGACTACCCACAATGCACCACTGACTTGTGTATATATATAAAAATAAAATATATAAATCTAGTTTCGATATTAAATAAATTAACATTACAAAATTAGTTAAGTGTTAGATAATTTTAATATGGATGTTTAGTTTGATAAAAAATGTTTTACTTAAACAAATTCTATATGACATGTCCCTTCAGGACGTTAGCGATCATGGTTCTCCACCATTTCCTGTCCTTTGTAGCGGTTAATAACTCCCAAACCCTGCCATCCATTCGTTTCTATGACTATGATTACTTCTAATAAGAGTTCCCAAATGACTTGGTGTGTTTGTAAAATGATATTCTATGTGTCGTGTCCCTTCAGGACGTTGGCGACATGGCTCTTCACAATTTCCTGTCCTTTGTAGCACTAAATAACTTTTGTCTTTTTGCCAAACCCTGTTCCGCCATCGATTCGCTCAAGCTTGCCAGGTAGGTTGTGCGTTGTATTCTTTCCACTGTCTCTCTTAACTTCCAAACTGTCCTGTGAGTATCAAATTTTCCAAGCTCTCTTTCCTCATTATGTGTCCCAAACATTTCACCTGTCTCCTTCCAGGTGTATGTATAAGTGTCCTTTTTGTTGCCATTGTCTCTAGAGCTTCGTCGTTGCTCACATGTTCAGTCCATTCATTTTTTAGCATCATTCTGTTGCTTCAAGTCTCTTCTTCATATGTGAGATACTTCAGCATTCATTGCCATATGGGAGAACTGATACTACATAACAGTTCAGTACTCTTTGTTTCTTATGATATTTTTCTGTTTCTTAATACTTTGCTCGGCTTTTGGAAGGCATCTTTCGCTACCTCAATGCACCTTCGGTTTTACGTATCGCACTTTCCTTCTTCTGTTAATATGCTTTACAGATATCTAACTTGTACCTGTTAGATTTCAGTATCTCCAATCTGTAATTTATATGTTGGGCTGTTCGTTTTGCTAACAATTCAGTCTTCTTGCAATTGATGTTTAGTTATTTCTTTTCGCTTTCCCTCACTACCTTCTGTAGGAGTTAAAACGTTTGATGTCTTGCATAAAAATACATGAATGATTATATTAAAGCAAATTTCCCAATTTTCTCTCTTCAATAAAGAACTCATTCTTTAAGTCTCTTACTTTCCAATCATGATTAATATTTCCACTTTTTTAACGCAAAAAAGTTCAATAATAACGGATGCTGATAGTTTACGTTGCTTTCAAGATTTAAACGTTATTTGTACATCGCCATATTTTTATTTAAAAAAAAAAAGCAACTGTATTCAAATTTGACTAAATCTTAAGTCACTCGGTAGGGGACTATTTTTGCCAAGCAAAATGTTAGTCCTGCCAATACAAGTTGAATTTCTTGGTTGTGTAGTTATATCCTTATATATTACATGAATCATTCATACAAAAAGCAGATAGTGAAGTTAATGATATTAATGGCAAGAATCACTCTCACAAACAATTTTTAATAAAATACATTAACCTCGAACCCGTTGATGAATGTTATGATCCCTGTTCATAAATTCCAGTTGTGTGTGTGTGTGTGTATATATATATATATATAGAGAGAGAGAGAGTCTGGGAAACAAACACACGTATATTTTTTTTTATTGACATTGGAGTAGATCTGAGTAGCGAAATTAGATCAGAGCATTTTGTTTACTGATGGGAAATCTGATCTAGGGCAGAAGTTGTACCCATTGGATTTGGGTCATTAGAAGACAATAAAAATGGTCGAAATAATTTTTATCGGTTAAAAATTGAAATAGAGCTTAGTAAGCTATAAAGAACTTTGGAATTCACATGATTTTGGTTGAAGCAGCCAGAACCCCGTGATAATCGCGGGCGAAGTAGTAGGGCCAAGGGTCGGTTATGACCAGCCGGGTTTTTCTATATAAACGCGTAGTTAACCTGAGAAAGTGAGAGACGGAAGAAAATTCTTGGCGAGACTGGAGAAGAGAATTAGCCCGGGCAAGAGTTGGGCTAGAGACAGTGGAGTGTCGAGTTGGAAACTCGAGGAGGAGAGGAAGTGATGTCAGTGATTGGAATGAGGCGTCCGCTAACATGTACTGTTGATATAAGTACCGCTGCTTCTGCTACCACGATTATTACTACTGCTGAGGAGGAACGCCACTATAAACTTTAAGTCCTGCACAGAAATCTTATCCCTCTATCGCAAGAGTCGTATATCGTTCTGAGACGATTTAACAAGTTAATCACAATACACTCTCTCTCGAATCCAGTGTATGAGTTTTTACGCCAAATACTTTTTTCTGTAACCCGTTTCTTTTCTATACTATTCTTTTCTGCTATATAAAAACATTAATTCAACCATCGAATAGTTGTTTGTCCGGCTTTCTGCAGATATTAATTTTTTTTTTTTTTTTTTTGCTGCATTCTAAATTTCTTAGCACAGACTCTCCATCTGTATCTACATCTTCAGTCGACCGTGAACGGATGAACATCACTTCTGCTTTTTGGATCAAACAAATCACGTGGGCAGGAAGCAGGATTAAACCAGTGGACCGGTCGAATAATCTACGGATGCTCAGGGGACCTATGGCCACTCCCTTAAGTTCGGTTAGGACCGAGTAGACACCTCAACCCAGAGAGTAAGATGCCGGAGGTTGAGGGGCTGGGGCGAAAGTGTTAGACAATGACAATACTTAAAACAAACAATCTAGACTGAAATCGAGAGCCAGTCAAATATATAGAACTAATATATAAAACATTATATTTTGAGGGGATTCCATATACAGTAAAAGGGGGAGTAATATTTATAAATGACGCAGAGTGCTAAATGTTAAGCAACTGATGTCAGTGTGGTTTGAGCAACTGGAGATGGATGTGTGGCGTGCTAATTAGATTTGGCTTAGAATTATTAAGAAGGCTTTGGTGAAGGTTGCGTTTTTGGTTAGCACATCACATTTAAATTTGCAAAAAAAAACACAAGGAAGAAATAAGAGATTATGTAGTAATCAACAATAAAATGTATTGAAAATAGACGAGTACAATCGTGCTTGATGAAATGAAATTAAGAAAAAGGAAGTAGTTTCCCTTGTATTGATGCAATATTGAAAATATGTATTAAAGAACTTTCTTGTTTTAATGTTCAGAGTTCAGTGATAAATGATAACTGAGTTCAAGTATGAAAAAGCTTGTACAAAAGGATAATAGAATTTTGAGTTTGTTACTTGGCTTTTGGACAGACAGTTCACAGCGTAGTGCAATTGTAGTTTTGTGTCTCTCTGTGTGTGTGAATAGAAGAATGTAGGTACACGTAAGTAGTTGAGCTCTGTTGATTTATTTGTTCTACTACTGTTCTATTGTTTTATTTTCGTGGTATTTATACTTTTTGAGTAGGCTCCAGAGAGGAGCGGGGAAATATTGAAAGGAATGTTTAAATTATACGATTGGTCAAAAATCAACCAATCACTGATTTTTTTCTAAACCAAGTTTGGCAAAGTCAATGGCAGAAAATTTGGTGTGGCTACTGCGATGGATAAATTCTCCTGTAGTAAATAGTACTTATTTTCTAGCCAATAATTATTAAGTATTTTGTGGGCGTGGTGTATCGGAGTAGTCACTACAGATGAAATCAAACATTTTACTCTGTTATTTCATTTTATATTCATTAAGTCCAGCGATGCTATGGGTTGAGATGTATCCAACGTATTGTTTCTATTTATAATAGAAAAAAAAAGCATAACAATGTAAACAATTTAAGTACTAATTCTTGCACAAAAATCAAATAACCGAGTCCTGTTCAAAATCCTAAATTGTTAAAAAAAAAAAGATAAAAGTTAAAAAAATTCTATAGTTAAAAAAAATCTTCGGTCCACATTGGAATTTAATTCAGACTCTTTTTAATTGACGAAAATTGTTCGAATGGCTCACGATTTTTGTTTTTATTTGGTACCATTAAAAATATGTTTTCAGTTCATGTGCGAGTTAGAAGAGCAATAATTCACTTTAGATTTTTATATTCATTATTGATTTCAATGACCAGGCATTAACAAAATTGTTGGTGGCTAAATACTGGTTGTGACAATTATATTCCAAGTGTTTGACTTGAACGTCAATTATGTTTATTATTATTTTCTAATTGAAATTTTTGTATAATCATTACCAGTCAAATATGGCGGTTATATTTGTAAAATATTTTCCAGTTGCATTGGTTATGCTCAATAGTAATTGAGGAAATTTGTGTATGCAATTGCTTAACTTCGTTATTGAATGTCCTGCTTGATCAATATCGAATTGGTGAATAAGTGATCTTTCCGGTTTATAATAAAATAAAAATACAGGGTTCTAAGTACATTTGCCGTAAAACAATTTTACTGCATTTTTTTTTAAATATGTGAAGTACCTTGTTATCAAGTATATCTGGCTCACACTATTGTTACCTCGATTTAAACATTTCAATAAGCGAAGTTATAGGATCAATCCATATTTCAAACAAACTTACAACTTAAATATGCAACCAACTTCAATATAAAATATCTGATCCAAGAAAGATAACCCTTTCAAACGCTCAGTAAGTCTTGAAATTTACACACATTATTTACAAACATAAACAGTTTTAAATTCACTATAAATACCTAAATATTGAAATGTACTTTCTTATATTTAAACATGCATTATAACAACCTTTTGATCCAAAGTATAATTAACATTCAATTCATCAAACACAAAATCATTTAAAAATAAAATTTTAAAATACTACCTTGTTATGTAATTAAAATACCCAAATTGAATACCTAATTTAAACACTCAAAGAAGGAGTAGAGTTCTTAAACTCTTTAAAATTTCTTTATTCATTCAACAATATTTTTTGTGCAGCCAACCCATAACAATGGCCTATCAAGTGGAAAGTACCAGAGGCGACGTGAAATTAGTTGACGATCTTTGTTTACAGAATAGATAGAAAATAAAATACGAAAATACAGAACTGTTAAACATTTAATTCAATTGGCGAGATATTTGGAACTATCTTGTCCAGTTTCAAAAATAAATGGCTTTATTCGATTAGTTTCTTTTTTCTTACTTGAAATCCCTCAATACAAGGTTCGAGAGCCACTCAAGGTAAAGCGTTACTGTTAAAAGATTAACGATGCACGGGATATGTGATATGAATGAAAGAGGTAATGGTAGGAAGTGAAGGATAAGGAGGATAGATAACAATTGACTCTCGATTTGAAAAGGTTAAGACCGACAGACACAAGACGAAGGCGGTAGTATACAACGACCAAAACGCTGTGATGACATTAATCCGAAAATGTAAATATGATAAGTCCTCATCCCAGAAATTCAGACAGAAATCATATTTTTGAATTGTCGATAGATTTTTTTTTTCGTGATTGCATGATCAGTATGCGTTGTCATTTGGTTTTTCTTTTTTTGTATGTTATATATAACAAACTTAAGGATGACTGGATTATTTACCTATTGATAAGTACTTCTGTCTAGAATCAGATTACTTGTGTGCTCTGTCGAAGATCAAAGTGTAGTTGCTCTGACCCAGGTAGTTCATCCTCTTCAACCGTATTTCTGCTCTCGAGTAGTTTATGGCAAGGCTACAAGGGAAGCTCGCTCCCAGAAATTCTCATTCCACGTCAGCACTCAACTATTGCCCTAAAGTAGAGGCTGGAGTATTATGACTTTTGTGAGGACTGGGCAAGCTGTTGGTTTATATAGGTATGTGCAACCCCCTTCAAGTGCTTACTACTTTAGGGAGGTAAATATATGATGACTATAGCATCTGTGTGCTCTAAACACGTACACACATACCTGCATACAAGATGGTGCTGAAAAGTTCTCAGTCCAGCGAAAAAGAATGAACTTGAGTCATCACTCCACTTATTCAATACGCATTTCAACACACTTGGCTTTTTGATGATCTGGGTCGAGCTGAGAACTTTTCAGCACACCTTCGTGTATATATAATGTAAGGTCTTGGGCACCTCAAGGCGGGGTAATGGTTAGCAAACTTGGCTCACTAGAACAATTACGACTGAGTAGTGAGTTCGATCCTCACTGGGTGCCCCCTAATTTCGGCCTTGTGCCACATCTAAGCTACACTTGGAAAATCACTATAATATAAGGTATTTGCATATGAGTTTTACATTCCTGTATTTACTCACCTCATGCTGGCGGGGTGTGACTCAAGGTTGTTTTTAATGGCGGAGATGCCCATATGCATACATATGGGACAGGATCAAAATTTCCCAATCCCCGTAACCACTGCCACACTGGTGTCGATATTCCACCAACCCTACCTCTTTTAGTGCAATGGAGGAGGTGCCGCAGCAGATTTGAAATCCCCGGGACCAAGCATCTCTCAAAACTCTTTATCGTGAACTGCCCGAAGACACAGAGGTGACGAACAGCTACTTTACTTTGATCCCAGGTCGAATCCGGGTACGACGCGTGGGGTGGGTACGCTCTAATGCTAGCCCGGTTTTATATTCCTTCTGTTATACAGTAATGATCGTAATATATCGTAAATCTCTTTGCAATGGTTGCCTGGTGTCAGCATTGCTTACGGCAAGACATTTCAATACAACGGTTAGCAAACTGACAATATCAATTGTATCATCATTTTGAGCGCATAAAACAAACCGTTCTCATCGAAAGTGTCAATGACCATAAAAATAAACAAAGCAAATTAGCCAACACTTATTTCGATTAGTTGCATTACTTAAAACGATTACTTCACTACTTACATAAATGTAAAAACAGTCTTGGCAATAAGTGGTAGATGACTATAAAAAGCACTGTTGATTATTTATGACTAATTTTAAATAATGCACTATTGTTTGCGTCAATAATTATAAGTAAAATGGTGCACTAAAATAAGTAAGAAAATAAGACAACCATATACTCCTGTCTCAATAGTAAGCCCGACAGTGCTGACAAAGTGAACCTGGCTGCTGCTCGAAAATGACCTCCAATCAGTTATTAGGGCAGGAAATGGTTTATAAATGTTAATGTCTCCAAAACTAAACTGCCCTCATTTAATCACCATACAGAAACATCCCTGCCCGCAATCAGCATGGTTGATGCTTGTCTCTGTGAGAGCGTTTCACTACGTCTTCTTGGTCTCACGTTTTCAACTGACTTGAAGTGGAACAGCTACATTGAATCAATAGCTGCGTCTACTGCAAGGAAAGTTGGTCGACTGTGTCGTACCAGAAGGTATTTCTCGTCAGAGTACAACTTACACATCTACAAATCTACCATTCGTCCTTGTATTGAACACTGCTGCCATGTCTGGTTTGGTGCCCCTGCCGTTAATCTTGAAGTTCTCGATAAAATCCAAAGAAGGATCTGAAATGTAATCGGTCCTGAATTGGCTTCTTGACTTCAGACGTGACGTGGCTTCCCTCTGTCTTTTCTACAAATATTTTCATGGCTACTGTTCTGACAAGCCTTTTCCCTAGATGAATTTAAGCGTGCTACTAGATTGGCATCTAGGTCCCGCCCAATTACGGTTGAAATGCTTAAATGTAACCACTTCTTCTACTCCAACAGTTTCTTTCCTCGCACTTCACGACATTGGAACTCCCTTCTTCTTGCTTCCCTGATAACTACATTCCTCAAAAATTTAAATGCAACTTCAATCGCCATCTTCGGTTGCTTTGATCCCTCTCCTTTTTTCATTTCCTTAATCCCCCTGACATCCACTCGTTTCTCTCACTTTCACTCTCTGTAAGCCCCTGCGTGCTAGTGGCACTCCTGCCCTGCCTGGTGCTTCTGCTGTGTATTTAGAGATTCTTGATAAAATACAAAGAATATGCAATGTTGTTGGTTTTGACTTGACATCTCGGCTTCAGACACTTTCTAACCGTCGTAACATAGTTCTCTGGGCCTTTTCTATAAATATTTTCTTGGTAATTGTTCTGATGAGCTTTCCTCTACGGTATCGAGATTTATGAATTTAAGTGTACGGCAAGGTATCATCATCTTAAGTTTGGAATGGCTATATGCAACTGTAATTTTTATGCTAACATTTTCTTCTCTCGCACTTCTTGCTTGTGGAACTCTCTTGCGGCTTCTTGCTTTCCAGTCAACATTGACCTTCAAAAATTTAAATCCAATATCAATTGTTATCTTCTGTCTTCCTATTTCCTGTTCTTTTGTAGTTCTCTCTCCTTAATAATGTTTTCTTTTTCTTATATTCTCTCAATCAGTAATCCTTTGCGTCTTAATGACTTTATTGCCTTGCTTGGGGTGAAATGATTAAAAACAATGTAACCAATCGTTTTAAATTCTCTGAATATCAGTACCTAAAATAAATACAAAGTAATTAGAGACATGATATCATGTCTGCAACACAGGTACACTGTCTTTTACTATTGTGATCATATTTTAAGATCTGCCGTTACTAGAGACATGATATCATGTCTGCAACACAGGTACACTGTCTTTTACTATTGTGATCATATTTTAAGATCTGCCGTTACTGCTGTGTTCATCTTTTCCTCTTCTATTAAGGATGAGTAAAAAAGATGCTGTGTACCACTGTTTTCTAAGATCAATGGTTAAAATGGCATTGAGTGATTGAAGCCTGTGAGTCTTGCTGACGACCATCCTTCTTTGAACCTTGTGGGCTGGCGCTACACAATCACAAACAAAGAACTGTACCAAATAACAGAAACCACATAAGCTGAGGACTTTCAAAAGCAGCAACAACTAAAAATGGATAGCACATATAACACGAAGAGAAAATAATGACATAATCAAGATGTTGACATTTCATACTACTTCAAATAAAAGGTTAAAAAAAACCCTCCAACAACACTAGAAAGAGCGATAACAGCTACTGAACTTGAATAAAGCTATTTTCCTGAAAAATTGTTTTAAGAGAAAGATATAAATTTCAATAGTAATACAAGCTGCTCGGTTAATAAATGTTGAATGATTCCTTATAAGGAAACAGCTAATATAACCATTAGCATTTTATTGCAATGCCGACGGGGAGAGAATATTTCTGTTGTATCAGAAGATAGGTCACATGTCTTAAAGTTTTGGATATATTTTCTGGCCTTTAATCAGTCAAATTCTGGGTTAATTAAGTAGGTAGAATTTTCATTTACGTTTTCTCATTAAACAAACATTTTCTTTTTGAACAATTACCGATATTTGATGTCCTGACAAGGTTAAAAAATAACTGAAAATGCATTGTTCTTGAAAAGAATGATTCCTAATGTTTATACAATTACTAGTGTACCCATGCAGTTAAAAATGGCGGCAATTGTTAGAAAGTTTCAATAGTGAGATGCAATGAAACAAAAGTCTTGAAACAATATTGAGATTCAATAAAGCGCAAACAAAGAATTCACATCTAAAATAGAAACCAATGAACCGTTTAATTAATCCGCTCCCTTTATAGTGTTTACACGTCCAATAGTATCGATAATTCATTGATTACTCCTGGTATTATATCAATCGGTTTTTGCTCAACATATTTCCATGTTAAAATCTTTATGTTTAATATAAGTGAAATGGAAATATCTCTCGAAAGAAATAGATTAGGAACAACAACAAAGATGGCGATACCAAAACCTATTTTAAGACCAAGTTGAAACAAGACGATTACTAATAGACAAATGTATCGGAGTGCCTCACATGAAAGGCTTGAACAAATAGGATTACAATCTAAGAAAGGTGGGACTAAAGGAACTGATCAATTAAAAGGTTCATTTTGCTTGGGAAGTAATTTTGTCTAAATGCAGATATTTTTTGTATAAATTATTAAAACGTCTAAGAGAAGTAATCACTCAGAAATTTTCTAACTTAAGTTGATTTACCTCCATTCCCACTACAGATTGAAAATATAAAGAATACACATTTATAATTTTTATAGAGTTTGATTGATTGCTTTGCTATTCAGACAAGCATGTTCATCTTGACTGTTATAGGTAGTACCTTCTAGCCATCTTCAGATATATATATTTTTGGTAACCTTCTTGGAATTTCAAATCAGCCTTGAGGCAACAGAGATGTAGTTCTACAGCAGAATGCTGAGAATACTATAGACAGGGTTCTGTGAGCAACGAGGAAGCTTTAGGGAAAATAGAAATAAAAAGGATACTTATACTTAGAAAGAGACATGAAATATTTAGGATACATAATAAAGAAAAAAGGCTTGGAGAGTATGACACTCACAGGACATATGGAAGGCAAGAGAGACAGAAGGAAACAACAAGTAACATACATAACAAGCTTGTGTAAATGGATGACATAAGAGGGAATCTGAAGAATAGTAAAAAAGCAAACATTGCTAAAAGCTGCCGAGAACGAAGAGTCAGAAGGGCAGTGAAAAAAAAAATTGCTAAGAGCTACAAAGAATAGGAGGTTGTGGAGATCTATGACCGCTCATGTCCTGAAATACTGATTTATCTTTTACGGATTATCAACCCTTTGTGGATTATTTACAGCTGATACTTATCTGGGATTGTAAGAATAATTTGTTTTTCGCAAGTAAATTAACAATTTATTTGAAAATAATGATTTTTCCGGATACAAGTCCTACTATTTAACCCATAGCTGGAGTGGAGATGGATTCATACCCAAGTGCATGTTAGTGAGTGTAACAAACCCGACTAGTGTCCTAAAGGAACACTATATAAAAAAGAAAGAAGTTATTTGCCCATTTCTTCTATTGAACGTGAATGGTGATTTTCTAAGCATACTTTAGATGTGGCACAAAGCCGAAAGTATAGAGCACCCAGTCAGGATTGAACTCACTATTCGCTTTTAATTGATCTAGCGAGATAAACTTGTTAACCATTACACCACGTCGAAGTGCCCAGTGCTGAAGGTGAATGACAGTATGGAAAGCAAAATGAGAACAACCTGTAGTTTAAATAAAGTGTTCAGTTTGAAATCCAATTGTTACCAAGTATGAAGACAGACACCTGAAGATGACCAGAGGTTACAACGGCCGAAATGTTTTGATTCTAACACCCATGATGAACGTTGTGGTCCAAACAGTAAATCATATAATAACAATTTCTCATCTCAAAATTTCCGACAAAAATTTTGTTCACGTGGTTTATAAAGAACTACAGGAATCCCTCGATTAGTATGGCTAATGTGTACATTGGTAACTATAAAAAAATCAGTTGTCAATTACTATGGTTAAACTGAAGAATGTTTTATCGCACTAATCAAGTATGATGTATGCCCTAATCAAATGCGCATTAATTGAGGGATGCCCGTCATTGGAAAAAAAAAAACCCTCAATTTTATAGCAAAAATAAAACATAGTTGCTCTTTTATATAGATATTTACTGAGTAGTTCAGGGTGGTACCAGGTTATAGCAGTGAGCTCTAATGAGGAAAATAGTAACTTGTTTATAATAATAATATGACAATAACTATAACACCTTTTGCCGCCGCCTACACCTGGTCGTGTAACCATGTTTAGTGGTTTGGTCCTCATAGTCTTAACCCTGTGGTTAAAACGTTGTCCTAACTCTGCGCTGATCAAATCTGACGCTGGTCCAAGCTGGTTGTTGGTGGCTGGCCGCTTCAATCCACACCAAACCTGTCCACATTGTGTTCTTGATCGCAGAGCAGTGTAAGATTGAATGTCGTAGTAATCTCAGCGCTGGTTCAAGCCGTGGTGGTAGCTACATTAAGGAATAAATATTTTCACAATGCAAAAATAAAATGAAAGATTCATCGGGTTAACTTCAATTGGTTTATATAGTTCTTGGTACAACAAAAATTAATCCTTCCCACATCAGTTTTGATGGTGACACTGCGCTTTGCCTAATAATTTGAGTTCAAAGTTCACTGGTGGCAGTTGATGCAAATTCCAGAGACACTGGATACGGGATTCGCAGCCTAAGTCTTTGAGCTCTCAAAGCTATCTGCTTATATGCACTTCGGCCCAAAACGGGCATGGGGCCAAAGGGTTATTCAGATTTGCTCATTCTTCAATTTGCACATTAATCCGAATAAGGATTCTTTGTTCCCTACTTCTGCCATCTTAATCAACTTTCAAATTTTGGAGAATTATCCACCTTCTTGGAAGTAGTTAAAGGGATTGCTCTTTCCCCTAGCTCCAACCGGCTTCACTTCACATCTCACACCACCACTCCAGACAGGCGGTGCTAAATCATCCTTCTCCCTTCTCAGAATTCCACCTTAACCTACCTCACAAGGCTGGCATAACTGTCTTTGTGACAAATCTAATTTTTAAATCATGTGGGCGAAAAGGCGTAGTATATTCTAATCATTAATTTTAATTCTCTTGTTTACTCAAAGTATAGATAAAATTGACCCACTATTCTTGGGCTTATTTATGTCCAGCGAAAAACACAAAACAAATCACCTTCTCGGTAACTACAAGATTTTTTTTCATAACTTCGACCCTAAGAATAAGGGTTAATTCCTTGTTTTCATTTCCCAATTCGTTTTCGTCAATGGAAATATATTTGTTTGCCTAAATTCTCAAGGAATATATAAAACTGTTCTCCATCCCTGTGTTGATCTCTGTCTAGCGAAAACACAAACTAGACAACCTGCTTGTCACGACAGGATCGATCTTCACAACTTCGACCCTCACAACGGGTTCGTTGTTTAAATTTCCCAATTCGTTTTCGTCAACGAAAATATAAGACTCATCTGTCTCTCTTCTCGTTTATGATATGTATTTTCCTAATTCAACAAAACAGAAATAAAGGCGTTTCTCCAAATCTGTTTTCGTCCGCATGCCAGACTCTCGATAGATAAGAAAAATAAAGTTTAGGAGAGAAGAAATCCAGACGGCCCCATTTTCACCAGGGAAAATATCTCCACTCTCTCTCTCTCTCTCTCTCTCTATATATATATATATATATCTTCCAGCTTACATTCCATTTTGGGCTTAACCCTTTTCTGCTCAGAACTGAGATTTAACTGCCTCATGGCCTAAGTGTCACAAACAAGAACATGGTCAAAATATCCAAAGTGTGCAACAAAGCATAGGGATAATCGTATAAGCAAAATTAGATTCAGTCAAAAATATTCTCAACCAGAAATTGAACTTATTCATTCTAATTTTTCATGTGATAACTATCGTGACATGTTAGGCTCTTCCGCTGCTGTTGACATACATATGTCTTTATGAAATCTACCCTGCTTGCTGTTGGCGTGTATATAGGTTTTCAAGGCATTGTGAAATATCAGCCACTTGCGTTTTTTTAACAAAACTAACACAACTGCTAAGGGCTATTTCCAAACCAGATAGTAGCATACAATACAACCTGTTTTGTGACATATTTTGTATTGTGTGTTGAGGGATATTGATTAGCTGAGTTGGTACTGCAGAGTATTAAATCAAAGCCAAAATTGAAGCCTGCATGAAAATTCACTATCAGCATCTTTATTTATAGGAAAGGAGGCACAATGTACTAATGGATAGTGGCTTGGAATGAGAAATCAGAGCCGAGTTCGAATTCCAGTTGAGTTTGTTACATTCACTTACATGCAAATACCTTTGAGAAAGGTATGAATCCATCTCTTCTCCCCCCACCAGCTATGAATAATTAACAAAACAGACTGGGTCCTATAACCTTGGGTGGCAACCGGTATAAGAGAAAGACAACTCTGAAGTCAGTGACTAAAATGGTTCCCACCACCAGACCCTGATCTGGTTTGGAGGGTAAGTGGAACCCCAGCAGCACAAAAACAAGAGTTGTTAGAGTTTGTTAACATGAGTTAAATAGCCTCACCAACTCACAATTGGCCAAGTGTGGTGACTATGGCTACACCCTTGTACACATGGTCAGTCAAGGGGTTCCTGCACAGTAGTTAGAAAACACTGAATTTGGATTTAAAAGAAATGATAATTTCTTATTTTTTCTCAAATGGGCCAGTGCAGCCAGGTTATAATAATGCAATAGTAAATGCATTAATTTGAACTTTAGAAACTTTTATTAATTAGTACTTTATAGTATACCCAATGAGGATCAAAATCACTACTCTAGCAATAGTCTGCAAGATTAATTTGCTGACCATAACCCCATGGTGAGGCACAAGCTTACTATGGCACAAATACAACTGCAAGTAGGAATATAAAGAGGAAAAATGTTATGTCAATCTTCCAAGCAGAGAGGGCCAGTTGCCTTGAAAATCAGAATAAAAAGACCTTGGCCTGAACACAGATTTTCAGCACTGAAAGGAAACACAGCAATAACTTCAACCACATGTTTTACTCTATACACATGGAAATTACAGTTAAATATTTAAAATAAATCCCAAAATCTAAATATATACGTAAAAAATATAAACCAATGTGTATATAAAATGTCATAACATGTCCTGATCAGGGTTCAAAGTTTTAAATCATTTTACTGCACTGTTAAAATTATAGCACCCGTTAACACATGATGCCTCCTTGAGAGGCTATAGTGCCACCAAAGAAGCATTACCACCCACATTGAGAATCATTGCTTTAATGGTATCTGCTGTCAAAGCAAGAGAGACAGCCAGACTGTATTTAAGTTTAACTATCAAGTGATTTAAATATGAAGAATGATTTAAAAAGAAATTTCAATAAAGTATTGGAGAAACTAAAAGGCAAACAAAAAATGCTTATGAACCTCCTTTGTTCAAAACAAGGTCGGGTTTTGTAGAGGCTTCTGATAGGAAAGCAATTAAAAACATATTGCTATAGTATGTTGATGTGATGTTGTTTACGAGAGTTTTATTATGAGACAGACTTTATAGACGAATAGATAAATCTTATTCAAAATAGGCTAATTGGTTTCTCATTTATCAATGTCATCAACAATTTGAAATCACAGTTGATATTTGCTCTTTACTCAAACTGCCCACATATTTCTATTGGAGAGAAAAAAAAGAGAAATAATCCCTATAAAATTCTGACCTCACATAGATAAAGGGCTTTAAAGTATAGTCTTGAAATGACAGATTAAATCAAAATGTTTTTTTTCGATATTTCTTACACTTTTGAATTCTTTTTAGTTCTATCAAATGTGAGTAAGAAAATGAAATTAGACACGAAAAGAAAAATCAATACTGATTTAAAAAGCAAATTTTAATCTAGTCAGTGCCAGGCAAATGAGTCTGATGTTATTGACAGGGCCTTCTAGTGATTGACTATGGTGGTAACCAATTTTTACTTTTATTGCTGCTTGGGTTGTAAAGCCATTATGGAAATACAGTTCACCCACTCACTTATCCATCAACCATTAGAACATACATATCAGAGAGAAGATATGTTTTCTCACAATAAATAGTGATGGGACAGAGTACAGGGAGAAATGGATTCATGCCTTTCTCAAGGGTATAGACAAAAGCAATCTCAGCCAATCTTCAGAGTTGGTTTGTTGATCCTGTTTCTACGTTGATAAGAATTATGCCAGTTCGCATTTCTAGGAAAAAAAGCCTACCAAATAAAATCCTAAAAATCCCATCAGGAATAGTTGACATTAAATTTTTTCTTGATAATTCTGAAAATCATTCTTAACCATTATCATCAGTCTCACAACCAGATGTGGTTGTAGGGTTGCTGGACAGCTGAGCACCTGACCAGTCCCTTCTACATATCTGGGATGAAAGCCAGTGAGGTATTCATTCATGTGTAATGCGTCTTGGGAGTTTATAGCTAGAGGAGCCCATCCCTGTCCATGTTAAACCACAGCTAATGTCCTCCAACTTGAAGTCTTGTTTTGGTCACAGACACGTGGCTGTTGATTCCATCTCAGAAACATTCAAAGCTGGTCATTGGTTTCAGTCTAGGAAGCTCTCTGTGTTATTACCACACTGGCTGCATCCATAGCTATGGAGCCCCGTCTACTAATAGTGCTAGATGGTTGTTGACCCTACAAGGAGGTCCTTTTGATAGGTCTTGTTTTTAATGCTGCTGGACATCTAGCCTCTCTCCTTGACAGAAAAGCCTGGTGGGGGATCTGGTTTAGTTGCTGATGAGGCAAAAATCATTAAAAGAAGATTAAGAAAAGATAAAATAAAGATATTTTTATTTGGTTAATATACTTTCCAGATTAACAATTCATAGAAACACTTAAATTTGACTTAAAGTATTTACCATATATACTCATGGATAGGTCACACTTTTTTTTACTAAAAATTTCATGAAATATTAGGGGGTGCTCGACATAAATATAAAACACTACCTTGTCATCATGATTTCTGAGAAATCAGAAATGATACCCAAACATTAAAGCTGTGGTTTTTCTCCGTATAGAAACAATTTATCTATCATATATACTGACTCACTGCTTTAAACTTACCTCATGCTGCTAGATTCACACATCCATCACAATAAATAAATAAAATTATAAAATATTCATTGATCCATCAGTTACCGTTCAGTCGGGGCCCTCACACTAGACTGAAATTCTGAACATGCATACATAAGTTAAAGAACAATGTAGATGTTTACTGACAAAGAAAAAATAGTCCCATGATTCATTCTGCAAAATATATCTATATTTTGTTAAAAATACATTGGAAAATATGACTTAAAGAAATGAAATAAATTCTTTATGTGATCATTTTCTTTAATGGTTGTTTCATATAACATTAAAAGGCGTTCTTAAGTGTTATTTACAAATAACAAAGTGCATTAATCTAGTACCCAAAATGTTTGCACTATTTTACATTGTGTAGCAATAGAGCAGGTTTTAAATTAAAAGTACCAAATTATGCAGAAGAACATGGAAATCAATCAGCAGAAAGGAAGTTTGGAATTTTTTCTAAATGTACCGTAACATTTTCTTCTGTAGTTATTTCATTTTTTTTTGTTGAGTTTAATTCGATATAAAAATAATATGCGGTAAATATAAAAATATCGGTACAACAGTTACTTCCTTTTGTTTACATGATGATTGACGAAATGTATTTTAACTGCAAATGTGTATTGATGATTGTAAATTCTGAAATAAAGGTAGATATCTCATAATTCTTACGTTTAAAAAGTAACTCCCCAGATTATAGTGCGACCTATCTGTGAGTCAACAGTAAATCATCAATTATTAAGCTATAAAGTGGGGAGGACTTATCTGCGAGTATATAGGGTAAAAAAAAATTACTCCCACTTCTCACCAGCAAGGAACAAGAGTGAGTAAATTTGGGAGAATGTTACAAGTAAATTTGGGAAAATGTTGCTAGACAAGTGACAAGCAGCTCTATCCTAAAAACAACCACATATATTTGCACTCTTCCATGATAAATGAAAAGAAGGTTAATTGGATATCTCTTGCCTACTAGTCAAAAGAAATATAAAATTTATAGAAAAGATTAAGTAAATAAAAAAAAAAAAATCTTTTTTTACTCATTTCACCCCAAGCCAAGCAGTAATGCAACTAGAACTCAGGGCGTTACAGGGGGTGAAAGTGAAAGAGAATAGAGAGGATTGAGGGAAGGACACAAAAATTAACAGCATTCAAGAAGATAGAAGACGACAATGACTGACATTGCATTTAAATTTTTGAAGAATGTAGTTATCTGGAATGCAAGAAAACAGAGGGAAGTTCCACAGGTGAGAAGTGTGAGAAAAAAAAAAGAAGGATCTGCAATGTAATCGATTCTGATTTGGCATCTGAACTTCGGTCACTTTCTCACAGATTTCACGTGGCTTCCTTCTGTCTTTTCTACAAATATTTTCATGGCAATTGCTATGTTGAGTTATTTTTTCTAGTGCGCAGACTATGTAAATTTAAGTGTTCTATTAGATTGGTGTCTAGGTCTGACCCTTATTTGCTAAATGTGACCACCACTTCTACTCCAACAGTTTCTTTTCTCGTATTTCCCGCCTGTGGAACTCCCTCCTGTTTACTTGCTTCCCTGGTAAATGCAATCTTCTTAAATTTAGATGCAACATCAATCACCATCTATCTTCTTGAACCCTTTTCAGCTTTTATCTTTTCCTCAGTCCTCCTTATACCCTGTCTTTTCTCTTACCTTCACTCTCTGTAATCCCCTATGTACTAGTGGCATTCCTGCCTTGCTTGGGGTGAAATGAAAAAAAAAAAAAAAAGTGGCAGTTGTATTTAGCGATTTCAACAGTAAAATGGTGGGACCTAGTTGCCAATCTGGTGGCATATTTAAATTCATGTAGTCAGGGCACCAGGGGAAAAAGCTTGTCAGAGCAGTTATGAAAATTTTTGTAGAAAAAACAGAGGGAAGCCACATCACATCGGTGAGAAAGTGACTGAGGAGAAGATGCCTAGTCAGGATTGATTCCATTACAGACACTTCTTTGGATATTGTCAAGAATCTCGAGATACATAGCAGGAGCATCAGACCAAATATAGCAACAGTATACAAGCACAGATGAATGGTAGATTTATAAATGTGCAAGATGGATTCTGACAAGAAACATTTTTTGGCATGATGCAGTGAACCAACCTTCCTTGCAGTAGACAAAGCAATTGACTCATTAAAGTCACTCCACTTCATGTCAGTGGAAAACGTCAGACCAAAATTGTAATTAATCAATATGCGATTAACAAAGAGTACTTAATTAGGTTAATATAATTTGAATAAAGAACAGACATACTTTCTTGTTAATCAAATGTTGACATATTTTTCAAAGTATTTTTTTTTTAAGTTTTAAAATTTTGTTGGTGTTGGGCAAAAAATTTGCAGAAAATAAAGAAGTAATTTTAATAATATTTATTTTTCCAACAGGTTCATTACAACAAAATCTTCTTTTGTCACAGTATAAACAAAAACATGTTCGTAAGTAAAAAAAAAGAAAACTTTTAATATGAATATGGGAGAAACAACTTTTTTGTATCTATGCATTTCAATTGCAAAATTCAAAACATTAATGTTGTTAACTTGATTCTGATTTACGACCATATTGGAGAAACAGCAGTGTTGCTAAATTCTGCACTTGAAATTAAATTTTGCAGAAAAATTTGTGTTTTTTTAATTTTTTTAAACAAGACAGACTTTGCCTTAAAGAATGATTTACATCAGAAAAAAAAAGACCATTTTGTGATTAGTCAAATGAAATTTATTTGATTGTAGATTTTTTTCTAAAAAACTTGTTTTAGAAGTAAATTACTTTATCTGTATATACATTAAATACAGAATCAATGCATTTTTGATCGATGGATGGATATATATGTTTAAAAATAACCTTTGAGATATCAACAAATAATTTTTCAACATTCTGTTAGTACCATGGGGTTGTTTGAACACCTAACAAAATATTTTTAATATCTAACGAGCAATAAGTCAAGTTTTCATGATTAGTTAAGTAAATTTCTGAATACCTGTCAAGTAACTACCAAGAGTTTCTGGTTTTAGTTATACTAATTGTGTGAATTACTAGCAGTTTTATTTGATTACTGAAAAGAAAATGAAACCTATTTTTTGTTTGAATTTCTGGGATGGAGAGTTATCATTATTTACATGAAGGCAGAAGGGCACAATGGCTGAAACGCTGTGATAACAATAACAAAGATGAGGACAATAGTCCACATGTAAATAATTTAAATAACTATTTTTGCATATTTGAAATTCATTGAAAATCTGTTTTTAATATAGACCATTTAAATAAAAATTTTTTCATTTTTATTTATTCTATCAAAACGAGAAAGAAAACAATATATAAAAAAGAAAATTAAGAACTATAATATTTTAAATGGGGTGTTTGAAAACCCCACGGTACAAACAATCAACAGTGCCCCACACTACTAACAGAGGGTTAATACAACCAGATGCTATAAAGAACTGAATTTCAATCCTGTGTGTGTGTGTGTGTGTGTGTAGAAAGGAGCTAGAAAGAAAGACATTGTTTTTTTTTAGCTGTGATTTATATAATTTAGATGGTAGGAAAAAGGAATGGTAAATACATTTAAGGAATAAGGGTCCTGAGTTTAACATGAGATATTTATGAATATGAGGAGTGGTGTTGGCATTTGACAGCAGAAAATCTTGTTGAGGTGACTTCTTTAATTTATTAACCAGGAGACAATTTGAAAATGAAAAACTTGAAATTCACTTGAATCAAAATAAGATTCTTGTTAATTTCACAATAAAAAAAAAATTTATATTGAAAATAGAATTTGTTTGTTTTTTCTTTCTGATGGTGAATATGAAATTTTTAGGAAAATCAATGAGTGAGGAACAAAGGCCAGAGTTTCTGGCACAGATAGAAATGGCTTGGTTCTATTTTTAGAAGTGTAATTGAGTGCAGGGCACAAAGAGAAAGGGAGAAGAAACAAATCAGAGAGGAATATAGAAAAGGAAAGGAAAAAGAAAAACAGAATAAGAAAGGAAAAAAGAGAAGAGATGGAAGGCAAAAGTGAAGAGAGGATGGAAAGGAATAGAGAAAAAGGAAAATTAAAACATTAAGAAAAAGAGAGGAGGCAAGAATGACAAAAAAAGAAAAAGAGGAAGGAAAGGGATATAGAACAATGAAAGAAAGAGAAGAGAGAATGAAAAATACAAAAAGATCAGAAAATGATGGATACAGAAAGATGGAGATTGGTAAAAAGTTGGAAAAAGAGGAAGGAGAAGGAAAAAGAGTGAGAAAGACTGAAGGGAAAGAGTAAAAAAGAGACAAAACGGGAAGTGAGATAAAAAATGAGAGAGGAAGAAGAGAACTATAGAAAAAGAAGGGGGGGGGAAGAGAAAGAAAAAAGGAGAAAAACAGAAAGTTAAAAATTAGGAGAAGAATATAGAAAAAGAAAAAAGGTGATAGCAACAGAGAGAAAAAAGAGAATGTGCAAAGACGAGAAAGAGAAAAAACAACAAGTAAAAATATTGAGATGTTACATAACTTTAGGCAACCATATATCCAGCCTCAGAATGGCTAAAAGAACAACTTCTGATGATGCACACAATGAGTATGACTTCTGGGTCAGTAACTGAAAATGTTTTCATTAGGTGTAGGATTTTAAACTCATTCAGTAAATATCAATAGAGATGGTTACTGAAAATTTATATATTAACAAAAACTGTATTGTAGGACAAGAATACACAGATGCTAATCAATATTTAAAAAACAAAAAAAGGTTTATTAAAAAAACATGTGGAAACAAATATGAAAGCGAGAAAAGGCACAAGAAAATAACAGAAAAGTAGAGGAAAAAGGAGGTTGAGAGAGTAAAAAAAAAAAATGAAAAAATGAAAAGGAAAGAAAAATAGAGAAATGAGAAGAGGGAAAAGTGAGGAATAGATCAGATCAAAAATAGAAAAATAAAGAAATGAGAAGGGGAGAAGAATTGAAAAGGGTGGAGAGCGACAGAAGGAATATGAGATAGAAGAAAGAAAAACAAGAGAAAAAGGAATATAAAAGAGTAAGAAAATAGAGAAGAAAAGAACAAGGTGGAAAGAGGAATAAAATAGAGAATGGGCAAATGGAAATTGAGTGAAAAGTAGGAGCAAATGGAGAAGGTACAGAGAAAGAGAGAGGAAGAAAATAAGAGAAGAAAGAAAATAGAAAAGAGAAGGAGGAAGTGGGGAAAATAGAAAAGAACAGAAAAGTTTGAAAAAAAAGAGAGGTGGTGGATAGAAAGGGAAAGGAGAGAGAGAGAATATAAAGATAATGAAAGAGACAAGAGAAAGAAAGAAAAGCATCATAAGAAAGAAAAACATGAAATAAAGGACCACTCTCATTTTCAGCTAAATTCTTTTCTTCTTGTACCACAACAATCTACCTGCCCCCCCTCCAAAAAAAAATTCTTTTATGAGTGGAGAAATATTGTTCTGCAAGAATTAACTCTATACCAAAGTTTGGAATCACCATTCTGGAATAGTATTCAAGAATAAGATGATGGCATTTTCAGAGAACAAAACAAATAAATAAATTGCTTTGTTCTCTTAATTTTTCTTCAACTACCAAAACAAAAATGCAATGAAGCTGGTTTAATAATACCTGAAATTAAATTTCATTTTAAAATTTTTTTAAAACTGCATTTGGAAAAAACAAAACAAAACAAAAAGCAACCTCTTCCCTGTCCTTTGACAAAAAATGTAGAAAAAAATATAGAGGAGAAAAATAAAAAAATATAGAAGGCAAGAAAAGAAAAGAATTGAAGAGAAAAAAAACTGAAAAAAAAAAAAACTGAAAAAAAAACAAAGAATGAGAAGAATGACGAGAAAAACTAAGAAAGGAAGAAAAAGAAAAGTAAAGAAAAACAATGAGAAGAATACAAAGAATTGAATAAAAAAAGAAAGAGGTTAAGAAAGAGTTGGTAGGAGAGAGAAGAAAGAGAGGATGAGTTGGCAGGAGAGAGTAGAAAGAGCGGAGGAGTTGGTAGAAGAGAGAAGAAAGAGAGGAGGAGTTGGCAGGAGAGAGAAGAAAGAGAGGTGGAGTTGGTAGGAGAGAGAAGAAAGAGAGGAGGAGTTGGTAGGAGAGAGAAGAAAGAGAGGAGGAGTTGGTAGGAGAGAGAAGAAAGAGAGGAGGAGTTGGCAGGAGAGAGAAGAAAGAGAGGAGGAGTTGGCAGGAGAGAGAAGAAAGAGAGGAGGAGTTGGCAGGAGAGAGAAGAGAGAAAGTGCAAAATAAAAAAGAAAGTGAAGTTAAAATGAAAAGGGAAGATAAGACTGACAGAGAAAAAGAGGTTAAAGAGATACCAAGTAATTTTTTTCTCAGTTTCCGTTCTTTGGAGAGACAATAGACAGAACCAGAGGGAGTACATAAAAGAGACTGAAGATGCTTTAAGTTTTGCTTTTGAAGTGAGGCCAGATGAGAGAGAGAGAAAGAAGTAAGTGTTCTCAGATATCAAATAACAAGTGAAGCTTTAAATTTCTTAATTCAAATTAAATCATCTATTCTCAATCGAGTTCTAAATTATTTATTAAATTAAAAAGAGTTTTCTCTTTTTGTTTTCACATTGGTGGAAGTGGAGGTGGTGGTGGTGGTGGTGGAGGAGGAGGAGGTGGTGGTGGTGGTGGTGATGGTGGAGGGGCATTAGCTGAAGGTTGTGGTGGTGTTGGTGGTGCTGCTGTAGTTGTTGTTGCTGTTAACCCAGTCGTTACAGCAGAGGCATCCTGGCTGTGATTGGTATTAAGGGTGGTAGATTTGCCATCATTCTCAGCAGATGTTGGATCTGAGAGAGAGAAACAAGGCAGGGATATTATCAAAAAGTAACCATACAAAGAAAAAAAAAAGGTAAAAGATTATCACTTTGAGCAACAACTTGTAACCAATGATATGACATAATAACCCAGTGTCTTAAACTACAGATTAGAGAAAGAAAAAAACGGGAGTGAAATGACTAAATTTATATTTATTGTCCTTTCACTAAATATTTTAAAAAATATTTATTATCTGTGTTAGATAAAGGCCTGAGGTGTTTTGCAGAATTTGATTTTAAATGTTTGGGTCCAATAGACAAAGAAAATATAATAAACCAATATCTTTATGACTAATCGCAATTGGAATGAAACACAAACTGATAGTTGAGCTTTCTAAGATGATATACAGAATATATATTATCTGTTATTTACTTCAAATATTCAGGTAATTACTAATATATAGATATGTGTGTGTGTGTGTGTGTGCGCGCGTATATAACAGTTAATATATTTCATCCTTGGAAATGGCTGAATGCATAACCAAATGTGCTGGGAAAAATATAACATTTGGACAGTTTTTGTATAATTTATCTACTGAAAAGAAAAAAATTATAAGATCATATAAGAAATTATATAAAAAACTTAATCAATGCACCTTGTGTGAAAGAAGGATTTCTGCCTAAATACACAATATATATATATATATATATATATATATGTATATATATATGTATGTATGTATGTATATATATGTATGTATGTATATATATATATATATATGTATGTATGTATGTATATATATATATGTATGTATATATATATATATATGTATGTATATATATATGTATGTATGTATATATATATATATGTATGTATGTGTATATATATATATATATGTATGTATGTATATATATATGTATGTATGTATGTATATATGTATGTATGTATATATGTATATATATATATATATATATATATATATATATATATATATATATATATAATCGAATTATTACCTATTTTCAATTGGTTCCTTTCATATTCATGGACAAATCTTTTGGTGTCATTATTAAAGAAAGATAGGAAATTACCGTGTTGATACATATTATTTATTCCAAGTACTTTCAACATTAGTACAATGTCATCATCAGTGTGTTGTTTTTTTCAAGACAAGTATAGTAGTCTTCATCATTTTCAAAAACAAAATTACTGTGTTCATTTGAAAGTTAAAGTTTTTTTTACTAGTGAAGAATGCCGAGTTTGGTGCAATTAGATGAGTAACACTTCAGGGGAGATAACTAAGTTATGAGGTGTCACGAGTATGTCTTTAAACAAAATAAGTATTAAGAACTATTGGTACAAACCTCGATATTTTAGAGTATGTACTGTACACATTTTAAAACATTTATGCGGTATTTATAATTCATTTTATTAAAGTTTGGTTTCAATTTTTTAATATAAGCTTCAAGAATTTTTAGTTTATGTTTATTATTTTCATGAAAAAGGATTTTTCTGAATTGCGAATGTGGACAGGTTTGTTGAAAGTGTTTAAAAGAAATTGAAACACAGCAATTTTGTTTTTGAAAATGAACACTACTATATTTGTCTTGAAAAAAAAAAAGCAACACCATGATAATGACATTGTAAATAATAGGTATCAACATAGTAATTTTCTCTTTCTTTAATAATGACACCAAAAGGTTTGTCCAAGAATATGAAAGGATCCAACTGAAAATAAGTAGACAAAACTTGCCTAAATTATTCAATGAAACATATCTCAATGAAAACATGATGCCAAATATACCCTATATATAGATATTAACTGATTTAAAATATGGTTTCTTCGCTACACAGGAATTACCATATTTAAAAAAACGAAGGTAAAAACTTCAAATTTAATTCAGTTAAGAACAGTGGATTATATATCTTACTGTTCTCTCTTTTTATTATAATATATATATATATATATATATATATATATATATATATATATATATATATATATATATATATATATATATATATAATCTACAAACAAGTTTGATTAAAAAGTACTGACAAGGTCTGCTTGCTTAATTTTTATTATATTTTTCCATTTTTGCAAGTACATTTGACTTTCACAGTCATTATCAAGACTCAATGTGGTATCTGTGTGGTGCTTAGAATTCCTTTGTCTGCATACTGGTATTCTTTGGGAAGTTGGACATCTAAAACAGTCTAATGTGATGTCATGTGTAACGGCTATTGGGAATGAGTCTGCACAAAAAGAATGTGGTTTTGTATACTTTTAATACAAATATAACATGTGTGCACATTAATTATTTCATATGCACCTGAAGATACCATCTCCTGTAGTGAATGATATTGGTTCTTGATAATGACTGTGAAAGTTGAAAGTATGTCCAGCTAAAACTAAAAAAAACTATGATAAAGTAAATATATATACAGACTCATTATTACCAAAGTCAGCTTTTTGTAAAAAATTATCATCGTATGATTTGTATTTACAAAGATATTTTAAAATTAAAATCCATTATAATGCAATCAAAATTCTCAGAAAACTAAAAATGAATGGTAATAATTCTTATTCCAGATTAGGATTTCTGTTCATTTTTACTTTTTAATTCTGCTAAATGCTATGCATGTATGTATTTTTAAAGTTTTTATTCCCTTGAATTTATTTTCACATCTATAGTAAATAAAAGTAAAGAAAAGTGTAACTTTAAAAAAAAAAATATTAAAACAACAAAGTAAATTTAAAAGAAGAATATTAAATACAATTATTTGACAAAAAGTTCAATATTTATTTATTCAAATATTTGTGTGTCCGGCTACAAAATAAACAAACAGACTCAGTATTACCCTAAAGGGCAGTTGTTTGTATGTGTGTATATTATTGACTTAATAGTTTTCAGCTATCTTATAGAAAATAATTTTTCTATTCAATCTTTAAAAAATAAACTTCATTGTTTTTTTGGCTTGTGACTAACATAAAAAAGTAAATAATTTTCAATTAAGTTTTATTAAAGCAAAAACTATAGCAAGCTTTATTTTTTCAAAAATTAATTTAAATAAAATATAGTTAATTTTGTAAAACATGACTAATGTTGACCGTAAGTAATGTCTGTTCCTGCCAATTTTTATTTAACTAAAGTTTTTCTGTTTCCAAATACAAATATTACCTGAAATTTAAACATAATCACTTTTCAAAACTAAATTCTCAATGTATCTTGCTTCTACTCTATTTCGAAATAGTAATTAATGTTTAAAAGTAAAACTATATATACTTAAAAAAATCTAAATTCACCTCCAAAATAAATAGTAAATAATTATTTTTCAAAGAGGTAATGTTCGCCATAGTTTTTGCTTAAAAAAAAAAAGGATTAAATTAAATATGTTTAAATATATCTTAATTTAAATTTATTTGTGTTTTATTAATAATTTGATAAAAAGGTTAATGAACTTTTATCTAAGTTTGATTTGTTTGAAAACAACATTAACAGAGTATTTATGTTAGTATTTAAATCGAAAAATAAAGTGTCTTTTTGAATAAAAATATGGAGCTGCTCAGACCACAAAGAACCCAGCCGAGCGTGGTATTGGTAGTGTGGTATTTTCCTAAATTTATTTATTTTGTAACAAACCAAAAAAAAAAAACAATGAAGTTTATTTTTCAAAGATTGAATAAAAAATTGTTTTCCATAAGATGGCTGAAACATATCAATAAATTGTCAATAATAAACTATTATTCAGAGATCTTCCAAGCAACTCATTAGTGTGTGTGTGTGTGTGTGTGTGTATATATATATATATATACACACACACACACACACACACAAGTCGTTCAAAAAGTTCTCAGCCTCACCCAGAAAGAGTTGGAGAAACAAGACAGTTTTTCACTATTTTTCAATATAATTCCCGTTGACATCAATGCACTTGGTCCAATGATGTTTAAGAATTGCAATTCCATCACAGAAGGTGGTGGCATCCTTATCTTCCAAAAACTCCTCCACAACACATATGATCTCATCATCGTTTCCAAAATGGCAACCACACAGGTGGGATTTAAGTTTAGGAAACAGGAAAAAATCAGCTAAGTCTGGTGAATAAGGGTGATGTAGTAGCAATTCAAAGCCATGGCTGCTTCAGCTACTGCAACCTGAGCAGTGTGAAGGAGTGCATTACCCTGGAGTAAGTGCACCCTTTCCCACAACTTCCCTCAGCATTTTGACTTAATTGTTTTCTTCAACTGTCTTAATTCTGATGCATCGTACTAGCCATTAATAGTTTTTTCCCCTTTCCTGGCAGTCTCATGATTGCGCCTTCAGAACCCCAAAAAACAGAAGCCATCGCATTGCCAACAGACACTGCCTGCCTGAACTTCTTCGGAGGTAAAGAAACAGAGTGTTTCCACTGTTTGCTTTGAATCAAAGTGGTGAACCCAAGTTTCATCTTGAGTTACTAATCTGTGGTGGAAATTCTCAGGGTCAGCCTGGAAGCAAGACAAAAGTGTCCTGGAAATGTCACTACTTTTCAGCTTTTGTTCTCGTGTCAGACTTAGCTATCTGCTGGACAGTAAGATGTCTGTCATCTAAAACCATACGCTGAATGGCATCAACTTGGCATTGGGGTTTTTGGATGACCTGATTGAGGGTCATCTTCTATGCTGTCCCTGCTCTGCTTGATTTCCACAACCCACTTCTTCACAGTTGCATAGGAAGAAGAATCCTCAGCAAGTCTCTGTACCATGTCTTGTATTTCCTTGGGCGTCACACCTTTCTTTTGCAGATACTTTATGACTGCTGCACTTCTGTTTTGTCCATTTTTAGATTTGTCGCACACCTCTCAACTTTGTATGAGCCACACCTCCACAGAAATTAAGACAGAAATTAGTTTTTCTAGTTTTATAAGAAGTGATAGTGTGCTGCCACAACAAAAATGTTCAGTTATGGCTCTTCTTTCTGGGTGACATCTAAAACATTTTGAATGACTCTTGTATACACACAGCCATCTATATACATAGGCATTATTTTTTATTTTTTTTAATCACTGGGAACATCTCAAGAGTTCCTGGCTCCCACATATATTTTATTAAGCTTATCTAATGCACTGTGTAAACAGGGTTCAGGAGAGATAACAAAAAGACAACATTTATTAAGAGATACAAAGGGCAGGAAATTGTGGAGAGCCATGATTGTCAACATCTTGAAGGAGCATGGTACATAGAAGAAGAATGAGGTACATATGGTATGTTTTGATGGTCCTTGTTCTTCTCAAAAGTGCTAGTGGTTGGATTCTTCTTTATGTTGCACTTTAAAACATCACAATTAAAAACTGATGGTTATCTTTTCAGCCTTATCGTCTAGTTCTTATTTTATTTACTACTACTCAGTTATTCCGCGTCCGTTTCAACTGAATGCAAGTACATACTGCCCGGCCCAAAGATTGAACTCACAACTACTATGTCACCAAATTCACTAGGCCATTGTCCCATAATGGCTAAAAGCAATTAACAAGTAAAAACTGATGGTTATCTTTTCAGCCTTATCGTCTAGTTCTTATTTTATTTACTACTACTCAGTTATTCCTCGTCCGTTTCAACTGAATGCAAGTACATACTGCCCGGCCCAAAGATTGAACTCACAACTACTATGTCCACAAATTCACTAGGCCATTGTCCCATAATGGCTAAAAGCAATTAACAAGTAAAAACTGATGGTTATCTTTTCAGCCTTATCGTCTAGTTCTTATTTTATTTACTACTACTCAGTTATTCCTCATCCGTTTCAACTGAATGCAAGTACATACTGCCCGGCCCAAAGATTGAACTCACAACTACTATGTCACCAAATTCACTAGGCCATTGTCCCATAATGGCTAAAAGCGTTGGTTTATGACTTTGGTGACATAATGGTTGTGAGCTCAACCACTGTGTCAGGCAGTGTGTACTTGCACTCAGTGGAAACAGGTGGGTAATAACTGAGCAGTACTAAATAAAAAATAAGAATTAGATGATATCCCTAGACATAAGTAGTAGAATAAGAACAGTCTACCCCCTGTAGATTAAATAAAGGATTTGGTTTAGAATACGTTGTAGGTTACCCAGTTCGATATGCACCTGAAGAAGTTCTGGAAGGCACAACAGCTGAAACGTTGTTATAACAACAACAAAGATTAAGACAATAGGCTGAATATAAATAGCATAAATAGTAATCCATGGTGTGGGAGCTGGTGCAAGAGAAAATTTGTTGTCTTCTCTGGCTTGAATTTGGAAATTTAGACCTTCAGTTTAGTCAGGGTTGTAATGGTCAGATTTGATGGGTTTGAGGAAATCCAGGAGGATGACGAAAGACAATGCATGTCACTTTATCTGTTGCTGGCCACAACTTTAACTTTTTCTTACATAAGAGAATTTGCATGTTGCCAATGTATGGACTATTGTTTTGATTCTTCTGACTCACATCATTTATTGTCGTTGGTGACAGTAGTCCAGCAAATTATCACTGACAGCCTCATAGGAGATCAAATTCCCAATGTCTGAGCATCTATGACCAATCAGAATGTTTTGGGAATCTTTCTTGGTTGGACTGATAACTTTTCAGAATCCCCTTATAGTAACATTTTTGTTTTATTTCCAATGCTGTTTCGTGTTAAGCAATTTTAAAAATTGATGATTGTATTTTTTTTAATAGTTACCCATTTAAAAAAAAAAATAGTTAAATGTAAAACTGTGTTGTAAATGGGTAAATAAAACAAAAATGTTTATATATGTTATTTTTTTTTCTTAATCTCCTCCACCCAGCTATGGGTTAAATTGTGGAACTTGTATATGAAAAAAAATCATTTGTATCTCTCAAAAATTGTTAATACAATATTTACTAGCAAAAAAAAAAAAAAAAAAAAAAAAAGAACTATTCTTATAATTTAAAATATTTTGGGGCTTTAAATAACCTACAAAGGATTGATAAGAATTTAAAAAAATATAATTAATCAATTGATCTTAATATAAAAATGGTCTACTTTAAATTCCTTTAAAAGGGTTTTTTTTAAATAAATATAAAAAATAACATTATTATTTTATTTGCCCATTTACAGCCTCATTTCATGCATAGTGATTTTTAAAAGTCAATAACAATCTTTTAATGTTTCTGCTGTAAATGAGTAAATGTTATATTTTATGTGTATTAAAAAGCTCTAAAGGAATTTAAAATAGAGCACTCATATATTTAAAAAAGTAGAATACAAATAATATGTACTAGGAGTTCATAAAGTTACTGTGCACATTTCTAACCATACTTTTTATATTTCAGATTTCACCCCAATGTGGCTTTAACAAGTGAAGCACGTATTTCTCGTCGAACACATATTTTGAGAAGGTGGTAGATACACACATTTGGTTTGACTGTTTTGCTGATAAATTTTCATATACATCTGTTGCACATCGCAATGCAGTTTGTAACCTTGTTGATAAATTCCGGGGAACAGGATCAATGGACAATGCCAAATGTTGTGGCAGGCCAGCAAAGCTAACTGTTGGATATTTCTGACATTTTGCAGTGGAGTCCAAGAAAATCCTTACAAAAGTTAGCACAGAGGCAAGATATTGGTTTTGGAACTGCTCAGAAGGCCATCAGACAAAAATTAAAACTCTTCCCATATAAAACTGATAGCGGTATTCAGAAACAAAATAAGAAGGATCTAAGCTTAACTTTAAAGCTGATGGGTGTCACTTTCAACATTGTTAATAACTTTCATTTATATTCTCCTGTATTCTATATTGAAACATGTCTGTTAATAAAAATATAAGTGCATCGTGGCTTTCCAAACACCCTGTACATGCACACTCATACCCTTTTGCATTCTCATTCATTTTTTTTTATTTTTAAGCTTATCACCCCAAGCAAGGCTGGAAGCCACTAGCACGCAAGGGGTTACAGAAGGTTTGGAGGAAGAGCAGATAGGAGTGGTAAAGGAGAGGATGTGGAGAAAGATAGTGGATCGATCAAGGCATGGGGGTTACAGAAGATTTGGAGCGAGAGCAGATAAGAATGAAAGGTGAAAAGGATGTGGAGAAGGGAAGTGGATAGATCAAGGCAACTGGAGATGTCGATTGACGTTACACTTAAATAGTTGGAGATTGTATTTGTCAGGGAAACAGGAATAAGGAAGGGAGTTCCACAGGCGAGATGTGCAAGACATGAAGCTATTGGAGTAGAAGAGACATCTACATCTAAACAGTTTCAACGGTGAAGGGGTGGGAACGGGATGCCAGCCTTGTAGGACGTTTAAATTCATGAGGCCTAGGAACCAGCGAAAGCAGCTCCTCGGAGCAATTACCGTGAAAGTCTGATCTATTATATGTAAGGATGCATTCATTATGTATTCTTCCCACAATTCTATCAATTCAATGTAATCCGTATAAATATTAATATATTTCAAGTTATATACTAGACTGATGAACAACAAAAGCAGGCAAGGAATACTACTTTAGTTTTTTAATTAAATTTTCTTGTTTATCTTCAAGAGAATTTTATGTTTGCGTTCAATCAATGTAACTGTATATAAATACCATATCGTAAAATGTAAAAATACAATAAACCTATTGCAATCAAATGTAATTGTAAAGATGAAATCGTTAACAAGAACATTAGACATACGTACATGTTCCCACTTGAATCTGATAAGCATATAAGGTTAGTAATCTATTACAAAGACTTAAAGATATCTGAAAATCATCACTAACAATACCTACCTTCAAAATCCGACATTAAACTGTACTGTTATCTCCATATTTTCTTGAACTTTGGGGGATTGTATCCCTTATGATGCAGAAGTAGCAAGGTCATATGTTGAACATATAACCACCACCATATTCTATAACTTGCTATCTATCCAATCAAAGTGTCATCTGTGTACAGCTTATTATTAAATGTAGATCTCGTGGCAATGAAGATACTCAAAGCCCTAACCATAAGTAAAAGAACTAAAGAGGATCACTTTCAGCATTGAAACAGTGGTTTTACATACATTCAACAGCTAACAATACGTTTATACTGGTGAAGAAACTTGCTTGCAAGTCACTTCATAACACACAACAATTGGACCCAGATATAAAACCCTCTTATAAACAAGAAAAATTAAGTAAAATCTTTTAAAAAATTCCTTGTTTATTTTCTTTGAACAAACTTGTATAAATTAAAGATTAATGCTTATATATATATATATATATATATATATATATATATATATATATACACACACACACACACACACACAGCAAGACTCAAACTTTCCTTCAGAGGAAAAACCACTGTCTGATCTGGCATTCTTTGACCACTCAGCTACAGAGAGCCTTACAGCCAAGCAAGGTTCTATTTGCTGTAAAGTATATCTCTTTGTTCAGATTTCAAAAGTCATATCTGCTCAGATTTGTGTCTAAAACATAAATGAAGCAATTTCTAAATAATTAATGATTTTTTTTTTTATCTTTAATTCAACATCTTTTATTATTTCAAACATTATTTTTAGTGTATATACATATGAAATACAAAATCTTACCCAAAAGTTAAGAGAATTTGAACATGCATTAACCAAATGTAGTACAGAATTTTAGCATTATCCATTGTGAGCCAGTTTGCAAACAGCAAGCAAGGGATTTTTTTTTAAGGAGATACTGGAAGCCAGGTATTAGGTTAAGTGATTTTTTTTTTCAGTTCACATTCCCTAAACTTTTGGGTTGCAAATCATATGATGTACAATACAAATGTTCAGGAAATTCCGACAGACTGAACAGTTTGTTCACCTGTAGAATTCCTGTATCAATCTGACCATTTCCTATATCTCAAAATCATTATACTAATAAAGAATGCCACTTAATATATTCTCACATTGAGAAAGGTATTTTGGACTAAAGTTCTCAAACTTTTGGATTGCGCTTTGTGTATGCGTGTGTTTATATTACACATATAACATGTACATACCATATCTAAAGCCTACCACATGTAAAAAAAAAACAAAAAACTAACAAACCCAAAAACCAAAACAAACATGCTTCTAGTTTCTGTTTGAATTTCTGGGATGACGAGTTATCATGATTCACACTATTTACACAAAGAATATTGTCCTAATCTTTGTTATTGTTATCACAATGTTTCGGCCATTGTGCTTTCTGGCCTTAATCAGGTGTATGTTGATATGGATAAGATACAGGGATTTCCAAAACTAACACATTATTTAATCTACGGTGGTAGACCGTTCTCGTCCAATTGCCCATGTCTATGGATATCTCATCTAATTCTTATTTTTTTGTACTGCTCAGTTATTACTTGCCCTGTTTCCACTGTGTCCAAGTACACAGTGATATATAGATATTGCTAAAAGTGGAACAAGAAAAGTTTACACCTATAGATTAAATAAAAGGCTCAGTTTGGAATTCCTTGTAGGGTACCCAGATCGACATACATCTGATGAAGGCCAGAGGGCACAATAGCTGAAATATTGTGATAACAATAACAAAGATGAGGACAATAGTCTGCATGCAAATAATGCTTCCAATTATTCAATACTAGTTTCCATGCAAACAACACTTAAAAGCATGCTTATCTAAGTAGACACACATTAAAAAGAAGACAAATTATATATTACCTGGCCAGAAAGTATGAATGAGCCATGTAAATGTTTTAACAAGTACATTGCCAAGTGTCTGTGTTGTTTAGCTAGTCAGTATTTAGTAAAGTATTTTTTTTTTACATTTTCACTGACAGAATATTGTGTAAAACAGAATTAAAAGTAAATATTTTACACATATTTTTTTAATTTATATAATATGGAAATCATGTTCTTCTATGGTAAAAGAATTTAAAAAAAAATCTGTAGTAGAAACACAAATCTATATTTCTAGCAAAATATTGTAACTGTGTTACATCTAAGAGTATTAAAAAGAAAGCAACATCTTTTTTTAACTGACTCTAATAATATATAGATGAAAATTTGATATCATCACAAGGATATAATATTCTTTTTTTCTGCTGAGAAGTTTTAAGTTTAACAAGGAGTAAGTAGTTAGAGAAGAAATACATTCTGGCACATTAATATATTCATGGGTCATACACTAAGTATTAATTTGTTTTCACCTCACTACAACAATGTTACAGTATAATAATAATAGTAAAAAAAGACATAGCTAAAAACCAGTCTCCATGTTTTCTGATGAATTGGTTGATGAGACAATGTAACATAACTTTTTCCATTAATCTGATAAGACCCAGTTGAAAAGACGGACTTCTTAAAAAATTCAATAAAATGAAAAAAAGAGAAACTGATATTCCATGCAACAATAAAAGAAGCAAAACTAAAACTAATATAATTTTGTTTTGTATTATATATATATATATATATATATATATATATATATATACATACATACATACATACATATAAAAGAGTCCTGTACTACACTATGTAACATTTCTTGTACAGGCAAAATGAGAATTAGTAAACAATTCTATTGTAAACAAAACCCAATGCATATCCATCTCCATAGTACCAATAAATGGAAACTATTCAACAATATTATACCCATAGTTATAACAATGGAGTTCCCTATACTTGCCTCAGGTGTCATTAGGTTGCTTTAAGAAAGAAAAATGTAAAGAACATTAAAGTAAAAATAATTAAGTCCATTATTAACTAAGAGTAAATCAATTAAAATAAATATGTAAACTACAAGGTGAATATCATTTTTTTTCTTTTTGCAACATGCAATTTTCTTTAAAAAAAAAATATTTGTATGAAGGGTGCTGTAAAATTCTTGGTCTGGCCCACTTCCAAAAATGAGTATTCTGATGTTTGATCATGGAAACTGGGTCAGACTGAGAACTTTTTAACCATCGCCCATATAAGTACTTCTGTACTTTTTTGGTAACAGTTCATATTTCCTTGAAGATTTAATTAAACGATATAAAAATTGCCTTATAAACATGAGTATTATCCATGACTGTACATAATAAAAGAAATTAATAAATTTCATAATAAGTTTCTATTAAATTGAATCAAACAATATTTTTCAATGCTTTTTTCAGAATGTACAATATTGATAAAACATCATCATTGAAAATATTGGTGCAGCTTACTGACCTGACATTTATCCTGCTTGCTCAATAGATTTACTGGTCAGGTTAATAAGAGTTGTAGCAATTTTATGCTAAGTGGCAATGAAACAAACTTTACCCCATTTCTTTATTCGTCTCCCTCAGTTGGAGATATTACAAATATTATAAATCCAAAAACAGCTTAAAGCTTTTGAATAAAAGACAATATTTGAATATAGAGGAATAATTGTCCTTATTATTCTATGATAATAATATGTTGAACATTGGTTTATGACTTATAGCTCTTATGTATCAACCTTTGTGGATCTTATCAAAATGTTTTGAATAGGATTAATCTTTTCAATATATGTTAACTTAAATAATTTGTTATAAATATTTTACTTTCGTATGCATGTGTTTTAAATAAAACATTTGAATTTTGGAAATGTATACCAGTTCAGTAAGAAAAGAAAATGGAAATTTACAAAAAAAAAATGTAATTTTAAAAAAATATAGATTAAAAACAATGACATGGAACTTTGAAATCAAGTTGCTAAAAACAATAAAAATCCTGAAACATGAATTTTTAATCTGAAATATCAATTTTAAAATAATATTTTATTCATGAAGTGAATTCAAATAAAAAAAGCAATCAATTTTGAAATCTTAATTGTTTCTAAAGAGTAAACAGACAATAAAATGATTTCAATCAAATGGTTATTAATCTGAAATACAAAATATGGACTGAAAATTAGGGGAAAGTAAAAAGGGGAATAACTCTTTAAAATTTATACAAAAAATTACAATTCTCTTTATTAAATGTATGGGAAAGTGCTGAAAAGTTATAGGTCTGCCAAACTTCTCTAAATATGACCAAATATCATACTCTCTTTTTTTGAGGGGTATTATGGTTGGGCCGAGAATTTTTGAACATCCCGATATTAAAAATGAGAAGAAATTAAAGCAAAAGTGATAAAAGAACAACGACAGGATAGTGTTTCGGTACTAAAATCATTTAATCGCTGCAATCTTTAAATGATCACTTTTTCTATCAGTAGAAAAGTATAATAAATTCTAAAGTCACTTTTCTCAACAGAAGAAATCAATTAGAACTAATTAAATCATTAATTAATTAATTTTTTCTTTCTTTACATATATTTGAAATGAAAATTTATTAGTTGTAGATACTAAAGCCCCACCTGATGCAAAAAAATGTTGATTTTGTCAATATGTTTGCATAAATCCTTAAAAAAGCTTGATAATAATACATGATAGCAAAATACATTTCAAATTTTGTTAAATGATATCAGATAAAGAGGTGCTGAAAAGATTTGGGCCTGACCTGGAATGGATTTAAAAAAAACTGAATGTTTGGTCATTTGGTCAGATTTTAGGTTTTAGACTGGTCTTAAAACTTTTCAGTACCCTCTCATAAGCTGTCTGAATTTCTAAGATTAAGCATTGTTGTCATTGTTATTACTTAATTACTGATTTGTTTTTCAATCATTTTATTTTAATTAACTTCTAATCACAACTCTTAGGTTGTTTTTATGTATACTGTTGTTAAGCAAAGAGCACAGATTAAAAGATTAAGCTTCTAACAAGAATTGAACCTGCATCCTTATCTTTGGACGCCTGTCAGCCAGAGACAACACTTTACCAATTAGGCTATGAAAGTTAATGAGCAAAATATTACTCAAATTTAGTCACAGGGCTGCATTCTTCCTTATCCAATTTTTGTGCCTAACACAGTTTTCTTTGGACAGATTTCTTTGTTCCTGTTTGTTTTTTCCACAATGTTTTGACCTTTAACTTTCCTTGGGTGTTTGCTATATTCCAAAATGAGGATTAATCCAACTTTAGGGATTGCATGAGCATCTCCCCACTCCCCACATATTATATCTGCACTTTACTCAGATGACACAATAATGGGTTATTGATATTAGCAGCATGTGCATACCACTAATTAAGAAGCACAAAGAAAGTTGTAAACAATACAGCAAAAATAACATGATTATACAGTGTGCGGCAGAAATACCTCTCATATATACCACCCACGTAATGGCAAGACATTAGTGGCAATGGTGTCTTCATCTAGCTAATATCTTACTATTATGTGGGAGACATTTCTGCGACACCCTCTATAAACAAGTAGATGAAGGAAGCAGTTGGAACAATTTAAAAGCTGCATTTATTTTCATAGATCTCTAGACTTACTTTCTAAATTGTTTGTATAATTTCATCTTAAGTGAAATAGAATGACAGAATATATACAGACTTTCCTGTGTTTTCACAGAGATAAATAAATGCTGATAAAAAGTAGGATAGAGAAAAAAGGGCCGTGAGAAAAATTGAGACTGCATAATGGTGATAAAAGCAGTAAGATAGGTGGATTAAAATATAATTATATTTTTTTCTAGAACATTTCACTCACCTTCATCAATTTCGTCTTCTTCTGTTTAAAAAACAAAAAGAAACGAAAATGCAAGTAATTTTGTTTCAATATATTCAGGTTACCCTAAAAGGAAAGCTAATAAACCATAAAATGTGGGGCTTTCTTCTATTTAACCACACACAGAATGCTGAAAAGGTCTCAACCTGATCCATTTTTCAAAATTTGTTTTTTTATGGCTTATCAACCCCTTTGCAGGTTATTTAAAACCAAAACAAAGTTCAGATTGTAGGCGGTTGCTAACAGTACCTGGTTTTCCCAAGCAGTCACCCATCTATGTACTGACAGGGCTTGGCACTGCTTCAGTGTTCAAAAGAAAAGCAGTGTTTTTTGGTTGGACTGAGAACTTTTCAACACCCATTTTTTGTGCAAGTGTTTGTTTGTTGTTTTTTTTTTTTATAACATCAGATTACAGAATATATCCAGGTACATTGTAGAAAATATAAAATAAATAAATACCTTTCTTCTCTTCTGCAGCTGTTAGGTCAGCCCTGAAAAAGATCCGGGCACTGCTCAGGGAATAATTCAGTAGTTCAAATTCCTGGAAAATTACAAAACCAATTATTCTAGAATCTACAATCAACTTGGCTTTCTTATTAGTGAATTAATTTCAGAAGATCCGCTCTAGTTTTTAATTGAACCGTAGATGATGAGAATTTTTCTTTTCATCTTTACATTTTTGTCCTATCACTTTTTCCAAAAGACTGGCTATGGAGCATCTATTCAAATACAGGTCTCCATTAAAAATGATGCTTAAAATAATCAAAATAGTATCAGTATCAATGGGTATTGTGATATGGTTGTGATATCTCTTATCAGACACAGCAGAACAAACAATTTTCAGCAAATCTGGACCTTCAACTCAGCAAAAATAATGAGTGTCAAAAGGACAGATTTTCCCTTGACACCACTATTATTTTAACTACCTCCCATCCTTGGCAATGTTTTAAAAAACGATGATTAAAATTGTAATAAAACCTAAACATATGATGAAAGTGAATTTATACATTTTTTGTTCTTGAGAATTGATAACAAAAATATTAAATCCTATTTATTAGATTGTTTATTTACAAGAATAAATTTTATATTTACACATTCTAAAAACCAATACAATTAAAACTAATGCAATGCAATATTTATCATTTACCAATTTCTGAAGAAATAAATATGAAAACAATTTTTTATTCATAAATTTATAAAAATTTACTAAATTATTAAAATATATGAACCGACTATAAAGAAATCGTTATTATTTACCATTTTATAAAGTTTGAATTAGTTGGGATTAGCCAATGTTTTACCAACAATTCCATTAATACAATAAATAGCATTTATTATTTTTGTTGTCACTTCTCAACAAACAAAATGTATAAATTCACTTTCATTTGTTTAGGTTTTATTACAATTCTAATCATTGCTTTTTAGAACAATAAACATTGCTGATGAATGAAGGTAGTTAAAATAATAGCAGTGTCAATGGAAAAATTGTCCTTTTGACACTGTTTTTTTGTGGGCACAAAGTTCCAAGTTTGCCAAAATTTGAGGTGGAATATCTTTTATGTTCCAAAAACTGAATTACTTTGATAATATCACAAATGAGATTTTTTTTTCTTCTTTTTAATGGAATTTAAATGACAGAAGATTTTTTTCAACTCAATTAAAAGAAATTAATATTACATATGCACATTTATAAATCAAGGTTTTAAGAACAAATTTTTAAGGGGAAAATTGGTGGATGGGATCAAGTTACACAAGGTTAATAGTTTTAGGCTGAAATACATGCAGCAGAATAGAAAGGGTGAGGAAGAACTTTTGTTGATTAAATACCAAGGATTAACCAATACATATGATCCTAATATACAAAGATCTATGATATTTTGATGCATACGATTGTACAGGTGACAAATACCACCCTGTAACAGATTATTCCACAACTCTTGCATCTATTGACCTAATACATGAATTGTAGGTGAGATAACTAAATGAGTCTGTCATCATCCTATCATATTCTATACATGTTCAATGGGGACAGGTCTGTTGATCATGCTAGCCAGGGAAATTGATAAATATCTTGTGACTTTTGGTACCCCTCACCATGATGTCTTGTTTAGGTGCCTGTTTGTCATGGGTTAATACACTTAGGCATCTCTGTTGCACCTGCAAATGATCATCATTTGCATAGAGGTTGAATCTGCACTAATCACTGAACATTATAGAAGGACATACAATCACCCCACCCAGGCAACTCTTTCGTGACACTATTGGAGATATTCATGACAGCATTGTAGTATAAGTGGATATTTAGTGAGAGGTGTGCATGCCTGTAGACCTGCTGCAAGTAAATGATTTATAATGGTCTGTCTTGACACACTCCCTCAGGGTGACGTTTGCTATGGATACCATACCACCAACCACTGCTACTCTTACAATGTGTCAATTTTGGTGAGCATGTGCACAATGCAGATGTTCATAAACTGGTTTCCAGATGCAGAAATGCTCATTTGACCCCTGTTGCAAACATTGAAGCAGCACTTCTCTGAAATGAACATCCAGCTCCTTGAAGGCCCACAATTAAATGGTTCTGATTGAATAAAAGGAGCTTGTGTACATTGCATGACACCAGCTTGTACTGGATTCTTTCACCACATTGAACATCAGTACAACATGTGTCACTGTCTTAAGCTCAGATATAAACAGTATTAAGTGTTGTTATGTCGTTGTTAGTCACAGAATTCTAAAATTTTAAAATATCAACTACTCTTTAGCATGTATATGTGTTATTTGAAACTTGAAATTTGAAAGTAAATAATATTTGTTTCAAATCAGATTAATTATACTTTAAATCAGCTAATATTTCTCAAATAAAGTTTCAGAAAAGTATATTTTATTTTTGGAAGAAGAGAATTACATTGCGATGAAAGACAATTAAAAAAAAAGGTGTTAATCAGCTATTTTAGCAAAAAAAAAAAAAAAAAAAATCAATCCCAAATCAACCTGCAGGGTGCTAGAATTTTATTTTCCATCAGTTTAGATATGGACAACGAAACAATTTGTGCTTGAAACAGTGTACTGAGGGAACCGATGGTAAGGAACAGCCAAAGAAAACTTGGAGAGAACATGTCAATAATGAACTTAAAGCTGAAAGAAATCATGGCTCTAGATAGAGTAGTTTGGAGAAGTCCAGTGAAGAAAGTTTCCTAAACATCTAATCTTTGTATCAAGGAAAGAAGACAATTTACCAAATAATGAGTGAGCGAGTATTTAAAAGAATCAATGTGGAATAAAGACAATCAGAAAAGAATCAGATAAAGCAATAAGTATTGACCTGAATGTAGAGATCAATCCTCTTCATGGTCAATGTTGTGGTCTGTTGTAGTTTTTCATCCATTTTGCCATTGGCCAGAGTTTGTTGTTTCTTTGCTTCCATCTGAATATCAAAATAAATAAACATAAAACAAACATTAAATAAAGTATAAAATTTCAGGTGCAAAAGTTAAGAAACATAAAAAAAGAAAAGAAAGTAAAAACAATTTTATATCAAATGAATATTTTCAGAATACCAATGTTGGCAATGCTATATGTGGGTACCATAGATGGTACCCACATATAGAAATGAAATTGCTGAGCTGAGTTAAAATTCTAGCAAAGTCAGTAGCCTTGATTTCATGATAATGCTCTTGGGAAAGGCCTGAATCCATTTCTTCCCATTAGCTATGGGTTAAATAGTAGGACAGATTGGGGCTCTCTTGATTTGATTGGCAACCAGTTTAAGAGAAAAAAAAATCTGAACCTGAAAAACCAGGGAGGAATCAATGGGAAACCATCTGATTCTCATTCCTAAAAACAGTCAGGGCAAAGAATCTGTTACTTGATAGGACTGGTGTCCCCCCCACATTTTTTTAAATTTAATCATTTCCCCCTAAATAAGGCAATAAAGCCACTAAGATATAAGGGGGTTACTGATTGTGAAAGAATATGAGAAAAAGAAAACCTTATTAAGGAAACAGAACAATAAAAAAACAGGAATGAAAAAGACAGATGACAACAACTGATATTGCATTTAATATCAAAGTTGACTGGAAAGCAAGAAGCCAGAAGAGAGTTCCCCAAGTGAGAAGAAACTGAACCTTTAGTTGCATCCAGCAATTTCAATAGTAAAATGATGAAACCTAGCTGCCAATCTAGTACTGCACTTAAATTCATAAAGTCAAGATACCAGAAATGAAAGCTCATCAGAAAAATTACCATGAAAATATTTATAGAAATGGCACAGGGAAACTCTCTTTACAGTGGTGGGAAAGTGACTAAAGCTGAGATGCCTGGTCAGGACTATGAACATTGTAGACCTGGTATCTCAACTAATGTCCCTATCATAAAATGACCTGTGAGTCTCTGCAATGATTAAATCATTTAGCACAGCTGGCTCAACCCACCCCTGGATGAATGTGCATCCGTGCTAAGTGTTTAATGAACGGTTGTGCATTTTCTATATTTAAATAAATATGCAACAGGTTTGTACAAAATTGTTTCTTTTTAATGTCATCTGAAAAAAAAAAAAAAAAAATCAAACTGATAAATGTTGGTTATTTTTATTATTAGTTTTCCTTTTGTTTTATCTTTGTTGCTTTTTTTTTTTTACCCCCAGGTCTGATTACATCCAATGATCATTAAGAAGTAGAGATAATAGTTGAAATTTGAACTCACATCACATGACCTTAGAAGCCCATCTGATAATGGAACAATTTAGCTACAGAAACACAGCAGCAGTCAAAATGCAAATTTAACAACATAGCTCAATTTTTCTTTATTTAATTATTTCCAATCAATGTTGGTTAATAACCGTCATATACAAATCAGCCACAGTGTTCTGATAAAAAGCAGTAAAAACAAAATGGAAGAAAAAAAAAAAAAATGTTAAAAATTATAATGAAAATGCTTCCCTGAAGAAATTCAGAATATTTTAAACTGCAATTTGTTATTTATTAACTATAGCTTAGTTTAGTACAAGGGCACAAGCATAGGGTTGAAATTATAAATGTTGGCTTTTAAAAACTATGAATGCTTTTTACCTTGTCTTTTTCATACTTCTGTCGAACAGAAGAGAACCAATGCAAGGAATCAAACTCGTGATATTGATCAAGCAACTTGAGGATGTACGCTAAGCCTAAAATTGAAAGAAAACAAAGTCATATAAATCTAAAGATGAGAGCAATATAAAAACAGACATACATTAAATCGTCCTAGGTATGACAATAAACTACATCTGGCAGCAGGGCCTCTGATCGAAAAATTGTAGATTTTGAGGAGCATAGAACCGCCTCTTAACTGCTGTTGTTCCCAGGTCCATCCTGACTCAGGGTTAGGTTCCCAGCTATGGGCAAATAGTCAATTGCCAAACTAGGGTCAAAATACATTATAAAGTGAAAATACCAACAATGCATTTTCATAGTAAAAAAATTACCAGCAATATATTAAAAAAAAAAATTACCAGCAATACATTTTTGTAAAGAAAATTATTGATGCTGCCAAGAAAATTAAATTTTGGCATCAAATGACCCATAAGGAGTTGATATGCCATTAAACAAGCAAACATACATTAAAAGCCTTCCTTTTATATATATATATATATATATATATATATAAACGTTGGTGTTTAATGTTTATCAATATATATATATGTTGATTGATTTTAATCCTAACATAATTTTCATAAAATCAACATAAACAAAAACAGTCTGAAATAAGCAGAAAAACTTTAAATATGTTCTCAGGCATATAAAATCTTGATTAAGACTGGATTTAAAAAAATAAATAGCAATGATATTCTCAAAACCAATATTCATCTTTTCCATTACAAAGTATTTCATATATTCTGTCAGTTATACTTATATTATTTCCTGACTATAGACAATCCCTTTTTCTTGCAATCATTTTCGATACTAAAATCATTGATAGTACATTCACATTATAAATACAGAAGACTTTACTTATTATCATAAGTAAAGTCATGGATAATGTTATCTGATAGTTATTGTAATTAAATTCAGTCAAATCCCAAATACATGACTTAAATTAAAAAATTATTTGCTTGTTATAACCAAAGTTCTGAATATTTTTAATTAAAGTGTGTTAAAATTCAGATACAAATAAAAGATATCTGTAAAAAGACAATCTGAATAAAGACAAAAGGAAAATGTTTCTTTACCAACATGTTTCATTCCCTGAGGGACTTTATCATGGTAAATGTAATGATTTTATTTTGCAACATGTATTTATAAACAGAAGAAAAAATATTAATTTTCAGAATTTGAAATTTAAGAATACTCAAAAATATTCTTAAAGCTGTGTAACTAAATGTAAACTATGGAGGCCACTAAGTGATGTAATGTAATGCCTAATAAACAAAAGTGAGTAAATACTTAACATACTATTGAAATTTTGACATCCATTTGCTTCCTTATATAACAAGTTACATCATTTTTGCCTGGGGCAGAATCTGAACTTAAATGTCTTATTTCTTTCTTTTTTAAGAAATTCTGCAACTGTACATTTTTCAAGCCAATACATCCCCATGAGTAGCCAGGCTGATCAGGGATATAGGTTTTTATCAAAACACCATTTCTAGATAAATTGCCAACCAAGACTAAAGAGTTTCTATCTGCCAATTAGTTGAAGTCTAGTACGAGCACAAACGCCGACAGCTTCCAAATAGTTCCATCAAGCCAGTTTCATTCACAAGGTTTGGGTCAACATGTGCTATGGTTTTCAGGTACTTTCAGTGCTTCAGGTTGGAATTGTTCCCCCAGGGCAATATTATCAAGCAATCATCACTTTGATTGATTGGTTTGGTTTTTTATGGCTTATCTACCTTTTGCAGATTATTTATAGCTAAAAAATATTTTTAGATTGCGAGAATTTTTTTGAGATAATAATGAAGGTACCTTTAAGGCTTCAACACTTACCCATGGAAAATCCATCATCCATGATAGCAGCTCCATCTTTGTTCTTACGATTCAGTTTTTCCTTGCAGTTCATTGAATGTTCCACAAAATTCAGTGTCTGAAATTACAAACAAATATTCAAGCAATGATTAAGTGAGTCATGCTCCATGTTCAAGAACTTAATGTATCAATTATACAATAATTCTTTCGAACTAATTTTCTCATCTTTGATATCTTTATCTCAATGTTTTCAGCTTCCTCAAGTGTATATTGAATTTACTAACCTTGTTAGCAAAAGGATGAGCCCAAATTGCAAATTAGAGATACCAGAATCAAACAAATGTGGAAATTTAAATATCTGGTAAGTGTGGCATTGAAATCTGAAGGCGTAGTGGGATAGCCAAAGATGCATTTGAAAAGCTAAGCAGATTACTAAGAAATAGAAAAAACTTTACTAGAAACAAAGAGTACTAAACTGTTATGTGATATCTGTCCTTCTGTATGGCAGTCAGTGCTGGACAATCTCTTCAAAGACGAAGAAAAAACTTGAAGCAATGAAGAAACTTGAAGAAATGTGGTTCTACAGAAGGATGCTTAGTATACCAGTGTCCGAACATATCAGCAATGACAAAGTTTTAGAGAAAATGGAAAAAGGTAACTTATACTTAACATCAGGAAGAGACAGTTGAGGTTTCTGGGGCACATAATGAGGAAAGAGAGCTTGGAGAGTTTGATACTCATAGGACAGATTGAAGGCAAGAGAGAGGAAAACAATGCATAACATACTTTGTGAGCTTGAGTAAATGGATTGCAGAATAGGGTTTAGGAGAAATAACAGAAAGTCAAAAATTCATTAAGAGCTACAAGGGACCAGAAGTTGTGGAGACCCATGATCGCCTACGTCCTGAGGAAACATGGTGCTTAAAGAAGAACCTTGTAGGAACATTGAACAGGTCCTTTTGATATACAATTCTTCATCAAATAACAATAATAATTATTATTATTACTAGTTTTACTTTATCTTATTGTTGCTTTTTAAATTAAACATTATTAAAAGAGCTGGCAGCTGGCACACAAATCAATATCTGTTCAATATCAATTGGTTTACTGTAGAGGAGGGGGATCTTCTAAGACCTGAAGCCCCTAATGATTCTTGGCTAAAACATTATTGATGATGTGTGCCAGAGCATTTGAAAGATGCATTTTACAAGAAAAATTTTTTTAATTTTTTTTACTACATCTTATTATTTTTACTAACAATAGAAAAATATAATTTACACTATTTATATTCAAACTATTGTCTTCATCTTTGTTGTTGCTATCTGTTATTCCCTCCGGCCTTCATTAGTTGTATATCGATCTGGGTAACCTACAGGGAATTCTGAGAACTGAACCCTTTATTTAATCTATGGGGGTAGACTGTTCTCATTTTACTGCTCATGTCTAGGGATATGTCGTTTAGTTCTTATTTTTAGTAGTGCTCAGTTATTGCTTGCCCATTTCCACTGAGTCCAAGTACACACTGCTCAGGCCAGTGGAAACAGCTGAGCAATAATTGAGCAGTACTAAAAATAAAAACAAGATGAAATAATCCAAGACATGGCCAGTGGAACGAGAACAGTCTACCCCTATAGATTAAATAAAGGGTTCAGTTCAGAATTCCTTGTAGATTACCCAGATCAATATACATCTGATGAAGGCTGGAGAGTACAAGAGCCAGATAATTATGATAACAACAACAAAGATGAGGATAATAGTTTGAATATAAATAGTGTAAATAATGAAAAACTCCTCATTCCAGAAATTCAGACAGAAGGCGATCAGGGAATAATAACAACAAAGATGAGGACAATAGTCTGCATGTAAATAATGATAACTCCTCATCCCAGAAATTTAGACAGAAAATAGAAAAATATTTAATCGAAAATGCAACAATAATATAAAATTTTTAAAAAAAAATGCTATTTTCATAAAATATTTCCACAAATATAGAAGAGAGATATTTTGTAACAATATTTACGTCTTTTTTTCTTTTTTCTTTCTAGGTCAAATTTTTAAATTAGTAAATGAAAAATGTACTGTAATAAAAGTATTTTATTTTAAAAAGTTGCATCACCTAAAAAATTTAACATGGAAAAAAAAAAAAAAATTGCTTACCAATGGCGGAAGGATGATAAAGAAGTTGCGGAGATGCATGTTTTTGGGATTTCGGAATTCTGGAGCAAAGACATCAACAAGCATCTGTAGAGAAGAATATTTTTCCCAATGAATAAGGGCCAAACTTTATAACATTTTCAATTCAATAGAAAAATAAAGGACATTCTATATTTAGATACTAAACAAAGAAAAAGGCTGGAAAACAGAATTTATCATTGTGCATTTTGTTCATTCCTTAAGTAGAAACTAATAAAATTTTGGTAAACATGGAGAAACGTGCCTGAAATAAGATGGAGTGTCAAAATGATGGGCTTTCCATTAACATTGTTTTTTTTATCTATCTTTACTCTTTGGCATTGTTTATTGTTTTAAAAAGCGATGAATAGAATTTTAAAACCTAAACATGAAAGTGATTTTATACATTTTCTTTGTTCTTGAGAATTGACAACAAAAATTATAAACACTATTTATTTATTAGATTCTTTATTTACACTATTTATTGGAATAGTTGACAAAATTTCACTTAATTGTCAATTGATTCAAACTTTATAAAATGGTACGTAATAAAGATTTCCTTATAATTGGTTCACATATTTCGATAATTTAGTAAATTTATGAATAAAAAAACTCGTTTTCATATTTATTTCCTTATAAATCAGTAATTGATTAATACTGCATTTAGTTCTAACTATATTAGTTTTTAGAATAGTGTAATTATAAAATTGTACTTGTAAATAATCTAATAAATAGTGTTTAATATTCTGTAAATTCTCAAGTACAAAAAAAAATGTATAAATTCACTTTCATCATATGTTTAGGTCTTATTCCAATTGTAATCATTGCTTTTTAAAACAATAAACATTTGTGAAGAGTGAAGTTAGTTAAAAACACAGTGTCAATGGAAAAACTGTTCTTTTGACACTGCACACGATTGCAGACACGTTTGCCCATGTTTGCATGACTTTTCTCTATATGAATCATAGTTTTAAGTTACTTGTTTTTAATAAATTTTAACTCATCTCAGTTTGACAGTCGGTAGTTAGGAGACTTGGTACAGTGACAAGCAACATGATTGATGAGAGTTAAGTGGTGAGGGGTGATGACTTATTACTGGTGATTACCTCACATGCAATTCTGTCTGATAGGCTAGGTCAAACTGCAAAAAACTGTTACTATGAAAGACAACATGGATCAATATCAGTATCAACTTAAAAGAAAAATGTTAATAATACTTTATATCAAAATAGCTGACTTTAGAATTTGTATAAAGAAATTAATTGATATCAGTTTTATTTCTATAATTTCTATTAATTTAAAAATATCATTAGAATGTATTTAAAATAATACATAGGATAAATCTTCTATCAATAAGGCTTCTATTAATTCTTCCCAATGTTCACTGTATTTCTGTAGTAAACTCATTAACAATTTACAATATAAATGGAAAAATCCTATTCTATTGGTAATGTTAGTCTTAATCACATATGTGATACTTTTCTATATCATAATGTAGCTTCCCTGTGCCTTTTCTATAAATACTTTCATAGTAATTCATCTGATGAACTTTCCCCTATGATACCTAGACTTTATGAATTTAAGTGTAGTACTAGATTGGGGACAAAGTCTCCTCATTCTATAGTTGAAATGGCTAGATATAACTATAAGTCCTATGATAACAGTTTCTTTTCTCACACTTCTCACTTGTGGAACTCTCTTCTGGCTTCTTGCTCCCCAGTCAACTTTGATCTTAAAAAATTTAAATGCAATGTCAACTGTTATCTTCTGTCTTCTTAATTCTTATTCTTTAACTGTTCTCCTTCCTTAATAGTAGTTTTCCACATATTCTCTAACACTCAGTAATTTCATGTATCCTAGTGGCTTTATTGCCTTGCTTGGGGTGAAATGATTAAAAAATAAAATATCAACAGCAGAATTTATTATATCAAGGTGGAAGTGTCTGAAGGCAGAGTGGTTATAGAATTTTCAGTTATTTTAATCTTTACAAATAAAATGCTATAATTTATTTATGCCTTAGATTAATTTTAGCTTGCAGATTAACGGACAATAATTTTGTAATTTATTTATATTAAAAGTTTTATTGTCATAAAAGGACAGAACAAGTAAACTAATAAAAGGAGAAAAGAAATTGAAACTCACCTTAAAATATTCTGTGCCTTCTGCAAAATTCTTGGCCAGATTCCCAATAACTGCATCAAGATTTCTGTTGAAACAAAAAAAACAAAAAAACTTTCAAAATAAAATAAAGTTAAACACTCAGATGTCATGCCAGCCTGAAATGTATTAAAACAGTATTTCTTAAACTGTTTTTAGTTTAGCATCCCTTTGATGAGAGATGAAGCAAGTTTTGTATACTCTGTAAGAAAAGAATCAGTGACTTTTTCCTAATATGAAATACAACTTGTGTTTAAAGTTTCATATGAAAAATGTTTCCACAAACAAAACTGTTTTTTTTTAAAGATTTGTAATGGGTATTATGGTTTGTACAAACAGAATTTCATGTCCAGCTGTTAGACTTGATTTCTTTACTAACTGCCTGGCTGACTAAAACCAAAATCGTCTTTTCAGTTCATGCCCGTGTTGGTAGTTTTGCTTCAAGCTGAATTACAGAATTATCCTGAGGAAAGATCAATTAATTTTTTACAAGAAAAATAAAAGAATAATTGATTTTTAATGACATGGAGAAGATATTTCACTGAAATGATGTTATACACTGACAAATCCTGTGAATTATATTTATGCTGCACTGAAAATAATTAGCAACAAATTCTAGTTCTGAATATTTTCATAAAGGTGGTGATATTTATACCTATATCGGGTAAATATTATTTAGACAGCACTTAAAAAACATCCTAGCTTTTAAAGATGGTAGAAGCTATGAAACAATATTGTGCCTATACTTCTAAGAAACTGCAATATTTTTCCAAATTCTGGATTTTATTCTACTGGCAGTAAATTGGATAGTTTTGATTGATTGATTTGTTTGTTTTTTTTTTTACAGTTTATCAACGTTAAGGTTATTTAAAGCATGAAAATATTTTGGATTGTAAGAATTTATTTTTGATATAATAATGATTTACTGGTACAAGCCCTACTATTTGACTCATAGATGGTAGGAGAAGATGTGGATTCATACCATTCCCAATGGCATTTGTGTGTATATAAATATAACAAAACCAACTGGAATTGAAACACGGTTCTCAGAATTGCAATTCTGAGCTGTTATTCATTATATCACCCACACATCCAAACTTACAGCACCTGGTATTTCCAAGCAGTCACTCATCTAGATACTGACCAAGCTCGACATTGCTTAATTTCAGTGACTGGATGGGAACCAATGTTTCAACATGATATGGCCATAAACTAAATTGGATAGTGATTGAAGAGAATTTATAATGATGATAAGGGAGTAAAAACCTGTTTTGGAGTGGCTGGCCAAATATCTTATCAACCCGAGATCCCATTGTTGTATATAAAATCTAGTCATGCATGAAAACATTGATATTTTTCAATAAAATTTCTACCTGGGAAAAAAAATAAAATAAAAATAAAAATTCTCCATGGTTGGAGAAAGACTTTAAAAAAAAAAAAGGATAAAAAATGTTGATTTTTTAATTGAACCAGAGGTGACTTTATAAAGTAATTGATCATGGTTAAATGTAATTGGCAGAAATGCTCAACAAATAGAATTGATAAAGTTTGCAATAAACAATAACAAAAGGAAGAAAAGAACAGGGCAAAAATAATACTAAACAAACAATAAATATGCAAGACAAAAGTAGGCAAAGTAAAAGTAATGAGGCAGAAAAGTTCACAAACGAAGAATGGTGTTAACATATAAAAGGGAGACATGTGATCGCAGTGTTTTGACAAAAGAACAGAAATCTGGTGGATGAAACCAAGAAGTGGCCTATCTTAATGGCTAGGAAGATATTGCTGTTCCTATGAGTTTATGTCTGTTTATTATGTCAGTACTTCTTTCATTATTCTAGTTGTAAATCACTCTATAAAAAGTGCATTTAGAAGAAGTCTACAAATTATCTTAAACGAAGTTGTTCATTGAATGCCTTAAAACCCTCAACGAACCACATGGTTTGAAATGAAAAAAGGGAGCAGACTGGAGACATAACAAAGTTTGCAATAAACAATAACAAAAGGAAGAAAAGAACAGGGCAAAAATAATACGAAACAAACAATAAATATGCAAGACAAAAGTAGGCAAAGTAACAGTAATGAGGCAGAAAAGTTCACAAACTAAGAATGGTGTTAACACATGAAAGGGATACAGACAAGTGATCAGTTTTCTGACTTCAAGACAAGAACAAAAATATGGAAATGAGATTGAGAAGTGGCCTAGCTTATTGGTCAGAAGAAAAGTCCAGTATGCATCTGTATGTTTTATCTGTATATTTGGGGAGGGGGGGGGGATATTTTTGCAATCATTTCAATACAGATTGGAACCAACAGACTTAATGTTTGCTTAATTTGCTAGAATTTCCCAAATCAGACATGTATCATATTTATGTCTTCTCACACACTAATATGTTTGTTAGTTCTTTTTAATCTCATCTTTGAGGAAATAAGTGTTTAATTAGGAGGGTGGGAGTGAGATAATGTGAAAGAGATGTTGTTGTTAGCGGAAACAAAGATTCAAAATAAAAGATATATTTTTGATAGCTCTTCAAAGAGATTCAAAAATCTCTCTTGTCCTCAATATTCCCATTATAGTTGAATCAAATGAGTAATTTTTATCAAGACAAAGAAAAATCTAGACAATATTCTCTGAATACATCCCCACCTAAAAACATTAACAATGTTTATTAGATTTCTACATTTTCGTGTGGTAGTGTCAACACAACATAAGGGAAGTAACTCACCATTTTTTTTTTTAATAAGAAAAAGACAAAAAACTATTTCATTAAATTTACAAAAGAAAAAAAAAAAAAAAGAAATCAAAGAAAACTGGTATTTTGAAATTATTTTCAGTTACATGAATTCAAAGCTGAATATATAATTCTTGAGATAAAAGTGATAAAGAACAATTTACTTGGCTGCTTGCTGGCATTCTGCAGAAAGACCTTCTTTGGCTGAAAGTTCTTCAAAGCTCTCAATGTCATCAAGGTCTGGAATAAAGCGGATGGCATTACTGCAACAGTGAAGACCACCAGAACGTATCATACGGACATAGCCCATAGCATTGCCTGGAAAAAACAAGAATTATACAAGCATAAGTTGAGATGGAAAACATGTTTCAAAGTAAAAAATAATAAATAAGAATTATTAAAGATTAATAGTAGCAATAGTAATCAATCATCAAACCATTTATAATTATCAATGTATATTTATTTATATATTTCCTGTCCCATTTGTAGTGGGAAGGGAGGTAAATCAACTTAAGTTAGTAAATTTCTGAGTGATTACTTCCCTTAGTCGTTTTAATAATCTATACAAATAAAATATTTAATTGCATTTACACAAAATTACGCAGCAAAAATGAACTGTTTAATTAATCAGTTCCTTTACTCCATGTTTCTTAGATTGCAGTATTATTTGTTCAAGCCTTTCATGCCAGGCACTCAGATACCTTTGTCCATTGTAATCATTTCTCTTCAACATGGTCTTTAAATAAGTGTCACCAATTTTATAGTTCTATTGCTAATCTTTTTCTTCCCAGAGATATTTCCATTTTACTGTGTTGTTAAACACAAGTTTTAACATGAAAAGATATTGAGAAAAAAGCGAGCTTATATAATACCAGAAGTAAACAATGAATCATAGATATCATTGAATGTCTAAAAATATAAAGGGAGCAACTAATTAAATGATTCATTGGCCTTTATTTTAGTTGCGAATTCTTTATCTCTGTTTTATTGAATTTCAATACATTGTTTCATGTCACTATTAAAATTTTGTAACAATTGCTGTCATTTTTGACAGTATGGGTACACTAGTATATATAATAATTTTCAAAGAACATGTTTCAACCCCCACTGGAAATAATTCGGGTGGATCCTAGTAATATCAATTATTAAAACTGATCCACAGAGAGCTCGATGTTTTTATTTTAACAGAGCATATGTATTTTTTTTTTACAGCAAAAAACAAAAATTACCTCAACAAGGATATAGTCTATTTCAAGCCGTTCTGTATACGGCTATCATCAATCTCGAAGTGTCTGCTTCAGAACATTGTTTTAAATTTATTTTCAGTGTCAGTCCTCCATTCATAGATGCCTTGTTAATGAGAGTGGTTTTGTGTTAGCAATTGGTGGAGGCGTAAGGTATCTTATCCTGGGGGAAGCGGTCTGGGGTTGGAGTTTATTTATGGCCAGGACTTGTTATCAATTCCTACTATGTGGTGGCCAGGACTTGTTTGTGGTTTAATATCAGTTCCTATTATGTGGTGTTTCTTATAAAACAAAACCCGGGGTGTCTTTTTCTGGGATTCACAGTAAATAGTTTTTTTGCTACAGGTGTTCAATATTATTAATAATATTAATAAGTGATGGGGTATTTAAACTTAAGCCTGTTAAGATTAATGTGAATTAGTTGAGTTATAGATTGTGGGTAATACCGGAGCACCCAATGGAATAAATCATGCTGTCCAACACACTTATATGCGTATATATCTTCATACATACATACATGTATGAACATATGAAGGTACATATATGGAGTGACAGGGAGTGAATGAGAAGATTGAAGATGGGGAGGATTGAGAAAGGGCAAAACAGAAACATGTTTCATGAAGACAGAAGATGGCGACTGACTTTGCATTTAAATTTTTGAAGATTGTAGTTATCAGGGAAGTAAGAAATCAGAAGTGAGTTCCACAGGTGGGATGTGCAAGAAAAAAATCTGTTAGAGTAGAAATGATTGTTGCATCTAGCTAATTCAATAGTAAAACGGTGAGACCTACTTGCCAATCTAGTAGCATGCTTAAATTCATGCATTTGGGGCACCAGGAAAAAACTCATCCGAGCAGTTACCATGAAAATATATGTAGAACAGACAGCGGGAAGCCATGTCATGTCAGTGAGAAAGTGGCTGGAGACAGGATGTCTGGTCAGGATTGATTATACTGAAAACATTTTTCTGGATTTTGTCAAGAATCTCAACATGCACAGTAGGAGCACCAGACCAAATATGGCAACAGTATTCAATACATAGACAGTATCCTTTGAGAATTATTATATATTATTAAAAGCAGTTAATCTTTAAAGATAGACTTTTTCTAATTACCAATGTCACCAACTTCCTCATTTACAGTCTATAACTATTTAGATTGGTTCGTTTAATAATATATTAACAATTTTGTGTTTTGGGAAGGTTTTACTCCGCTGTAGAGGATGAGGTCAGCATATTCTGAGTCCTGACTACAGGGATTAGTAAAAAAACTGGAAGCTTGCAGCTAAATCATATGAGAAACACTGATTTTTATCTCAGAAGTTAAACAACAACAAAACTGATTACCAATTAGATGGGTAACTGCTTGTGAATACCAAATACTGTAAACAACTTTTTTTTTTTTAATCATTTCACCCCAAGCAAGCCAATAAAGCTACTAAGATTTCTGAGTGTGAAAGAATATAAGAAAAAGAAAAACATTATTGAATCTTTAGCATTCAATCCACCTACGCCTGCCTCATAAATACTGGTTCTCAAAGTCTCACTGTTTGTGTGACTTCCTGCGTTATTTGCAGTGATGTCATCAATGTTGAATGATAGAGGGTTAAGGAGAAAGAACATTAAAACAACAGGAATTAAAAAGACACAAGATAACAATTGACACTGCATTTAAATTTTTGAAGGTCAAAGTTGATCTGAAATCAAGAGGCCGGAAGAGAGTTCCACAAGTGAGAAGTGCATGAGAAGAAACTGTAAGCATAGAACTTACGGTTATGTCTAGCCATTCCAACTGTATATATACAACTATATTAAACAAAGCTTAGTAAATAAGTACAATTAATAATTCTAACTGTCCCCCTATTGGTAGGGATTCAAAAATATGCTAACTGAATCTCTATGAAGAGGGGTACCCCCCCTCCCCCGACCAAAAAAATGAAGCCACCTGTTTACTGTACCCATGTATATTGTCTATAGTGCAAACTAGACCAATTGGTCAACTTATCTACTGAATACCAAAATGACAGATTTCAGCATAAAATAATCTGGAAAAGGTTAATATGCTGTAAAACAAAATAAACCAAAGCAAACTAACTGTAATTGTATTTGCCTACAAAGTTACCTACCAATTTGCGTAATGAGTGTTCGGAACTGGTCAAGATAGCTTTGTCCATCTGGAGTCACACCAAGTTTTCTGATTCCTTTATTAAACTTCTCTGCCCGGTCAAAGGGATACTGGTATGAGAAAAAGAAAAAGCCAAAATAAAGTATCACTAATTTGAAATTAACAAATGAAACAAATACACATTAGATAATTCGGAAACTAACCTGCTGATCAGTCTGAATATGATGCTCTTTGAAAAATTTCCAATCCTATAATAAAAGAATTAAGGAATTAATCAAGTTACCATGAAATATCAGAGAAAAACTCTTTTTTTTTTAAGCATAACTGCAAAAGGAAGCGAAATATGAACACTTCCTCGGCATTAGTTTAATCCTGCCTGGCTGGTTGTTGTAATATTTATGTAATCATTGTTCTTTGCTTACATTAAATAACAAAGAATTTCTGGTTACTAGAACTGTAATTCGAGTCCCTTGTCATTTCACAATTCACAGTTCCTTGCTACTGGACATGACCAGAGAACAACAACACCGACACAAATATGTACTACAATCAGTTAACCAGGATTACACTGATATAAAATAGCCAAGGAAAACAGCAGATACAACAGTTAATAATAGGTAATAATTTGGTGATGGTAAAATGAATATTTTTTATATGAAAATGTATTATTTGTTCTGCTTTTAATGAAAATGGCCTTTATTTCTTTGAGAATGTTTTAAACAAACAGTAATTTTTATCGCAGAAGTTAATGAAGTAACTATAAAGTTATGGCACAATTTATATGTCTAATGTCAAACTGGACTCTGATGTGTCCAACATTATGACACTGAATATTCAATTTACCACATAATTATACTGCTAAACTGGAGCCTGATTTTTTTTATCTGTTTTTATGCAAGTATGTGGGTAATTTTAAAGTATGGAAACTTAAAAGGAAGAAGTTTATTTTATAAAATTAGTAACCTAGGATTAGGAGGTTGAGGTTGAAGATTTGTAGGTCAAGGTTTTTGTAATACCCACAAATTGATTTTCGAGGTGCAGGAAAAAAAAAAATGAAAAACATTTTTATTTTTTAGGATTCTGTACTTTAAAATTAGAATTATTATAACTTGGTTAGAAAGTGACTGGAGACAAGATGCCTATCAGGATTGATTGTATTGCAGAACCTTCTCTAAAGAAAAATTCTGCTATTTTCATGAGAACAGACACAAAGTAAGACTCTATTTCTGTATTTTAAATTGATCACCCAGAAAAAAAATTAAAATTAATTTTCCAAAGAAATTAAGGTCATATTCATTCAAGGCACACAAAAATACGTTTGGAAAAATATATTTTTCTCCCAAAATATACCCATTAGTTTAACTAAATCTTTACTGAATATTAAAATTGCTTCCTGGAATTAAATCTAAAAAGAAATTTACTCTTGTTTTATGTAGATATCACATATAAAGGATGTTCCAATAACTTGGACTGATTTAAATGTGAATTAAGTTTAAGCGTCTAATGAATTTTTTCTTTTAGATTTGGCAGACATTTAGGCAATATTATTTTTCACACATAATTGCCATGACTTAAATAACATGATCCAATAGAGAAATAAATAAATTTTACCCAATAACATTGATTTATTTACTGCTGACTTTGATTGATCTTAATGAGACACCCTTTATATGTAGTTACGAATGTAAGTACCTCAACTAAGTTCATAGTCTAGTCAGATGAAAAAAAGAAAGAAAAACATTTATTTTACTCAAGATTTCTTAACATAACCTTGCCCCTTGCTAATGCACTTAATCCAATGTTTCTTCACAGTTCACATAAATCAAACATTAGCCAATGAAAATTCAACAAATAACTGCAAACCTCTTGATTCTCTCTCAGACATATGCTGACTTTCCACATCTGTTATTATTCATATGGGGTTTTAAGTGAAAGTTTGGGGAATTCGAAAAGAGCAAACAACTAGTGTGCAAACCGTAAGCAAAGGATTGGAAGATAGAAACTAGGTGTGATGGTAACTCTTCTTTTCTTTTTCAAGGTCAGATTTCTTAATATCTTAGGTAGAATATTTCTTTCTCCTTTTCAAGCTGACAGCTGTTAAATGCAAGCACTCTGAAAAGACATCCAAATTGCACTTTTATTCTGCAATATTTTTCTTATTTTATGTGCCATGGATAAGTATGATTGATTTCTTCATTTTTTATGGCTTATCAACTCTTTTCAGGTTATTTAAAGTCAGAAAATAGTTTTAGATTGTAAGAAATTTATTTTTGAGATAATTGTAGTAAAATTTTTCAAGACAATAAGAATTAGCTTAGCATTAAGATTAACCCATAGCTGGAGGGAGAAGATGTGGATTCATATCTTTCATGTAAGTGAATACAACAACCCAACTGGAATTAGAATTTGACTCTTTGATTAACAATTCAGAGCCATTATCCATTACACCACCCGTACATCCAAGCTTACAGCATCTAATATTCCCAAGTGGTTACCAGGCTCGACATTGCTTAACTTCAGTGATTGTACAGGAACTTGTGTTTCAACGTTATATGGCTGTAAGCCCATAGACAAGTATGGCTCTCCACAACTTCCTGTTCCTTGTAGCTGTAAGCAATGTTTAACTCTTCACTATATCTCTTTGTCTTTGTTTTGCCATCCATTCACACAAACTCGGTAGGTAGGTAGGTTACTTACTTTTTCCCCTTTGCCCCTCCAGCCTTTAACATGTTCTTTGAGTGTTAAATTCTTCAAACCTTCTTTCCTCATTATGTATCCTAGGAATTTCAGCTGTTTACTTCTGATACCAGAATCTAAAAATTGATATTGCAAAGAGATTATAAAAATAAAATGGGAATTCCAAACCAGTTCACCTGATTTCTAACTTACCTTGATTAATCGAGACTTGATGTGTTCATCAAACATGAATTGGGAAAAGATGAAAAATTTCTTTCGCAAAAACTGATATGTGAAATTGACCTAAAAAAAGAATAAAAGAAGGTATATTAATTAAAGCAATTGTAAATGAAGATAATGTCAAAATATTTTTAAGAGAATGAAGTGGCAATTTCTGTTAAATGTTGAAACTATTGTTCCTTATTTAGAAATTTGTAGAAAAAAATGTAATATTTATTTACTAAGGCCACCACTCTTCCTTGTGTAGGGGGGGCAAAACTAAGATTCAGTTGACAGATGTATGTTAAGTTTGATTACTAAAATATGAAACAATCAAAAAGTGACACAGTTGAATATGTAGCCAAAGTCCAAAGGACAAAAGATTTTCTCATGAAATATCTTGTCCGACAGTTCGAAATGGTTAAGTCTCACCAACTACAAATGAACCCTTCATGTTTGTCAAATTTCATGAATGCAACAAATTTAGGGAATAGAATTCCCTAAATTTGTTGTATTCTTTTGTCAAATTCCATTTGTTTTAAATTTGTTGCATTCTTTTGTCAAATTTCATGAATGCAACAAATTTAGGGAATAGAATTCCCTAAATTTGTTGTATTCTTTTGTCAAATTCCATTTGTTTTAAATTTGTTGCATTCTTTTGTCAAATTTCATGAATGCAACAAATTTAGGGAATAGAATTCCCTAAATTCGTTGTATTCTTTTGTTAAATTCCATTTGTTTTAAATTTGTTGCATTCTTTTGTCAAATTTCATGAATGCAACAAATTTAGGGAATAGAATTCCCTAAATTTGTTGTATTCATGAAATTTGACAAACGTGAAGGATTCATTTGTAGTAGGTGAGACTTAGCCATTTGGAAATATCAAACAAGATATCTCATGAGAAAATCTTTTGTCCTGGAATGGATGACAAGATCTGTTTTGTCACATACTGACATGTCTTTTAACTACTTATGTTCTATTGTGCAATTTTAATTTTTACATTTTGCTAATAAATTCTAATTCTACATAATTTTTTTTATAAGAATGCGATATTTATGTAAATATGACTTTGTACTAGTAAGCAACATCCTGGAATTTCAAAATAATAACACAGATGGAAAAATGTCATACATCTACTTCTGGGCAACTTGAATATTGTTTTATTCCTTTGACAGTGAAGTGGACATTTTGTTGAGGGTGATGAAGGCAAGCAAAGAAATGACTACTCTGAGACAATAGATATGATATAACATATTGTTAGTGACATTTATTTTACTAAAATTAAAAAAATAAAGTCTGTGAAGTGAGGGGTAAAAAGAGTAAAAAAAATAATATTCCAGTCCCAGATGATTAATATTTTAAATCTTTATAAACAGAATGAAAAAATAAAATAAAACAAACACAAAAACTAAAAGAGATATTAAAGTATCAGTGAAGTGACTTACTGTTGTGTTCATGATGCCAATGCCATGTGTTCTGATGGAATTGGCAATGTGTCGGATGTTTATTGTGTTCAAGTGTTTATTGTTGCTTGAGCGCTCAATGAAAATCTGAAAAACAACCAGAATTTTGAAATTTTTATATAAAAAAAAAAAAATCACATTTTTTTCTTCTCCATGTGAAACAGTCTAAAGTTTCAGTTGAGACTCGTGTTCACTTTGATCTAATGCATGAAAGGCATGAATCTACTTCTCCCTACCAGATATAAGTAAATAGCAGGGCATTTGGACACATTTAATCATTTAAAGGTAGACCAACTAAACAAAAGGGGGGGAATCTCAATTCCAGATAAAAGAGAAGATATGTCTATTGGGCTGACAACTCCAACACATAAAAAAACATGTGACTCCAATCTAATGTACCAGCCTTGAGTCTTACACTTAAATCTACAATCAAATTAATCCAGGTTAATAAATTGATAATGAAACAAGAAATAATTAGAATTAACGATATAAGATTAATAAATAAATAAATTATTTAATCAACCATGTTAAATTACTTTAATAATAATAAAAAATATACAAACAACTGTGTAAAATGGTTTAATTTCTGGACAATAAAGTTGAGTTTTTCAGAATTGTGCATGTGGGTTTTGATGTGATCCATTGAAAATTCTTTTAGACTGACCTGATTGTTCAAATTGTAAAGATACTTGGAGACAAACACATGGATATTTCTCATGATTTCCAGTACATCTAGGCCCTGGGGAAGAAGAAAAAAGAAAAGAAGTTTATAGTTTATTAAGAACTAGAGTGCTGCTCATCATGAGACAGCATTTTAATGTTGGAAATAAAGTTTTTCCATTGCTGGGTATATTGGCTTTTATCATTTGTTTGTTATCTATGCCCGAGTTGTTCCATGAGACATTTGTAACTTTAAGTAGATTCTGTTGAAGCTACCCACATAAAATATCATTTAACATAAAAAAAATAAAAAAAAAATATGCAAAAATCATAACCTTCTGAAAACATATATGGAACCTTCAAAGCACCAAAATAACACAGAAAATAAGAAAAATAGTATCAGGTTGCAACAACACCTCAAAACAATGTAATCTTTTTATAGAGGAGAAAATAGCAATAATCACTTTTCCAGAACAAGAAAAACTCTTAAATAAAAGATTGGGGCTTATTTCTGAATGCAGAATTGAAAACAAATTTGTACTATGCTACCTAAAACCACATGACTCAGAAGACTAAATAAAATCCCATAATCTAAAACTTATTTCAAATACCAAAATTTAGAACCAAAGAAAATATGCAAAACAAGTAAATAAATGAAATACAGGGTGTTTCAGAAAAATTGATATCATTTCATAATCTAATTGCAACCATGAACAGTGACACAGTCTCAAATTTAACCCTCAACATTTATTGACAACCTTATATTGCTATCAACACACCTATCACTACTCGACTCACACATCCCACTACACCGGCTTTGAGCTCTGTCTCTTCTCCTTTTTTTTCCTTTCAGTCACAAGTTGCTAGCTCTGCTAACTTTGTTGAGTAATAACAGTTTTATGGGTCATTCAGCTTTCTTTTCCCTCCTTGTTTGGTGGCTGGTGTTATCTCGATAGGGCTGACTCAGGTTTACCAAAATCCTACAATATTGGGATTGACAGTGAAGTCAAGTGAGAACCCCTTATGTACGCTGTGTACCACAGAGATTGCACAATTCCTGCCTGTGATCATAGTAAACTTTTGTCTCTTTATGTCTGAGTGCAGAGCTTCTGAGTCAGCCTGAAACAAGAACTTTAATAAAATGCACTGTTGATAAATCTAACAACAGGTTTATTGAATATAAAGAAAAGTTGGTTGAATAAAATCTCTCTATTATCTACTGCCAAAATCAAGTTTTCTACTGCAGGATGGTCATTTGGGAAATAATCTAGTCGCAAACACTAAAGTAATGTTGATTCTTTCTCAATTCTTCTGTCATGCGTATGTCTGTACGTTCACTCAGGCCAACAAAAGTGTAAGTGTGTTTCTCGTGTGTGATAACACTTTCTCAGCTGAATTCCCATCTTTCTGTCAGCCTGGGGCGGCGGCATTTATATAGTCAACTCCCACAACAAAATCTGACATTGACATATCTAATTTCCCCACCTGGAATCTTAGGAGAACTTGTTAAAAAAACATATGGTACCTTTTTTGTTTAGCTAAGAATCTTCTTAGGTATCTTTCTGTAAAGATAATTGTGTTCCTGTGTGTTCAACATAAACAATTGTAATCTTGGATATTAATACAACACAGATATTTAGTTGTTTGTTCAAAATAATTTGTAAGAACACACGCATTTTGAACAGATAGCATCATGTAAAGAAGTTACTTTAAATTTAATTTCACACAACACATTAATCATGTCTTCTTCTTATCAGCGGGAAGTAGATAGGGCTGGAAACCTTCATTTTGCTCAATTTTATTGAATCTTATCTAGTTAATTCTGGGTTCAATTCTTCTTGAAACTGTCCTTAAATTCATTTTATTATTTTAAAACATAAATTTTAATGCATTTCATTTTTAATTTTCTCCTCAACCATTTAACTTAATCTCCTGAAAATTTTAATAATTATTATCCAATTAATAGTCCCTCCAAATCACCATGCAATTAAATGTTTGAACAGAGCCAGTGGCCTGTTGCATAATAACTTGACCAATTGTCATCCAAATGATCTCAGATTTTAACAGCATGTGTAGAAACGACTTAAAATTCTATATCTCAGAAAAGAACTGGAAAAGAAAAGGTGTCTTGTATGTTAGAATATGCTCAAACACAGTTGAACAAGACTGTGCAACATGCATTTGTGAGAGAATTTGCTAAAAATGTGCCGACTGCAATGCAGATTTGAATATGGCACAAAAAGTTCAAAGGGCGAAGGCTGTTCTTGCAGGGCAAAAAGATTTGGACAATCACCTGTATTAGAAGAGATGATTGAATGGGTTTGGGAAACATTTTTGCAAAGCCTTAGGACATCCATTAAGTCTGATAACCCAGACTGCCATGCTTGAGACTGTTACCCAAGACATGCTGCAGCATGTTTGGCAGGAACTGGACTACTGACTTGACATATGCTGTATCACAGGTGATGCACATATTGAATAATTGTGAAATATGTTCATGAAATCCACATACCTTTAAATTTCTCATTCAAATTTTGACAAATAAATTTTATTTACTCAACAATAATTCTATTTAGTTTGATTTCCGTAGACTATGTAGTTACTGATATTTACATCTCAAAATGATGTCAAAATTTTTGAAACATTGTGTATATAAATAAATTTAAAAAAAAAAAATATAAGCAAAATAAAGATCATGACTATATAGTGATTTTCCAAGCGTAGCTTAGATGTGGCACAAGGCCGAAAGTATGGGGCACACAGTGAGGATCGAACTCACTACTCAGTCGTAATTGTTCTAGTGAGACAAGCTTACTAACCATTACACCACCTCGAGGTGCCCTAAAGATCATGACTGTATATAACCTAAAGTATTACCCCTAAAAAAAAAAAAAAAAAAAAAACTCCACACACACACTAGTTTCCTCCCTCCCTGCCTTAATCCCCCAGTTTTGTATATACAGAACCTTGGAAAGTAGTAGTGACACAGTCGGAAGATTGTTGGAAACATGAAAATGACAATTAACATGCAGTGTTTATTCCTCTGTCCACACTGTCTATATATATATATATATATATATATATATATATATATAAATATTCTATCTCTGATACAAAGAACTCCTCCCTCACTAATATAGCAAATGAAACAAATCTCAAAAGGTTAGAAAAAGTAAAAAATTTTAGGTTATTTTCATTTCATTAAAACGTTAAATTACTTAAATATGTAAAACTTTTGTGCTTATAAATATGCATTTTCAGCTACTACTACTACTACGAACAGTCAGCAAGATGTAAAGAGAAAACATTACAATGATTAATTGATCGTGTCCTTTTAATTATAACCTTTATTTATATTTAAGTAGACATAACTTGCCTTAATCAATGATATGGGAGATAAAACTTTACATATATATGTAAATATTGTTTGAATTAATAGATTTACATATGTGTAGATATTGCCTGAATTCACTGATTATATATATATATATATATATATATATATAGATAGATAGATAGATAGATAGATATTGTCTTATTTGTTTTAAATGAATATATATAGATATTGTTTTAATTCATATATTCCTTTTAAATGAAAAGGAACAGATATTCTAAAATTGAGCTTATTTAAGCTACATTTGATCAACCTTACCATCTAAAATATCAGGTACATTTCTCAAGAGATTTTTAAAATGGTCTTGTCATTTATTCAGTCTTTCAGCCCGACTCTTGACCTTTAACTTGGATTTGTTTGTTTATCTTGTTGACACTGTTCCAAGTGATAGTAGATTGTTTTTGACAGCAGAAGAATTGATGAGTCAAATTTTTTCTTGGATGTATTCAGCTTGTTGATCTTCATAAGAATTCTTGAGTTTAGTAAGTGCTTCATTGAAGTCTTTGAGCCACTGTAGAGGCAGTGTTAATGTAGGGTTCCACTGCCTGGACATTAACAAAAACCCTACAGTCTAAGCATGATGGAACCAGCAATGTAGGTTTCCATTTCTTGAAATTCAAGAAAAGGGTGAAATACATAAAGAAATAAATTGTGTTAGCAAACAGACTCAAATTGGGAGTAGATATTTGTTGGAGGAAGTTAACTTTGACATCAGATATTCATAGGTTATTCTATAAGGAATGAACTTACACTCAGTAACTTGTGATATGAGCATATTAATTACTACACAATTATGAATTGTTGAATTGTCAAACAAATGAATATTTAATTTGTCAATCAGGGAATAAAGCTTTTGGCAGTTTTTCATTAGTTTTTTATTTTTTTGCAATGAACTAATATTATTTTAATTCCTGACTCTTGACAACCTCTTTTTTTAAATTTTCAAAAGACAATATACAATTATGGTTACTGTTTCAATTTTCTTTCTTTTCTTGATCATTGTATTTGGTTGTATCACTATGTAATCATTAGAGTAAATGAAAGTGCCAACATGTTTAGAAGATCCTACTTCTGATGCCATAATTTTATATGAACAGCTTTTTTTTCAAAAATCAGTTCACCCCAAGCAAGGCAGTAAAGCAACTAATATATATGATGGAAGGATAAAATGAATGGTAAACATGTGGACCCCCACCTGACAAAAATGATGATTCCTGCCAATAAAAGATTTACCAATTCCTCTAAAAGAAAAAATGATAATACACAAGAACAGTTTCTCCTTCAAAATGAGTCACAGCAAAGACACCTTGAATACTCTTGACAACAGGATTTTCAGTGGTGCTGTAGTGGATTGGTAAATAGGATTGTACTTATTTGAATAAATAGAAAAGATATAAAGTGTATAGTAAAATAGGCGACAGATGGAAGTTGATTACTAATTACATGTCATAGAACAATGCAATACAACAATATGGCATTACCTATAGGATGTTTAAGTCGCTTGGATGAACCAGAATTTGCTGAGGAAGACATTATGAAGGAAGAAAACCTTGACAGAGAAGAAAGAATGAGTTCTTCAGAGCAGGATAATGCAATAGAAGACAAACCTATGGATGATAGTGGGAATGACTCAGACATGGAAGAAGATAAGACCAAGATCTCCATTAAAAAGAACTGGTCATAAACCTTATGGGGGAGAGAAGGAAAGAGGTTCTAGAAGGCATTAAATCTCTTCAGCTCAGAGAGGTGTAGTGGATTGGTAAATAGGATTGTACCTAATTGCATATGTTAAGCAGAAGAGATGTAAAGTGTATAGTAAGACAAAGGCAGAAGTTGACTACTGATCATGTGTTGTAGAACAACACATTACAACAGGTGCAAAAGATCACTTTGGACTAAAAGCAAACTTTCTTTTATTTTTTATAAAGAAATCTCTCAAACTCTCTCAATGTTTATACCAAATACTAATATGAAATGTCAAGATTGCTTACCTGCTCCAAGGTCTGACTAGGTAAATGTGATTCCATCAGAGTGACACCATACTTTTCCTCAGCCATATTTTTCATCTCACTGTAAGTTTTCCAATCATGTAAGGTAACAGTAGTCAAATTGTAGAAAGTTTTGTCCAGGTAGTGTTCAACATAAGCTGAAAAAAATAAGATAACAAATAGTATTTTAAATTCCCAACTATATAGAAAAATCCCTCAGATTGGCTGAGGCTTGGGTCAATAATTAATGATCTATCAGTCCTAATCAATTACTTATTGCATACTTCCAAATTTGACTGGGTCATTTCCCTGTCAAGTTCCAGCATTGTGCCTTTGCAATTTCAATGGTCAAGATCCTTCTCATTACTCCCATTAAAGTGACATACATTCGTTACATCATCTGGTCAATTAAAAGTTACTGTAAAAATTATAATTTTACAGTGTCAGCATTATCTATATTGAATAACACACCTATAATATCTTTACATCAGCATTTTCTAGGAAATATTTTTTTAATCCATGAGTGAAAATGTTATTTATAAATAATCATGCAGCTATAATGAAACCCCTGTTTGAGTTTGATTGTTTTTTTATGAATTATCAACCCATTGCAGGTTATTTAAAGCCAGAAAATATTTTTAAATTGTAAGAATGTTTTTTGAGATAATGATTTAGTGATACAAGTCTTACTAATTAACCCATATCTGGGAGAGAAGAATTGATTTCATACCTTTCGCAGGGGTATTTTTGTATTTAAGTGAATATAACGAAACCAGCTGTACTTGGAACTCGGCTCTCCAATTAGTAATTTTGAGCCATTATCCATTACACCACCTACACATCCAAGATTACAGCCCCTGGTATTCCCAAGTAGTCACTCATCTAGGTACTGACCAAGCTCAATGTTGCTTAACTTTGGAGATTGTACAGGAAGTGATGTTTCAAAGTGATGTGGCCGTAAGCTACTTAAAAGACTGAATGAAAAGCAAGAATGGTGATAAAACCAAACGAATATTGATTCTTTGCTTTTAGATGCTTCTCAGGAATTTCTATTGCAGACAGATGGATATACATGTGCTCACATTTCAGAGTTCAATGACAGAAAAAAAAAACAAGTTTAATGAGTGCTACTCACTTTTGATATTGATGAATCGATCAAAGAATCTGATTGGTCTCACTCGCAGGAAATTGGACAAGTCTTTTAGGCCAACCTTGTAAGGGTTGCGGTCATCAAGTTGTAAGTGTGAGTGAATATGCAATCTCAAATCTGTCTCAATGGAACGGCATAGTGGATCAAGTAGATGCTATGAGAGCAAGCCAGAAAAAAGAAATAAGAAAGAGGATAATTTAGAAGAAAGCAATTATGAAAGAAGAAACTTTCAGTAATTTTGAAAGATCAGTTGTAACATGTTATACAATTAAATGCATACAAGTTTACTTGAAAGAAATATTTTCTTGTTTCATTTACAAAATCAAAAAGCCAAATGCTTCCAAGTGATGCGTGTGTTTTGTTCTCTCGTTTTTTTTTTTTGCAAATTCACCCAAAGAAATTCATTTTTTTTTTTACTCTTCTTTTTACTCTAAAAAAATTTTATTTTTACTTTTTTAAAATTCTTTTTTTTTTCTTTTACTTTTCACTTTACTTTTCCTTTTTTTTTTTACTTAAAAATTTTTTTTCAATTTAAAAAAAATGACATATGCCAGAAGGATCTTCCCCTATCTACTGAATCGAAGGCTTTAGAGAAATCTACAAAAAGTAAGGCAGTCTGTAGATTCTTTGCCCTGATGCCCTCAAGAATCTGCTGAACAGTCTGAATTTGTCCAATGGTTGATCTATTTTTTTCAAAAGCCATTTTGATTTTCAGAGCACCTTTTCTACTTCTAGCTGTTAGGCTTCAACCAGCAAAGCTCAATACAAACTGTCTCTGGTGAATCAATAAAATCTGTCAAATCTTTTACATACCTAGGAAGCGAAATAAATTCTACTGAAAAGGATGTGAAAATTCGCATAGCTAAAGCCTGGGATGCCTTGAATAAAATGGATGTAATCTGGAAATTTGTTTTACCAAACCTCAGGAAGAGATACTTCCAAGCCAATGTAGAGGTGGTGTTAATGTATGGTGCCACTGACCTGGACATTAACTAAAAGCCCTACTATCTAAGCTTGATGGAACCTATGCTCTGATGCTGAGAGCTATACTTAACATTTCTTGGAGACGACATCCAACTAAATCACAGCCCTATGGATCCATCCCTGATACTTCTACAATCTTACACAAATGCAGAATATATTTTGCAGGACATTGCTGGCGAGCATAACAAGAACTCACGAGTGATCTATTGCTCTGAATACCTAGCCATGAAGCAATAAATAAAGTTGAGTATTTAAAATCAGTAAGCAGTTAAAATTAACTAAAAATTATTGAATATTTATAATTAACTAAAAAATTTGTATTTAAATTAGATAAAAAGTATAGAGTATTTTGATGCATAATTAGCATGATTGAATTGCTAAGAGTTTCAGTCAAGTGTTATTTATTATAAAGAATTGCCTTCACATTAGTCGGACTATTGTCCTCATCTTTGTCACCATATCTGTCACAACGTTTCGGCCGTTGTACGCTCTGGCCTTCTTCAGGTGGTCGGAATTTCGAACTGAACACTTTCGATCACTGGGGTAGACTGTTCTAGTTCCACGTGCCATGTTTGATGGATGTCAGTTATCAGTTATTTCCTGTTAATTTTCCCTCTGAAAGTTCTCCACTGCCTTAACCGGGTATTGAACTCACACTCTTTGTGTCTGTCACTGGATCTAACCAACGCCTTTATCCACTGTGCCATGTGTCCTTGAGGACATCTGGGTATGAATTTCTGGGTATTATAAACCTAATGTTTTCAGCCTAATTTTTTTACCAGTACTCATATTGCAATTTTGCTGTTATCATTACATGTTTTTACCAGAGCTCATATTGCAACTTTGTTATCATTGCTTTTCTCTGGCACTCCTTATTATTGGTTCCCATATTGTATTTATTTCTATGCTTGGTCGACTCAGGAGATTTTTGTGGCCTAGCATATGTGCTGATTCCTTAAGTTTACAAATTTTCCATAATACCTCATCTCAGAAATATAGACAGACTCAGAATTGCCTTTATTTTACAATTTTGAGAATAAAACTTCATTCTAATAAATTGAACCAGAAAAGCTAATAAAATAGTGGATTTGATTCCAGAGGAGTAACAAGAGACTGAAGTGGGGCAGGTAGTCACTCTTGGGTGCAGATGCAAAGATAATAAATTTCCATTGGCACATAATACCTGCTTATAATTATTGAATCAAAATTCACTATAATGATGAAAGATAAATACCTCCTTCAAATAATCTGTAACTTCTTTATCAAAACTGTCTTTCAGTACTTGAGGACATTCCAAATGTCGGACATATTCCATCGGTAATACACAATCCCTCAGTGCACCAAATATGTACTGTAAACAAGAAATAAATAATAATAAAAAAGTTACAGTGAAAAAAATATACAAATTGATTTGAAAATTACATTATACTAGTTCAGTAACTGTAACTTCAGTAAGTTGACCAAATTTCAAATGTCAATTGCTGTCCATTTAAAATACTATATTTATTAGAAAATATATTCAGTTTAAATACAAAGGGAGTTGTAAAAATGACTTCAAAGGGACACACATTTCAGTTTATATGTGACAGAGAGAGAGTCTGGGAAACACACACACACACACACCTATATTTTTTTTTTATTGAAATTGGAGATCTGAGTAGCAAAATTAGATCAGAGCATTTTGTTTACTGATGGGAAATCTGATCTAGGGCAAAAAAAAAAATAATTTCGACCATTTTCATTGTCTTCTAATGACCAGATTCCATTGGGTGTTGTACCCAATGGAATCTGGTCATTAGAAAACAATGAAAATGGTCGAAATAATTTTTATCGGTTAAAAATTGAAATAGAGCTTAGTAAGCTATAAGGAACTTTGGAATTCATATGATTTTGGTTGAAGCAGCCAGAACCCCGTGATAATCGCATGCAAAGTAGTAGGGCCAAGGGTCGGTTATGACCAGCCGGGTTTTTCTATATAAACGTGTAGTTATGCTGAGAAAGTGAGAGACGGAAAGAAATTCTTGGCGAGACTGGAGAAGAGAATTAGCCTGGGCAAGAGTTGGGCTAGAGACAGTGGAGAGTCAAGTTGGAGACTCAAGGAAGAGAGGAAGTGACGTCAGAGATTGGAACGAGGCATCCACTAACATGTACTATTGATATAAGTACCACTGCTTCTGCTACCATGAATATGACTACTGCTGTTACTACTGCTGAGAAGGAACGCCACTATAAACTTTAAGTCCTGCACAGAAATCTTATCCCTCTATTGCAAGAGTTGTATATCGTTCTGAGACGATTTAACAAGTTAATCACAATACACTCTCTGTCTAGAATCCAGTGTATGAGTTTTTATGTCAAATACTTTTCTTTTCTGTAACCCGTTTCTTTTCTATACTATTCTTTTCTGCTATATAAAAGACATTAACAATGCAACCATTGAATAGTTGTTTGTCCGGCTTTCTGCAGATATTAATTCTTTTTTTTTCGCTGCATTCTAAATTTTTTAGCACAGACTCTCCAGCCATGTCTACATCTTCAGTTGACCATGAATGGATGAACATCACTTCTGCTTTCGGGATCAAACAAATCAAAACGTGGGCAGGAAGCAGGGTTAAACCAGTGGGCTGGTCGAATGATCTATGGATGCTCAGGGGACCTACGGCCACTCCCTTAAGTTCGGTTAGGACCGAGTAGACACCTCAACCCAGAGAGTAAGACATCGGAGGTTGAGGTGCTGGGGCGAAAGTGTTAGATATATTCTTTTCCTATTACCCAGAAGTTGTTGTCAGACAGAAAGGAAAATCAGCCCTCTTAACACAGATGTCAATTCCAATTTCATTCAAATTATGTGAGCATGTATATTTTAATTCAATGACAGTCTTAAAAATATTTCTACAAAATTAAAAAAAAAAAATTAAATAATTCTCTGAATAATTTCTGAAAAGTTCAATAAAATCTAATTGTCTGAAATTTTTAAGTTTAAAAAATTAATTTTGTGTTGTTTTTTTCACCGAGTTTATGATTTTATTGTTCAGACCAGAGTAGGTGTTGTTTAGACTGAGTGTTAGGGGAATATATTATTCCACTGTGTTATTTCAAACCTAGTCAAATTATGTGTGTGGGCATGTGTGTGCTTGTGTATACATTAAATGGCACAAGTACGTGTAAGCCATTCCCATACAATACAGACATACACATATACACATGCATGAAAAGTTACACATACACACACATAAAGAGTGTGCGATAGACAGAGAATAAGCTTTTCTTTTATAATATAGATTCAGAAACAGCTTGAGCAAACAGGATCAGAGTTGAGGTGACCAATGTAAGCAGCTCCGAGGAGCTGCTTTCACTTGTCCCTAGACCTCATGAATTTAAACGTCCTATGAGGCTGGCATCCCGTTCCCACCCCTTCACCGTTGAAACTGTTAGATGTAGACGTCTCTTCTACTCCAATAGCTTCATGTCTCGCACATCTCACCTATGGAACTCCCTTCCCTATTACTGTTTCCCTGACAAATACAATCTCCAACGGTTTAAGTGTAGCGTCAATCGACATCTCCAGTTGCCTTGATCTATCCACTTCCCTTCTCCACATCCTTTCACCTTTCATTCCTATCTGCTCTCGCTCCAAATCTTCTGTAACCCCCTTGCCTTGATCGACCCACTGTCTTTCTCTTTCTCCACATCCTCTCCTTTACCACTCCTATCTGCTCTTCCTCCAACCCTTCTATAACCCCTTGCGTGATAGTGGCCTTCAGCCTTGCTTGGGGTGATACGCTTAAAAAAAAAATCTCTCGTTTGTTAACATGATACAATTAGAGGACCTGTCATAGAATCATGTGACCAAATAGGGACATGTCGCCATGTGCTGCATATAAAAATGTGATAATATTTGTGTTTAGGTTTTTTTGTTTTTTTCCTCAAGTATCTTGTGATTTTGACAAAGAGGCCACTGCAATTTACTCTGTTGGAAGTGGTTGAATGATTTGAAATAAGGAAACTGTGTCCCCTGTTTGATTTGTTTTGATCAATCCAGTCTATATCTGAATAAAGTAAGGATAACTACTAATTATATAAGCAATTAACAATATTGTTGTAATACCACTAAGACTAAAGATCAATAAAATTCTACAGACAAGCCTGTTTATATTATAAATATTTATAAACATCAATTTGCCTTAATGAATTATATGGGAGATAAAAACATATTTATCTTATAAATATTTATAAACATCAAGTTGACAATTTTTTTAAAGAGGAACTGCAAAAAAAAAAAAATGTTAAAATTATTGTTTCAATTGTATAAAAGATTGCAAACATGTTGTAACATAAAAAAGTTCTTAAATCACAAAATATTAATCATTTTTAAATCACAAATTATTAATCTTTTTAAGATTAAGAACAGGAATAATAACATAAGAAGAACCCAACTTTGTAGTTGCTTTTCCTTAATATATTTTTCTTATTCTTTTTTACAGTGATATATTCAAAATGGGATAAAAAAAGTACTTACATGTATTCGATGAGTATCACTGATGTTGTCAAACATATCAGTTAAATAGATAGGGAAAATGACTCGATGCCAGTACAGAAAGCTGCAGTCAGTGGCCATACGTAAACTGAGAAAATATCAGGTGAGAAAAATGAGTAAAAAGCTTTCAAACAGTTTTTAGCAGATATTTGTAGAGTAGAAATTGAAGGCCTCATTAGATAATGGGGGAATTCCACAGGCAGAAACTGGGGGACATAAGTTACCTCCTCCGCTGGTGTTACATAAACAGCTGAGTGGCCAGGGGCCAAGTGTATTTTTGTATGTGCATCTCATTAGTACGAGAATAAAGTAATTCAGAATTACTACTACCATTGTTGTTGTTATTTTACATGATGCTGTGAACAGGATCTGGTGAAGATGTTGAACTATCTTAACAAAATAAGACATGGCATCTGCCCTAGGTGGAACACCCGATTTGATTGCTCAACTACTGAAACAAATGATAGAGCTACAAAATAATACTACCATTGCCGTTGTGGTTATTTTACAATATTGATAGAAAATATAAATACAGGGTGTTTCAAAAGTCTATGTCACATTCTAAGAACTTTTCAGGGTGTTTCAAAAGTCTATGTCACATTCTAAGAACTCTTCAGGGTGTTTCAAAAGTCTATGTCACATTCTAAGAACTCTTCAGGGTGTTTCAAAAGTCTATGTCACATTCTAAGAACTCTTCAGGGTGTTTCAAAAGTCTATGTCACATTCTAAGAACTCTTCAGGGTGTTTCAAAAGTCTATGTCACATTCTAAGAACTCTTCAGGGTGTTTCAAAAGTCTATGTCACATTCTAAGAACTCTTCAGGGTGTTTCAAAAGTCTATGTCACATTCTAAGAACTCTTCAGGGTGTTTCAAAAGTCTATGTCACATTCTAAGAACTCTTCAGGGTGTTTCAAAAGTCTATGTCACATTCTAAGAACTCTTCAGGGTGTTTCAAAAGTCTATGTCACATTCTAAGAACTCTTCAGGGTGTTTCAAAAGTCTATGTCACATTCTAAGAACTCTTCAGGGTGTTTCAAAAGTCTATGTCACATTCTAAGAACTCTTCAGGGTGTTTCAAAAGTCTATGTCACATTCTAAGAACTCTTCAGGGTGTTTCAAAAGTCTATGTCACATTCTAAGAACTCTTATATCATGAACTATAAATGGTAGCATGATTTAATAGGTACCATTTAAAAGCTAAAAGTGTCAAGTTTTCATCTGTTAATTTAATTTTAATTTAATTAATTAAAATTAATTTTTGAACACCACTCTGCCTGACAGATGGGTCAGACGTTCTGGACAGATTTATTGCATGTTCCTGTAATGGCCACCTAGGTCTCCAGTCCTCATGGCATGTGTCTTCTTCCTCTAGAGGTATACGAAAAGTCTCATGTATTTACTTCCCAAAGATGTGGATGATCTGAAGAAGCCAATAACTGAAGCCTTGGAAACCATCAGCAACAACTTGCTTAGTTGTGTTTGGCAAGAATTGGATTACTTATCCTCAGCTTGACATGTTACATCTTAGGAAAAAGAAAAGTTTTTTGTGTGACTAAATATTGTTTATAGAAAATATATTCAAACTTTGTTGTAAGTTTAATGTTGGGTCTTTTTTTATTATCACTGAATGTTTTTTTCCAATTTTAATGGAATCATTAATGGATTCATGAGTAATAAAGGAACTTGTTATATATTTTTGGAGATGTGTAAAATATGTTATGCATACCTTAGGTGTGTGCTTAATAGTCAGGTATGAAAAAATTTACTAATATATAAACAATTTTGATACAAACAATATTGATTTAATAATTAAGGATTTGTGAAAACTAACATATACATTAGTTAGCTTAAGAATAATTTGGAATTGTGTTTAGAAGACTTAACCCTTCAAAGCTGGAAACACCCAAATGCACTCACAAGTTTCATGCACTTACAGTTTGGAAGTGTCTGAATGTGCCCGCAATTGTCTAGCATCGTATTTCAATAAACAGCATTGACATCCATCACATGATCAACTAAAGGCAACTTTTACAAATTTGTAGATTTCCAAAACCATATCTCATAACCAGTAAAATCGAGGAGCCTGAATTTGGTATCACTTGAAAGAGGAACCAGTATACTTTCATATAAAATGATACTCGATTGCCAACAGTTTTTGAGATATGTCAATTTAATTGCACTAATGTCACATATTCAGATTTCCCAACAATTTGCTCCAGGGATTTAACAAATTGAAATCTCTTAAAGATTGAACAGGAATTAAGAAAAATTAAAACACTCACTTTTCCCACATTCTGGTAATTACTTGAAGTTTTTTCAATGTATCAGACAGACTAGTGATTTCATCATCTCGGAAGGCTTTCTAAAAAAATAAAATAAAAAGAAACGAATGTTGCAATAGTTAAAATGTTTAGTAATAATTCAAATTTAACACTTTTAGCACTTAGCTAAATGTTTGCATTTACTTGAAGAGGGTCAGAAACTTCATGGGTTCATCATGCATGTTAACCCTCTAAACTCCCCCACCCCCATGGCGTATATGGCTGCAGTCGTCTCATGCAAGATGTTGCTGCTGTGGTTTCCATAACAAAAAGGCTTTTATCGAGTGGAGTTGCTAGTCCTACACCTAAACAGTTTAGGATTCAGCACTGCTAATCAAAGCTAGGCAGCCCAGTCTACCTTGATATTAAGTAAGGAACTCACACTTTTCCAAGTGTATTTGTGTGAAAGTGAATGCAATAACCTCAGATAAAATTTGAACTCAAGTCGCCAGTCCTACTTTCTGCACTAATCACCACTATGTGAGATGCACATCCTTTATCACAGATAGTCCCTAGAAATGGCCTTTAGTGAAGAGTAACTTAGTTCTGTGTCATTTTTCTAATTAGTTCTAAGATATTTAAATAGACTCTTTTATTTTACGAGACTCAAAGTCTGCTCCAAGTAATTATTCTTTTTAATGACCCTTAATAATACCTCTATTAAAGTTTTTTTGAGGACAAAGGTCTGGCAGCATAACCTGAATTTATTGTTTGATGATCATAAGAAATTCTGTATAAGAATTGGGTTATTTAATGCCAAAATCTAAATATAAATAGGTATTGTTGGCAATTTCTTTTTATATAAAAATGTATTTTTATAATTTCATAGTGTTTTGTTTTTGTTTGGGGGGGTTCACTATTTGCCCATAGCTGGGACCCTAACAGGTGCTACTACCATGGGTTAGGGTGGACCTGGGAACAACAGCAATTAAGAGATGGTTCCATGCTCCTCAAAACCTCCAATCTTTTGATCAGAGGCCTTGCTGCCGGATGTAGTTTATTCTCTGTATAAGAAGTAAAATATATACAGATCTACCACCAATTTTCTGACACCTTAATTTGGACAAAATTTATGAACAAGTATTTGAATTTCATGTAATTGCCAGATTAATTCACCATGCAGTCACAGGTGGCATTGTATGTTACACAATTTTAATTTAAGTTTCTAACAGTTGAATATGCATGGATTGATTCATTCATTTTCTATGGCTGATGAACCCATTGCAGGTTATTTAAAACCAGAAAATATTTTTGTAAGAATATTTTTTGAGATAATAATGGTTTTTGTGATACAAGTTTTACTAATTAACCCATAGCTGGCAGGAGAAGAGGTGAATTCATAGATTTCCCAAAGGTATTTGCATGTAAGTGAATATAACGAACCCAATGGGAATTGGAAATTGGCTCTCTGATTAACAATTTCAAGTCCTTATCCATTACACCACCCTCACATCCAAGCTTGCAGCACATGGTATTACTAAACAGTCACCCATCTAGGTACTGACCAGGCTCAACATTGCTGAACATCCATGATCATACAGGAACCAGTGTTTCAACATGATGTGGCTGCAAGCCTTGATGATGCCGTAGAGATACAAGAGATGCATAATTGGTCAATCAGAGGTGTATTATTGAATTGTTATTATATTACTTCTATTGGTCTGGCAAAATGGATAATCTGGTGCAATTCTGGAACCAAGGGTTGTGAAAAAAATTGGTGGTGTATATGTACTAAAACAGAAACTGAATATATACAATTCACAGTGGGGAAAAATAGTATTACAAATTCAAGATGCAACTGACAAATTAATACATTTAAAAATTAATTCTACATTAAAATAACTGAGAAAGAATGTCCAGAATCAATGCTTACCAATTTTGTTCCAAAAGACAGAGCGAGAGAAGCAATTAGAATACGCTCCTTGGTGCCTGATGAATAAAAGATGAAGTTGATAAGAAAAGAATATCCATTAGGATTATGGAAATATATTTTTATAATCTCTAAAGTGGTTCAACTATTATGCTTGCTTTTTATTTATCAGCATGGCAACATTAAACTGACATCTTGGATTTTATCAATCATGTCTTTATTGTCTATTTATAGTAACAATGGTGAAAATTATTAAAGAAAAGAAATAAGTTTAAATAAGTTTAGCATAAAATTCAAAATTTGCAAAGAAGAAATGAAATAATGAGTTTAGGTTAGAAATCATAGCCAATACAGTAGTTTTAAGCAATAGATTTTATTATTTTTAATCATTTCACCCCAAGCAAGGCAACAGAGCCACTAAGATGCAGGGGGGTTACTGAGTGTGAAATAATGATTGTCATTGCATTTAAATTTTTGAAGATCAAAGTTGATATTTTGAGAGTTCCACAAGCAAAAAGTATGAGAGAACAAGCTGTTAGCATAAAATTTATGGTTATATCTAGCCATTTCAACTGCAAAATGATGAGACCTAGCTGCTAATCTAGTACTGCAATTAAATTTGTAAAATCTAGGTACCAAAGAGAAAAGCTCATCAAAACAGTTACCATGAAAATATTTATAGAAAATGCACAGGGAAGCTATGTTAGGAAAGTGATTGAAGCTGAGATGTTAGTTCAGGACTGATAACATTGCAGATTTTGGGGGGGGGATTTTATTAAGGATCTCTAAATATATTGCAGAGAGTTGAATAGTGGAGATTTATAGTGATACAAACATTTCTTTTTTTTTTTAAATGATGCTAATTTAAGATTCACTAAACTGTTGGTGTTAGATTTCTTAAGCATAGCACATATTAGAGAGTAAGTTGGTCTTGTGTCAGACAAAATCAAGCTTAGTAAATATTTATATGGTCAAATAATTAATACAAAGAGAAGAATCAGATAAAAGCCAACAAGGCCTGTTACTTGCTTTCAGAATATTAGATCATTACCAATACCGATTAATTTAAAAGTATATGGAAGATGGTTGGACTATTTCTGGTCTCTAGAAATAAGAGAAACAACTGGAAAAACAGTCAAAGCAATATCCTTGTATTATTTGTTAAAAAAGAAACACAATATTTGTAGATTAAGTTTGCTATAATTTCTTTTAAATTATAAGTCATCAAGTATCAATTACAAAAGTCATTTAAATTATAAGTCATCAAGTATCAATTAAAAAAAAATAATGATGAAAAGTTTCCAGCATAATTTTTTCCTTGCATCATTCGAAAAACTTTAAAAGTGTCTTTGAAGTTTACTTAGCTCTTTAATGTTTTTGTGTATATACTCTTTAAGAATTGCTTGCAGAAAAATGATAGTTTTATACTTTATTCTGTTGAAAATCAATGCAGAATACAAAATGCACAGTTGACAGTATTTACTTTTCAAGTTTAATCTGGACAAAAGTGAAGCAAATGTAGGAAACAGATCTCTGATGCTTAATGATGCAGTATGTGCAAGGATGTTCTTGAAAGTTAAATAAAGGGGCATTTTGGGCTGACATTGTGTCTATAATAACATCTCTATTAACAAAGCTGAAAACAATAGATTGAAACAATAAAAGTATGTTGACAATTATTCATCTCTGAAATGAAAGAGTAAATTATGAAAAGCGGTTTGAATCTGCCATCATAACCAAATGTCAAAAACCATCTAACATTGAATATAAAAGGCTCAAAAAAAAAAAAAAAAATGATGACATGATCGATATAGATAATGGATAGTTGTAGAGTAAGTGATCATGGTTAAATGTAAATAGCAGAACTGCCCAACAAAAGGAATTGACAAAGTGTTTTGATTTCAAGACAAGAGAAGTTGGGACAATGTCAGATGAAACTGAGAACCAGCCTATTTTATTGGCATTTGTATGATTCTACTCTCACTCACTCAGTCAGTCATTCACTCACTCAGTGGAGGTGAGTAGCCATGGTTAAATGCAAAATAAGTAATAGAATCATCAAACAGAATTGACAAAGTTTGTAATAACAAGAAAAAGAGAAGAACAGGGCAAAAACTAATATAAAGAAAGCAAACAATATATGCAAGGCAAATTAACAGTAATAAAGCAAAGTAGAAGTAATATGGGAAAAAGTTCACAAACTAAGAATTGGGGTTAACACACAAAAGCAAATTCAGATAAATAAACTGTTGTAATCTTATCTCATCCTTGTTGCCAAAAACATAGGGAAGGTTACTGACTAGAATAATCAAACGAAGGGTAGTAATGAACAATAATACTTAGGACAAGAACAACACATATAAGATTTGCCAGTGATGCATAAAAGAAGTAGTCAACTGCTAGAAGTGAGTCAAGTAAATTCCACAATGGATCTCCAAACTGCAGACCAACATACAGTATTTACTACTGTATTTATGTGAATGGGGACATATCCATTATTGTCCATAGATATGCTACAACATAAACATAGCATTCTGACTTCAAGACTGAGTCAGATGAGACCAAGAAATGGTCTATTTTATTGGCTAGGAAGAAATCCCAGCATGTATTCATGTGGTTCTGCCTATAAATTGGGAAGGGGAAAAGTGTTTTGCAATCATTCTTATTTAGGATTGGAACCAGCAATAGTTACTGCTATGAGTTCAATCCTTGAATTAGGTAGTGAAGCACTGATTTGGGAAAAATGAATAACTAACATACCAAGGATAAAATATGACAATAATCAACATGTATCCCATATAAGCAATTGAAATGTTGAGTCTTTAATACCTTGTGTATTATAACATTTATCTCAACCAAAATGAGAACAATGGTTTGAAATAATACAAGTATATATCCATTTAAAGTTATTATCAAGAACAGAGTTAAGCTTTTAAAGTTCCTCTTAGCTACAAATGTAAAAAGAACAAAGTAAATAAAATAACTGTCATTTTTAGTCAAAATATACAAGATTATAAAGAAACTATTTTTATTAAATAAAACATTTAATACTAGTCAAAATGAATAATAATAATTATTAGTACCATTATTAATTTTGATTAGTATTTACTTCCGTCTTAATTTTTAATTGCTTTTTATCACAATTTTTATTCAGCCTGTTGATCTATGTTTGTTAGTAGACACTATGGATTTGAAATAAAGAATTGGTAAGACTTGAACTCACATCCCTTTTACTTTGAAAGCTTGGCTGAAAGTATCAGATGAGTGCCCAACTGCTCAGAGAAGAGCAAATCTAACCTTAAACCCATCACACTATTCTACAATCTTTCCTGGCACAATGCTTTACACTAGTAGTATGAGTAACAGTGATGATTTTTTTCTTATTTTTATTCATTAGATTTTTCTATTTGAATTAAGATTAAGAGGAAAGTAAATACTGGTCAAAATTATTAATAATTATGAAATAATGTTGAAAATATTTTATTGTTCTTCAAAATCATTTTTCACTTTTTTCAGGCAATTTATTTAAAGTAATTAATAATTATAATTAAAAATAACAAAGTAAAAACAGAATGAACTCTCCACTAGTAATCCAAAATAAATTACCTGGACCATTCAAAGCATTTTCTGCAAGGACAAGGGCTGATAAAACATCAAGACGACTTTCACTGTATTTCTTGTCTTGGGTAATCCTTTTCTATTTAAAATTAACAAAAAAAGAAGCAATAAAATTTAAAGATTGATTGCAGAATAGTATTCTATAAATTTGTGGCTATTTATTTCTGGATTTATAAGTGATAAACTTCACAGTTATATCACATTGATTAAAGAATATTACACCAATAGGTACATAAAAACTTTCATTTTCAGATAATTTTTTTTATTTGATTTAATATAGTAACTGAGATATATGTGATAGAAATTAGGAGGATTTGAGATAATTATAATTAAGTAATTCATCGAGTCTAGAAGAAACCGCAACAGAATGTCCCCGTAAAGTACCGAAGCAGTGGCTAACATCTCTACCAGATGTATGAGTTGACAATTGTACTTGTTTCAAGCTCAGAAGGGCATAAAAAGAATCAAGAGTGACGTATAAACACGTCTGTAAATGTTTTTTTTAACGTTATATTTTGGATGTGTTTATTCATCTGTATCTGAAAAAGACATTTTTGGTAAAAACATATATACATATATATATATATATATATATATATATATATATATATATATATTGCTTGAACCGGCTTCTAATGCTCTGGGTGGAGCAGCTTGGGGATAGTAGTCGTGGCTCATGGGGGCACAGCCCTATGGGTAAAAGAGAAGCTTGGATGAGTTCCACCACAGAATATGTGATTGAGTGGCACTATATCGACTAATTCGCTACCTCTTCATCACCGAGGCCTGTTGGTACAGTTGGTATGACGTTTGCATGATAATTTAACTGTCCGGGTTTCATTTCTTGGCAGTGGATGCACACTGCTGATGAGTCCCAAATATAGGATAAAACAGCCGTCCAGTGCTTTCTGCATTCTGTTGAGGTTTCTTCTAGACTCGATAAATTACTTAATTATAATTATCTCAAATCCTCCTAATTTCTATCACATATATACATGTCTATGCCAGGGAAGGAGTTAAAATAGGGGGAGAAAAATGGAAATATAGAATTCCTTAATTTGGCAATATCTAGCATTTTCCAAAATTGTACCTTGCTTGCTTAATGCCAAGGAATCTGTATTAGTATTTGTTTTTTCATTGGTTGTTACTTTATTATTTGTGCTTGGTACATTACAAATGTAACATCCAAGTAATCAAGTCAATTATAACTGTGCAGCAAGAAGTCTCCAAAAGATAGAAACATGTATACAAGAGAAAAGTGAACTGCTGAAGAACCTGAACAATTACAAGCTGTAATCAATATATTTCTGCAATTTTATCATTCTAAGAGTTGTTTTGAACTCTTGAACTCATTCTTTTTAGTAATGTTATTTTCAGGCCAGTGTAAATTTCTTTACTTAACAAAGAAAGAATTAGAGAACAGATCACAGCATGGGAAAAAATATGGAATTGCCCGAGTTACATGCATTGTTGTGAATGAGTTGGTCAGATGAGTATATTTGCCACTATTTCTTTTATTTTCTTGCTACTATTTTCTAGTTTTCATTGCCAAAAAAATAAGAGACTTCATACTTTCCATTTTGTATCCCAAGAAAGGGACAAAGGACATAGAATGAATTGGCTAAAATGTGGAAACAACAAGAATGAATTCAATAGTCAGAACTATTCTTGGAATAATATTCTGATATCCAATATTTGAACAATTCTATGACACTAATCATATCCACATGGTTTCTCTCTCTTTAAGTGTTATGTCCATTCAGGATATAAATGATCATGGCTCTCCAAAGCTTCCTTTTCTTGAATCCATCAAATGTGGCAGAAATCGCCACCATTTACAATGATGGAAATTCCTGTTATCCATGACTAATCAGTTTTAATAACTAAACTTTGATTTTATACTTTGTAGTGGATTCTTGTTGTATCTTTTGTAAATTCAGTTTTGTTCTTTACCTAGACTGGCTGTCAACCAAGGCTATATAGCCCTGTCTGCTCTGCATGTGAAACAAACCAGCACATAAAATTAAATCTGTTTCCCATAAATAATAATGAGGCATTTATAAAAAAAATATGCAATAAAATAGGTTTCTTATAAGTAAATAAATATTTCATTTTTGCAAAATTATTAAATATTTTAGAAAAGCAGCAACAACAACAACAATAAAAAAAAAAGAATAATACAAAAGTCATTATTCACTGTGCCTAATTTGACTTACCCGTGCTGTGTTGATAGAAGACAATGCTAGGAAGCAAAGGTGCTGAATTATGTGGTTGATTGATTCTGCAACCAACATGGTTCTGCGATGGAATGTGAATTCAATGGCCTAGCAAATAGAAGGAAATAACTTTAAAAATATTCTCATACTCAATGAATAATGTTTTCAGGTTCCCTTAGCAGCACCTCAGGAAAAGGAAACAGTTTTGTAAACATGAACCTAAATTCACATTCAACAAACATTCATCAGAAGAGCAATAAGGTAATTATATGTACCTGAAAGCACTTCCTGGGTACAATGAATTAACATATACACTTTATTATCGGCCTGTATTTCTGTTGTAGCATACCTCTGGACGATAATGGGTATGTTCCCATTCACATAAATACAGTAGTAAATACTGTATGTTGGTCTGCAGTTTGGAGATTCATTGTGGAATTCACTTGACTCACTTCTAGCAGATGACTACTTCTACACGCTACTGGTGAATCTTATATTCCTTTTTCTAAGTATTATCGTTTATTACCAACCTTCATTTAATTATTCTATTCAGTAACCTCCCTAGGTAACAACAATTTCTGAGATGAGGTAATGTAATTATTTACACTATTTACATTGTTTGGAATTTTGACTTCATCTTTGTTGCCATATTCATGATGCTTTGGCTATTGTATACCTTGGCATTCTTCAAGTGACTGGAATTTTGAACTGTAATATGAACTCTGATAAAAAATGATTAATGAGAGGTTATGTTTATCAGTCCCAAAAATTTGTACACTGATGTCCTCAAAGATACATGGCCCAGTGGATAAAAGCATGGTTGAATACAGTGACTTGACCTAAAGAGTTGTGAGTTCAATACCTGGCTACAGCAAAGGTGAACTTGGAGAGTCGAGTCAAAGAGGCATGGCACATGAAACTAGAAGAATCTATCCCAGTAGATGAAATATAGGGTTGGTTCAGTTTGAAATTCCCATCTCAAGTAGGCCAAAGCATACAATGGCCGAAACATTGTGAATATGGCAATGAAGATGAAGACAACTGTCTGAACAAAGTAAATAGTGTAAATATACTTTATTACAAATAATCAGTGACTTTTATATTTGCTTCAGTTTTCACTAATAGTTGGTTCTTTTTGGCATATCAACCTTTATTTAATGCTGATATCTAAATATTTTGTATGCAATTTTATTTTATTTTTGGAGATAATAATAGTTTAGTGATACAGATTTACTAATTAACCCATAGATGGGGGGAGAAGAGGTGGATTCATTTCTCGAGGGTATTTGCACATAAGTGAATATAACAAACCTAGCTGGAATTGAAACTCGGCACTCTGATTAACAATTCTGAGCCATTATCCATTACACCATCAGCACATCAAAGCTGGCAACACCTGGTATTCCCAAGCGATCACTCATCAAGGTACTGACCAGGCTCAACATTACTTAACTTCACTGATCATATGGGTACTGGTGTTTCAACATGATGTGGCCGTAAGCCTTCATTAATAGTCATATTCATCATTATATAACTGGTATAAATATTAACACTTTCTTATTCTTTCTAACAGCAGTTTTAAACATACTTTTTAGGAACACAAATAAGTGCACCGAGAGGAGTGGAAAGGTTCACCTATCATCTGGTTCACACTCCTCCCTGGTTTTTGAATAAGAGTAGAGGCTTATCTCTTCTTTTCCTTCTTAGGAGTGGGTTTCTGGTTCCTTCTAAAGTTTACTTCAACTCTATACTTCTAACATATCTGCCTAAACTCTGAAATTTTATTTACTATTTTTTTTCCTCAATAGGAGTGGATAAGTTCTCTTATTGTCCAGTTCACACTCCTCCCTGGTCCTCTGATTCCTGTTTAAGATTGGGTTTCTAGTTCCTTCTAAAATATTCTCATTTTCTTTTACTCTCAGTAGTCCCTTATGTCTTAGTGGCATTATCACCTTGCTTGGGGTGAATTCATAAAAAAAATAAAACTGATATTAAATTTACTACTCCTAATTCAGTTTCAAGATTAGTTTAAAGAAAATATGAACTCAGGTTACATCGAAGTCACGTCACAGGTATAAATGTAGAATTCCTGTTATGATAAACTGGCTTTGCTATATTCTGAATAAAATTCTCATTTTTGGTACAAAAATTTATTTTATTTACTGCTCTAATTTCAATATTTAGTTTCAATACAACAAAAAGCTTGAAAATCATTTAGAAAATAAACAGCAAATGATATCTGTTTTATCATGCCAATTTTGACATATGGTTAAATGCATTTTTGGCAAGGAATGAACTGTCTTGCAAGACTAGCTAATTAACTGCTATACGACAGTGAGAACTCCAGCACCATATACATACCTTAAGTAATTCTATCAATTTGCAAAGTGCTAAAACTGCTGTTTTTGTCATGGCCTTTTGTGTAGATACATGTAAGTTCATCACAGTTCGTATCAAATGGCTGATGTTAAATGCATACAAGACACCCTGGAAAATGGAAATAGAAACAGACACATAACTAATATGAAAGCTACAAGTAAAAACTAATTGATTATAATGTCAACTATTTTTTTTAACATACAAGAAATGCTGATCAAGAGGGATAAAATATATTTAAATAAAACAAAGGCCAGAGTGGGTGGACCCCAAAATTAAAAATAGTTAAGTAAAAATAAGAAAAAACAAATCTCTAATAGTTCAAGAAAAATAACCAATGAATAAATAAAATTTCCTGAACAACATTAATTAATCATTAAGTGCAAAAATTATATGTATATATTCATATAGAGATACAATCAATCCCCTCTGTTCCATCAGCTGACCTTCCCACCGGTTTTATTTGTTTTAGATCTGAGGAGGTGCTCGAGTGAACTTAGTTGAAATATCTGTCAAGTCAAATAAATCTGGTCACAAGATATGGTTAGATTAAAAATAACAACAAAAACAAAACGGTTATTCAAGTAGGAATTTAAGTCATGGCGTTAACCCATTCCAATTGGGTGGTGCTGTGATTTTTCCAATTATGACTGGTTTGTCAGTTCACATGTAGTCAACAGAAAATGGTTCATTGGATCAGTAGCTAACATAGTACAGACAGGGAACTATGGTGTTGAGCCTGCAACCAAAATTAGTTTTCAAACCGTTCTCAATTTGACCTTTCTGCAAAGGAAAATTCTTAAATTAAAAAAAAAAAAAAATCTAATTGTTTCTTGCAGTGACACCTGCTGACTCTCCTGGCCAAAAGTGGCTGGTTTATATCGAAAATCCCTCAGATTGGCTGAGGCTTGGGTCAATAATTAATGATCTATCAGTCCTAATCAATTACTTATTGCATACTTCCAAATTTGACTTGGTCATTTCCCTGTCCAGTTCCAGCATTGTGCCTTTGCAATTTCAATGGTCAAGATCCTTCTCATTACTCCCATTAAAGTGACATACATTCGTTACATCATCTGGTCAATTAAAAGTTACTGTAAAAATTATAAAATTTTACAGTGTCAGCATTATCTATATTGAATAACACACCTATAATATCTTTACATCAGCATTTTCTAGGAAATATTTTTTTAATCCATGAGTGAAAATGTTATTTATAAATAATCATGCAGCTATAATGAAACCTCCATTTGGGTTTGATTAATTAATTGATTTTTAATGAATTATCAACCCATTGCAGGTTATTTAAAGCCAGAATCTTTTTGAGATAATGATTTAGTGATACAAGTCTTACTAACTAACCCATAGCTTGGGGAGAAGGGGTGATTTCATACCTTTCCCAAGGGTATTTTTGTGCGTAAATGAATATAACGAAACCGGCTGTACTTGGAACTTGGCTCTCCAATTAACAATTCTGAGCTGTTATCCACTACACCACCTACGTATCCAAGCTTACAGCCCCTGGTATTCCCAAGTGGTCACCTACCTATGCTCAATGTTGCTTAACTTTAGTGATCATACAGGAACCGGTGTTTTAACATATGGCCATAGGCCCCCATTTTTGTTTACCTGGTTTTATTTTGTACATGACTGAAAGAAAGTTTTCCCATTCTTTTTGTCTTTGCCCCTCATTTCATAATAGGGATAAATCAATCAAGTATTATCTTCTGACTCCCATCAACCAGATAATATTTTTTATAGAAACATTACCCTGAATTTTGTTTTTCCTCAATTCTGATTGTCTTCTCAAAATTTTTGTTTTTCTCTTCTTTGAAACTTTCACTCAAAACAAGGGATTTTATTTTGTATAAACAAGATAAACTTGAGCTATTCCTGGTCTACTTGTAAATTCCAAATCCCAAACTAGATGGGCCTTCCAAGTCTTTCATGTTAAACTTGTAAGGTAAGCCAACATTCTGTAGATTTCATTTGCTTAAAAAATATTTAGTAATATTGCCACAGAAACTGCATGAATATAAATAAATTGGGTAATGTTTAACCTTTGTGCCCACAAAAAACGGTCTATCAAAAGGATAGTTATTCCTTGACACCACTATTACTATATACACTTTTGATTCCTTTGGCAATGTTTATTATAAGAATTTGTGAACCAAATACAATGCAATAGTTATTATTTACCATTTTATAAATATCAACGAAAACTTGTTTTTTTATTCATAATTTTATAAAAATATCAACAAACTGTAAAATAAGAAAATTTGAATAAACATATTATCTATTTCACTTTTTGAAACAATAAACATTGACAAGGGAGTCAAAAGTGTATACAGCAATAGCAGTGTCAACCCTTTGAGACATTGTTTTTTGTAGACACAGAGGTCAAACATTGCTATAAAGTATTTGTTGCCAAAACCATTTTTTAAAAGTGAAATTATGAAATAAAAATATAAAATGTCAATACATATTCTACTTATGAGGAAAAAAGAATGGCCGACAAATACAAAATAGCATATTTAGCAACTCTGAATTTGGTTCATATCACTTTTGTACACACAATCTTAAAAAGGCATGAATTCAGTTTTCCCTATGCCTTATTTCATAACTTATCATCTTGACCAGTTTTTTGTCACTAGCATGCTATAATGGTCAGTAGATGAATGAGTAGATAGGCAGTCCACTTTCCTGTAACAAGAAGTTTACTACATCCATTGTAAGCCTTGACAGTGGCTACTATAATGAATAGCAAAGGGCAAAGACTGAATAAAAAAAATACAGTAAAATTCTCTTTTAAGTTATTTAACACAAACTGAAGAGTTAAAGTTAAAATCAATTAAGAATTTATAGAATCTGATTCACAAACACGTTATTGAACCAAACTGAAAACTCACCTGAAGGAATAAGTTGCATCTGTTATTAAGGTCTTGCATGACAGTGTTGCCTCGATTCATGTTGGATTCCATATTGACCATCCAAGCCCCAACCTGATTGTAATAGGCTTGAATGTCTCTAAAATAAATCAGACAAAAACATTTGAATCAATGAGAGGACATTTGGGTGAATTTTAAAATTTAATATCTTAAGAAAGGAATTTTAGAACATAAATAGTATATTTAATAAAAAGTAACTGTATAAATATGCAGATTACAATGTTGTGTTGTCTCTTTACCATCGTTGCAAAACATCTAAATAGACAGATAACTGTATTTTTCTTTATGTGTCTGTATAGATTTAAAAATAAAAGATGTGTATTTAATGTAAATATTTCACAATCAAAAGTTATCATGTATATTGTGTGATGGATTTGATTTATTAAAATGGAACTCAAAGCAATTAATTACATAGAGAAACTTTAATAAAACACTCACAAAAGAAAGAAATGTTATATTTTAAAAATGCTTCATTTTTGCTTGTAGAATCGGTACCCTTCTTACCCAAAATCCATATTGAATTGGAAGGATTCATTTTTATCATAAATGATCACTTAATGCTGTACTGATGACAAAAGTGACCCATTATAACCAAAAGAGAATTTATTATTTTACAACTGCCCAATCTAAATTAACCTGAGTTAGAGAAGAATTGAAAAACCCTTGATAGTTTTTTTTTTTTTGACAAGATAATCATAACACAATTGTAAAAAATTAAATGCTATATAATAAAAATAATAATATAAATAACATAATAAAAATATAATATATTTTATATAAAGTGGTTTAGAGTTATCAGCAGTGTACAATAACTTATGAGGGATATCTGAAAAGTAAGCTAAGAACATTTACTAATCCAACATGCTTATTATTATACTACAGGTTGAGTATCCCTTATCTGAAATTCCAAAATTTGAAAGTTTTTCAGGTGCTGACATGACTTGCCACAAATAGAAAATTTTAAAAAGCACTGGGAAGGTTCCTAGGTGATGTGCAGCTGTTGTAAGTGACCTCATCTACCCTGGGTGGGAGTTTCCCAGCCTAGCTACATTGGCACCGGTATTTTGTTAGCGATCATCACAGTAACACCTTCGTTTGTTGATTACTTACCAGTAACACCTTCGTTTGTTGATTACTTACCATGCTCAGTAAAGGTATTACTCAAAAATGTCAACAAGTCTTGCATTTATATATCTTTTGTAAGTCGTGATCATGCTTTATTTTTGTACACATAATGAAAGTACAAAACATTTTTACCTGAAATCTTAATTTCACCACTTAAAAAAATCCGTGTGAACATTACATGACTAATGTCATTACCTGTATCTGTATGAACACAAAATTTATTAAATTTTATATAAAAACTACTTGCAGGGTATATGTTATTTATATAAAACTACGTTTAGGGTATATGTATAAGCTGTGCTATGAAATGTAAAGAGAGATCATGTTTATGCTAGGGTTCCATACCGAAGCTGCCCCATTTTATAGATGCTATATACAAATTAAATAGCCTGTACTCCAAAATCAGAACAATTTAAAAACTGAAGCACTTCCGGTCCCAAGAATTTTGGATAAAGGGTTCTCAACCTGTAATAAAACATTGTGTATATATCACCAACACTACTATACTACTTTTCCACATAGCCAATACCAAGATTGGTGCATTTGCCACATAGGTGCACAAATGCTGTCCTCAAAGATATCTCTGGAAGTAATATTTTGTTAGGTTGGTCATGTGCATGTAAAATAACCACAACGGCAATGGTAGTAGTAATTCTCAATTACTTTATTCTCATACAAACGCGATAAAAATGTATCTGGGGCCCCAGCCACTCAGCTGTTTATATAACACTGGACAAGGCAAATTATGTCTGCCTGTGGAAGTCCCCCTTATCTAATGAGACTTTCCATTTCTACCCTACAGTGTGTATCGCATTATTGTGCAGCAGGATGACACTTATGCAAATATCCTCATCTTTTTTGATGAACAGCATCCTTCAGTCCATTCAATGTTTCACATTATCCGTGTGAACAAGTAATATAAAGTCCACAGGAAGCATACCTTTTTCATCCCAGAAAACAGTTACCATCAATTTCTTTGCTGAACTTTGAATTTTTGAGGAGTTGGTGATGCTGGCTACCTTCATGTCATGAAATCAACCATTGTTTCTGTGGTAGCATGACACATCCAGGCTCCATTACACATGATCACATGCTCCAGAAAGTCCCCATCAACTCCCCTGTACTACCCCAAAACCTGAAAAGAAATGCCCATAAACTGGAACGTGTGTCCTTCAGTCAGTTGCTTTGGGGCCCAAAATTTGATTTTTGTCCTTGGAAGAAAAAAAATATTATTACACTTTGCAGTTCTGTTTGTTTACTGTTTTATGGTGGCAGCCATCTTTGTTGTGATGTCACATACATATGCGCTTAATATTTACGTTGTTCTGGCTGTTACAATAAGTACTGCATACCCTACTGTTATTCTGTGCTTAGTTTTCACAATGTTTTCATTCCAGTCAATTTATGCCTATTTGTAGCTTAATTTTTGAACATCCCTCATAATAAAAGAATGTTAAATTCTCTTTTCTATTTCAAATTACCTGGTTAATTATAAATTTAAAATCTCATGCTAAAAAGAAAGTCAAATAATAAAAGGAATTTAATGTAAAACTAGATAGAAAAGGAAGAAGAAATTTAATCAAACTTAGTCATGCCTGCCAAAAAACAGACTGTCAAAAGGATGTTTTTTCCATTGACACTGCTATTATTTTATCTACCATCACCCTTCAATATTTACTGTTTTAAAATGCAAGGATTAGAATTGTAATAAGACCTAAACCTATGATGAAAGTAAATTTATACATTTTTTTTTTTTGCTCTTGAAAATTTACAAAAAAAATATTAAACACTATTCATAAATTGTTTATTTTCAAGAATAATTTTATATTTACAGCATTATAAAAACCAATACAGCTGTATTAAAAAAAAAAGTTAATGCAATGCAATATTTATCATTTACTAATTTATAAATAAATAAATATGAAAATAATTTTTTATTCATATATTTATAAACATTTATTAAATTATGAAATACATGAACCAACTGTAAGGAAATCCTTATTATTTACCATTTTATAAAGTTGGAATTGTTGATTTGCAAATCATCCTAATAAATAAATAGTGCTTAATATTTTTGTTTTTTCAAGAACAAAGAAAATGAATAAATTCATTTTGATGTGTTTAGGATTTATCAAAATTCTAATCATCACTTTTTAAAACAATAAATATTCCTGAGGAGTGAAGGTCGTTAAAATAATAGAAGTGTCAAGGGAAGAACTGTCCAATTGATACTTCATTTTTTGGCATGTATGCAAATCAAAGATTACTGAAATTTATATTCATAAAATAAAATACAGTATTTGTTCCAATCCTCAGAAAATTTTTTTTTTGTGATTTACAATTTATAGTTATATTCTTTTTCATTACATTGCAATCTAAAGTTAAAATATCATTCAGAGGAATTTTCAGATATAACTATGTTTTTTTTTAAATCTTTGATAAAGAAAGATATAGAAAAAGTGAAAGAAATTAAAACTGATGTTGGATTCATTCTTGTCTGATATACTTTTCAGTGCAAAGTTTCCACTTTTATGATCACTTTCCACTGACTTTCCTACTACTCCCAAACACCCCTGCTTTGCTTTAGTCAGTTTCTGTCCAATTTCTAAAGATATGGTAGGGGAAATTTGATCATTAAGCATGAAAATTTGCAATTTTTAACCTTAAATTTGTTTGAGCAAATTTCAACCTTTAATCTGTACATATATTGTGTAATCAAGCAAAACGAGATTGTCGGTGGTCAGCAATTAATACAAGTATTACTGAAATGCTATTATACTGCTTGAACAAAAAGAAAAGAAAAAATATACAAGAAACAAACATTGCATTTGTGAAGGCAACCTGAAAAAAAAAAATTAGCCAAATATAAAGACTGAACTATAGTCTGAATATTATAGAAAATTGTGTATTATTATTATGCATGGGGAAAAATAAGACAATGGCATGCAGAAGTGAAAGTATTTGCTAATAAGATGGAAGTAACATCTGAAGGAGTTAGTTTTTTAACATTACTATAATATTTTTCAGACACTATTGAATTAATTATGGGCAATATAATCAAGGTATTTACAAGGCAATCAATACACTGCTTTAAATAATTTACACTACCATATATACTTGCGGATAGGTCACCCCACTGAATAGGTCGCACTCCTACTTTATCACACTATAATCTGGGGAGTTACACAGCCCTTTTTTAAACATAAGAATTATCAGATATCTACCTTTATTTCAAAACTTACAATCATTAATACACTACTGCAGTTAAAATACATTTTGTCAATCATCATGTAAACAAAAGGAAGTAACTGTTGTACCGGTATTTTTATATTTACCGCATATTATTTTTATATCACGTCAACTCAAACAAAACAAAAAAAAATAAAAAATAACTACAGAAGAAAATGTTACGGTACATTTAGAAAAAATTACAAACCATCTTTCTGCTGATTGATTTCCATGTTCTTCTGCGTAATTTGATACTTTTAATTTAAAACCGGCTTCATAACTCCTTCTTTTACTCATGATTAGTGTTTGTAACAATTAAAATTATAAACTATAAATTTGGCTACTAACTATATCGCTGCACAATGCAAAATAGTGCAAACGTTTTGGATACTAGATTCATTCGCTTTGTTATTTGTAAATAACGCTTAAGAACGCCTTTATGAAACAACCATTCCAGAAAATTATCTCATAAAGAATATATTTCATTTGAGTCATTTTTAACACATTTTTGACAAAATATATATATTTTGAAGAATGAATTGTGGGGCTATTTTTTCTTTGTCAATAAACATCTACACGTAGTTCCTTAACTTATGTATGCATGTTCAGGGTTTCTATATCAGTCTAGTGCAAGGACCCCGACTGAACAGTGACTGATGGATCAATGAATATTTTATAATTTTATTTATTGTGATGCATATGTGAATCTAGCAGCATGAGGTAAGTTTAAAGCAGTTAGTCAGTATATATGATAGATAAATTGTTTCTATATGGAGAAAAACCACAGCTTTAGTGTTTATGGGTATCATTTTTGATTTCTCAGAAATCATGATGACAAGGTAGTGTTGTTTTACATTTATGTCAAGCAGATAGGTCGCACCCCTAATATTTTGTGAAAATTTTGGTAAAAAAAGTGCGACCTATCTGCAAGTATATATGGTATTTACATTGTTCAATCTTTATTGCCATATTTGTAATGTTTCAGTCGTTGTCCATTTGATATATGTTGGAATTTTGAACCAAACACTTTATTTAGTCCACCGGGGAAGATTGTTCTAACTCCACGTGCCATTCCTTTTCTGGATATTTCAGTTTCAATGTAATGAATATGACAATAAAGATGAGGACAACAGTCTGAACAATGTTAATAGTGTAAATACTTACAATACCTCATCTCAGAAATATAGACAGATCCTTTAAACAAATTTTCTCATATTTCCTGATATATAATGCAACATACTTTCCAAAAGTTTCTTGTTGGTTCCAGGAGAGTAACTCATTGCGCCTTCTCAGACTCATGTTTTTCATTGATATGAAGTGGGAATATTATATCAAATTGCTAGCTCTATTGTAAGAAAAGTAGGCTCACTGTGTCATGTTAAATAATTTTTCTACTCAAAATCTATCTTAGATATTTATAAGTCTATGAATGTCCTTGGTTTGAATATTGTTGACACATTTGGTCTGGTGCTCCTGCTATATATTTCAAGATTCTTGATAAAATCCAAAGAAGAATCTATAATGTTATTGGTCCTAACTGGGCATCTTGGCTTCAGTCACTTTCCAACAATAGTGATGTAACATCCCTGTACATTTTCTATAAATAGTTTCATGGTAATTATACTGATGAACTTTCCTTTATGGTATGTAGACTTCATGAATTTAAGCACAGTACTAGATTAGCATCAAGGTCACTTCATTTTACAATTGAAATGACTAGATGTAACCGTAAGTTCTATGTTAACAGTTTCTTTCTCATACTTCTCACTTGTGGAATTTTCTTCCGGCTTCCAAGTCAACTTTGATCTTCAAAAATTTAAATGCAATGTCATTCTTTATCTTCTTAGTTCCTTTTCATGTATTGTTCTCTCTCCTTAATATGTTTTCTTTCTCATATTCTCTAACACTCAGTTACTCCTTACATCTTAGCTGCTTTATTACATTGCTTGGGATGAAATGATATATAAAACAAAAAGCAATCTCTGTTAATGACTGCTAAGAACATCTCCTCCTCAAATTTATATACAAATCCTACAGATGCATGCTGGGACTTTTACCTAACAAGTAAAAAAATAACAATTCTCAGTCTCATCTCCAATATTTTTGTTCTTTTTTGTTCTTAAGTTAGAATGCTATAATCACTTGACTTTGTGAACTTTTTGCCCTATTACTGTTGCCTTGCATAGTTTTGACTTTCATATATATTGTTTGCTTAGTATTATTTTGCCTTGTTCTTTTCTTCCGTATTGTTTATTGAGAATTGTGTTAATTACACCCCATTTCTGACCTCAAATTATCAGCCTAACCACTAAGTTTATGGCTTTGCTTTCATATAGCATAAATAGCCCCAATACACTTATCAATCAGCTTGGCATATTTTATTATTCAGATTTATTCAAATTATCATAAATTTCAGGTGACAATGTCAGTAAGATAGTGTAAAGCTTATTTTGGGGTCTCCACCAATCCCAGTTGTTAATGTTTGACCCTTAAGCTTTAAGATGAAACTATTTCTGACAACTAATATGAAAACTCATTAAAGTTTCTAGATATTATTTCTTCAATAATTCCAAAAGATGTGACTTCCAGAAGCAAAATCAATGACATGCACAAATAAAACATGCAAATTGAATAACAATCTCGGTACAGGTTTCCCAAGTGGCTTGTTACTAATAAAAGAAAACATTTCATATTTCTTTCCAGTATCTTTTGTCAGTGTTTAGGTTAAAAAAAAAAAAAATGGATTTTGAATCCAGGCATAAACTCTTCCCAATTTGAAAAAATAAATGTAATATCCCTAGCACCAGTGTACTAGTAAAAATATGGTTGTATTGCTAGGTTGCCAAATTGTTATGTCAGTAAAACTGGCCACTTCTCACAATTGAGTTGTATACCAGTTTCTAGTTATATCTATATTGTCAGCTGTTATGTTTCCAAATTTGTTATACCCTTGAGTGGTGGAAGTTAATTTCTTCCTTTAGCACACTGCATTATTAATATTACTTCCCTTTCCACTACATTCTTTTTCAAGGCTACTCAATTGCAGTATCCTCATTGTTAATTTTCTTGTTTTCTGTTGCCATAGAAGGATATGACAACACAAGTATAAAATTCAAACACTATTGTTCAGGGATCATAGTCATCTTCAGTTGCAGGATAAACTTTTTGTACAGGAAATGAAGTCATCTACAGTGATAATGGTTAAACCACTGACATTGTAGCTTGAATGTTTTCCAAAAATGTTGTATTTGTTTGATATGAAGACTTGAACCAGCACACATCTTTACACTGAATTTTACACTGACTTGCTCACAATATTGTCATGGTTGTTAACAGCTGACTTACAAATCTTGTACTATTTTGTAGGATGCATAGTTCATGTAGAAACTAATTTTTAATGATTAATAAAATTAAACTTAATGTTTTTCTTTTTCTCATATTCTTTCACACCTGGTAATGCCTTGTGCCTTAGTGGCTTTATTGTTTTGCTCAGAATAAAATGATAAAAAAAAACAACCCTGTACTGCTTGCTTTTATACACATTATTTTGTGTCATAGTAAAGATGGTAGGAGGATGACATCTGATAGGGTGAGTAGTGTTGGTTTCGATGATTGATTCATTTTCTAAGGCTTATCAACCCTTTGCAGGTTATTTAAAGCCAGAAATTATTTTTAGATTGTAAAAAAAATCTTAAGTCTTAATAATCAGCACATAGTTGGAGGGAGAAGAGGTGGATGCATACCTTTTCCCAAAGGTATTTGCACATAGGTGTATATAACAAACCCAACTGGAATTGGAACTTTGCTCTCTGATTAACAAGTCCAAGCCATTATCCATTGCACCACCCATACATCCAAGCTTACAGCACCTGATATTCTCAAGTGGTCACCCTTCTAAGCACTGACCAGGCTTGATGTTGCTTAACTTTGGTGATCATATGGGGAATGGTGTTTCAAAGTGATGTGGTCATAAGCCATAGTAAATCAAATAACCAACACTCTTGCAATATTTTAACTGGCATAACTAGCAATTATGAACACCTTCTATAAATGTTAGAACTATTAACTCTTTCCAGATTGAAGTTATTTCCAAATTTTATCAGTTTTAAGGTACCACAAATTTACAATTTGTGAACTATCTACACAAGTTAGCAACTCTAAATTACACACGCGTATATATATATATATATATAATTTTCAAAATGTGTGTGTGTGTGATCGGATGTTGTTTATGTATTTCCACAGTTTTCATCCAATTTCAATGAAATTCTTTTTGTTTGATAGATAATTCTTCAGTGCCAATTTTGAGTCCAAATTGTTGGTGACAATGTCTCTCCACTACTTCCTGTCCATTATAAATCTCAGCAACGTTTTACTATTCACTATCTGTTCTTGGATATATATCTTTCATAAAAACTTTAATAAAAATAAATAGTTTAAATTATTACAATAATATTATTTATTATTATACAGTTCCCTTTTCAGGGCCACCCTCCCATTCAAATTGTTAACCCCCCATTTGGGGATGTGCCTCAGTTGCACCCAAATGTTGTTACTAATATTGATTTTAAAGTTAAACTGCTCCAAATGAACGGCAAAACTTCCAAGTAATGAAAGACCTGACCAAAGACAGGTTATACTGCTAGTATATTATATATACAGGTTAAAATCTACATAGACTGAGTGCCTGGCATGGCAGTCAGAACACTGAATTCAAATCAATTGTGCATAAAAATACTGTGATGAACTGGAAAGGTGCTTTTGCATCAAAACTCGATTTGATTATTCACTGTAACTGATCCTCAACAAATCATCATGATATCCAACTGTGTAACCCCTTCTTCTATGTGTCATGTCCGTTCAGGATGTAGGTGATCATAGCTCTGCACAATTTCCTGTCCTTTGTAGCTCTTAATAAATTTTTTCTTTTTTTTTTCCTCTCATAAACCTTGCTCTGCCGTCCATTTAATCAAGCTCCCTTGGTAGGGTATGCACCGTTTTCCTCTATGCTGCTTGCCTTCAATCTGTCCGTAAATATGTGTATACTAAAATTTCAGATATAACTAAAAATATATCTAAAAGTAAAAGGACAATATGAATAAAGACAAATGGAAAACTTATCTTAGCCAACAGATTTCATCCTTTGATAGACTTTATCAAGGCAAATGTAAGGATTTTATTTTGCAACAAGTATTTATAAACAAAAGTAAAAATGTTAGTTTTTCAGAATTTTTAAATTTAAGAACCCTCATAAATATACACTAGGCTAACTGAAAAGTCAAGGTAAATTATGGAAGATGCTAAGTGATATAATTTAATGTCTAATAAACAAAAGTGAGTAAATGTTGTTGAATTTTTTTTATAATGTAATTATTATTTATATTATTTTAGTTTGGGGTACATTTTAAATAAGAGAAGGTTATGAATTTAACTAATTTTTAACATTTTTATAGTCATGTATGTTGGCTTTGGAAAAGAGTGTTTCTTTTAGAAAAGATATTTGAAAAAATTCAGAGTGCAGATTTATATTTTGATAAGATTTGATAGCAGCACTCTCAAGTAATTTCCATCTAAGTAAATTATTTCCTCTTTTAATAAGTGTGGCATTCTTTAGTTTGAAGTTGTCGTTGAATTTATTTCTATGTATGACTAATATTGATAAATTGTTGTGTATAAGATTCTTTTTGTAGATACATTTTTTAAATTTTTTGCAAGTTTTCCCAACATATACAGAGCTTCAATCTAAATAATGCCACACTTATTAAAAGAGAAAGTAAATTAGAATCCTGAAACTAAATGTTGGAAACTTAAACCTAATGATCATCATAGATAATTAACGGTTTAGTTCAAAATTCCCTGACGTGGGCAGACATCTGAAGAAGACTGGAGAGCACACTAGCCGAAACTTTGTGATCATAACAATTATAATGAAGATATTAGTCTAACTGTAAATAATGGTAACTCCTCCAAAATGAGTTATAACACTGTTTTCATTTTTTTTTATTAAATAAACTACTTTACTAGCCTTAAACAAAAATATAAATTGAAAATTAGGTAGCCAAAAAGGCCCATATTGTAGTTTGTGATTAACATAGGAGAAATTAAAAAAAAAAAATTTAATCAGAAAAATATTTTCCTGATAAGACAAAAGTGTATAATTTTACTGATCATGTGGAATCTTAACTTAAATATCTGACATGTCTGAAATGGATTAACAAATCATTAATCATAAATTCTAACCATTCATCATTTATGTTGTAAAACTTGACGTTTTCAATTTCAAATGAAAACCTTTTTTGAGCAGTATGTTCACTAATTTCACCTTTACCAAACACTGTACATATTCTAAGAGTTACTTCTGCTGCCTTTGTTCAAAGCTTATATTCGTACAGTAGACAAGCTATCACAATCAGCTTTTTGACCATCCTATTGAATTACTAGTGTTGATAAGTTCATTTGAAAGATATCTCATAGTAAATGGTGTACATGTTGCAGAAAATGCTTATGAACTTTTGTCATTCAAATGATTTATCATTTTTAACAGGGATTAAAAGAGAAAAGTTAAAAAAAATAGAAAATTGGAAAAAGTAAAAGAAAATTTAAAACAGTAGAATTAAAAGAAAAACTTTTTTGTTCATCTCTAAAATCTTTCCTTAGAGAGATAGCATTAATTAAAACCAGTTGGGAAACACACTCTAAACGCTAAAGGAGAAAAAGAAAGCTGTCACACTATGAAAGCATGCAATGAAATCAACAAATATAAAGTAAAATGAGAAATAGAAAAAAATTCTCTTTTAAAATAACTGATATGAAACATGCAAATGAACCACCCCCCACAGAAGCAGCATAAAGACAATAAAAAAAATACCAAGTGAGGTAGATACTTATATGTATAATCATGGCTACAACAACAGGTGTTTTATTCTATAAACCACAAATATATAAAGACCTATTTTAGCCGCAACCAGGATTTGAACCTACAACCCAAAGATAACCATCTCGCGCACAGAGTTAACAGGTATTTATTCGCCTTCCCACAAAGGGCAAAGATAGCAGTCAACTCTGACGTGTAAGAAACTTACATATACGTAAAGAAAGAAATTGTTCAGTTCCCTCACTAAATCTCTTTTGGGATTGATGCTTCAGACATCAGGGACTGTCTCCCACTATAACATTTTAGTTGTAATAGGGAGGTACTGTCTGAAGATGACCCTCTGGAACTAGGCAGGCATTTCTTTTTGACCTCTGACTGGAAACTAGCTTTTCTCTATGGATGGTTTAAATCCTTAATTATTTTTAGACTACAGAAATAAGAATAGAAGACAAAATTATATGAATAAAATAAAACAGAACTGACATTTTACTTTGTGCCATCTACACATTTTACATCTGTACATTATAATTTATTTAGATAGCTTTTAATTTAATTTACTCATAGAATTTGTAAATGCCATCTGTAGATAATATTACAGAAACCAACAATTATAATCTCTTTCAGATATGTGTTTACACATAAGGAGGACACATATAAAAGAACACGTTTTAACCATACAATAAAATCAAAGATGTTGTTATTAGTTATACAAGATGAGAAAGCTAACAATTTATTGCACTGGAAGTAAAAGATCAACACCAAAACAGACAGTCTATCTCAACCAGCATACCCAGGTGCACTAATAGACTCTGAACGGTAGCCAGGTGTGATCCAAGTTAACAGAAGAGTAAGTTATGAATTATTTTTATATTAAAAAAAAAAATCTTTATTTTTAAAATGTTAGAGAGACCATGCACATCGCTTCCATATCTAAGTCTTTGTCATTTGATATTTTAAACAGGATGCTAAGTTCCTTAATCTTTAAGGAGTCGATAATAGTTTCCCTTTTGCCTTCCTCAAGGGATTTAAATCAGTCATTATCGGCCTCTCTAAACAAAATATATCGGATTCTTCATAAATTTCTTTAAATGAAAACCGTACTGAAAAAATTCTTTCAGGATTTTCATATTGCATGACTAATTTTTCCTTATTAAAATTTAAAGTGCACCCCAGAGTTTTAGTTATTCTACAAGTGCACCCTGAAGTAATAAAGGTTGAGAAACACTTGTCTATATCATTTTGTATCAGAATATTCTTCAATTTTTTTTTTCTGTCACTTGCACAATTTCTCAATATTAAAGATGACTACCAAAGCTAGAAAGTTACTGGGTCTTCAGTCACGTTTCCTATTTAGCACAGTTTAAAACAAATTATCAAGTAATCAAAATATAACCGATAATGAATCTAATAAAGACATTTTTCATAGTCAGTAATAATGTGATTTTTTTTTATATCAATAAGATAAAACAAGTTGTTGTTGTTGTTGTTGAATAATTAGATATATATTTATCTACATCACTTGATCAAACATAGAATAAAGGCAATAATAAATTTGTACAAAGCAGCAAAACATTTTTGGGCAATAAGAGAGACAGGACAGATTAGAAATCATTTCTCCACCCTGGCAATATCTACACATTCCTCAATAAAAGAGAAAAATAGAAGGGAGTCAATTTACATTCTCAACAGTTGAAAAAAATGGAAAAAGCTGGAGAATAAAATTGAATAAATAAAGATGTAAATAAGAGTTTAAAGAGAAATGCAAAGAAAGTGTATATAAAAAAAGAATTAAAATAGAGGCAAAAAAATGTAATGTACTGACCTCTTCCTAAGGAAACATGGGAAGGAAAAACCAGATTTAAAATTAGAGAGTGATCACAATCAGGAATTATGGGAAATAATCAAATTAAGGGTATAAGGATAAATGCAAATGCCTATCTTTTAAATCTTATTCAACAGTGTTTTAAAAGGTGTACTCAAGATAAAACTAAATGGTAAGGTTGATTATATCTATTATCTATGAAAATAAAACAATTGTCATTCATATTTTACTAGGATTATTCATCTTTTTTGTTGCATTGCATAGATATTTTTAAAATTTCTACAAAAGTAAACCGCATGAATCAGAAACTGAAAAATTAGCCTCCACTGAGATTTGAACTTGCATCCTATATCCTTAAGACTTTAAGCCTGTGTAACATGGTCAACATTTTACCAATTAGGCTACAGAAAGCAACCAGCAGACAAGATTTAAATTTTGCCATATAACTACATTCTTTTTTATCCATATTATTTGTTTACACCTAATAGTAGTAGTAGATAGAATAGTCTTAGGTTTTCCAGATGTCTCAGCTGAAATATTATCATTATTAACCATTTGATGCCTACCATCCTATTTCTTCAGACAGTGGCCACTAATGAGTAATAGGAAGAAGCTTATAATTAATATCACATTTCTTTTAGAAACCTATAATAATTAATACATTTTTTTTGCTAGAAATCTATAATACCAGATTTTTACTTTTATAATTGATACTAGATTTCATGGTGAGTATTTCATTTCATCTTATTCTTGTTGATTTCAACATTCCAATAAAATGGTAACAAAAATAAGATGAAAGAAAATCTAATGAAAAATTAATAAATCACAGTGCTTCATTCAATAAATTTGGAACTATTGAAACAGTTGATTCCATTCTGACATGTGGGATAACTTTTAACACTTTAGGGCAGCATATATTGCAATTTTTGTTGTTATTCATTCCTTTTCTCTAGCACTCCTTATTACTGGTTCCCATATTGTATTCATTTCTATGCTTGGTCGGCTCAGGAGATTTTTGTGGCATAGCATATGTGTTGATTCCTTAACTTTTCATATTTTCCAGTGATGCTCTCTGCGTATTATTTCAACCTCATCCCACAGGGGTCAGTGATCACCCTTTTCCCTCCGTATGTGGTCAGCTAGGCCTGATTTTTCTTTTTTCCCTTTCTGTTACCACTTTACGATGTTCTTGCAGTCTTACCTTAAGGGGGCAGCCTGTTTCTCCTATCAGATACATGTGATGGCGTATACACAATCCTTAGTCATGTTTTCCACTATGAAGGGGGGGAGTCTTACTCGGAAGAGGTGTCTGTGGAGTGTTGAACCACTTTTGAAGATTGTCCTGCTGTTATATGGACCATAGATCCTTTGTATTTTCTCCGATAATCCCTTCAGATAGAGTAGGCAGACTGTTTTGAAATTCCAATCACCTGAAGAAGGCCAGAGCGTACAATAGCCAAAGTGTTGTGGCAATGAAGATGAGGATAACAGTCCAGATAATGTAAATAATGTAAGTTAATTAGTGTTGTTTATAAATGACCTGCATATTTTTATCATTAGATCATGAAAAATGTTACTCTGAAAGGTACATCCTTAAAGTAAAGGGTAGCAGAGAGCCAAATAAACTGGAGAAGTTGAGAAAGTAATGGCCTGAAAAGGTTTTGAGAACCATAGCACGGATATCAAATATTTTTCTTTGGCTATAAACAGGTGGAAAAATAAAACTTGAAACATTAAAAGCTATGTTTTTATTTGGAATAAAAAAAGAGGAATCCTTAATCGAGATAAAAATATAAGCATCAGACGTCTTCTAAATCAGTTAGTAAAAGAATGATGAACCATGCCACATGCTTGTTTGTGTGTTTATACTTTTTGGGTATTGCATATATTACAAGAATATTGGTGCAAAGATTACAACCAGTATAAGCCAAGAGAGATTTATTCAAAAATTACACTACCTATGTCAAATTCATACCTGAACCATTTTTTTTTTTTTTATTAATTAAGTTCTTGAAAGTGAGCAACAACATTGGATATATATGATGATTAAAAATTGCAATGCTAAAACTGTTTTTAGTCAATCCATTCCTCTGATGTTAAGCTGTGGGAATTTAGAATAAAGTAATTTCAAAGAAGATTCAAATATACATTCTATATTTTTATAGCTCATTTTTCAGAAATAAAAACTTAGTATTTCTCAACTATTTTTTTTTTTTTTTAGCCATGCACACTTTTTGCCATATTTGTGCCTTTTCTATAAATATTTTCATGGTAATTGTTCCAATGAATTTTCCTCTATGGTACCTAAACTTTATGAATTTAAGTAAAGTACTAGATTGGTGGCAAGATCTCACCATTTTACAGTTAAAATGGCTAGATGTAACTGTAACTTCTATGCTAACAGTTTCTTCTCTTCATTGCTCACTTGTGGAACTCTCTTCCAACTTCTTGTTTTTCAGTCAATTTTGATCTTCAAAAATTTAAATTCAGTGTCAATCCTTATCTTCTGTATTCTTGTTTTCCTTTCTTTTATTGTTCTCTCTTCTTAATAATATTTGTTTTTCTCATATTTTCTAACACTCAGTAACCCCACCCCCTGTGCCTTTTGCTTAGGATGAAATGATTTAAAACGAAAAAAGAAAAAAGGCTAAAAATGAGCATTGTAAGAATGTAGTTTATAGAAAGATCAATATTCAAACAGTTTGAATTTACCAATATTTGGTTTCACTAACCCACTGAAACCTTAAAATTCTCTCCAAACTGGTGAATTCCTAAATTGGTTAAGAATCCCTGCCTTAAACTATTAAGCATTATGCTTCTTTATTTGTCAAGACCTAAAATATTGTTTGTGAAAGACTGGTCTAAGGGATGGGATGAGAATTTGTCTGAAACTACCATATTCGATAGTATTTCAAATTTCCCTCTTCCCAAGAGATGGCTAAAAATGTCTCCCAGTTCTTAATGCTAAGTTGGCATATCTGGTAGGCTAATGTTTACCCAGGCACAAAAGATTACTAATACTTGCACCTTGCTTAACTTCATAATACTGGAATTTTATTAACTCAAATACCGTTATTATTATTATTATTATTATTAAGAGGACTTTAATTTAAAAAAAAAATATTGTAAAAATTAAAGCATTTAGTATTTTCATTTGTACTGGTTGTTTACCTTTTTTGTAGAACTATTTTCTACTTTAGCTAAGCAGCTTTTGTTTTCTCTTGTAAATGACTGCAATATTATTATTAAAGAATTTTTCCTTCTGTCTGAGGTGCAGGTTTTGTCCAAAGCTTTTTTTTCTTGTTCTATTGTAGCTTCATATTTCAATAACACTAAATGTTTACCCATAAATACATTAAAACCTTTTTTTCTTTATATTCCCTATTGAAATGGGGAAGATGATCTCATATGCCCTCAAATGTAGCAATGTTACTTTTTCTTGAGACATTCAATTTATGTTCATGGAAAGAAAAAGTTACCAGTCCAAGACTAAATGTCAAATGCCAACTACATTTATACATATACATCATACTTATTTCTATTGCTGGATAGATATCTGCAGAGATATAAAAATTAGATACTAGGCAAAAATCATTAGGCTTGCACTATTTCCTTCAGTCAGTCAGTTAAGTGTCATACATGATACACACTTGGGCAGTCATGTCTCTTTTGATTTATGACTGACTAGACAGAAAATTTTCCCTACAGTAGGTTGCCGTTTCTTTCTCCGGTAGACAGCTTGTCAACCAAGGCTATAGAATTCAGTCTGTCCTGCTATTCAACCCATAGCTGGGGGGAAGGAGAGATGGATTTCTACCTTTTGAAAGGGTATTTGCACATAAGTGAATGGAACAAACCCAACTGGAATTTGATCTCAGCTTTCTGATTTCTCGTTCCAAGTCAATATCCATTACACCACAACGCATATTTCCTTACTGGTAGGTTAACGTTTACCCAGGCACAATAGGTTGCCAATACATGTACTTCACTTAAGTTCGTAATACTGGAATTTTATTTACTCAATTATTAAGAGGACATTAATTTTTAAAAATTATAGCATTTTCATTTCTACTGGTAGGTTGTTTTTGTAAAAATATTTCCTGCTACAGCTAAGCTGCTTATAAATGACAGCAGTATTATTATTATTAAAAAGTTGTTTCCTGCTGTCTTAGTTTCTTTTTGTATTTATTTTTGTTTAAGCATTTCACCCCAAGCAAGGTGGGAGTGCCACTGGTTCAGAGGGGGTTATATAGAGTGAAGGTGAGAGAAAATACTGTGTATAGGGGAAATGAAGAAAGGATAAATGAACGGGATTCAAAACATCAGAAGAAGGTGATTGACATTGAATTTAAATTTTTGAAGATTAAAGTTATCAGGGAAGCAAGTAAACGGAAGGGAGTTCCACAGGCTGGAAGTGTGAGAAAAGAAACTATTGGATTAGAAGTGGTGGTTACATTTAACTATTTCAGCGGTAAAAGGGTAGGACCTAGATGCTAGTCTAGTAGCATGCTTAAATTTATGTAGTTGGGGCACCAGGGAAAAAAGCTTGAGAGAACAGTTGCATTGAAAATATTTGTAGAAAAGACAGAGGGAAGCCACTTCACGTCTGTGAGAAAGTGGCTGAACTTGAGATGCCAAGTTTTTTTTGTTTTTTTAAAGGTTTTTTCCTGCTGTTCTACTGTAGATACATATTTGTGTTTACCCATAAATACATCAAACCATTTTTTTTTTTAATATTCCCAGCTTAAATGGGGGCGACAACCATCAAATATATTACTTCTTTACTGACTTCTCATCATTTAACAGCTGAAGAATGGATTGAGATAAAACAACAACAAAAACATGTATTAGAACGCAACAAAACAGATGAAGAAAACTAATAAAAAATGTGCAATGAAAATTATTCATTCCAGATACTCAAGAACAACTGAAATGCCATTCTGAATTTTGTCTAAACAAATGAAATCCTTGTCTTCTTGATGTTCGCAAAAATTTTGGTCAATCCATATTTGCCAACATCGAGAATACAAAGGAGGACTTCAACTGTCTGAATAAAATTTAAAACGTTAATGACACTTTTCAATGTTAGAAAAAAACTTAAGTGCAATACCAAAATTGTATAAATGTTTTTAAGCATTGTTATCAATATAAAAAATTGAGCAAATTTAAACTCTTGAAAAAAAGAAAATTCAAAAAGCCTGTGTATATAATAATTATGTAAATTTTAATTAAAACAAAAAAATAATAAATAATTAGTCAACATATAATTTATCATTTTATGAAAAATCTTTTAATAATTTTTATATATATTTTTTTTCGATGCCACAAAAGGCAAAGAAAACAGAAATGACAAAAATTGATGAAAACATTTTTCAAAGGTCAACAGTTAAATATAGTCAGTATAAAATTTTCATTTCTGATCATAAAAATAACTCCAAAGGGTTTTTAAACAATCACCATTTATACTGTAAAGGACAATGAAAAATATCTTAAAGCTACTTTTTACTGTTGAGTGTTTGGTCAATGTGTTTTTGTTTCTAAAAAGATAAAAAATATTATGAAAAATAATAAGTGACATTTTCCCAAAATATCTGAATATTCTTCTTTTAGAGTCTGTCTATATTTCTGAGATGAGGTATTATGTACAGTATTTACATTAGTCGGACTATTGTCCTCATCTTTGTCGCCATATTTGTCACAACGTTTCGGCCGTTGTACGCTCCGGCCTTCTTCAGGTGGTTGGAATTTCGAACTGAACCCTTTATTTCGATCACTGGGGTAGACTGTTCTAGTTCCACATGCCATGTTTGATGGATGTCAGTTATCAGTTATCTCCTGCTAATTTTCCCTCTGAAAGTTCTCAACTGCCTTAACCGGGTATTGAACTCACACTCTTTGGGTCTGTCACTGGATCTAACCAACGCCATGTGCCATGTATCCTTGAGGACACATGGCACAGTGGATAAAGCTTCTTCTTTTAAATTAAAATTTTTGTTGCCAGTGAAAAATAGCTTTAAGAATAAAAAATAAGATTTTTTTTTCAAAACCAACAACTACATTTTAAAGCAAACATGAGAAGACATTTTCAATAAGCAATATGAAAAAAAAAATCCTTAAATCTAAAACAAAAATTTATACTTGAATTGAAATAAACTATTTCGATTTTTTTTTCTCTTGGATTAAGAAATATTTTCTTGAAACCATGTAACAAGAAATAAACAAAACATTAAAGCAAATAGGTCTCCATGTCAACATTAACATTATTTTTAACCTTAAGATTCAAATTAATAATTTGAAATATTTAATCCATTCAAACTTTGCTCGTTTCTGGAGTCATAATATTAAAAAAAAATATTCATAAACCATCAAAATGTTGCAGTTTATGTTCTGTGTATCTTATATTAAATTCAATCCCTTATTTTATGACTTTTTAAAAATATTAAGGTGTATCAAAAGTATTTTGATGTTTTCAGGACCTTTACTCCAAACCTTATTTCAGGTAAACATGCAGAGACTTCTTTAAAATATCAAGGTCTCTGTAAAGACTGACCTGAAATCCTGTTAACAGCAGTCTGGCTGCTATTTACTAAATTTAACTTAGGTTTGGACCAAGGCAACAAGTATAGAGCACTCAGTGAGGATCAAACTCACTACTAAGATGTACTGGTCAACCAGACTATCTTGCTAACCATTATTACCCAACCCTAACGTGCTCAAACAGCAGTTTGGCTAACCCTCACACTGAAAAATCTCCTATGACATATAAGAAGCACAGCAGATATACAGATTAGGCACATGCAGATTGTTGCAACCAATGGAAGAAAGCCACCACCAATTCCCAAATTCCACCCTAAAGTTGAGAACTGAATATACTATAATATCTATAACTCTGGCAATTTTGAGGTACTATTTTAAACTGAGCCTTAAAGGTGCTTGCAGAATTTGGGGGAGTGGAAGGAAATGAAACAATATCTGACTGTAATGCATCAAACTGGTTCATGCATTTTAACAGTGGAGACTTGTCCACTGAAATTAAGCCTAGAAGTGAATAATCATCAGTTATTCTCCATTTAACTCTTTAGCATTCAACATGCTCCCCCCCATAAATATCAGCTCTCAATGTTTAATCCATATATCCAATGTATACTCTACCATAATATATGGTGATTTTCTAAGCAGAGCTTAGATGTGGCACAAGGTCAAAAGTATGGGGCACCCATTGAGGATCGAACTCACTACTCAGTCGGAATTGTTCTAGCAAGACAAGTATGCTATTACACCATATTGAGGTGCCCGTCTACCATAATATATGACACCATTGCAAATAGTTGCAGGAAGTCATGCAAACGGTGAGATTTTGACCACATGCTACTTTTTCTATCTCTCCTTTTTTTTTTGCAAAGAAAATACAAGTTTTACAAGCTTTTTTCGTCTTTTTTTTGGTGACAAGAAATCAAGCATCATAATGAAATGGAGTCTAGTGATTCAGATCACTCATTCGAAGGATATACAGCTCAGGTTATTCTAGAATCTGAGGTAAAAAAATAGGAAAAAAAAGCTAGAAATGCAAGATGAATCGGATATCGCCATTTCTGACATTAAATGACAAACTGACCATTCAGATGAGGATAATGATGTTGACACATATATGTCAGATCTTGAGTGGACAAACGATCTCTATGATATCAATTTGCCAGCATTTCTGGAAACTAATGGACATACATATTCACTGTCAAAAGGTGCCAAGTTGATTATTTGTCTTTGTTTTTTACCAATTTCCCTTTCTAGCAATTTACTCATTTCATGTGAAAGCATGGGTCTATATAAAAAGGTTAAAAATAATGGAGGCTTTAATAGTAAAAAAGAAAATGCCTACCTTTAACAATATTAACTACGAACAAAGCCACAACGTTCTAACCGTATTTGGAAATTAAAACACCACCACTACACACTAAGACATATACATAATGCACACACTCAATTAAGCTGAAAAATCAAATCATCCTTGATAATGGCTAAAGGTATAGCCGAAAGCGCACGGAAAAATAAAACATTTGGACAGTTCTTACACACCCTTTGTCCAGCAAAGAAAGCTCTTGTTCGTACACAAGAAAAATTAAATAAAAAACATAACCGTAATACCTTGTCTGTCGTTTTTAATGAAACTTGTATATATATATATATATATATATATATATATATATATATATATATATATATATATGAGTAATATGAATGTTAAAGCATTAAGTGAGAGGAGAACCTGATCATGATAAACTCAAAAAATTTGAGAAAAGTGAGGATTATTGAAAGATACATGTTACATATTTTGTTATATCATTATGTAAATGTAAAATAAAAAGTTGATTAAAAAATGAAAATAATTTTGATACTTCCCAATTATAAAGAAATCATAAAACAAAATATATAAAGACAAATTAACTTAAAATAAGAAAAATAAATTGTCAAAAAGAAAACTTAAAAAAAAAAAAATTGATCTTAAAATACAATTAAATAAAAACAATCCAAAAGAAACCAACTGGAAAATAAATAACCACTTTTGGGAAAAACTCTTAAAAATAAGTATACAAACCTCCGAAAAGTAAAATTTAAAAAAAAAATTCATTAAAAAATAAATAAAAATATAATAAATGATAATCTTATCTTATTACTATATAAAACTCTGAACTTTGTATCTTGTGTGTTTACCAGAAATCATATATAGAGAGTGGGGGAAAAGAAAGATGTAAATTTATTATCATGTAGGAAGTGGGGATAGAGCTGATTTTCTTATGATAAAGTGTATAAAACACACAAAATCAGGCCCTAAACAGGATAAGCACAGCTGTCATCAAGGTCCATGCCACTCTTGCTTGTGAACTTCACTACCTCATGCTAAAAGAGACCGTTTCAGACTATGGAAACATCGTCCACAATAAGAAACAAATTCTATCTCTTCTTTCCTCTTTACTCTGAACCACACACACACGTGTTGACTTTTTCACATAAACACACATATAACATTTCGTTGTCTCTCACATACGTACACAAAGAGAATTTATATTTCATTTCAGAATTTTATTAACCCAAACACAAAGACATTACTTTTCAATCTATGACCAATTGCTTGTATTCTTGTCATTATATTAAATTAATATTCATTTGTTGAAAGTATGTTGTCTTTTCTACTGAATTTTATTC
>OZ038498.1:61697332-61744832 GCA_964036315.1 Acanthosepion esculentum | reverse complement strand
TGCAGATTCTTTAAATTAGTAAAAATACTAACAGTATAATGTCTTGTTTTCTTAATCAACTAAATGCAGATAACCACATAACATTAAAGCACTTTTGTTGGCTTCTCAGGTTTTCTCTTGTGAGGTTTTCTTGTGGCAAAAGTGATATGCTTCCTTTTCTTTCTATATATGATCCACCATGCCTGACCACATGGTTTCACCTTGAAATTTTTTTTTTTGTAGTTTTCAAGACTTTTAGTTTGTCCCTGAAATGCAGAAGTTTGCAGCATTTTCTTTTCATAAAATCTTTTATTCATATAACTTCATGGCATCATCTGGACATAAAAGTATTTTCCCCCAGGTTTTTATGACCTTACGTCATCTTTCAGTTAAATTGTACATTCTATCAAAAAGAACAATTCTGGTTATGATTCGATGAATTTGTCAAGGAATTTTGTGATATCTTGAAATTGACAAACCCAGTGACTACATAAGTAACGTGTGCAACAGGACAAGTAACAATCTGAAGGTAACTGGTCTGGATAATATGTTGCATGTGAAAGAACTTCCCATCACAGATTCATGCTTGTTTATTGTCTCACATTTACAAGATTAGAACAGATGTTGTAATGCAGAAAAATCACTGGTTAACGTCGTTGCTCAGTGAAATGTCTCCTTTGTTTCAATGCGTCATTCAAACAAGCCAAATGCTCACTATTACAATGACAACTATAACAGTGATTCCCAAAAGTGGGCAGTACCACTCCCTGGGGGCGGTGAGAGAAAAAGTGGGTGACCGGAGGGTGGCAGTGGCACATCTGAATCATAACATACACCACACACACATTGCACCTGAAGTCTCTCTGGTCTTCACTTTACAGTATATCCCATTTATATTAACATTTGGTGGGTAGGGGGCATTTGGGTTGTGTTTTGGTATATAAAGGCTGGCAATCCCAAAAGGTTTGGGAACTACTGAACTATACAAACAAAAGCTATTCTCAGTCCTAGATAGACAAGGACAAAAATCTGGCTCTTTTCACTATTTACGTTGTTTGGACTGTTGTCCTTATCTTTAATGCCACATTCACAATGTTTCGGCAGTTGTACACTCCAGCCTTCTTCAGGTGATATATGTTGGAATTTCGAACTGATCCCTTTATTTAGTCCACTGGGGTAGATTGTTCTAGTTCCAATAAAGATGAGGAGAACAGTCCAAACAATGTAAATAGTGTAAACAGTAACAATACCTCATCTCAGAAATATAGACAAAAATTTGGCAGTATGAAGTAAATGAAGTACCAATAAATTTAAGTCCTGCCTTTTTGCCTTGCCTGGTGGACTAAAGCCTGAATGAGATTCTAACAGTCACATCTAAGTAGAAAAGAAAACACACATGCTTAGCTGTAATTACCTATTCGACTTTCAAGGGTCATCAGAATATCCTTGACATTCGTGATAAATTCTTCAGCAAAAGCAGTGCTTTTGGAGACTAAGATTGTGTTAGGGTCATCAAAAATCTGTTCAACGCAATTCTGAAATTAAAAAAAAAAAAAATTTGTAAAATTATTCATTATTAATGGAAAAACAAAATCTAAAAAGAAATCATAAAAAAAAAAAAAAGATCAGCTTTACGTTTTGCTGTTTCTATCTATTCAGGTTTCATGACCGTCACTTCTCACTTGATATACATAACTGAAGTTAGGTAATTGAATGACAAAGTGGGGGGAAAAAAATGTGTAACATATTTCACCATCTAAAAGAACTTCATCAGACTAAAACAATTGATGGAATTATTATATATATGTAAGGGGAGATATAAATGTACCTGTCGGTTATAAATCTGTCTCTTAGTTACTAGAATAACTGTGTGCATGTGTTTTTTTGTGTCTATGCAGATGGGAAGATCTAAGACTGACCTGAAAAATAACTCCATCTAATAATTGTCCTTCCAAGGTGAGCATCAACTTCTCAAATGGACGAAGTTTTTCATCTGGAATACTGAATTTTGTAGGATTGTGTCTTACACTCTTCAACATCCTGTCAAAGAATATCATTAGAGAATTTTAATACACAAGACTAATGCAAAAAAATTTGTCAGTAAAATACAAATTACAATACACAATAAGTTAGGATCAAATACAATTCAAATATAAATCAGAATCTGACAGAATGATACGATAAAGAATAAATACAAAACGTTTATCAAACATGTTTCACTTTTATTGAAGCTTCATCAGAGAATGAGAAATGGAGAAAAAGAAGAAATTCTGGTTATTTTTACTTTTGTGTTTGATTTTCATTGGTCAATCATGTTTCACATGCATTTGATTCTTTAAACAAACATTAGTATAATTTGTGGCATTCAAGGAGAAATGAATGCATCCATCTGGAGTTTTGAGAAATTAATGGATTTCAAGCTTAACTGAAAAACCCTAAATATTGTAAGTGTATAACAATTTTAGTTTGTCTATATGGGATTCAGATGATAATGTATATTTGTGTGTGTGTGCCTAGTAAACATGTTTGTTGGATTTTTGCATGTTCATTTAGGAATGTTTTTGCATAAATACTATTTGTTTTAGATAAACATACATTAGATTCTTTAAGAATGGATTCAATAAAGGTTGATGATGTAATAGGTTTTTGATGTGAGTTTATAGTTGGTAATATTGTTATTAGTAAACCCTCAAAATACTTCGTAAAGAATTATGTTCTTTTTTAATTAGGGTAGCATTAGTAAATACACAATAAAAAAAGAAAAAAAAGAAAAAATATTTGTACATCCGCAGTGTCATCTTCAGTCATCCCCCAGTCTTTGCTGAAACAAAAGAGTAAACTGGTTGTCATGTTTTCACTTGATGACAATACTATTGAGCTAAACTGTATTGTTTATCTAAAAATCATTACCACCATTAACTGCTGAAAGGCTAATATTTTAATCCAATACCAAAGTTGAAATTGCTGCAAGAATAACCAGAAACTTTCTTCATTTTTTTCATCTGATACAAGGCCTGGGAGCCACTCAAGGTAGAGGATTACAGCGGAAGAGGCACAGTTTATGTGGATATGTAGGGCAGATATGTAGGGCAGATAACGGTTAACCCTTGATTCAAACAGGTTAAGAATGTAGCAAATGGGAAAACATCCTCTTGGGAGTCGGTTTCACAGAGCAGTGGTTTGTATGAAGGAGTTACTTGAGTGGAACTTACATCTCACCAATGCAACATGAAGGGAATGTGGGTGGTTTGCTACAATGTGAGTAGGAATGTAGTTCGTTTGATTACTTTCCATAAGAATAGCGATAGAGCAATGAGAGGCTTGCAATGTTTTGTCTGTGAGAGAGGAGTTGTAGGGTGGAAAATAATTTGTCACCCACAAGAACGCAGAGACACATTTGGGCTTTCTTGAGACTGGAAAGTGAAAACTAGGCAGCTCTTGCCCATATTTGATAGCAGTACTCCATTTATGGCCAGAATAAAGAAATAGAAAATTTGGTAAACACTGGAGCACTAAATGGTGACTATTGAAAAATAAGCTTGTAATATTGAAAAGAAATAAAATTTATTTCATTTTGATATCAGTTTGTAACATTAACACAAAGTAAAGAAACTCACAATTAAACATGTCGGAGTCTATTTATATATATACACACACACACACACACGACTATTTAAGAGACTTAATTCATAAAATTAAATTATATATGAAAGTCACTGAGGACAGGTGGATTGAAAGTAACAATTTTAACATCTAGAAACATATCATGATGTCTGTTTTGTTTTTGTTCTTAGAGAGGGACCCTAATAAAAATGTTTCAATATTTCCTGCAGTAGTGTGCAGAAGGAGGCGGGGGGGGCAGATGGTGTAACAGCCCAGTTATCCATATCGAGAGGACATGTAATCAATGAGTGAAATAAAAATTTAGTTTATATTGAAATTGAATAAGTGCTTATTTCATGTTTCATATGTTTTTTTTTCTTTTAAAATGGTTTCCTTTCTCACATTTCTATGTACTAGGCCCCTATAGGATTCCCTACTTTAGTCTTAGGGGCAAACAATCAAGGAGTTGGCCTCGGGCATCACCAAGCATCATTAAACCTCTGCATGTCACTGACACACTATGATTCCTTACATAACAGAATACATCTTTTCATAGACCTTTTCTAAATGATCATAGGTGGAATCACATGTTAAAATGATTTCTTCAGTTCCCTTGACTGAATGGATTAACTTAAAAAAGTAATAGTACCGCGGCCTAACTATTTAATATGCACTTTGAAAGTCACACAGCTAACTTCCAAACAACAACATCTGGTTACAGATATCTTGCTGTTCTTTTTAATCATAAACTCATCTTATTGTCATTTTCAGCCTTTCCCTTAAACACCACATGACAGTCTGTGATTTGATGTACACCCCTGTGCAAATTAATTGAAACAAAACGACTAATTCTGTTATTATTTACTTTTTTTACATATTTTTCCAATGAAACATGACCCAGTGCACATGTTAGTACTTCGTACATCCATTCTACAAAGTCGTTCCTTGCAGATTGACCACAGATTCTCAATTGGAATTAAATCAGGAGAGTTTCCACACCAGTCTATAGTACTTTGATTTGCTCACTGGTAAAGCTTGCCAGTGTGTTTGTGCAGCGTTATGATTTTCGTATGCTTCCTTGGAGTAATGTCCACTGCAGACAATGGCTGTAGTACAACTAATCGACAGTTGGGCGCAATAAAAATCTGATACAATCACGGAAGACGCAATATTTTTCAAGACCAAACAAATTTCATCATACACCCCCAAAAATAGATTCATATTACGGCACACAACTACAAATGACCTAATCTGAGAAAAAAATAGAAATCGATTACACACTGTCAATCCACTGGGTCTAAAACTGGCCGTATAATGAAAGAAAGGAAAGTAAAGCAGTTGTTTCAATTAGTTTGCACAAGGGTGTAATTTATAAACAATATCATTACTATTATATTTGCTTCTACCATTATACTTGTTATGAACTAAAACATTTCCTGATGACTGAAGTATGCACTAGATGTTACAATGCACTTACATTTTGACTGTGGTCTGGTGAAAGTTGGCATTGTTCTTGCAGATATATGTCAACAAGAAGATTATAATAAATGGTTAAAAAAGCAGACTGAGTGATCTAACCTTTTATATAATGTCCAATGGTCTTTAAGTACAGCATGGTTCTCAATAATACTGTCCAATGTGATGAGAACAGTAAGTAGATCACCAAGATGTCCAAATACAACCTGCAAGTAATATGAAAAAATAAAAAAAATAAATAAATAAATGGATTCATTGAAAATATAGCAAAATACATCAAACAATTACAAATTCTACATACTTTCGAATCATTTTTGTTGGCTGCATCATCGACTAGTTTACTCAGACTGGCGTCCTCATTTTGGTTGTAATGGTCACAATGTTTCAGCCACTGCACTTTTTGGAAATGTTCAGTTACTGTCATGGTGGATTTATTTTTGTATGGCATATCAACATTTTGAAGGTTATTTAAAGTCAGAAAATATGTTTAGGTTGTAAGAATATTTTTTGGAGATAATAATGGTTTAGTGATAAAAGTTTAACTAATTAGCCATGGGAGAAAAGGTGGATTCATACCTTTCACAAAGGTATTTGCATGTAAGTGAATATAATGGATTCAGTGGGACTTGGAACTTGGCTCTCCAATTAAAAATTCTGAGCCATTATCCATTACACCACCTGGTATTCCCAAGCAGTCACTCATATAGGTATTGACCATGCTAGACATTGCTTAACTTCAGTGATTTCATGGGAGCCAGTGTTTCAACGTGATGTGACTGTAAAACCTGTCATATTGTAATTCTGAACAAACCATTATTCGGTTCATGAGTTTAAATCTTTTTCATTTCGTTGTCCATGCCAGAGGATGTCTTGTATCAGTTAATTCTTCTGAATTAATTTTTATGCACTACTCAACCCAGGGACTGGACTCACACTTGCCAACTAACTAGGTACACTTTTATCCACCATAATAAACAGAATGAAAAGACTAGTCCACATAAACCAATGTGTAATACTGATTATTCGGTATCTAAAAAATTCAAACGAAATTTTGCTTTCTGCTTTATAAATTTTACCGGCTCTGGCCGTCATAAAGTGTCTATCATTTCAGTAACCTTTTGGAAATCTCTGACAAAACCCTTTGATTGATGAGAGCATGTTACTCTCATTCCTATACCTGTCACATCTGATGTCCTTTTGAGATAAATTTCAGTAAAAATAACATGATCAGCCATGTATGATTTCATTGTTTCATCTCTCACTATGTCTTTTCAATGTTCCTCCAGGCTTACTTCTAGCGGACAGCTTGTTTCACCTTTATATTCTTTGCCACAACTGCAAGGAATGGTCAACCATGTGCTTATACATGGGGAAAGCTACTGAAATTTACTGATACTGCTTATCCACTGAGCCAGTGTATACTTATGTACTGCGTGACCTTTTGATTGAACTTATGACTTCTAGGGAACCAGAAACAAAAACCCTCTTTTCTGAGGCACTGCAAAAGTATATTGTACTATTGTATATAGTGATGCCAGGAAATACTAGACGGTCTGAATCAAATTTAATGCCAATGATGAACCTCTGTTCTAAGCAAGGTTGATCTGTGATGACCCCGATATGTACTAGACACACCTCAGATGCTAGAATAAATATTGCACTTAGTGTACCATCAAAGAAGCCAAAGGTTAACCTGAAGGATGACCTCCTAGCTACCATGTGCAGAATCATGTCTTCACTAGATGTCAGTAGCTGTCCCCAATATATAAACACATGGGTGACCATTCTTTGCAGTTGTGGCAAAGAATATAAAGGTGTAAACAAGCTGTCCCCTAAAAGTAAATCTGGAGGAACATTGAAGAGCTGTAGCGAGGGGTGAGACCTTGAAATCACATGTGGCTGACCATGTATTGAGGGAAAAGGGTAGTCATCAACCCCCATGGAATGAAGTAAATATATTGGACAAGGAAGAACAGTGGAGAGTTAGACGTCTGAAAGAATCAGTGCATATGCTAAGCTATGAGGACCTACTTGGTAGGCCTAGCATAGAAATAAATATAATATGGGAGTTGTTAACAAAGGAAGAAAGCCGAATGACGGCAGATCTTCAACAGCAGCAGAAAAAGAGAAAGCTTCAGTGAGTGCAGTCAAGAAGCAGTAGCAGCACTCATCAGCAGGCAGGTTAGGTTTAAGGCTCCAAGTTCTCCGCAAAGAACTGTCTCACAAGACAATAGCTTAGTGGAGTGGTTCATGAATTTGATGACATAGCAATCTCTGAACCAGGAAGTACATGCTTGGACTCAGTGGAAATGGGGCGAGCAATAATAAAATAAGAGATATCCCTAGGTAGTGGAACAAGAACAATTTATCTATTCTTCTTTCTTTTATGTGCCATGTCTGCTCTCCACTTCCTCCATCTCTTGCAGCTCTTAATAAGTTTTGACCCTTGGCTACTTCTCCCAGACCCTGTTCTGCCATCCACTGGCTTAAGCCTGTTAAGTATGTCATGCATTGCTTTCCCTTATCCCTCTTTCCCTCAATCAACCCTGTGAGTATCAGATTTTCTAAGCCCACTTTTCCCATTACATGTCCCATAAATTTCAGATGCTTTTTCCTTATGTTAAGTATAAGTTTCCTCTTTGTTTGCATCCTCTCCAAAACCTCATCATTGCTCACATGTTTGGTACATTGTATCCTTAGCATCCTTCTGTAGAACCACACATCTGTTGCCTAGAGTCTCTTCTTCATCTTTGAGGAGACTGTCCAACATTTGCTGCCATAAAGGAGGATAGATATCATGTAGCAGTTCAGCACTCTTTGTTACCAAAGAAATCTTCTTGTCTAATAATACTCTGCCTAGCTTTTGGAATGTGTCTTTGGTCATCCCAATATGTCTCTAGATCTTAGCGTCACACTCACTCACTGTCCTCTGTCACAACACTTCTCAGATATTTAAATTTCCACACCTGCTTGATTTTAGTGTCCCTGATCTGTAAATCGTCTTTTGGGCTCATTCTTTCACTGATGACCATGCATAAATTAAATAAAGTGTTCTGTTCGATTCCCTGTAAGTTACCCAGACGACAACAACAACAGAGCTGAGAACAATAGTGATGAAGCGAATTGGTATAATAGGGAAGAATTGATGGGTATAGTAGACTAAACAAATAAAATGACATCAAATAAGGTATTCTCTGCATACATATTTCATACATGACACTTTCACATGTGTGTTTGTTACCAGAATTATCTCCAGAAAATACTGTGACCACAGCTGCCTGATTCTATTACTTACCATTTCTTTGAATTATGTTTCTAACCTGTTAATGCTTCATGTCAACATGAGAAAAGCCTTTCTCAGTATACTTGTAAAATTTGGGACATAAAACTTATAGAATGGTTAGAAATACACTGGAATATATTTATCAAAAATAAAAATAAAAAAAATAGTGAAACAAACATTTGCTTTTGTTTTAATAAGTCTTTGTGGAATATAAAAATATCAATAAATCTGCTAACATAAGAAATAACAATAGATTGACATTAAAAAGCCCCAGTTGCACTAAAAAAAAAAAACAAACAAACAAACTTACTTGAAAGTGAACTCCAGTAACATCTATTAGTTTAGTTCCTGATCTAAAATAAAAAAGAAATTTATTTTGAAAAAAGAAAATACATTTCAACTAATTAGTTTTCATTTATATCAGTGCCTACAATGTCATAAGATACCCTTGCAAGTGGTAATGTATATGATACAATTCCAAGAGAATCATACTATGATCCTCTAGTTTGGAGAGGCAATGAAAGGAAAAGAAGTGATTAATTGACTTTTTTTTATGGCTTATCATACCCTTTGTGGGTTATTCATAGCTGAAAACATATATTGGATTATAAGAATATTTTTTTCTTTCTGAGTGAATATTGCATTAACAATTATTTTGAGAATAACAATTTATTTTGCAGATACAAGTCATAATATTTAACCCATAGCTGGGGGAGAAAAGAGATGGATTCATACATTTCTTAAGGATATTTGTGCATAAGTGAACATAACGAACTTGACTGAAATTAAAACTTGGCGCTCAGATTTCTCCTCATGAGCTGCTATCCATTACACCACCTGCACATCCACAAATGCAGAAGGAACAATGTGAAGTTGGGTATTGTAACAAGAATAGCTTTACTACTGGTCAACGTTAAATGCAAGTGTGACTTGCCACCACCAGAAATATCTGAGTTTGAATATTAAAAGCTACACTAGACTTTTGTATGTAAAACACAAAGGCAACTGAGTTTCGGTTTATATGGTTATGACCAGGGACATAATCTCAATTAGTTGTTATTTTTTGCTGTTGCCTTTGTAAAATAAATATGCTCTACAGAATTCTATGCAAAATTATTAACATCTGTTTATATTTCTGAGATGAGGTATTGTAACTGTTTACATTGTTCGGACTGTTGCCCACATCTTTATTGTCATATTCAGTGGATAAAAGTGTTGGTTAAAGTAACCCAGTGACCGTATCCAAAGAGTTGTGAGTTCAATACCTGGCCACAGCAAAGGTTAAAAAAAATCTTGGAGGGTTGAGTTACTAAAGGGAAACTGAAACTGAGATATCCAGAAAAGGCATGGCATGTGGTACTAGACCAATATAGCCTGAGTGATGAAATAAAGTGTTTGATTCGAAATTCCAATGGATATCACCTGAAGAAGGCTGGAGCATACAACAGCTGAAACATTGTGAATATGACAAGATGAGGACAACAGTCTGAACAATGTAAATAGTGTAATAATTAATAACATAATAGCATTAACCCTGTATTAGTCACATAGGGTGTCTTTTACCACAAATTTTTTTAAGTAGTTGATCGCATGTGCGCCTGTCAATCCAGGGACGCTGATGCAATAGCGATTGCTAGGGCTGCTGAGACACCGCCCCATAGATCTGTTCAAAATGCTACGAATGCTGCCACCACTGCCAGGTCGAAAGCAGATGAAACATTCGATCGCAGACACGCCCATCAATCCAGGGACGCTGCTGCAACAGCAAGAGATAGGGCTGCTGAGACACCGCCCCGTAGGTCTGTTCGAAATGTTAGGAATGCTGCCACTATTGCCAGGTCGAGGGCCACTGAAACATTCGACTGCAGGTGCACCCATCAATCCAGAGACACTGCTGCAACAGCTAGGTCGAGGGTCTCCGAGGCAGAACTGCAGCGGGCAACCCACAATGCCCGCATCGCTGCAGTGACTTCTGCTGGCAGAAGCTCTGAGGGCCCACAGACAAGGACAAATAGACTTTCAAGGGCTGCTACAAACATGGCTGCTGTGCGTTTATCTCAAACTCCCCAAGCTCGCCGCATACCCCTCAACGCCGACATTCAGCGCCTTGCGGCCACCCTTGACATTACCTATCCCAGTAGCTCTTTTTGGTCTTTCTTAGCTTTCAATTACGACCCTGGCATTAACTTAACTACATGTGACCTGCGTTTGCCAATTCTGCAACGCCCGCAAATGGGCCGGGGAGCCTGCCAGTCTGTGCTGCTCCTCCGGCGAAGTTCAACTGCCACCTCTGCATGAATCACCTACCCCGTTGAGGGGACTAATAGTCAGCTCCCATCCCAACTCCAGCCACATCCTTAAAACAATTAGGAAATACAACAACTCCTTTCAAATGACTTCATTTGGGGCTCAGGTGGTTTGAGAAGAGGGTTGGATGCCCACTTTCAAAGTACAGGGGCAGGTATACCACCACATTGGGTCTCTGCTGCCTGAGGAGACCTCTACGCCTAAATTCCTTCAACTGTACTTTATTGCAGACTACAACCTACAGGCCAAAACCCGGATTGGTATTTTGCCGCCGTTGGGAAGAGTTCCTCGCAGGGACGTCATACTACTACTTCAGGCCATGCTTCATGAGGTTAACAGCTACATTTGCAATTTCAAATATGCTTTGGAAAATACTCCCTTTCCTTCCTTCAGCATTGTAATTGATGTTGACAAACTGCCTCATGATGAACACAAACGCCGCTACAATGCTCCTGCATGCAATGAAGTGGACGCTATTATACATGGGGTGCAAGACCGCACTCGCGATATTGTCCTCACATCAAGAGGCGACACTCTCACAGGATTTCAGAGACCCATCGATCATATGACGCATTGCAGTACCCTTTACCTTTTCCTTACGGTAACGATGGCTACCACTTCGGCATTCCCCATTCATACTCTGGGTGGCCAACCTACGTCTCCCAAAGCCTTATCATACAAGGCCTTCTACTCATACCGTTTCATGGTTAGGGATAGAAACTTCACCCTGCTTCATAGATGCAGGGAGCTTTTCCACCAGTTTGCAGTTGACATGGCCACTAAGATGGAATCGGAGAGGCTTTGTTTTATACATAATCATCAGAAACAGCTGCGCTCAGACTCCTACGTAAACTTACGCAACAGCCTTCAAAATAAAGTCAATCCCTGCGACCTAGGGAAGCTGTGCATTCTGCCCTCTACCTACACTGGGGGCCACGTTACATGCATGAATGCACGCAGGACGCTATGACATACGTTAGGCAATATGGTCAGCCAGACTTATTTATAACGTTTACCTGCAACCTCAAATGGGTTGAGATAACGCGTGAACTCCTACTCGGACAGGATTACACTCACAGACATGACATTACCGCCCGCGTATTCCGCTTAAAACTGGAAAAACTTATGGACTTAATAGTGAAGGGGCGAATACTACAGTGAAAACGCAACCACTATTTTACATTGCCAGAATAAAAAATCTTGACCGATTATGAACAGGTGGCAGTCTTCGGATAAGCACGGAGCAGCAACACAGCAGCCACCTATTGCAAGCAGTTGCCCTTGATCTCATTGATTTTGCTACCAGTGAGATTCCCGGCCTATCAGTGACCTCAACAACTGCAGATACGTGCGTAAGTTCAATAATTCAAACCCCAAAGAAATTTAACTACATAAAACCCTGATCAACGCCGGGCTTTACTGCTTATATATATATATATATATATATATATATATATATATATATAAATAAATAAAATACATATAAGTACTAAACAATATTATCATTTTTTAAATTACGGCTCTTAAAAACAGAAAATTCCTGTCTATTTTTTTTTGACAATTCTTAAAAGGCCAGCCTAGACAAGCGCACCAACATGCCTTTCCTGACTTTGTTCTCCGACTGGATAATCAGAGATTATCCTGTTTTCAGGTTGGTTGATTTTACATTTCAACCCTTGTTGGATTATTTAATGTCAAACTTTGTATAAGTTACCCAGTGAGGAACAAACTGACTACTCAGTAAAAATGATCAACTAGCCTTAATTACACTATTTACATTTATATTATCCTCATCTTTGTTGTTGCTCATTGTAGCCTCCAGCTTTCATCAGGCGTATGTCAATCTGGCTAACCTACAGTGAATTCCAAACTGAACCTCTTATTTAATTTGGGGGGGGGGGCAGACAGTTCTCATTCCACTGCCTATATTTAAGACTATCTAGTTCTTATTTTTAGTAGTGATCAGTTATTGCTTGCCCTGTTTCTACTGAATTCACGTTACATACTGCCCAGCCCAGATATTGAACTGTAGGTTACCTGATTGACATACACCTGATGAAGACTAGAGGGCACAATGGCCGAAACGTTGTAATAACCACGACAAAGAGGAGGATGATAGTGTAAATAATAACTCCTCAGTCCTAGAAATTCAGATAGACTAGCCTTGTTAACCATTACCCCATACTGAGTAGCCTGTTATCATGTTATAACAGCTTGCAATTTGAAAATGAGATTAAAGAAAAAAATTATCAATACATTGTTTTGGGATAATCTGTATTTGCTTATAATCATGATCTTTACCAAGAAATTTAATTTATTTGTTTTGTGTAATATAAAATCACTTTTGATAAAGATCAGACTGGTCGTTATTATCATAATAATCCCCAAAGAAAAACATTTAGAGTGTTGTGTATGTAAAAATATTACTTATGAAATTGATAAGCAAATAGGTCATTTGACTCTTTAATTTAAACTGATAAAAATAAATAGCTGACTAATTATGTACATTCTGCAATGAATACTTACTTAGGTGTTGTGTACAAGGCAGCCAACTGTTGAACGACATTCTTTACGACTTCATAAATGCGAGTCACAAAACAAGAAAGTTCCTGAAAAAGAAAATCATTAGGTGATTTAGAAAAAAAAAAAAAGATAAAAAAAATGTTTTTTCATTCTTTAAATATAAGCAAAGTGACGAATTGCAATGCTTCTGCTTAAAACGCTGAAACAAAATATAAGTCTTTTACAATAACCTGTAAACAATTAGTTTCCAAAGTTAGGTTACATTTTTTTAAAAATTTATCCCAAAACAACAGACAAGCCTTGTTTATCTTTTGCTAGTATTTATGGCATCTTAATTTGGGTTACAAATCATCACAACTACCCAGACCATCAACTCTATGGATTTTAGCCAACAGGATGGACATTTTTTTAATCATATCACCCCATGTAAGGCAGTAAAGCCACTAAGATATAAGGAGTTACTGAGTGTGAAAGAATAAAAAAAAAAAGAGAAACATTACTAAGGAGCAAGAACAATAGAAGAGTAATCAAGAAGACAGTAGAAAGTGATTGATATTGAATTTAAATTTTTGAAGATTGAAGTTGACTGAAAAGCATGATACCAGAAGTGAGTTCCACAAGCAAGAAGTCTGAGAAATGAAATTGTTAGCATTGAAATTATGGTTACATTTAACCAATTCAATTGTGAATTGAGTAGACCTTGCCACCAATCTAATACTGCACTTAAATTCATAAAGTCTATAGTGAAGAGTTAAAAAAAAAAAAAAAAACTACTGGCAAGACTTGAATTTATGTCCCTTTCTACATTGGGAGCATGTCAATATACAACAGATGATTTATTGCTTGAGATGAATGGAGGTTCAAGTATTGTGTCGACCCCACCCCAATCTGCATAGTGTTGGCTTCAGGTAAAACAAGCCAATAACATATGAATCCTATTATATAAAATAAGTTTTCATTGTGTTTTGAAAGGTCAATTATACAACACACATACACAGGCATGTTTGTACATGTGTCTCCATGTTAATCTGTCAAATAGCTAAGTATACATCATTCATTCAAAAGTCAACTTCTTGTTAACTGGAGCAAGGAATGGCTTGTTAATTTTAAAACCTCCAAAACAAAATCGCTCTCTTTTAATTGTCTGAGAATTCTTTGTGCTTTCCATCAGCATGGCTGATGCTAACCTCCAGGCGATTGACTCACTGTGTCCTCTCAGATTAACATCAAGTGGAAACATTATATTAAATCATTTGATAGGTCTGCTGCTAGGAAAATTGATTCACTGTGCCATGCTAGACAGTTTTTATTGCCAGAATCTATCTTACACATTTATAAATCTACCATTCATTGATGCATTGAATATTGTTGCCACATCTGGGTTGGTACTTCTGCTATATGTTTAGAGATTCTTGATAAGATCCATAGAAGAATCTGCAATGTAATTGGCCTGGCATTTTGGCTTCAGTTATTGCCTTTTCTATAAACAATTTCTGACAAACTTTCTTCTATGGTATCTAGATTCTATGAATTTAAGTACAGTACTAGATTGGTGGCAAAGTCTTATAATGTTACAATTGAAATGGCTAGATGTAACCGTAAGTTCTATGCTAACAATTTCTTCTATCACATTTCTCACTTGTGGAACTCTCTTCCAGCATCTTGCATCCCAGCCAATTTTGATCTTTGAAAATTTAAGTGCAATGTCAATTGTTACCTTCTGTCTTCTTAATTCCTGTTCTTTTATTATTCTTGCTCCTTAATAGTGTTTTTTTTCTCATATTCTTTAACTCAGTAACTCCTTGCATCTTAGTGGCTTTATTCCCTTGCTTGGGGTGAAATGATTAAAAAAATGAAAAAGCCCATAACAATATATAATGATTACATCAGTAGTGAAATTTATAATTTGATATTTATATTACATATTCATAAATCAAATAATCTGAAACATCTGATTGTAATGACACAACAGTGGTCCAGTGTATTCAATAATGGTATTAGTGAGGCGTGATATTGTATTGAATGGATACATAACAGCAAATGATTGCACTGCCATTATACACCACCAGCGGCCCAACGCATTTAATAATGGTATTATTTCGCATGAGGAATGAGCGCAGTAAAAAACAGCAAGTGAGATTAACAAGACAGCCATTGTGTGTTAGCTGAAAGACAGAAAAGTGGAGAAGGCTGGATCAATCGTAAAAGAGAAAAGAATTTACCTGCAGTAATGGCATCATCCGACCCATTTGGATTTGACCCTCACACTCTGGCAGGTTACTGTCCACCTCTGAAGAAAGGAAGAATAAACTAGAAAATTGTCTTTTCAATCGTAAGTGCAGGTGTGGTTCTTATTGTTGTTTAACATGAAACTGATCAGTACAGCATAATATAAGAAATCCAGTGATAAAAAGGATTTAATTTCTATGAATTAAGATTTAAAGGTTAAGGGCTAAAACTTCTGATGATAATTTTTGACTTGATTAGAAGTTTTCAATATTTTTCTTGCACCTTGAATAATTTATAACAAAACTGAAATATTACATATAATTTAATGCACTTAATTTTCATTGATGCTTATTGTTTTTTATTATTATTTTTGAAAACTATCCATTGGCTTTTATTGAAACAACTTTTAGCTAATCTGATTAAACTAAGCTGCAGGAATTTAAAAAAAAAAAAAAGATGTTACTTCTGATCCAATTAAAGCTAGTTAAACTACCAAAGCTGCCAAAGATGGAATAATAACCAGACTTCATATTGGACACTCCATGATAACACATTCTTATATTCTAAAACAAGAGCCACCTGCAATCTGTATGGCATCCCAAGAACTATATACAATAAAACACATACTAACAAATTGTAGCAGCTTCAGCCAAATCTGTTTAAAATACTACCAAACAAAAAACATCAAAGAACTCTTTCAGGACATTAATCCACATATCTTACAATTTCTGAAAGAAATCAATCTGTATTCTAAAATATAACTTCAACAAAACTACGACATAAAACACACAAAAGCTGAGTATCATCTACCATATATTCAATTGTGAAGGCAGTACATCATATTTTTTCGACTTCAAAGCTACCAAGAAAATTAAATTTAGGCATTAAATGACCCATAAGGAGTTGATATGCCATTAACCAAATCAATCATCAAAATCCCAAAGCTGCCATGATAGCTCATTTGTAAACAACTTTTTTTTCCTTGAGTCTATTCCATGCTGTAATGTTGAATACCAACTAGAAGTATTTCTGTATGAATTTCTAGGATGAGTGATCACTATTTATTAATACAAAAAGAGAATTCATAGGAAAGCTTCAACAACAGCAGTAGGAAAAGAGAAATCGCAATAAATGCAGTCAAGCATCACAAGCAGCAGCAGCTATGTCAGCATCAGGCAGAATAGGTCTAATGCTCCAAGTTCTAGACTCAGGATTGTCCCACAGGAGAGTAGCCTAGTTGATGAAAGTGTTGGTTCGTGAATTTGGTGATATACTAAGTGTGATTTCAATCCCTGGGGCAGGTAGTTCAGTGGAAACAGGGTGAGCAATAATTGAGTAGTACTAAACAAGATGATGACAAATCACTATTGCCACAAATTGTTCAACACCCACAGAACCCACCTGTGGTTTATACTGCAACTATGCTTAGTGGACCTTAGTTACAGTTTCTGGGAGAGAGCACATTATCTTGCATGATCAACAGTCAACTCAAGGCCAATATGCTCAAACATTTGGTCATGATTATTTGCGACTCCATGCTAGCTCAACCACTGACAGCTCTCAAATGGTTCTGTCTACCCAATTTTAGTCACAAAGCTTTGGCCAACCCATGATATGGTTTTCAGGCACTTTCCAAAAGTGCTGCATGCTGGGATTGTCTCTACAGGCCAAGAGCATCAAGAAATCACCTTCCTGAAAAATCAACCTTGGTGAGATTTAAACCCAGGTCTCATGGTCAGAAAGTAAGCATTTTAATCATTTGGCAAAATGCCCATATATATATATATATATATATATATATATATATATATATATGTGTGTGTGTGTTTATGCCTAGTAAAAATTCAGATATAATGAAAAATATATCAGTAAAAGGATAATATGAATAAAGACATACGTTCTCCTTTTGTCTTTATATATATATTTTATATATATTCAACATAATTAAATTACAGGAAAAATTTTTACTTACCTCCTTCACCATAAAAGAGAAGGGCATTGTAGAACTTTTGTTTTGCTTCATGTTCCAAGGTCTGCATTTCTGCACACAGACTTGCCAGTACAGTGATAACCTTGTTGAGAATTTTGTTATTTGTCTTAATCAAGTTCAGCAAACTTATTTGCTCATAAGGCAGGAACTGGAGATAAAACAAGAGAAAAGCAATAGATACATCTCAGTTTGAACAGAATTCCAACTTACAAGTTCATTCCTTTTAATAAATAGAAAATATGAGTAACAATGTTTAATGGTTAAATTAATGATCAAATTGAAAGTTCAATATTTTACAAAAGGTGTTAAAAATATTTCCGAGGGGCACTACTTAAAGAGAGTGGTCCACTCGTAAGCAATAAAGAAAATAATTTTTGGAAATAATTATTGTACATTAGCATTCTTTAGATCTTCCTTCGGCCAAAACACTTGTCAGAATGGAAAAATATAATTTTATAAAATGATAAAAAAAAAAATCAAAAAAAAAATCAGTATTTTCTATTGAGAGGAATACTGTTCATAATACTGAAATAGTGCAAAAATAGATCTCTGACTTTTACAGAGTTATTAAACTAATTTTTATTTAAAACTGTCAAGTTTCAAAGTCTGGTAACATCATTGATATTTGCATATTCTTTTAACTTTAAAAAAATTTTTTTCCAGAAGCACATGTACAGAGTGCAATGGATAAATTGTTGTCTAAATTATGCAAAAATAAAAATAACATTGACATTTCACCGTAACAGATATATTCACCAAAATGACACAAAAATATCTTGAAATACTAAAGAGTAAATTTATTCAATAAACTCATCATTGGCTTCAGCTACAGCCTCTAAACAACTTCAGAATCTCCTGCAACTCTTCTGGACAGTCTCCTTGTTTAAGTTGGTGAATGTTGCCGTAATTCTTGCTTTTAGTTCATCTTTGATGTTACAAGTTTTGTTGGACTCTTCCTCAACTGCACCCCACATACAATAATAAAGGGAGTTACAATCTGGGGAGAGTTAGGTGGCCAGATGTAAGAAGTGATGTGATCATAGAAATTGTCTGACAGCCATGACTGGGTTCTTCTGCTTGTGTGGCATGGTGCAGAGTCCTGTTGCTTGACCTGGGGCAGCACTACCTCCTCAAGGCACATGATGTAGGTCTCAGTGTTGAGTCCAAAGCCCTCACCAACAAATTCGGGAGTTCTTTTCTTATCAGAACAATCAGAATATGTTTTCCGAGCTGTCACACCTTCATAATCATCATTAGACTCATCCAACTCTTTCTGAATCCTGTGTACTGTCCTTAGATTGACACCCAAACACATTTAAATGTTCGTATTGGATCTTCTGGCAGAGTGAATTGTGTCATGGTGCTCTTTTTCTCAGAGACAGTGCCCAACTGACCCCACTATACTGCACAGTCAACAAAATAAAAAATAAGCAACATGCATGAAATTAAAAATATAAAATGGTGACAATTTACACATCGCACCCTGTAATAATTATTTATCTTAAATGAAGAATAAGCAGATACATACTTTTATTAATTTATGTAAATTTTTGTTCTTTAATATATATATATATATATATATATATATATATATATATATATATATATCTCCCCATTTGCTCTTTATTTAAAAGAAATTTTTTTATCACCCCCCCCACCACAAACAGCTAAATCCAATAACTCCCAGCGCCAATATTCTGTTAATTCCCAAATCAATTTGACACTGTATTGACATAGGATTCTCTTTTAAATTAAAAAAAAATTTCAGGCTTGAAATTTGTGTTTAAGCATGAAACAGACTGTCGGCACTGGGTGTTGGCCTCAATGTCCACTTATAAGAGCAATCAGAATTTGTAGCTCTCAGTATTTACATGAAGAGAAGAAATACATTGAACATACTTTTATGCTCCTCCAATACCCTAATTATTTCATCATCAACGCAAAACAATAAGTTCTTAAAATATTTTAAAATAGAAAATCAGTCCTTCCTGAAAAACATCAAATAAATCAAAATATATTGTTCTATTCACCAACTCTATCAAATGTACAATTGAAAAGAATTTATATAAGCTTAACATAAAATTTGTTACAACTACTTCTAAAACAATAAAAGACTTGAATACAAAACAAAATAATAATAATGTAAAACTTGGAGGAACATGGCCAACTAGTATTATACGGCCCACATATCACATAAAGAAGCTGAATTCTAATAGGCTGATGTAATGTAAACAAAAAACAATATGAATGGCCACTTACAAAATTGCTAATCTAAAAGGGAGGTAACTTTAAAAATAGAATTCTTAGAACGTACAACTACATAGAATTTATTACACGTTATTTCAATTCCCTAGACATGTTTTCAACACTAAAATGTATCTTTACAATTTTTTTGTTTTTTACAAATCCATGAATTATAAACAGCTGTGATTACCTCCCTTTTATGATTTTCAACTGCATATACAGCCCGTTTTGTAAATGAAAGCCTCCAAAACAATGACTGGTCCAGACTAATGATTTTATTTCAGCTGATACAATAAAGGATTTTATTCAGTTGGAAGAAGCAAAGTGTTGTCCTAACATTTTTGAATTTTAAATAAAGGAAGATTATATTCTAATTTATAGAATAGTCTTTGACCCTGAAACACATTTTCCATCTATAAAAGAATGTATTCGCATTGACCAAAACCATCACGTCTAGCTCCAGTGTGAAGGAACCCCTATACCATTACCACAGTGATTTATACATGGACATAATGGTAAACTCACAAGATTTAACGTTAGAAAATTTTCCAAACTACATACAAAACATGGTGGAAGAATAATCATACTCAATTCTAAAAGAATTAAAAAAGACTAACAACCAAGAGGACTAATATGTCATGCCTTACTAATGTACTATACATCTCAACAAACCTACAAATTACTTTTATCTTATATTACTTCATCTTTTTCTTTATTAGAGAGAATTAAAAAAAAATTTTTTTCCCTGGCCATGGTAGGCAATGATAGTAATGATGCTACAGAGAAGTAGTATTATGACTTACTTTCTCGAGGTCTTACAATTTTAAATGGCAGAGTTTGTTTATGCTTGTTTTGCTATACTTGACTCTGCAGATAAATTTATTGTAAAACATAATGAATCCACTACAAAAGAGTCTGCTGAAAGAATTTTGGAAATTTATTCTCCAAAATATTTTTTGTACCTGTAAACAACACACTGAAAAAGGAACTGACTTTGCAGCAAAGATTGTTGTGAATATATTTTACAACAACAAACAAAAGTTTTCATCGGATGAAGTTCGAAAAAATATTGCAGAATGTTTAAAAAAAAAAAAAAAAAAAAGGCAAAGGTCAAAAGAAAATTGACTTATAGAGAACTGTAGGTAAGTTTTTATTACTTGTATTTGTTTTGTATTACTGCTTAATTCTTTAATAACATTTTTGTTTACAATCTTTTAGTATTACTTTTCTGTTTGTGTATTTTTGGACAGGTTTTAACATATTTTAGATAAGAGAGACAAAATGACTATAAACCAAATAGGCCTATTAGAAATTAGCTGTATATAGTAGTGGGCCATGGCGGAATTTATTCTATCACCTGTAATAATAGCCACAAGGAATATATAGGAGAAACATCAAGAAATTTTAATGAAAGATTATATAAACACAAAAAGGGGGCTTTTACAAAACACTCTCAATGCACTAGTTGCTCACTATGTGATCATAATCTTGATTTAAAAATGCTACTTTAATTAAAAGAGAAAGCAATTTACTAAGATGATAATGTATAGAAAGTGCTTTAATCACTAGATCATCCACAGTAAATTTATGTTCAGGTTCTTACAACATTTCATCATTCTTAGCAGATCTATTACCACAATATGGGATATTTAATAACAAGAGATGGAAATGAAAAGAAAAAGAAACTAAATTAAGTTGGCTAGACTATATACCCAAAAAATATATTTAAAAATTTTTTTTTTTTTAATTTACATTTAAAATTCTCAGCATCCCCTTCCATTTGTGTGCATCTGTAGTTGCATTAACATAATCATTTTAGTTTGATAATTCCTAAAGGACAAAACGCATCATATGAAAACATTTTCCACTTTGTAGTTTATCCCTAAAACTGTTCGCTCTCTTTTTATATATATATATATATATATACACACACACACATATATGTAGATTTAATAGGCTGGTTAATAAAATTTGTGGAATAAAAATTCAACAAAACAATAAAAATATAGGCAATAAAACTGATGATATTTATTATATTAACCTTTTGACTAAATTGAAGCACAAAGAGAAAGATTTTAAAGTCAAAATTTTGTATATGCCCGTGCCCTTTTCAACAAAACAAGGAATAAACAAAGTAAGCCTCACTCTTCCGTGGAATGTTGCTGTTGTTTAGAGGGCTCCTTGTGGAAATTATATTCTCTGAGTAAATCCAAATCTCTGTTTAGTCCCTCAATGCGTGATTTTATTTTGAAAATATATTTCAACTCCGATCTGCATCTTTCTTGCTGGCTGTTGAATGAAAACACTAAAAGCATGCATCTGATGTCATATATTATGAGAAGCACGGTGGAGTAGTGGATAGCAGCTCGGGTTGAGGAATCGGAGAGCCGAGTTTGAATTCCAGTCGAATCCATTACATTCACTTACGTGCTAATACCCTTGGGAAAGATATGAATCCTCTTCTCCCTCCAGCTATGAGTGAACAGCAGGACAGACTGGGCTCTACAGCCTTAGATGGCAATTGGTCTAGGAGAAGGAAAACTCTGAATTCAAAACCTGCAGAGGGTTGTTTGGGGACCTTGTGGTACGTAGTGCACCAGGTCTCTGTATTCGCCACATTCAAAAAGTGTGGTTGATTCTGCACAAAGCCTTCACCACTATAATCAAATCATATGTGCTGGTGTCTGGCTGCTAGTTCCTAGGAATTGAACTGCTTGACCCTCCCTCATATGTCGAATATGACAGGAGAGTCCATATATATATATATATATATATATATACACACACACACAGATTCCATATACATAGATTCATACATGTTACAAAATATTGATAAACAAATGGAAAATGTTACCTGCAGTTCAATGGGATCTAGGGACACATCCCATGAATCTCCAATGGTATCATCCAAAGCATCTTCAATGTCTTTAAGCTGGGTGGCATACTCTTCAAGAAAATTACCATATTTTCTTAGCTGAACTTCTCCAACAATTTCTAGGATGGAAAAAAAATTAAGTACAAGTAAATCTAATTGTTATACAAAACCATGCACTGAATTTTTATTGGACTTTGTTCTGTTTCATTTTTTTTCTTTTTTTCTGTTTTGTTTTCTGCATTTATTTTGTATCAGTAGCAGCAAATTTATTTCAAATTTTGAAGATGATGTTAACAAAAAAAGTTTTTTTCCAACCTTGAGAAGTGCATTAAATTTTCATTTTCGAGAAATAGCTTGCGAAACAAAATGTAATCGCAAATTGCACAAACTATATAAGGATATAAATGATTTTAATAAATGAAACAAAGAGGTATCTCTAAATTTACACACACTTTTGGACACATGAAAAAGAACAAATAACTCTATACCCCTTGTTTTAATAGATTTACTAAAAATCAGAAAATTATTAGCATTAAAATTTTCAGTATTATATTCATTAATGAATTAGCTTTATATTGTGGAAAAATTGACGGTTCAGGTGGGAGGAGTAAGCTACTTACATGGGTTGTTGTTCTGGTCGGCTAAAATCTGTTAACTTCTTTTTACCAATTTTTTATACTTACAAGGTCTTGTGACTTGTTATCAAGTGATCACTGAAGTGTTTATAAAGGAAATGTTTCTTCCTATTTTTTTCACCCCTTTGTTATACTACACAAGTTATCTGATGAAGAAACTATATCATGGTCGTGAGAGTAGATATTTTTTTCACAACTTAAGGTAAGTACCTTTGCTCATTTCTCTGCCTGCACCGTCACAGATTTTTTCTCTCAAGTCGAGATATTCTCGACAATATTGAATTTTTTTTTTTTTTTTACATTTTGTAGATCTTGGTTGTTGCTGATAAAGTTGATATAAAATAAAGATGTGTTTGAAGAATCAAAAAAATGTATGGACATTTTTTTAATTTTATTTTACAACTGCTTTATTTCTTTTTTTTCTATGGCTGATAAAAAAAATAAAATTCTGAATTCTTGACATAAGAAAAATCTGAAAGTTTTAAAATCTTACTGTAAATATCAATTTTTCACTAATACACATCAGAGATCAGAAATATTGTATTAAAATTAGGTATCCACAAAAAATAGTTTTCTTGAACTCTTAAGATTTTGGACCATAATTTCGATGTAGTCACTTTCATTTATAAAAATGTAACAATTAGAAACAAAAATTTACTAGTATGGATTACCCATAAGTAAAAAGGTGCATATAAATGACCTAAAAAAAAAAAAAAAAAAAAAATATACTTCTCCAAAACTTAAAAAAAGATAGATTCAATATAAAGTTAATTAATAGATATAATGCTGAAAATTTTGATGGAATCTAATAATTTCCTGATTTTTAGTAAATCTGTTAAAACAAGGGATATGATTTTGTTTTTTTAGGGCCAACAAAAATTATTCAAAGTTTTTATCTGTTTAATTATTTTTTTCATGTCATTAATGTTAGAAATACAGTAAAGATAAAAAAAAATCACTTAAGGAGTTGTAAACTGATCTGAAAAATATTTCCAGTTTTCTAATCAATAGGCTTCCATATATTTTTGATTTATAGGGCTAATTTTTGTAAGTTGCAGCGAGGATCATAAATTTACATTTGTTTTATCTTTGGATGTGAAGAAGTGAGAGGGAAAATATTTTTGTCTTATTTTTTTTGCAACAAGCAAGTAATATTTTTACAAAATCTAATTAATTAATCCTTACTAATTTTTTTTTACTGTTTTTCTTTTAAACAAATGTCGGAAACAGACATTGGATTTTAAAATTGTTTTAATGAATTTCTCTTCTTCTCGTTATCCATTTATGAATAAATTCGTTAATCGAATTGGGTGGAAGTTTGTTTTTACTTTTTTTAATTTAAAAATGTTTAATGTTTTACGGAAAATAATTTTTACTTTTATGAATTACCTTTCGAATAAAATCACTTTAAACTTTATATTGATTACCTTTCGAATAAAAAATCAACCTCAAAGAAAACATTTCATTTCTAAATTATTTAAAATGTATTTTTCATTTTTTTTTTACACAAAGTTCGAGTTCTGAACTGTTATGTATTCAGTGAATGCTGGACACTCTCTTTATGAAGAAAAGATTTGACGCAACAGAAGTAGGTTTTTTAAGGATGCTACGAATATGGACTGAAGATGAGAAATGGCGAAGTTTTTGAGAAAATAGAAACAAAAAGGACACTCATACTTAGTTGAAATTTTTCGGGAACATAATGAGGAAAGAAGGCCTGTAAAATTTGACACTCACAGAACATACTGACTGGAGACAGAGGAAAACAGCGTATAACCTAGCGAGCTTGTGTAAAAAATGGATGAAAGAACAAGGTTTAGGAAAGATAAAAAAAAAAAATGACTAAGATCTACAAAAAAAAAAAAAAAAAGACAGGAATTTGTGGAGAGCCATGATCACCAACATTCTGAAGGAATGGAAGTACCTAAACAAATAAGGAAATGTTTCTTATTTTTTGTTATTGTTTTCAGATTCAAACAAAAGAAAATAGATGGTAATTATTGAGAAATTCGTTTTAAAAATGAATTTTTAATAATAGTTTTATTTACTTGGAACTTTAAAAAAAAATTACGTTGTTTTATTTAGAAAGTCGAGTTTTAAAATAATTTCTTACTGAGGTCAGCTGAGTTTGATTAAATTTTATACTTTTTTGTTTTACTAGAATCACAGAAACAAAACATTTAATTTTAACAATTTGTATATTATTGTTAAATTATCCATAAACTAAATCGGGCAAGATTATTTTTCACAAATTTAATGTCAACAACACGTTTGTTGATTACACCCATTAAAAAAAATGTTTATTGTTTACGTTGTGAAGAATCAAGATTATTAAGTTAACAATTATTTTTTTTAAATATACATCAGTTTCTAAAAAGATAAATATGTGATTTCTGTTACAATCATTTATTTACATTGTTTCTTAAAAAAACTGAAGCTAATTATTTAAATAAAATACATTTTTCAAGGAATATTTTTACCTGACGATTTGTCTGGCTTGAGAGAGCGACGACGCCTCCTTGAAAAATGAAAACTAAAGGGCTTAACTGTTATAGCAAAAATATTTATTTTACGAAAACTATAAAGATCGTATCCAAATTTAATACATCGATTGTTGAAATATTGTTAACATAAATGTACTTACTTAGAGAACCGTCGTCAAATTTATCAAATTCCCAACCAGTGCTGTCCCTGGCCATCTTTACAACCACCGCCTCCCATGTGATGAAAATTATACACAACTACTGCAGAAAATTTAATAGTCATTGACGACCATTATATCACATTAGGAACGTTTAAAGGATGTCTTTACCCCTCTCCATTAAGTTTACTTTCACTTTATTTACTTAATTCATTTTCTAAAAAAAAAAGTTTATACCGGTAAGAATTTGTATGATATTCCCTTTTTATTTTAATTTCTTTTTTTTAGTTAATAAAAAGGAATTCAAATTCTTATTTTTTAAACGAAATTAATTTTTTGTTTTTCTTTTTTCTACCAGTTCAAATAAAAAATGATAGTTTATCTTACTCATGCAGAATACATAGGTTGATATATGGTATGAATTCCAACTGGTATGAATAAAGAAATAAAAATAAAAATCTTGTGTTAAATTATTTATTTTGTAAAAAAAGCATTTTGTATTAAAAAGTTAGTAATATTGGTCAATATTTTTCAAATAAATAAATTTTAAATAAAATAATATCTTGCTATAACAATAATAATTATGAACACGATTTTTTTTGTAATTTTCTTAAAAAAACTCAATTTACTTGATTCTGCAATAATTTCATTGTTTATTTTCAATTCAGCACTTGTGCCTGTAGAGGGAATTTAACATTTTACTTATTTCAAATATTAATTTTCTTGTTAGTTAGAAAATTACATATAAAACTAAAATTAAAACAAATTTTGTGATCAGTAGCCAGATGTAATTTTTTCAGTCATTACTTAAGAGATGTTTGGATGTAAGTGCATGACAACAAGTTATTTGTCACATGTTTTCTTACACGGAAACATGACTCCCATCCACCAACTAAAAAATGTTTGGATAGTGGAGGAGGTCACTGTCTATTGAAACAATCTGCATCTGGCTATAAAATAACACTAAATTAAATTATTTTTCCACCATAAAATTTAAATAAAAGTCACAAACTGAATTATTACTCTGAACCAATTGTATTCAGTTTTTTGCAAGACACTTGAACCTCATTACACCTTCAAAGAGAGTTTTGGACAATTAAATTCATTCTTTTCTTTCTATTTTATTTTATTTTTTGTTGTGAGGGTGAGATTTTGTTGTTTCTACAATGTTTTCACTGACCCATTCTATGTCTTTCAGGTGCGCTACCCATATAGAAAGAGATGGTTTTGTAGGGATTACTTGTCTCAAAACACACATTAGGTGATGTTCTATTCAGTAGGGATACAGAAGGCGATTATCTCCCTTTGGTGGTGATAAGTCACATGGGTCACATGACGGCTGCTTAGTGATGTCACTCCATACAATGACAAAAGTGGTAGTTAATTTCAGCTTGCTTACAGCAGCCAAACTGAGAGGTTGCTTTCTTTAACTCAGGCCCCCCATGGCCCAAGCAGAGGCTAAATCTGCCTCCCCATGATGCCATTTCTCTTTAGGAATACATCTTTTCCAGATATAGAAAGAAACTCCAGCTCACAATCCTCAGTTTGGGAAAACCAAATACTCGCTGTTCCCCCTTTGTGGAATATATCCTTGCTTGGGACATAGTAAATGAATCCAGCCTGTTTGAATCTAGAGTCCTAAACATGGCTTCTCCAGACACAGGAGTATCTCCATATTATATGTAAGGCCTTTTTGTTTAACTCCTTATAATCTGTTTGCTGTGTAGTTATATGTGATATATTATTTGCTGCATAAGACACTATAATATATATATATATAGTTTTGTGTATGTATTAGTATTTCTTTTGAAAATTTTGAATTCATTAAAGTGTACATTTAAAAGATTTGCCTTCATAAAAATGGATTGGATATATGTATTTCTTTAATTTTTTTTAAAGGTTTTCATTACCTGAAAAACAATTTAATTTTTCATTTTGATTAACATTGAGCCAATTTTGAATATTGTTTGTAGATTTGGAAATGATATCTCTGACAGGCCTTTTTTGGTTTTTAATTTTCAGTGTGTTACAAACCGTTAGACTAAAAACTTACATTAGTAATATTTTTCTTTTATCAGAACTCTGACACTAAGATATTTCTCCTCTATCATGCCCTTTGACAATTAAATCTAGAGACTAAATTTTTTAGATTGTATTTTTCAAACTGAAATTTATAAAAAAACAATTTTTTGAGACTAAGTCTTTTGACCATTCAAATAATGATAAAACTATGTTTTCATTACATTTAGAGAATGTTTTCAGTATGGTATGTCGATTTTTTAGCAATCTTGTGGAGGTACCTAATTGTGTATTTGGGCAGCAATCTCTCTTTTATACAAGTTTCATTAAAAATGACAGACATGGTACTGCAGTTAAGTTTTTTATTTAATTTTTCTTGTGTTCTTATAATTTTTTCTTTTCTGGACGTAAATTATGTAGAAATTGTCCAAATGATTTGTATTGTACTTTTTTTTAACCATAATCAAGGATGATTTTATTTTTACTTTTAACTGAATGTATGGATTGTTTTATGTATGTATTCAGAGTTATACGAATGTTTTATTTTCAAAACACAGTCAACACATTGGGGGCATGTTCATAGTTGATATTATTGACTGTTGGCTTTTCCTTTTTCTTAAAAAAATGCTTCCATTATTTTTATCCAATTTTTACATGTGCATGAGGCTATGATATTTGTATTATCAACGAGTATATATATATATATATATATATATATATATATATATATATATATATATATATATATATTGGCTCCTGAAAAATTGATTTCGGTTGAGCTCTTTGGTTTTATGTGTGAGTTTGTAAACAGTGACTATTTAAGCTAATATTGCACGACTCTTCGGCAGAATTGAGTCACTGTCAGTCACTGTGTGTTTATCTAAATCTAAAAATAAACACGCTAAAATTCACCTTCATCCCTGCCGTGCGCCAACGGCTTACTGGTAGAAGTTCCGACTGACGCAAATTCAGTCGGGTTTCGATCCTAGCTAGAGGCAACCGGACGTCTAGCCACACTGATGAGCTGTGAAACAACGAAACAATCTGTCTGTGGATGACAAAAAATATATATATATATATATATATATATATATATATATATATATATATATATATATATATATATGCAAGTGTAGTACCATTTGAAATGTGTCTGAAAACCAAGCTATAGGTTGACCAAATTCTTGTGAGTGAAATTGGGTAGACAAAATTATTTAGAAGAGCTGGATGGTTATGTTAGCAAGAAGTCACAAGTTATTCTAATTTGTCTTTGTTCAAGTTAATCCTGCCAGATTAAGCAAGCCTTCCCAGGGCCGATTCAGCATAGTTGAAGCATAAACCATAGGTGGGTTCTATGTGTGTTGAACAAATAGAAATGTACCTGAACTGGAATTGATGAGCCACTCTAGCAGATGGATTTGCTCAGAAATGAGTAGCTGGGCAAAGGATGTTAAGTGATTTCTTTTTGTTGCTTCACTTCTGCTTTACTTCTTTTTTTTTTACAGTAAGGCTCGTGGGTCACTCAAGGTAGAGGGTTACGTTAAGGGGTAGTTTATATGGATGGGAGGGGAAGATAATGGTTAACTCTAGACTTGAACAGGTTATGATTGTAGTGATCAGGGAAACATCTTGGGAGCCTGTTCCACAGTGCAGTGGTTCATGGGAAGAAGCTATTTGAGTGGAACTTATTTCTCGCTGAATGTGGGTGGTTTGCTACTATGTAAATACCATGGTGGGTCGGAGCTGTGAAGGTTAGACGTGGTAGAATCAAGGAACATAGTTCGTCCAAGCACCTTCCATGGATATAGCAATAGAACAGTGATAGACTCGCCACATCCCACCTGTGAGAGAGAGGTTGGAGGGTAGAAAATTGATGTAATGGAATAACCTGTCACCCCCATGAGTGACTACACTATAGGTAGCAACTACCTATAAGTATCTGTAAGTAAATGGTCTACAGAGTCTAGCCGAAATCTTTTCGGCTTGATGGTCAAACTCTCTGCTTCTGAGGAGATAGGAACCCGGACGAGGCTCAGCCAAAGGGCAGAGTCTTGTTTGGGGAGGTTGACCAACCCGATCCCATTATGTGGGTTCTACCGGCATTTTTTGGCCGAGCTTACGGGCTCAGAAAACACACGTTAAACCCGGCCTTGTGCCACATGCAACCCTCGTGGGGAGGGGGGCCAAATATCGTCTAGCCGAAATCTTTTTTCAGCTAATCAGTCGAGGCTCCAACAAAGGGATAGAGTCTCATTCGGGGAGGTAGACTGCCCCTGAACCCATTTATACGTGTTCGAAAGGGAATATTTTGGCCAAGCCTAAACTCAGCCTTGTGCCACATACGACCCTCGTGGGGGTGGGGTTAGATATCTTAGCTGAAATCTTTTTCGGCTTGCCAGTCGAACTCTCTGCCTCTTAGCAGAGAGGAAACTGGATGAGGCTCTGCCGAAAAGCAGAGTCTCGTTCGGGGAGATTGATCCCGATCCCGTTTATGGATTGGGGAGATTGAACCTGATCCCGTTTATGCGGGTTCTACGTTAAACTCGGCCTTGTGCCACATCTACCCTGGGGGGGGGGGGGCTAGTAAACCAGTACAATAAGAATAAAGGTAACAGTTATGCACAAGGTCATCACAAGTCAATATTATCTAGATGAAATCTTTTCAGCTAAACGGTCAAACTCTCTGCTTTCGGGCAGAGAGGAACCCGGATGAGGCTATGCCGAAGGGCAGAGTCTCATTCGGGGAGGTTGACCAACCTGATCCTATCTATACAGGTTCTATAAGGAATTTTTGGCCTAGCCTAAGGGCTCGGATGTCCCACATTAAACTCAGCCTTGTGCCACATCTACCCTCATTCTAGTAAATACCATCTAGCTGGGATCTGTTGAGTATGACTTAACACAAGAACTAGCAACCTTCCAATAGTAGCCCTCACTACTGGATTGACTTGTGATGACCTTGTGCATAACTGTTACCTTTATTCTTATTGTACTGGTTTTTACAATAAATCTTTACTTATTTCATCCACCTTGTTTTTCAAGTATATATTCCTATTAGCACGGAATATAACAAAAATAATTCTTTTCCAACAAGGACTCAGAGATGCTTTTGAACTTGTAGGGGTGTAGTATGTTGGCTAGGGTCACCATGATATAATCAATATCAAAGAAGGCTGTGTTCTTGTAAAACAACACCCTACATTAATTTATGAACAACAATACACGAGAGAAAAATAATCAAGCTCAGTGAACATTAATAATATTGTATTAACAATGGTATACAAATTTCAACAATAAGTATAAAGAAAGTTGCTTCCCTTTTTCCATTAATAAAAAGAGTAATTTTAGCTAATAAATGTTGAAAATTGAATGTAATTTAACTACAAAGTTCAATTGAAGTCTTAACTAAATAAAGAATAGTTCCACAGTGTTTTATCAGTGTAGAAAGATGTAATGTTCATGAGTGATATCAACAAGATTTAGTATGATTACTTGAATTAGTAATAATTAAGAATTAAAATGTCAATACAGCGCCGTGCCTTATTTCCCAAGAATTGAACTGCTAGCAAACAGCGAGAGTCTTTATATAACAAGTTTTAGGCTCCGGATGGCTTGGCGCCAAAAGTATAGAAAAGATAATAAAATACGCGATTGGTCAGGAAATGGACCAATCCGTGATTTTAGAGAAAAATTTGAATTACCTGCGATGGTTAAATTGTCCTATAATAAGTATCATGTATTTATTAACCAATGATATTAAAGAAAGCGGAGGTGTGGCACATGTAAGTGATTCCCACAAAGTCTCTCAAGACAGAAAAATAAGGACTGGGCAGCTCCCACCCAAATATGGCAACAGTACTCCATTTTCGGTTTGATGTGGCTATTATAAAGGTAGAGAATAGCATGAGGAGAGTCAGGTACTTACTAGACCGGTACAGGGAGCTGATCACTTAACCTGCATCTTCAGCAATGGATTATATATAAGAGTTCCACTTGAGGTCGGATGTGAGTTTGAGGCCCAATATTCTCTCAAGGCGTGGTGCCTCCTCGAGGAGTGGGCAGGAATTGATGAGCTGAGTTCATTGCATTCACTTTCACACCTCCAGGGAAAGGTATGAATTTTTCTCTTCTCCCTCCCCACTAGTTATGGTCGACTGGGCACTCTTACTTTGAGGTGGCAATCAGAACAGGAAAAAGGAAAAACATTGAATTCAAAGCCAACCTGAAGAAAGATGGACTCTGCTAGGCTATCTTACCCTAGATACACCATTAATGTGATGCATGCAGTAGATGTAGTGCTCCTGTCACTCTAATGGGCTACAGGACTTGTGACCTGACTTATTAACCATGAAATTATTTTAATGACATAATGTCCTACTTTTTGTCTTTCGACAACTGCTGTGTATAATACCTGCTTTCTAATGATGCTATTTAGTCTCTCGCAAATTGCCATTGTTCTATTGATGGTTGAAAGACAGTGGAAAAAAGACAAAAATGCCATTGACACTGAAGGTTCTTAATTTATGTCAGATTTATTTCAATATTCCTGAAACAAAATGCACTTTTTACAAAAATATAGTGGCCTATTTATTCACAAGAGTTATGATTGAAAAGCTTAATAAAAAAAAAAAAAGTTCAAGGAGATCAAAGTGTAGTAACTGATCAGGAAACTTGTAAATTTTAAGGCAAATGTCTCACTGAGCAATTTGTTTGGAACAGTACTGAACATTCACTGTCAAACAGCACTAATTAATGTTTTTACTGTTAAGAACTAAATGATATTAGCTTACCATACATAACATCCACTTTTTAAAAATTTGCATCACTTTTTCCATTGCCCACTATTGAGATGAATATACCTGCTTTCACAAAAAGTCTATTACTATATTTATTTTCACTAGTGTTTTGACTGCCCTTTTCAGATGCATTAAATTTATTTTTTTTATGTGCTGTGTCTCTTCTGGGCGTTTATAATCATGGCTCACCACAACTTCTTATTCTTTGTGGCTTTAAGCAATGTTTATTCCCTTACTATTCCTCACAGTATCAATTTGGTAATCCATTTGTACAAGCTCCTGGATTAAGGCCGTATCATTTTGAAACACCAGTTCTCATCCCATCCACAAAATTAAGCAGCAGTCAGTACGTAGATGGGTGGCAGGTTTGGGAATATCAGGTGCTGTAAGCTTGGATTTGCAGGTGGAAAGTTTGATAATGGCTTAGAATAAGAAATCAGAGTGCAAAGTTCTATTCGGATTTATCATATTCACTTTTGCAGAAATACCCTTGGGAAAGGTAGGAATTCACCTCTTCTCCCCTCAGCTATGGGTTAAATCATAGAACCTGTATCAGTAAATCATTATCTCCAAAAAGTTCTTACAATCCAAACATATTTGCTAGTTTTAAATAACCTGCAAAGAGTTGATAAGCTGTAAAAAAAAAAAAATTTTGCTGTTTCTTTCTGCTACTTTTGCCCTGTGAGTGTCAAATTCTCCAAGCCATCTTTCCTCATTATGTGTCCCCAAAATTTCAACTGTTTCTTTCTGATTCTAAGTATAAGTGTAGTAAATGATATATGTAGGTATGAATCTTTCTCTTCTCCCTCTCTACTAGTTATGGCTGACTGGGCACTCTTGTCTTGAGGTGGTAATCAGAACAGGAAAAAGATAAAAACTTTGAATTCAGAGCCAATCTGAAGAAAGATGGGCTCTGCTAGGCTATCTTACCCTAGATACACCACTAATGTTATGACTGCAGTACATGTGAGTGTCAAATTCCCCTAGCCATCTTTCCTCATTATGTGTCCCCAAAATGTCGACTGTCTCTTTCTGATTCTAAGTATAAGTGTAGTAAATGATACATATAGGTTTCCTGATGCTTTATGTTCATGCAGTGAAGAAGAAGTAGAGGCTCCCCCTACTGAACAAAATGCCCACATGGCACATGTAGTATTGAACAGGTCACATGTAGCATCGAACATCTCATGTGTAGTATCAAAAATATCACATGTAGTAATGAACATGTCAGATGTAGTAATGAACGTGTCATATATAGTATCTGCTGAACAAGAAAATCCAGACTCTCTCGCTTGCTTTCATAGAGAGTCTGGTAGCACATGCACATTTTGTTTGGCTTTTGCTTTTTTTAAGAGGTGTGTGTATTTTTTGCAACATGGTAGCTTCAGTTCAAGAATCATCTGATGAATGTGAACTTTGGACTTGCCGACTTTAATCATCTTTCTGTCAGACTTTACTCATTACTACTATAAGTATTCACTTCTGAAGACTATCTGATATTAAATGATATCTGTAGGATTTGTATTATATCTGAAAATTCTTCTTGCCTGTTACTTTTGGTAGAGTTTACATTTTTTTTAAAGCAGATAAAAAAAGAAAAAATTGAAAGTTGTACAAACATTTTGAATTATCTTACAGTAATTTTAAGGAGATTCTTCTCAATGCTGCTTAAAGATTATCAGATGTAACATGCGTCTGAAGAAAGCCAGAGAATGTACTGAAGCAGACTGTTCTCATCTTTGGTGTTTTGTCATCTTCCTCAGGATATTAGACTTAATAATTTTCATCTTTTCTCATTGTGTTACCACACTGTTAATCCATATCCTCCTGGTGTCAGTTTAAAATCACACCTTTTTTTTCCCATATCTATTGTCTATTTTGCTTGAAGTTCATATTTTCTTCATTTCAGATGAAAACTTGAAAATTTTATCCAACACATTTCAGTGAAATTTCCACTTTTAAAAATTATTAGTTTAGAATTTAGATATATGAAATAATTTTTTTAAAAAGCCATCAGTTTAAACGGACACCAGGACGATATTTATTGTTTAAGTTGATATCCTCTAGCACTGCTTGAACTAATGATGCTAAGTGTAATAGTACTAGGCTATCTCATGTATTTTCTTAATTTGGAATGTTCAATATTTGGAAAATAATAATTTCTGTTTCTTTTTGTATTTGTCTGTTGATCTGATGTTGGATTAATATACAATAAAGTCTACTTTAGACAAGGTTAAAATTTAACATTCTTATTTCACTAAGAAATGAAAGCAATGCTTTTATTCACTAGGTTATGTATTATGAGCTATGAAGATGAAATGGTTTTGGAAACCTTAACCTTAAACTTAATGTATTTTATTTTATGAAGATATGTATCAAAATACTTCATAAAATAATAATTTAAACATAGCTTTCAAATTCTTTACTCAAATTGAATTTTAACAATTTTTAGCACTTTTAATATGTAAATTAAGAGCAGAAAATAATGCACTGGAGAAATTATGCCAAATAAAACTCATAAAAGTGTCAGTTTGCTAAATTAGAGTCATGTAGGTTGTGTTTTACATGAATAAAATTAAAATTACAAACACAAAATGTGGCTGCCATTGTCAAAAATTGACAAATTATGCTAATGCTTTCTCCTGAGCTTACCCAGGAAGAATTTTAGCCTGGCCACATTTTTAATTTTGTAGGAGTATAAGACACCCTCCTCCTCTAATGAAGGATCTTAGTAAATTTAACTATTTCATCATTGATGAGTTGTGGCATCTTAAATTTCCTCTGTTTGTTCAACAAGAATTTCATTCCACAAGATAGCATTTTTCCATGAAAAATTTCAACAATTATCGACAGTTTTTAAAATAAACAATTTGCTTCCATTGGAATTTAAAACCTTTCAAACTTGTTTCATAGACTTTAACAAGTATTATTGAGTATTGGAATATTTCTGCTAGGTATGTACATTTGCATTTTCTTCTATCAACGGTGAGTTTAGTTCTTAAAGATGAAGAGCTCAGTTATGGTACTACCAAATATTTTTGATTTAATATGCGATCTTTCAATTTTATTAAATACTTTTGTTAATACTGCGTTTCAGTTCCACATAATTCTCCAATTCAATCCAGCGTCAATTCACAATGCAAGGGAGATAACTTCCATCGTCATTTATTTAACTTTATTGGTAAAAATTTTTTTAGGTCAGTACTCTCATCTAGCAATGAAACAGCGTTTACACCAAATTCATCTTAAACAACACAATTTAGTATCTCTACATTGTGATCATGATAACAAAACGTATATATATCTATTAGTTAGATATCTTTCTCATATAATACAAATCAGAGATTTTTATTATAATAAAAAAGAAAAATGATTCTTAATTTTTTATGTGATATTTATTAGATGAGGAAAATTTTATTGTTCTTGTTTTTGAAAATAGTGAAGATATTTTCTTTTTGAATTTCTAGGATGAGGACTTATTATTTACACACGGACTATTGTCATCATCTTTGTTGTTGTTATCTCAATGTCTTGGCCATTGTGCCATCCATCCTTCATCAGGTGTGTATTGATTCAGGTAACCTACAAGAAATTTCAAACTGAACCCTTTATTTAATCCATTAAAATTGTTTTTGTTCTGCTGACCATGTCTTTTTTTTATTTAGTAGTGCTCAGTTATTGCTCACCCCATTTCCACTGAATCCAAATACACTCTGCCTGGTGCAGGGATTGAACTCACAATTACTATGCCACTAAATTCATGAACCAACAATTTATTAGGCTTTAATCTGTGGGCTATAGTATTTGTGAATTCAACCCCGGATTGAATATGTATTCAGACTAAGTGAAAATGGGTCAGCAGTAACCATATTAAATAAGAACTAGATGAGTTATCACTAGACATGGTCAGTGGAAATAGAACCATCTACCCCTGAAGATTAAATAAATGATTCAGTTTGAAATTCCTTGTAGGTTCAACCTACTTCTGATGAAGGCCAGAGAGTACAGCACCTACCTGAAACATTGTACTAACAAAAACAAAGATGAGGACAATAGTCCACATGTAAATAGTGAAGATATTGTTTATATAAAAAAAACTCTGTTATATTTGTAATGAAATAGGTATTTTAAAAAGCTTAACATTAAGCAAATAGTTATGACAAAATTTCACTATTGAAACAATCTACCTTAGATTTGGACCTTACAATTCTTGGAGTGTACTTCCATTATAAATCCAGTATTGTAATTACCTTAACATGAACACTGAAGTATAAAGTTCAAGTTGGCTTTTTAAATGATGAAATTTTTATATATTTACAAATTAGTGCTTCCAGTTTGTATATTTAAAATACAAAATAGTGACATATTTATGATATAAAAATTTAACATCTTAAAGATAAAATACCAAAATAAAAGAGCTGCCCTTCCGAAATTCTCCCTATACAGTATACACAGGTATTTTTAAACATAACTGGTTAAGAATTAAGGGGAGATAACTTATAATGGTATTAAATTTTGAATATTTTTCATTGAGATTTTACAAAATCTACGAAGCAAACAAGAAAAAAAAAATGAAGGAGAACAAAGAAACAGAGATAGGTAAAATAAACGAATAGAAAAAGAAAGAAAAGATTAATAATTAGACATCAAATTCAAAGAGAATGAAACTGACTGAAGATTTTTTTTTACATATTCACAAAGAATATTTTTTTTACAAGAAAAAATAAATTAGGACAAAGAAACTATATATGTTATTTTTTTGTATTTTTGCTGGTATATTTTTAATTGTTGTCATGTTGTATTATTTTTTTAGGTTTCTGGTCAAAATATATTTCAACATAAAACAATTAGATATTACTTTGATATTGAGTGATTTACCGTTTATTCGTTGGCTGATTTTAGCTTGAGTAATCTCCCTTATCAACGGATTAAAAATAAAATGCAAAATAATTTCTTTTTTTATAGAAATATTCCAGAAATAATTAAAGTCTTTTTTAATGTTTTCTCTTTTTTTTTTAAAAAAAAAATCTCTTCTAAAATATTTGGAAATAGACAGATACTGAAAGAACGAGAGAAAGAATATGAATGAATGAATGAATGCAAATTCAAAATAAAAAGAAAGAAAGATATAGTTCCTGTTCATGTTTTCAGTATCTCCTTTAGAGAGAAGAAAGAGAACAATAGAGGAAGGGAAAATAACAACAAAAACCAAAATAAAAAAATAAACAAGTATCATGTTTTTTTGTATGTATATTTGAAAAAAAAAAAACTGTCTTTCTTTGTCTTTGGATTTCAAAGTTCACACACTTTAAAAGATCACCATTATTATCATTGACTGTCTCAACATATATATATATATATATATATATATATATATATATATATATATATATATAAAATGTCCTTTCAAAATATTGTTTCGAATCACAGACAAGTCACTTCAAAAGAAGTGTCATATTTTTCTTTCAGTATTTCCTTTCAAAATTGTTCAATCAACATAAGAAAATAATCAACTTTGTTTTAATATTTTTTTTTTCAAAGATGTGTTATTTTCATTCTTTTCTCTTTATACATTTTTTCAATTCATTTTTTTTCGTTTTTTCAAGGGAAATATATTCGTGAATAAAAAAAATGTCGTCATAAAGGAGACTCACAAAAAAAAAACAGATAAAGAAAACAAAACAAACTGAAGCTAACAAAGATTATTAACAGAATAGACACAATACACCATGTCATCGACAAAATACTCTTTTGTTGACATGTGAGATTGACAGTATTTTAAAGTTTTTTTTTCTTCCTTTACCCCACCCCCCACCCTGACCCAAAATTGTCTGTTTTAATTTTTCATGTTTTTTATTCGAATTAGTCATTTTATCAACTTTTGTGCGAGACTTGACCTCTCAGTTGGAGAATTCAAATAAACAAATATTAAAAAAAAAATAAAATAGTTTTTTGTTTTGTTTCTTTTATATATTCTTTTTTTTTTCTTTCTTGTAACCCCCCCCCCCCCACATTTGGGTTTTTTAAAGATTTGGATAACAATGTGATGAGGACACAACATTACTGGAGTTATCATTTCTGTCTTCCATCTTCAAATGTGATGATGGAGTGTTCATATTTGTGTTAGAGTTAGGATTGTTGTTGTTAGTGTTGTTGCTGGTGGTGTTGTTTGTCTGATGTGGATGAAGATGATGTTGATGTGAATGAAGAAGAGGAGGTGCTGGATGGTGAAGGTTAGCATTAGGGCTGAGATTTATGCTGTTGTTTGTATGGATTGGGGAAGAAGTATTGGTGATGCCTGAGCTGCCTTGCAGACTGCAATTAACAATTAAATGGTGTTCTGGACCACTGGCCCCACCACTGAGCAACACTGGTGGAATATGAGTGTTAGACTGGATGTTATTATGAGAGATAATGTTGTTCATGACTGGAGTGGTGCTAGTTGGAGCCATGGTCGAAATAGGACCAGAAATGTTATTTGGAGGTGTAACTACTCTAGAATTGGGAGGCAGGGAACCACAACTACTGTTACTACTGCTTCCAGAAGAGCAGTTCATACTACTGCTATTACCAATGGAACTCGCACTGTTACTACTGCTGAGACTTCCACTGCTAATGTTCATCAAACTGTGGTTTCCACTGCTACTGCGGCTGCTGCTACTACTTTCACGGCTTGTGCTGCTACTACTACTGCAGCTACTGCTGCTTGAAATGTTTGTCATGGGATTCAAGCCTGGGTTGCTGCACATGTTACTGGAAAAGGCTGTTGATGGATTCACTGAGCTGACAAAGGCCTCTGCATTTTGAATAACAAGACCTGGGGCTGAGAAATTAACAAGAATGCTAATCGGATGGAACACAAGCGGTTGTTGCAGGCGGTCAAGCTGTGGTAGGGCATTCTGGAAACATGATGGCTGGATTGTAAGAGGCAGGTAGTGTGTCCCTTGAGGGTGGAGGACAAAAGCTGGTAGTGGAACAGCAGTGGTGACAAGATCATTCTCAGCAGTGCGACACTGAATCGATGACATGTTACCACCGTTCCCATTCGAGCTGTGTTCTGACGTTGGGTACACTGTTGAGTCCGAACTAGAACTCGGAGATTTTGATCGCACTATCTTCCGTTTTAACTTGCCAGATAGTTTTTCATGCTTTTCATAGCTGTGTCCGTGTTTTTCCAGACCATGTTTTTCATGACCATGGATATGTTTTTCATAAACATTACTGTCATGTTCAAGAATCCGTTCGTGATGAGCCGACACTGATGGATCCACACTGAATTTCTCTTCTTGTGAGAAACGCTTGGTGATATCATGCTTGAATTTATAGTTTGTGAATTTGCTGTCTTTACTATTGCTACTTGATGATCCTTCTGAACTGCTGTGGCTCCGGTAGTGTGATTCAGCCTCTGTACTCGCCAAGTGTGATCCCCCGTCTTCGTGTGAGGGGATACTTGACACATATGACTCACTGCTTGAGTATGCACTCAAGGAATCAACACAGCTTCCATTGCCACTATCGACTTGCTCAAAACCCGAGTTGCCATGGGAAAGTAAGTTACGTAGCTGTTTGCTGGTAGCTGAATTGATGGACTCATGTGAAGGTGCTAAAATAGCTGGAACGGACTGTGGTACCATCTCGGCTTTGAGATTTTGTGGCTTGCTGCTCTCACATTCGGAACCAATTGTAGAATTTATGCTTCCTTTATCATCAGTGTTGGTTTCTTCTTTTCTGTATTCGCCACAGTTCCCATTGCCTGTAAATAGAAAAACCAAGAGAAGAAAATTAAAGATCATAAATTCATTCAAAATTGGGATGCAAGAAAAATTTCTTCAATGCAGAACAAATTATTTTATTTTGTCAAATTTCAATGTTTAAAAATATAAGCATTTTTCTCTCTTAATTTCTGAGATGAGGCATTTTCATTATTTACATTTTATTATTTAAGCATTATTTTTAATGGTTACCTATATTAGAGTAGAAGCTCCATTTATTTATCAAACAGTATATTTATTTATTTTCATCAATCAGTCTGAATATATGAGAAACCTTAATAAAAAAAAAATGACCTCTCTGGTAGGATTTGAACCTGTGTCCCCCTTGGCAGGGAAAACCATCATGAAATCCAACATGCATTAGACTGTCTTGGCCATGAAATACATTGATGATCAAGCAAAGTTGAATAGTGCCTTATAAATGCAAATCTTTCTCATACTCTTTGAACATTTATATCTACTCAGTTTAGTATCCAGATGTAAACAAAGCAATTTTTAAAGAAGTGACACATTTTTATTTATTTCTAATTCTGGGCCATTATCCTTTACACCACTTGCTCTCCCAAGTTTACAGCATGTGGTACCCCCAAGTGGTCACCTATCTAAGTACTGACCAGGCTCAACATTACTTAACTTTAGTGATTGTATGAGAACCAGTGTTTCAATGTGATATGGGCATACACCTCCCATAAGACAATTTTGAACCTTGAACTTGCAACCTTAAATTTAATGTTCTTACTGCTAACATTGCTATTGTTGCTGTTACCTTGACTTCTTTTACCAGTGCTTCTCTTTTTTTACTGTTGCTGCATAAGCTTTACTGTCATTTCTCTTCCTTTCTTCATTAATGGCTCCCATGAAGTATTTATTTCTATGCTTGAAGGACTGAGAAGAATATCAGCATCTAGAATAGGCAATAAAATTCTGCTACCTTTTATAGATTCTCTCTTTATGAGTTTAGGTTCTCATACAGAAATTACTCTTGGACAATAAAACTCTATAAGTCTCAACCTCTCCTCTATACAGTCAAGGACCATTAAGTTTTCAAGAGATAAACAGTGTGAAATTTCATATTCATCTATTTTTTGCTTATTATGTTTTCATTTCAAAAGGAAAATGGTTTCAGTAAACACATTAATAAAAAAAAAGAAGTAAAAATTTGTGAAATATTGCTATGTAGCATATATATAAAAAATGAGATATTAATCTACTGATGTTTATATATATATATATATATATATATATATATATATATATATGTGTGTGTATGTATGTATGTATATATATGTATATAGGGCTGGCATGTAATACCACTGAGGGGGCAAACCTGATTGAGACCCTGGGCAGTGCTTTGTAACCCTCACTATCTTATCAACATATGCTTTTTTATACCTACATTTATATATGTTACAAATTAAACTAAGCACAGCTGACTATTAAAAGATGAAATATTTTAGTGGAATTTGACATCATACTGGGGACTTTTTTTGCACAAATCCATGAATTTGTTTTGCTCATGCTAAGTCTATAAAAAACACGGAATATAAAATTCAATATTTTTTTTATCCATAATGTTGAATGTGTTAAAAGTTATCCAACTTTTTAACAAGAAAAATCTCAACTTGATGTTAAAAATTGCTGTAAAACATTGTTGATTTATTTAAGACTAGCTTAAAAGCTGCCCTATTGGGTGGCATTTAAGCTAACTCCTGCAGAGGGCTCTTGATTAGGCCTTCATCACAATAGGTAGGTAGTAGTAGCTTCAATAGGCAACAATAAACTACAGAAGAACTCAAAATTGATCACTGTATTTAAGTATTACATTAATATTTAAGATTACCTTTTAAAAGTTCAGTGATAATTCTTCTTCTGTCACTTAATTTAAAGACAATTTGATGTACGTAGGTCCTTACTTTCTGTACAAATAGGCCCAGAAAGTTTTTAATTTGTTCATTGAATCGGCCGGATTCCAAAATGGTATATGTTGGGCTATAGCGTCTAGGAGTAAAGTTGTAAAAGTGTGACACGGTGACACATTGATATTTGTATTTATTATATAGATGGAATGACATGTCTCTAATTTGTATTTAGATACATTGTATTTACTTTCAATTTTTCTAGACGAATTTTTCACCTATATTGTATATGATCCATTATTGTACATAATTTGGTTACAATAAAATTTGTATTTTATATAAATACCAACTTATGAAAATTGAAATGTAGTAGAGTGGGGTGCCTTGTATCATAAATTCAATGGGGCATGGGACCCTTGCACCAGCCCTGTACACACACACACACACAAACACACTCATATATATATATATATATATATATATATATATATATATATATATATATATATAAATATATGTGAGTTTCTCTGAAAATAATCCTTTCTATTTTATGATGTTGGCCTAGGCGGATGTTGGTGGTGTGGTTGTAGTGGCTGGCCCAGTTCATGAATAATCTATAATTTCTTTTGCTTTCTTACAGATCTCAGCTGAGTGGTAATCTGGCAAAATGGTTTCTGGTATGAAAGTGCATACAATTAGATATGTGTTGCTGAATTTCTCCATATAGAAAAAAAATGTACCCATTGTTTACTTGAGAAGGCTTACATCATCTTTTTCTTTTAATAGTAATGTTCAACATGGTCACACAGTTTTGAGGGAATACTGCCTCGCCCCGTAAAACAAAAAAAAAAAAGAACAACAACAACCAAAGTATTTGCTGCTGATATCTGATGGATTTGAACATGCAAATATCTGAGAATAAAAAAAAAAGATGTTGATAATTGTTGTAACCTTGGGAAGATTACTGAATAATAATTAATCAAACTAAGGTTGGTAATGAACGATAATACTTAGAACAAGAATAACAGATATAAGATTCACCAGCAGTACGTAGAAGAAGTAGTCAACTGCTAGAAGTGATTCAAGTGAATTTCACAATGAACCTCCAACTGCAGGTTATCTACCAAGTGCTCCACATGATCAGGTATGTAGGTATGCTACAACAATAATTTAAGTAGAATTTCTAATATCCCAGCTAGTAGACCTAGCTGTTTTTATGCATCAAGAATTATTTACCTGAGATAAACTTCTGGCTGGCTGCTTCCAGATGGCTGATGACTCTCATGCAGAACTGGTCTTTACTGTCAAGGCCCTCACACTCAACAAAATACCTGATTGTCTCTGCTTCACACTCTTTGAACCCAAGGTAGAATTTTTCGGCACAGCACTGACCTTGGCTCACTAAAATAAGGAAATAAACAAAAGAGAGATATGTAGAGATTAACAATGAATGTAATACAGTGAAATTCTAATTGTAACACAGAAAGTCTCCATTATACTTAAAAGGAAGGGACAGGGCATCTATGAATACTGGCATGGCGTATATTTAATATCAAACTAAATAGCAAATAAATAGTAAATAAAATTTCAGAGTTTAGGTGGAGACGTTAAAAGTATAGAGCTAAAGAAACCAGAATCCCAATTCTAAACAGGAAACAAGGAATAAACCTCTACTCCTCTTCAAAAGACTGGGGAGGAGTGTGAACTAGATGGTAGGTGAATATATCTACTCCTAAAGAAGACTTGGATGCCACTACTCTAAAACTGACAGGACATTGATGAGTGAGTGAATGAATGGCAGAACTAAAACTATGAAAGGCACATGCATATGAGGAAAGAATGCTTGGAGAATCTAACACCTACAGAACATTTTTCACATGTGAGTCATTAAATATATTTTTTCTGATTATTAATATGTAATAATTTGGGGGGATTAGTTTATTACTTAATAACAATAGAAGAACGATCTCCCACTTTATATCTAGTAGAATCATATATTAATTCTACTTTACTTATGCCATCTTAAAAATGACAGCATATATATTGTTACTGTATTCTATTCTTATAAATCTTTTCTTGTAAATCATTTTACCTCCAGGCTTTGTAAGCATCTTAGAACAGTCTCTCATTGTTAAAACAAAGACTTGATGTAGCCAATGCAAGGGGGGTAACTCGCAAAAAGTTACAAAGAAATGTATTTAGAAATACATGCAAAATATGAACTGAACACATATTGTACTTACCAATTGATCTATGAACGTTCTGCAGATGTTTGATATGCCTGATTGCCATCTCAATAATCTCTGTTTTCTCAATTCGTCCCTGGCCCTGAAGGAAACAAAGGAAAGTACTGAAGTGGTTGTTCAACAGAAGATTTAAAGAAGGCAGTTTTACAGTTTACATTTCTGAGATGAGGTATTGTAACTATTTACATTATTTACATCATTTGAACTGTTGTTCTCATCTTTACTGTCACATTCACGATGTTTCGTCTGTTGTATGCTCCGGCCTTCTTCAGATGATTTACGTTGAAATTTCAAACTGAACCCTTTATTTAGTTCACAGGAATTAGAACAATCTACCCCTGTGGACTAAATTAAAAAGTTCGGTTTGAAATTCTAACATATATCACCTGAAGAAGGCAGGAGTGTACAATGACTGAAACATGGTGAATATGGCAATAAAGATGAGGACAGCAGTCTGAATGATGCAAATACTGTAAGTATTTTTACAGGTTATCCCAGGATAACGTGCAGATTGCTAAAAACATGTGGGCAAGCCAGAGTCAAAATCCAACGATGCACAATCACGTGAACGTAAAGCGGAAAAGACACATCAGAGGGTGGCAGTGTGGGGACAATTTTTGGCTTATATTAATGAACAAAAAAGTCAAATAACAGTCAAACAACTGACTTCTTTATGCCTCTTCAGTAGCATGTATGCTTCTCAATGACAATGGATGACTGAATTAGAATATCTTCAATGGCTGGCTGGATTAGAATGCCTTTTCTTTAGGATGGTATTATATTTTAAAAATATGTGCTACTCTTTTATAAAAAGAAATATATTTGCAAAAACTGGCTGAGTAAACTGAACTATGGCAATAAGCTCATATTTTTTAATATAATAATTATATATATAAAGGGTGTTCCTATAAATTGGAGCAATTTTAGATGTGAATTAAATTTAAGTGTCTAATGATTTTTTTCTTTTTCTTTCAGATTTAACAACTTAAGTCTTTGGCAATTTCAACCATGGAAATCAACAATCAAACAACATGTTAAAGTTATCGAAGCCTATTATGAAAATGGACGTTCAAACAGAAATGCAATGAGAAGTTCCCAGGTTGCATCATCTCTCAAAACAGCAAAGTCAATTGGCCACTAAACATTTTGACCATCAAGTGGAGGTGTGTGGCCGAAGCCTTGGCGGACATTTGGGCGATGTTATTTTTCACACATAATTGCCATGACTTAACATGATCCAATGGAAAATAAATCAATTTTCACCAATAACACTGATTTATTTACTGCTGACTTTGATCCATCTTAATGAAACACCCTTTATATATATATATATATATATATATATATATATAAATATAAAAGTGAACATTGAAGTCAACACTTAGATGCAACAGACTGTATAATGCTGGACACAATCGTGGCCTGACGATTGCATCCAGCATGAAACAGACTGTTGCCTCTAAGTGTTGACTTCAATGTTCACTTTTATATTTACACACGCTCTATCTCTGATATTGAGCACTTTATCCCATAAATATAGCACACCTTAAGACTATATTATATATATATATATATAGAAAACCACCTTTCATGTCCACATTGAAATTTTTGTCATGTTCTGCAATGAAATTTAAGCAGTGTTTTTTCATATATATATATATATATATATATATATATATATATATATATATATATATATATATGTAATGATTTATCTCATCCCTGAAGAGCTGAGTAATTTCAGGAAAAATTTTAAACTTTTTAATTGAATTTATACTTAATACTTTATACACACACACTCACTTACACACACACAACTACAATTATTTTTCAATATATATATATATATATATATATATATATATATATATATATATATGAATATATATATATATTTACTTAAACATTATATTTAGTAGATACACATGTTTGAGCAGATATTGCACTAAATATAATGTTTATAGTAATAAAAAATAATGTCAGATAAAAAATCCAATAAGTGCTTATATAATATATATATATATATATATATATATATATATATATATATATATATATATATATATATATATATATATATTCAAACAGATATTGTAAAATATACCAGACAATGAATGTCTATTATTTTTGATCATGAGCTGTTCTAAGCTTTGTATAGTGGTCTTAGTTTCAGGAGAAAATAAAGACAATAACTGTTTAACATTTGGACATTTTTTTATTATGCTATTCCTTGATATAAGTTTTCGGCTCACATGAGCCCTCATCAGAGTGGTTATATGGACATTACATATCACCACTTTCATCATAATAGACATCCAATGTCAGTTATATCTAACAATATATGTTTGAATAATGATCTGCTGCCCCAATACACTAAATATATATGTGTGTGTGTGTCTGTGTGTGTATATCTATACTTTCTCACACACGCCCATTTATCATGCATTTAGATATCATTTTTATAGTATCAAATATATTATCCTTTTCTACATAAGATTTTTGTTGCTTTCTCTTTTTAGTCTTTCTGCTGAAGATCCATTTTCATTGTCCATCATAAAAATATAGCAAAATCTTCAGAAAAAAAAAAAAAAAAATATCAAACAGTGTCTTCAAGAAGAAATAGCAGAAAAAAAACAAAAAACAAAAACAAAATGATTTGATAAAGATATGCTATAGTACATCAGCATTTTAAGCACTGAATGCCTTTTTTTTCTTCTTAATTTTTCATGCATGGTGTTTGATTCTGAAGCCACTGACACAACATCATATAAAAGTTTGATGATGACAAAAAACAGCAGCAGCAAAAAAGACATTGAAATGAACAACAAACAAATCAATGGCTGCTTTTTTATTTCTTTATGAGAAAGCTTATAAGAGCCAAAATATTTTTTTGACGAGGGATGTCATTACTTAACATGGAGAAAAACTGTAAGTTAAAATACATTTTTCTCAGTTGTAGACATTTTAAAAATCAAGTATCTAATTGAAACATTTTTCAATTAATTTTTGAAATAACAGCAAAGTAT
>OZ038498.1:61682332-61692332 GCA_964036315.1 Acanthosepion esculentum | reverse complement strand
TATATATATATATATATATATATATATATATATATATATATATGGAAAAAAGTGGGTTCAGTTTAAACACAAGGATATTGGTTAAACTTTGATAGTCCTAACTGTTGATTGGTTGATTCATGTCTTATTCAGGACATTTTCATGGAAGAGGATGAAAATGAGGCTGTAAAACCCTGCTATATGAACTCATGGACAACCTTTAACCATGTAGTAATGGTAATACTTCCTTAATTGGAAATATGATTTACATAATAAGAAATCTTTTATCTAATCCTTATTGAATGTCTTGGCTTCTGCAAGATTTTTATTTTAAGACTATTCAAATAGGAGATGCTATAAGTATGGAATATTTGCCTGAGTTTTACATACCCCCAACCCAACCTATTTCTACCTTTTTAAGATTGCTATAAAATCAACATAATAATGATAATAATTCCTTAAAATTAAAATTAACTCTGTCTATATTTCTGAGATGAAGTATTATGTACACTATTTACATTATTTGAACTATTATCCTCATCTTTGTTGCCATATTTATCACAATGTTTCAGCCGTTGTACACTCCGACCTTCTTCAGGTGGTTGGAATGTTGAACTGAACCCTTTGTTTCACTTGCTGGGGTAGACTGTTCTAGTTCTACGTGCCATGTCTAATGGATGTCAGTTATCAGTTATCTCCTGTTAATTCCCCTCTCCAAGTTCTCCACTGCCTTAACCAGGTATTGGACTCACACTCTTTGGATCCTGTCACTGGATCTAACTAATGCCTTTATCCACTGTGCCATGTATCCTCAAACTGATACCTTCTTTTTTTTTCCATATATTGTGGCCATTTTACTTAAAGTTTCTATTTTCTTGATTTCACATGAAAACTTTGAAAATTTCCAACCTATTTTAGTAAAACTTTCACTTTCTGAAATTATAGTTTGTAATTATAGTTTAAATATATAGAAGGAGAAGGTGTAAGTTTAAAATGATACCAGGAGAACATGGATCAATTATGTAAGAATTTGAATATATGAAGTAGATGATTCTCTTAATCTGATAGAGTGTATAGCTACTATAGGTGGTTATTCTATTGTTGTGTTCATATTGGATATGCATGTATGTAAATCATTGTCACAGATAAGCATATTGAAATTATTTCTATTTCACAGATTTATAAATCTAAAAAAGAAGATAAAGGAAGAAAGAAATATTAATAGATAAACTACCAGGGACAGATAGATAATATAGATAGTTCTAAACAGGTTGAGATAGGTAAATAGACATAATAAGAGAACAAATGTCAGGAAGAGTAAAAGAAAGAAAAGTAGTTGATTGGTATAGTGAGAATGAGTAAAAGTATGTGAGAAATAAAAATGGTTTTAAAGGTAAGATGGGAGAAAAATATTTATTTATTTATATACCCAGTAAAAAAAAAAAAAAAATTGCTCACAGAACAAAAAAAATACCAAATATCCAGAATAAAAACTGGAAGAGAACTTACCTCAGTTTTTATGAGCAAAACAGAAACGCTTTTACAGTATATTGACATACAATGTCTGAAAAATGCTTAAATTTAAAAATAATTTAGATCAAAAAAACAAACGGTCGTGTTTATTTTCTTTTTAATTAAAAAAAATGACTCAGAACGAAACAATATCAATGCATTGAAGTAGAAAAACAAACCAGGACAAAAAATGATTCCTCTCAAGAAAACTAATAGTATCTAAATACAAAAAATAATGATAACAGAGAAAGAACTTTGATGATTTTTTTTTTAAAAACTGACTTCCCGCTAAGACAGTATTGTTCTCCATTAAATCCTGACACTTCCCACAGGTTTCTTTTCTCCCCCTCACAATAAAAATTCTTTTTCTACTGCAGGTCAGTGAAAATGGCATAACAGTTCTAAGCTAAGGGGAAAAAAACGTCACAGAGTAGAAGAAGATCAATTTTGGTTTGGAAATTAAATGACAAAATATCCTGTTTGATACAAGGAAAATCAAATACTTTTCATATATAAAATGTATTAACAAATGACACTTATTTATGAATAAGCATAACACCATTACTTGAAGACTTTTAAGAAACTAAATAATCCACAGTTTTTTCTCAGAAATATTAAAGATATTATATCATGAAGGAATTTTCAAACTGACAAATATAAGTTCTGCTGAAATATTCTTTACTTGATCAAGAAATGCTTTAGAAAAATGAAGCCAATGCTTGATCATTTTTGTATATATATATATATATATATATATATATATATATATATATATATATATATGATATATGTAATAAAAAATTAAACAGACAGACCTTGTCAGTCCTTTTTGATCAAATTAGTTTATATATATATATATATATATATAAACAAATTTGATCAAAAAGGACTGACTTTATATATATATATATATATATATATATATATATATATAAACAAATTTGATCAAAAAGAACTGACAAAGTCTGTCTGTTTAATTTTTTATTATATTTTATGCAATTTTCAGATAAGGTGTTGATTGTTGTGCTCAAAGTTATGTTAAGCTGTCCAAAGTTCATATTTTGTTATTTTTGTTCAAGTAATTTTAACTTTCGCAATCATTATCAAGCATCAATGTAGTACCTGTATGGTAGTTAGAATTCCTTTGTCTACATCCTGGTATTCTTTGGGAGGCTGGAATTTTGAAATTGTCTTGCATGGTGACATGTGTAACGGCTATTGGGAATGAGGTCACACAAAAAGAATTTCATTTATTTATTATATTTTAATGCTAATATAATATGTTTACACATTAATTATATACATGTGCACGTCAAGGTACCATCTCCTGTAGGGAATGATTTAATATAGGCTGTTTATTTTGCATAATAATCTAGGGATTTTAGTCTTTCCTTACATTGGGCACTGTAGAGTATTTTGGTGTTATCTACTAATATTTGCCTTATGTTGATAGTTATATTTTGGTTGTTTATGACGTACTGGTTGATGTGTGCATGGATTGTACTGAGTTTTGACAGATGACAGGTCAATTTGTGAGAGTATATATATATATATATACATATATATATATATATATGAACAAAGTGTTGGTACAACTAACAGAAAGCCTCTTAGGTAACCAAAAGAAAACGTAATAAAAAGAAAAAAAACTAACAATGAATAGACACCCCCCAAATTATCCAACCTGTCATGTAATTCCTTAACTTTTTACTATGAAAAGAAAGCACTACAAAAATTAACTTAGATATCTACATATTAAAACTTTGTTGAAAGATATAAATAAATTAGTTTTAAGTTTTGTAATAATAATTGAAAGTCTATGTGTGATATTAATTGCAACTATGACTAATTACTAATACTGTTATATGACCAAACCAAAATTGATGTTTTCCCTTGAGACATTTCTTTCCTTTTCATAAACATTTTTCTGAAGCATCTTTTGTTTTTGATTAAAGTTATTTTTCTCTACTGATGGCCGACAGTGTTATGTATCACCCACCGACACTAGAAAAGAAAATCATTCATTGTGGTGGAAAGAAAAAAAAAATGTGAAGACAGAAAAAAAATGAAGGAAATAAATTGATAGAAATTTTTGAAGGAACAATCTGACTGGAGGAAAATCAGGGGCATTATATTTATCAATATTTGATTATTTAAGGCTGTAGGTTTTGAGGTTAAAAAAAATTAAGGATTGGCTTAAATAAAAAAATGGAAAAATGTTAATTATTCAACAAAAATGAAACAAATAAAAAGAATTTTAAACACAACTGCTTTTCGTTTCGTTTCTTTTTTTTTTTTTTTTCCTTTTAGTAAAAGTTAGGGAGAGGGCCAGAAAAAAAGGAGTATGATTTAGCAAGAGAAGAATAGCAAGAGAAAAAAAGGGAGAATATAGAATGTTGGAGAGAAAGAATGAGAAATAGTTAAAAAGGGTGAAAGGGAGATTGTTAGAAGTGATAGAAAGATTTAAAAAATAAGAGAGCAGAAGATGAAAAAATAAGGAAAACAAAAAAAAAAGAAGGAATGATTGGAAAGAAAGAAAAGCAGAGAGAGAGATAGAACTGACAGACAAAGAGTGAGTGAGACAATAAAAAAAGAGTATTCTTAAAAGAATAAACACTGAAAAAATTACAAGCTCCCTAAAAATTGATACCCTTTTTTCCTTAGCATATTATTTCGAGTGAGAATCTATTCAATGTTTAAACACTCTTAGAAAAAACGAATTGTAATTGTGCTTATTTTCATCATGTAGTATCGGTATCAATGGGAGATAACTCAATTTTAAATCTAAGTATCAGGTAAAAATGGATTTGAAAAAATAAAACAGAAAATGAAAGATAGATAGATAAATAAGTAGATAGAATAAGAGATAGACTGAGGAAGAAAAAGGGAAGGACTAGTAAAAGAGGAAGTAAAGGTTCTTTCTGCATTTGATAAGGAGAGGAAAGTAAAGTCCTGATTGGTTTATCAACATTTAATATGCAAATAAATCAAACCTGACTGAAGATGACAATAATAATAATAATAATAATAATAATAATAATAATGAGAATAATAATAAAAAATTAAGTTGAAAATGATAAGAATAAAAAAGTAGCCATTCAGTAGAAATTCCACTAACCAGTCATAAAATACAAACAAAATTTTAAAAAAATGTTCAAGTAACACCAGAGTAAATCATTATTTAGAACCTTTTGAAAAAGCTTGATTGTAAATATTTGGCAAAATCTTTTGATTTCTGGACAAATTCATATGTATATATGTTCAAGAATTTATAATTACATTGATAATCCTTTACACATTGGCTACAATCATCAGCACAATCAATAAAATTCAATGTAAGCATTAATGTATTTTTATTGAGTTTTGTTGATAACTGAAAAAAAAATTGGATGAAGATTATTTAGAAACAAAAGAGATTAAACATTTTGTTTATTATTTACATTTGGACTAATGTTCTCATCTTTGTTGCTATTATCACAATGTTTTCGGCCATTATGCCGTCCAGCCATATTCACTAAATAACTGGGACAACTAACCGTGTCTCTGCCTAATTTCCCACTCTGTTGAGTGATATGCATATAATCCCTTCCATGGTTTCTGCTATCATCTCTAACCTTGATCCCCACAAAGCATGTGGATCCCATGGTATACCTGTAATAGTCATTGTGCTCCTGAACTGGCTCTTGTTCTCTCTAAATTGTATAATAAATGCCACACTGCCTCCTGCTTTCCTGCCTACTGAAGGTCATTATCTGATTTCCAGTTTTTAAAAATCGATTCAACTATTGGCCTATTAACATTCTACCTCATTTTGAGAAACTCCAAGAGGCCCTAATCAATGCTGAGTTGATTCATCATCTCTCATCACAGGGCCTTTTCTCAGACAAGCAATATGGCATTTGTCTATCCAGGTCAACTGCTGATATGCTAATGATAATTTCGGAAAGAGTCTATCATGCTCTAGATGAAAATGTTGAAGCCCCAGCAATAGCAATATATATCTCAAAAGCCTTTGATGGGGTCTGGCATTCAGGTCCTCTCCACAAGCTGAAAAATTACAATATCTCTGGGCGTATTTTTGAGCTGATCCAGTTGTCCCTATCAAATCGTGAAATGAAATGAAAAAGCCACTCGTCTAAATCCTTTCATACTAATGTGGATGTCCCCCAGAGTTCCATCATTGATCCTATGCTGTCCCAATGACATCAGCTCTCAACTCTACATGTACACTGACAACATTTACTCCTGCCTCGATAGTAAAGCTGATCAGTCCGACAAGGTCAAAATGGCAGCTGATGTACAAAACGACCCCAAGACTGTTCTCCTCTCTGTTAACTTCCAGGAAAGTGACTCATTGTGCCTTCTCAAGCTAATTTTCTCAGCTCACATGAAGTGGAAAGACTATATTGAATCCATTGCTAGATCAGCTGTTAGGAAAGTCAGTCCACTGTGTCATGCAAGACAATTTTTCTCTCCGGAATCTATCTTGCATATCTATAAGTCTACCATCCATCCATGCTTAGAATATTGCTGCCATATATAGTCTGGTGCCCCTGCTATTTACCTGGAGCTCCTTGATAAGAAGAATCAGCAGTATTATAGGTCCTGATCTGGCAGCTCAGCTTTAGTCACTTACCCACTCTCTGTGCCTCTCTGTGCCTTTTCTGTAAATACTTTCATGGTAATTGTTCAGTTGAGCTCTTCACTATGATACATAGGTTTTTTAAAATTTAAGCGCAATACTAGGATGGTAGAGAGATCTCATCAATTTACAGTTGAGCAAGCTAGATGTAGCCGTAACTTCTATGTTAACAGTTTCTTTTCTCACACTTCTCTCTTGTGGAACTCCCTCCCAGCTCCATGCTTTCCAACCAACTTTAATCTGCAAAAATTTAAATGCAATGTCAGTCACTATCTACTGTCTTCCTGATTGCTCTTTTCTCTTTCTACTCATTACTAATGTTTCTGTTCCTAATTCTTCCACACACTGTAACCCCTTGCGTCTTAGCTGTACTGCCTTGATTGGGGTGGTACCGATTAAAAAAAATATAAAAAAATATAAATAAATAAATAAAAAGGTATCTATCAATCCACTCAATTTTCTGTGAATTTTGAACTGAACCCTTCTTTTGATCTATGGTGGTAGATTTTTCATGTTCTACTGTCCATGTCTTGGGGATATCTTATCTTGTTCTTATTTAGTACTGCCTGTTTATTATTTACCCTGTTTCCACTAAGTTTAAATCTATCGAGCCCAGAAATAGAACTCGCATTTACTGTCACCAAACTTATGAAACAACACTTTCATCCACTAGGCCATTGCTTCATTGAAACAGGGTGAGCAATAACTGAGTAACACTAAGAACATATGACAATATAGTCCTAGACATGAAGCGTGAAACAGGGACAATTTACCAATATAGATTAAAGGAAGAATTCAGTTCAAAATTCCCTGAAGTTCACCTGAACTGACAAAAACTGAAAGGTACAATAGCTGAATTGCTGTGATAGCAAAAACAAAAGAGGAGGACATATGCATTAATGCAAATAACTTTTAGCCCATTTTTACATTCAATATATGAATAGCAGATGAATTTCCTTTTTTTTTTCATACCAAGTATCAAAAAATATAACTCTGATAATTATTGATTAATTTGTTTGTTCTTTGTGTTAATTAAATTTTGTTAAAACATATGTTTTTACTTTCATTACTTTTATAAAGAACTGGTGGAGTTTTGTACACAGGAAAACTTTTAGACAATAAAGTATTTAAAGGTTTGTCCAGGCTCAAAACACTCATTTGAAATTAATTGTTTTGAACATTTGAAGATGATAGATTTTTTTCTTCTTTCAGTTAAGATAAAAAGTGGGTTTTTTCTCTTATGTTCAGTTTCAATGGAAATTAATTTAAAAATCACATTTTAGCAGTTTTATGTTGGATAATGTTTTTACTGAATAAAAATATTTGTCAGTCAGTTTAAACTTGAAGGAAATTGGCTGAAATGTTTTAAATAATTTAAGTGAATGTTTTTAACCTCATGAGATTTGGATAGATTTTTTCCATTTATTCTTTTTGTTCCCAGGTGGGATTTCTTTGGAAAATTTTAATGAAAATGTCACTTTGTTCTGCCTCTTGATATTTCAATATAATATAAATATAAATGTTTGACATATCAGTGAAATAGCTACTCAACCACTCCAGAGCTATCAATGTATCTATGAAATGTTTTGAGTTGCTATCCAATGTCACAGTATGAACAACCAGAACTAGTAAAAATATTGCAAATTTCCTTAAAAGTATATATACAGCATTTCCTCATGAACACCACCATTTCCAAATGCCAAGATGCCATCTAAAGCATATTTATCAGTGATATGCATAGTAATTGACATTTTGTGAAAATATGTAGAAAAAAAATGTATTCATCATGAAGGTGGGAAAATTAAATTTACGGAGTCTAGCAGAATTCAAAAAAATCTGTATGCCATGCTAATTTCCATGGCTAAAAATAGATGTGTTGTTAGGACTATCTCCTGACCAATGAGAATCACTCTTGTGGGTGTATGAAAAAAGTAGAGACCTCTCTCTTTTTTCTTTTTGTGACTTTAGTCACAAGGGTTTTCTCTTTTTATCAGGTAGTCAGCAGTAATGGACTTCACATCAATGACTCCAGATAAAACTTTCATAGACAGGTCACATTTCATTGTCCTGAAAAAGACTAACTCTTGTACATTCTTTAGGCATGGACACTTTATATGCATGCCACAAATGTACACATCTTTCTTGTTCTTTGTTTGTTCATAAAGTTGTTTTCTGTTTTATTCACCAAAGAATTATTTGGTTTTATTCATTGGTCATTACCTTAACTTGTATGACCTGCCTTTTTCATTTTCTAACCTATTTCCAAAATTTATCCTATTGCACTTTTAAGATGAGGGAATTACGGTAATGTCAGACATGACATTAACGCACGATGACCACATGGCCAAGTTTCAATATGCTATTTCAGTACAACATTAACTGTTATAGGGCATGTCAATGTGGGACATCATATCAAAGAGATAGCATATCACTTACATTGGAACAAAAAAAACTTTTCCCAAATTATCTTTTTAAATCTTTATTTATTAAAATGGTTTTAATGTACAATGTTGTGAGAATTTAGTTTTAGTGTTGTACTAAGAAAAACTTAACTGAAATGTATACTTTATGAAAAAATATTTAATCCTGAAAGAATTACATTCCAACAGATATTGACTGGGAAGACATTCTGATAACTTGCAGCAAAGTTTAACATAGGACCAGGCAAAAAACTCCCCAAAAAACAGTGTGTCTAAAGGGCATTTATCTCTTAACATTGCTATTGCTGTATACTCATTCAGTCATTTTTATTGTTTTAAAATGCTATTTGTAGAATTTTATTAAAAATCTAATATATGAATCTGAATCTATATAGACGAAATTCTATGAGTTCTTGGTAAAATAAAAAAAAAAATCAGAAAATTATTTGATTTTTACTTTACAAAGAGGGTTCAATTTCGTATTTGAAAATGTAATTGCCAATTTTGCATGAATGTATAATAACAGAGAACTGAAATCCCATTTGGAAAATTAAAAAACAAAATGAAATCCATGGTAGTTCTGGCTATTTACAGTGAGAAAAATAATGTTTAAATCTGCTTTCATACTTTTTATCAAAATTCTAAAAATAGTTTTTTAAAAAAGTAAATATAAATGAAAGAGTAACGTATAATAGTGATGTTAAAAGAAAAACGCCTGAGTGACGAATTATTTTTTTTTGCCTGGTCCAAATTTGCTTTAGAACTGAAAGATACATCAGTGAGAAAAATAACGGTAAATATGTTTCAATATTGAAATATGCCTGAAAGTTTGACCGAGTTATTTAAAAAAAAAAAAAAAAAAATGAACGAGGAAAGTGTCAAAATAATGATGATCAAGACTGCAACAATATTTTTTTTTATTTGCATTAAGAAAAGTGCAAGTTATGAACATGACAACCACGCTGATAATGATGATGATGATGATGATGATGATGATGATGATGATGATGATGGTGGCTATCCCTGTTGCAAACATCAGCTCAGGCATATTTGTGTTTATTCAACAGCCACAGAGCCCACCTGTGGTTTATACTGCAACTATGCTGAGCAGACCTTAGTTACAGTTTCTGAGAGAGAGAGAAAGAGAGAGAGATAGAGAGACAGTACCATGATCAACAGTCTGAACAAAGCCAGTATGCTCAAACCCTCGGTCACGATGACTTGCAACTTTGTGCTAGCACAACCATCGATGGCTCCCAAATAGTTCCATCTATGCAATTTCTCACACAAGTTTCAGAATGTTTTCTTGAAGTATTTTATTTTGACACTCTATCCTGCTTCTGAGGTAGAGTTAATTCTTTGTTTTACATTGATTAAATATATTACAATAATAAGAAGCCCTTCAAAAACAGTTATACACCTAATCAATGTTGAACAAAGAGTTAAC
>OZ038498.1:61649832-61679832 GCA_964036315.1 Acanthosepion esculentum | reverse complement strand
ATGTAGTTGGCAGGAATAAGACGACTAAGATCTGCAAGGCAGTTGTTCATGCGATCTCGTCGACGTTTTTCTATTATACGGTGAGACATTGGATCCTGAAAATAGAAAATGATGAGAAAATAAATCAAAAGTCATATTATTTGCATTTCTTATACAGTATGTTCAAGTGTTATTAATTTTTAACTAGTATTTCCTTAACCTTATTTCTCTTGCTTTTACATCACGTACGAATTGTCTCAAGTTGTCTGAATTTCTTAGATGAAAAATTGCCAGGCATTAAAATTTGTCTAATATTTCTTTACTCTTTTTTTCTATTGCTTTTGCACATTGTAGCAATAGTCTTAAGTTTGAATTTCTTCAATGAGGCACTGCCAATTATTATTTTTTCATTAGTATTTGTTTTATCTTATTTCTATTGCTGGTATATGTAATAGACTTTCAATTTCTGAAATAATGCATTCTTCATTTTTTTCTTTCATTTTCTCTCTGTTGCTTTTTTTTAAAAATCTTATTACTATATAAAACTGTGAACTTTGTATCTTGTGTGTTTGACAGTATAGAGAGTGGGGAAAAGAAAGATATAAACAAGTCATATATAGAGAGTGGGGAAAAGAAAGATATAAACAAGTCATATATAGAGAGTGGGGAAAAGAAAGATATAAACAAGACATATATAGAGAATTGGGAAAAGAAAGATGTAAATTTGTTATCATATAGGATATTATGAAGAAGCGAATAAAACACACAAATCCGACCCCAAACAGAATATGCACAGCTGTCACCAAGGTCCACGCCACTCTCACTTGTGAACTTCATGACCTCATTCTAAAAGCGACAGTGCTGACAAACATCAAAGAGACTGCTTCAGACTATGGCAACACTGTCCACAGTAAGAAACAAATTCTATCTCTTGTGTCCTCTTTACTATGAACCACGCACACACGTGTTGACTTTTTCACATAAACACACATATAACAACATTTCATTGTTTCTCACATACGTACACAAAGAGAATTTATATTTCATTTCAGAATTTTATTAACCCAAACACAAAGACATTACTTTTCAATCTATGACCAATTGCTTGTATTCTTGTCATTATATTAAATTAATTTGTTGAAAGTACATTGTATTTTCTACTGAATTTTATTCTTTCAGTAAAAATCGTTTGATTATTCTAAATGGATGAATTACATACAGCCCTGCAACAATATTTTATGTTACTGTATCGAATCCCAACACTCCAAATTTTGACATTCCAAACTCTTATTGTTCAACTTTCTTCAGACAGACAATTTTTTTAATGTTGAAAACAACTTCAATAACTGCAAATAAATGTATTTTTAAAATATCTCTACTTTCACAAACTCTTCATGAGGCTAAATGTAAACAGTAAACAAAAAAAGTTTGATCCAATGGGTCACACGTGGTCTAGTTTAAAGATCTAAAATTGATTATACCTTCCTTGTGGGGTTTGGTTTGATTTGTTTTGTTTTACAGCATATCAACCTCAATGGGTTATTTAATGCCGACAAAATTTTCATTGCTGGCAATATTTCTTTTTGTCAAAAATCTATTTCTGGTAATAATTCTTTTCAAAAGTGTGTTGCTGGTAATAATGTTTTTCAAAAACTATTGCTGGTAATATTTTTTCCTCATAAATATATAGCTGGTAATAGTTTTTTTTTCTTCAAAAATTTATTGCTGGAAATATTTTTTTTACAAAGTATTTCTGGTATTAAAACCTGTTTTTACATTTTCATAGTGTTTTTACCACAGTTTCAGGGTTAACTATTTGCCCATAGCTGGGACCCTAACAAGTGCTACTACCCTGGGTCAGGGTGGACCTGGGAACACCAGCAATTAATAGGTGGTTCCATGCTCCTCAAAACTTCCTGATCAGAGGCCTTGCTGTTGAACATAGTTTATCACCTTACCCAGGACGCATATGTAGTTTATCGTCATACCCAGGACGGTCATTGTGGGGAGTCGAACTCCAATCTCCTAAGGGATAAACACAATACATGTATACTGTTATATTGGGCACTTTGACATAATGTAATGGTTAACAAGCTGGTTTTTCTAGATCAGTTATGACTGAGTAGTGACTTAGAACCTCACTGAGAGCTCCATACTTTCAGCTTTGTGCCACATCTAAGCTACCCAGAGTAATAGCTGGCAAACTTGTCTTATTATTATCATCTAAGCTTCTATTTAGATAATCACCTTGGGTCACTTATCAAGTCCAAGAGATCAATATTATTATTTTGTAAACAAAACAAGATTTGTACTCACCCTAGGAGTTTTGGGCTTTTTACTTGGAGGCCCATGCATTTCGTAATCCTCAACAGATGTAGCAAAGTTCAGAGGGCTGAAAAAAAAAAAAAACACTGAATAAAATTGTAATAAAAGGTTTATGACAACACTGATCCATGTTCTCAGGAGATATGGGAAATTGTTGGATCAGTGCAATGTTTGTTTGTAGTTCAAGTTACTAGGAGGCAAAAAAGTTCAAATATTACTTGGTTTTAATGAGTTCTCGATTAGTTATAATTGAGTTCAAATTCACAAGCAGAATTTAAGGATTAAAATTTTCTAAATCAAATTTTATCATTTCTCTCATCATCATCTTTTATTCAGTTGGCCTATATTGTGTTGCTGTGGTTAAACCCGGCCTTGTGCCACATGCAACCCTCGTGAGGGGAGTGGCTAAATATCATCTAGCTGGAATCTTTTCAGCTGTACTGTTCCAACTCTCTGCCTTCGGGCAGAGAGGATCCCCAGACAAGGCTATGCCGAAGGGCTGAGTCTCATCCAGGGAGGTAGACAGACCCAATTCGGCCCTGTGCCACATGTGACTGCATGGGGCAGTTGCAGTATTCAGGTTCAAATTTATATTCATCCAGAAATTACTTATAATTTTTTTTTTAATAATTTTGCACAATTTTGATAAAATGCAATTAATTTCAAATGAATAATTTTTTTGCTTAAGCAATAATGATGTATCAAGTTGTTTATATTAAAATTATCTTAAATTTATACTGAAAGTTGTGTTGAATTTATAATAAAAATATGTTGAATTTATATTGAAACAGTATTAAATTTATAATGGATATATTGTAAATCTATATTGAAACAAAATGGAAAGACTTCATAGAGAATACTGAATATACAAGCTACTATTTTGGGACAGTGTAAACAACTATTTTAGATAGTGTAAGCCATATATATATATATATATATATATATATATATATATATATATATATGGGGTGCAGAATTAATTTCAACTTGGAACTAATTTCAACTTGGAACTAATTTCAACTCAGAACTAATTTCAACTCGGAACTAATTAATGAAAGTGTCAGAAAAGATGAATTGTGAATTATCTCATCTACTAAGGATTTTTAATGCTAAATTAAAAAATTAACACCAATTCATTGCATTTTGTTTAGGAATTCATGGAAATTGATAACTTTGATTTTAAATAGATTTGAAATGAGTTCCAAGTTAAAATTAGTTCTGAGTTGAAATTAGTTCTGTCACACACACACACACACACACACACACACACACACACACACACACACACACACACACACACACATATATATATATATATATATATATATATATATATAAAATATGTGTATACTAAAAATATGTTGAATTTATATTGAAACTAAATGCAATGACTTTATAATAATACATATATTGAATTTTTAATGAAACCATAAATTTATATTGAAGCCATACTGAATTTATATTGAAACTATGAAGACTATTTGCCTTTGTTGAATTATTTTCTATTGAATTAATGTTGGTATTATAATGAAACTATATCGCTCAGGTGCACACACACACACGCAGCACACACACACACACACATATAAACATACAGATACAAGTACATACATGCATGCACATCCATATTAACAATGGTATTTTTAAATCTTGTTTGATTTAATTTAACAATATTGTCAGGACAGTAGTCATTTCATTCCAGAGAAGTGCATGTCAAACTACATTTTCCAATATGATCTCAAAAGATCCAATGTGCTTTAACTGACTCAGCTACAAAGAACATTTGCTAATAAAGCAAGGAAGAATATTGCCTTGAGATCGATCCCATATTTCATTTTCATATCTGCTCAGTTTCATATCCAAACATAAACAAAGTAATTTCTAAAGAAGTAATGGATTTTTTATTTATTCATCCGACAGATTTTATCATTTTAATTCACTAAAAATAACGTCAGATTAATAAATAAAAAATCGAGTTTGCTTTGTTTACATTAGGATATGAAACTGAACAGATATGAAAAATCTATGATGAGAGGGATTTCACTTAAAGGCACTATTCAGCCTTGCTTGATCAGCAAAAGTTTTTTGTGTCTTTATTGGTTAAAACATGTCAGATGTAATAAAGGCTCCCTCTACCCAGGGGTACACAGGTTCTTAGATCTCTATGTATGTAAGAGGTGGCAAAAGGGTAACTGTAGTCACTAATTCTACTTCTATAAACAATAATAACATAAAATTAGTGTAGGCAAGCATGAGAATTAATAAAGTTGAACATGCATTTTAACACATTTCCAGGTCCTCATTTGGCAAGTTACTCGATAAGTACATGTTTCTTTTAATACCAAATGGTGACTATAATTTGTGTAACTAAAATGCCTTGTTTATTTAAAATAACTTGAATATGCAATGGAACTGATTTGAAACTATTTAATCACTGGATAGAAGTTCATCTAGTGTAATTATATATGTATATGCAGTATATATATATATATATATATATATATATATGTTGTTAAATTTCTCAGAATAATTCTGAAGATAAAACAAATTGGGTAAAAAAAGACAAGTGGAAAATAGCTCTTAGTCCTTGCCAATGTGTTTCATCAAAGTCAAAAATTTAAAAAAAAGACGTTCATGTGTAAGCCTCTTTCTGAATACTGGTAACCATTTTTTTTTACTAAGAGTTTGTTTTTGCTTTTCACAGAAGTGTCTTTTTTTTTAATTTTTGAATTTGATGTAACTACACAACATTTTGCTTTTATTTATCATCACTTTCATCACTTGCCTTGATAAAGTCAAATAATGAAACATGTCGACAAGGACAAGATCTATTTTCCATATATATATATATATTTAAAGACATTTATATTATGTTTAACGTTCTTTTTATAGATACAAGTATTTAAGCAAATGCTCTGTTTTATAATAAACAGTATTAAATAACATTTACCGGCCTGAATGTCCGAGAAATTTTCATAGAAAATTTTCGCTCTCCGACAGGAATCGAACCTGTATCCTATACGGAACCATCATTTCGCGTGATGTGCCTTAACCTTTCGGCCACAGAGCAGCGTCTGGTTAGCAAGGTCGATTTTACTATCTTTAAACTTAAATCTTCCATGAATCTCTTCTATTCATATCTGCTCTAGCGTATCAAATGTAAACAAATGACGTCATATATTTTAGAATTGGACATGTCTTTAAATAAATTGTCGGGCTATGTCCAATTCTAAAATATATATATATATATATATATATTATTTATATATGACTGAAAATTGATAAAGATCAGACTGAACTTCAGAAGTTTGAACTTTGTCTCTTTTAAGTTGTGTCACTGGAAATCAAAATTGCCCTGTTTTGCTCATTTAGACATAGAGCACTTTATATTACTGTTTAGGTAGGCACCTGCCTTTACAACTTTTCTTTTCAGTTTATGTTTACTTTTCCCACTTTTTTAATTAGTTTTCTCTTGGCTTTTGATTTATTGCTTTTTTCTTTTTTTTGTTACTTGGCAGGTTTTGTGTTAGCTTTATCATTACTTTTGTTTGTTGTATATATATATATATATATATATATATATATATGACAAACTATTTACTTGTATTAATTATATATATGGGTACCTCAATAAGCTCATAGCCTAATAATGAAAACAAAAAAAAATCATTTATTTTCTGCAAAAAATATTTATTTTAGAAGACAATCTTTGCAAATGCATGTAGTCCAGTGCTTCTTCATTATTTGCATAGATCAGATATTAAACACTGAAAATTCTCGATCAATATTCAACTGATAACTTGGTTGGGCTACTGACTTGTTGATCCACATTTGTATATATATATATATATATATATATATATATATAAAAGTGAACATTGAAGTCAACTCTCAGAGGTGACAGGCTGTTTCATGCTAGATGCAATCGTCAGGTGGCCTGATGATTGTGTCTAGCATGAAACAGACTGTCACCTCTGAGTGTTGACTTCAGTGTTCACTTTTATATTTACATATGCTCTATCTCTGATATTGAGCACTTTATTGCATAAATACAGCTTAAAACTATATTTCTTCATATATATATATATATATATATATATATAGATAGATAGATAGATACATGCATACTGAAGCATAGCTCACATTTACTGGCCTGTAAAGCACAAGTTTATTACAAATATATATATATATATATATATATATATATATATATATATATGTGTGTGTGTGTGTGTGTGTGTGTGTGTGTGTTTAAAATGTGCTATATTTAGGGGGAACAATGTTCAGTATCAGAGAAGTGTTTATAAATATAGACAGTGTGACCATAGAACCCAACTTTGCATGGCAACTATCAACTTCATGCCTCAGGCAATTTTCTGCATATGAGCATGTATGTATATGAGCCAAATAACCTACCACTAAAAGAGAGAGAGAGAGAAAAAGAGAGTGAAGTAAAGAGATAGATAGATAGATAGATAGAGAGGGAGAGAGAAAAAGAGAGTGAAGTAAAGAGATAGATAGATAGATAGATAGAGAGGGAGAGAGAAAAAGAGAGTGAAGTAAAGAGATAGATAGATAGATAGATAGAGAGGGAGAGAGAAAAAGAGAGTGAAGTAAAGAGATAGATAGATAGATAGATAGAGAGGGAGAGAGAAAAAGAGAGTGAAGTAAAGAGATAGATAGATAGATAGATAGAGAGAGAGAGAGAAAAAGAGAGTGAAGTAAAGAGATAGATAGATAGATAGATAGAGAGAGAGAGAATGAAAGTGAGAGAGAGAGTGTTAGAGAAATAAATAAAGACAAGAGCAAGAAAGAGAGAGAGAGAGAAAGAAGGAGGAAAATGTGGCACTTATGATTAAGTGTTTAGTAACTTGGTCTTAAGAGTGTCAATGGTGGTTCTTGTACCACACAAATATATGATTTGTGTATTAGACAATTTTAGATAGGCTAATCTTACCTAGATGTTTATTTTCTAGTTTGGAGATGAAAATGCGAAGCGAGAAAGGTTTGTATATTTGCACACATATTCTACAATGACTACTTATGTATGAATCAAACATTCAAAGCTGGTTACAAAAGACAACAGCATAAAAAAAGCCTAAAAGAAATTAGCAAAACAAGAAGGTACATAAAAGATGGAAGACAAGGGACGTAAGTAGAAAAGGGAGAGAATCAAGACAAAACGGTATCAGATTTGGCTGATAACGGGTGGAAAAATAAAAGTGAAATGGATCAAAGTTTAAAAGAAAATATAAGAAAAGAGTGGAAGTGATAGGAGTAATTAAGGAATTGGTGGAGGAAAAGAAATGTTAGAATGGAATTCTGGTTGGAATGAAAGCCGAGAGAAAAGAAGGAAGGATGTCTCAAAGAATGAATAAAACAAAGAGGGAAAGAATGAATGCAAATATAGAAAAGAAGAAAGAAAAGAATGAGGTATGAAAAGATGGAAAGAAAGACTAATTAATAATGGCAGGATATGGTGAAGAAATAAAAAAGAAAAACGAAATTAAAAAATAGCATAAAGGAAAGAAAGAAAGAAATCCAGTAAGAAAAAAGAATAGTTTTAAAAAATTAAAAGAAAATAAGAAAGGTAAAAGAAAAAAAGAAAGAAATAACAGAAAGAAAGAATGAAAGAACAGAAAATAAGGAAAAAAGAAAAGGATGCAAGAAAGAAAGAAAGAAAGAAAGAAAGAAAGAAAAGGAGATGTGATAAAAAAAGAAAAAGACTAGTCTTCAGGAAATGAAAGACAGAATCAAGGAGAAAAGATGGGGAAAAGTTGGAGAGAATGAAGAAGTGTTAAGTTTAGAAGGAGAGAGAGAGAGAGAGTATTTAAAAGAAGAATTAGCAATGATGAAAGAAAGAGAAACGAGGAAGAAATAGTAGAAGGAAGGAGGAGGAAATAGGAGTAAAAAGGCAGCACATTTACAGCTTGCTAAGCAAGGAATGAACTCAAGAATAAGCTTACCCCATAGCAATGTGAAGTGGAAAACTGAAATCAAATAAAATAAAAGGAATCAGTAAACTATTAATTTGGTTAGAGATGGAATATGAACTGATTATTGACTGACTGAAAGCAGAGAAAGAGAAAGAGACAGAGACAGAGACAGAGAATGAAAAGGGGGGATGAGAGAATAAAAGAGTAAATCTAAAGAAGAAAAAAAAAAGAGGTTGACAGAGAATAAAAAAAATAGATTGACAGTGAGTAAAAGTGAGAGAAAGTGAAAGAGAGAGAAAGGGAGAGACTGAGTAAAAGAGGGGGACAAAATAAAAGAGAGAGAGAAAGTGAATGTAAAGAAGAGAATGAAAGAGAGAGTAAAAGAAAGAAATGGTAAAAGAGAGTAAAAAAAGAGAGAAAAGTGAAAGAGAGATTATGAATAATAGATAACAAAAGATAATAAAAGAAAGTGTGAATGTAAAGAAGAGAATGAAAGAGGCAGAGAATGAAAGAAACAGATGGTAAAAGAGAAAGGAGGAAAAAAGGTGAAATTAGGGCTGTGAGTAAAAGAGAGAATAAAAGAAAAGTGAGAGTAAGAGGAAAAGAGAAAGAAAGAGAGAGAGTGTGACTAAATGAGACAGAGAGAGCAAAAGATAGTGAGTGAAAGACAGCAAAAGGATAGAAAGTGAGACAGGGGAAAAAATGAAAAAAGAATGAGTAAAAGAGGCAGAGAAAGTAAAAGAGTGGTATCTGGCAAGACACAGGGAAACTGCTGCATGTAACTTGAGGAGAGCACAATATATATATATATATATATATATATATATATATATATATATATACATGAGTTGAAGATCAAATGTAGATCAAATATGGATCAGAATCTGACAGGATGATAAAGTAAAAGAACAAAATAGAAACGTATATCAATAACATGTTTCACTTTTATTAAAACTTTGTAAGAGATTTGGAGGAAACAGACAAAAAGACATAGTAAAACACTGATATTTTCGATTATGTTTGGGTCAGTTCTCATTGGTCAAATACGTGTCACGTGGATAATTCTATGCGTATGTAGGCTTGAGGCAAAGAATGGTAATGTGTAGTTATAATTGTGTGCGTTTGTCCGTCTAGTAGGTTTTTTTTTTATTTTATTATTTTGCCCTTTGTGTGACCAACCCCCGCAGTGTGAAATCGCAAGGTTCTGATTTTATGGCTCGCTTCTTTAGGAATAATGTATTCTTTGTATTAGATAGACAGATAAGAACCCCTACTAGACTTTGTATTGGGTGAACATTTGGTAAAAAAAAAAAAGCAAAAATTTGAATTCGTTTTCAACTTTTTTGTGACAGTTTCATTTTCTTTGCAGTTAGTTAACCGTTTAAATCTAATTTTACCCATTCTGAGAAAATTATTTATTTTACTGTAGTAAAGTGTTGCTTATTAATCAAGACGAGGTTTTAGTGTATTTTTACGATTTTCTAAGTAACATATTTTCCTCATTAAAGTAATGTAAGTTTTTCCACACTTATGATGGAAAATAAACAAAGGGGAATAACCCAACAGTTTTGCCGTTAACAATAAAAAAAACTTATTTGTAATCATGTACATTACATATTTTAGAAGGTTTTCCAATGTATACACTTATCATAGACTAATTAAAAGAAAATGTAAAGAAGATTTGATTAATTCAGTAAATTTTTAATAAAAATACAAAGAATGGATTATCATTACGTTACTTCCGTTTGTCATTGTCCTTTAGAGTGACTTCCCCTTAGATGCTTTTAGCCATCGGTCAGTTATGTGTCATGCGTGATACACGCTTAGGCGAATATAATCTTTCGATACATGACCTATCACGGTTTATGGTTACAACGTAATTTCTATTAATCTTGTTTCGACTTATGCCAAATTATTATTTCATTATATATATTATATTTATGTCCTTCATATATTTTTAGTCCTTATTATGTCATAGAAATGTGTTGTTATGTCCAACTTTACTATTGCATTAGCAAAGGTGAGTGTTATAATTGCTTATTCCTGGAAAATCGCGGATGCGTTCCGACTTATACGGAAATTCGCGTTACCACGCATCGTAGGAGCGGAACACTGCCGTAAGTCGAGGAGCCTCTGTATATTCTGGAAACTTTCATTTGTTCAAACAGTTCTTATTCAATGTAAATACTTAAAATTTAGCAAGGATTAGTTTATTGTAATGAACAATATTAATAAATAAAATGGCAAAAGAAGGACAGAAAATTTTCAAATCAGTAGCCAACTGGTGTCAGAGGAAGCTGAGAAAAGGTTTTAGACTAAGGTGCAAGAGGCTTATAAAACATCTTAAAAACTTGTAAAATATTAATCTGTAGAGAAATGAAGAACGTTTATTGTGAATAGGAAGCACAAGGAAACTACTTCAAACAGTTAGAAAGAGACAGCTGAAATGTTTGTGCCGCCGAATTAGGAAAGAATGCCTGGAGACTTTAATATTTACAGGGCACATTGAAGACAAAAGAACTAAGGGGAGCGAGTAATCTACTTGATAAGTTTGAGTAAGTGGATGGCAGAACAAAGATCATAAATTCTTAGAGGGCCTGAAAAAGAGCAAGAATTACGGAGAGCAGCAATGTTAGGAAGTTGTAGAAAGTTATGATCTTAAAGAACATAGCATATAAAAGAAGAGGGCACTTTTCATTATATTTCAGCATGTCATTCTTTTCTTCCAAGACTTTATACTCAGAGGTTGAATTACATAATTATAGCTTGAAGTTAAATGTTCTAATAATTTTCATCCGCCAAATCTATGTTCCTAATTGATCTATGAAACTCTAAAATTCTCTCCGAGGGTGGGGCAGGATCAGAACTAATCTAGAGTCGTTTACTTAAGATGTCTGTCAACACTAAGATCATCATCATCATCGTCAGTCCCATGACCGCATGGGGTCATTGGGTCACTGTTCAGCTGAACACCTGACCAGTTCCTTCCACATGTCTGTGTTGAAAGCTGGAGAGGAACCCATTCACGCATAAATAAATCTGGTGCAGCCCATTCCTCTCCTGGTCAGACCAGAGCCGATGTTCTCCAACTTGAAGGCTAACCTGAGTCAGTCTAGTAAGACCAAACAATACTGTGTTATCGCCGCACTGGTCACATAAGCAGCTATGGAGCTTGGTTTATACCACTGTGCTAGATCGCCACTGACCCAACAAGAAGGTTCATCCGCCCTTTGTCGGGTCTTGTTTTTAATGCCGCGAGGGATGTAGCTACTCTCCTCACTCGAAAAAACCCTGGTCAGGGAACTGGTTTAGTCGTCGAAGGCCCGACCATGCGGCAGGTATTATTGAGTTACATGGAGCCAGTAGCACTCGTAGAATGATATGACATAAAAGATAAAATATAGCATCACAATCAGAACTGATTTTGGTTTTTGCATAAATCTAATCATTCTCCCACCTCCCCTCACAGTTCCTTCATCTTTACTGTGTACCTGTCAGAAAGGGTCGGGTTAGCTTTATTTTTGATTATTTCAGCATTCCTCCGACACAGTCAAGTCTGAATGACAGGAGTGTGTTTACTTTTCAATAACATTGATTATACATAAGATACAACGCCAAGTGACAAGGTTCAGCTCACCTGGAGGATTTGTGTTTTCGTACCATTCGTCCACTGAAGGAAAATCTAAAAAATAAATTAATATCCAGTGGTAATATTGTTCTTCGCAGTCAACACTCACTCCTTCATCATCACGATTAAAAAAAATTAATCATCATTATTTTAATTAAACAAAATAAGTGAAATACTCTTTCTTTTCTTTAAAAGTGATTTCAAAACAAAACAAAGTAATACAAAGCATTTTTTCTTTTATACTGCGGTGTTCACCCTGTACAAGGCTCGAGGGACACTCGCAGTAGAGAGTTAAAGCGTAAGAGGCACTGGTTATGCGGATATATGTGGAAGATAACGGTTAACCCTAGACTTGAACAGGTTAAGAATGTTGTGGTCGAGGAAGCAACCTCTTGGGCTTTTTATATATTTTTTATGATTTATCAACCCTTAGCGGGTTATTTAAAGCCAGAAATTATTTGTAGATGGTTAGAATTTTTTGGAGATAATAATGATTTGATAATACAAATCCTACTAATTAACCCATAATTGCGGGGATAAGAGGTGAATTCATACGTTTCCCAATGGTATTTGCGTAAGTATATAACAAACTGAACTGGAATTGGAACTCTGCACTCTGATTTCCAATTCCGAATCATTATCCATTACACCCCCCGCACATCCAAACTCTTGGGATTTGTTTCCACAAGGCAGTGGTTCATGGGAAGAAGTTGCTTGAGTGGAGGAAAAGCAAACATTTTTTTAATTTTTGTAAAACATACTACCACACCTTTAATGAGTTTGTTTCATTAACTATCAGTATAAGACATTTGCTTTTAGCAAAACAATTTTCTATTATTTGTAACTTTCCCCTCTATTGTTTTACATTGAAAATAACAAAAGTAAAATAGTGTCTTTTTTTCTTGTCAAAAGTTCCTGGGAGTGGTTCAGAATATCATTTTCTGTCGCCACAAATTCCTCTCACTCCCATTTCAATTAATATTTTATTATTCATCAAGGCATAAAGAAAGTCCATTTTATAAGTTTACTTCTTCAATTCCTTTCCCTTTTCAACACGATTAAAACATTTTTAAAGACTGTTATTTTGTAGAGACGAATTGCATCGTTTTCTAATAAATTTAAACCTTATTATAATCTTTCTACTAATATTGCAGAATTTGTTTACTTACTCTATTTAGATGTGGACTGACGTCCTCATCTTTGTTGTTATTTTTGCAACTTGTCAAATATGGTCCGGTGCTCCTGCTATTTATTTATAGATTCTGGATAAAATCCAAAGAAAACCCAGCAATATTATTGGTCCTGACCTGGCACCTCGACTTCAGTCGCTTTCCCAACACTGTAATGTAACTTCCTCGTGCCTTTTCTATAAATACTTTCATGGTAATTGTTTAGATGAACGCTTCGCTATGGTATAGCGCGTCGGATTGAAGAATCGGAGGGCCGAGTTCGAATTCCAGTCAAATCCTTTACATTCACTTACGTGCAAATACCCTTGGAAAAGGTATGAATCCTCTGCTTCTTCCCCACCCAGCTATGGGTAAATAGTAGGACATACCGGGTTCTATAGCTTTGGATGGCAAATGGTCTACCGCAGAAACAAATGGCAAGCTACTGCGGGAAAAATCTGCCTTGTCAGTCATCTATCGAAAGATACATGATCGCCTAAGCGTGTATCACGCATGGCACATAACTGACTGGTGTGTGTGTGTGTGGGGGGGATGGGGGTATTACTAACATCATTTTATTTGGTTTCTTGTAAATAGTTTTGTTTTCATATTGTAAATACTAATTGGAGCTAGTTTTTAAATTGTTGTTTTATTCCCCCCACCACCACAGCCAATGAATTGTACATATGGGGACTAGTTAGGGTTTTCATAAAGACAATGAGGTATTATGGTGAATGTAGCAAGAAAGGTAAGTAAGAATGTGTTGCTTTGGTGTTAGGAATAGTGTGGTATGTTTGGCTCAGTGTTTGTGGCTAGCTAAGTTTAAAGTTAGGACAGAAGAAAACCGTCCTTTAACTCATTCCCCATTTTGGCCTTGTGCCACATTTTGTAAATAATTACAAATAAATATCACTCTTCGTTATGGTACCTAAACTTTATAAATTTAAGCGCAGTACTAGATTGGCAGCTAGGTCTCATCAATTTACAGTTGAATTTGCTAGATGTAACCGTTAGTTCTATGCTAACAGTTAATTTTCCGTACTTCCGGCTTTATGCTTTCCAGTCAACTTTGATCTTCAAAAAATTAAATGCAATTTCAATCGTTATCTACTGTCTTTTTGATTGGTCATCTATTGTTCTCGTTTCTTAACGTTTTCCTTTTTTCTTATTCTTTCATACTCATTAACCCCTTGTGTCGTAGTGGCTTTACTGCCTTGCTTGGGGGGAAATGATTAAAAAAATTCCGACCGTCTTCAGTTTTTTTTTTAATTTGGGTAACCTTCAAGGAATTACAAACTGAACCCTTTATTTAATCTACGGGGAGAATAGACTGGTCTCATTCTACTGTCCATGTCTTGAGATACTCATCTTTTTTTAAAAAAATGTCTATTCAACGATAATGCCACTATGACGCAATGGGCTACTGGGTGTAAAAGAGAATGAGAAGACTTTAGGAGAAGTGACTGGGATCCAGTCCCAAACAGGAAACAAGTGTAAATTTCTACTCCTATTCAAAAACCCGCGGAAGAGTGTGAACTGGACGACAGGCTTATCTATCTACTAGTACTGTTCAGTTATTGCTAGCCTTGTTTCCACGGAATCAGAGATTGTAGTACCCATCCCATGGATTGAACTCAAAATTACTATATCACCAAACTGACAAAACAATACCGATAGGCGTCCAAAATTTTAAAATTCCCTGAAGGTTACCGAAACTGAGAGATATCTGAAGAAAGTCGGAGGGCACATTGGTCGAAACGTCGTGACAACAACCACATCGATGAGGATATTAGTCGGAAAGTAAATACTATAAATGATAATTTCTAATCTGAAATGAGTTACGACAGTGTTTTTTCTTATTATTTTAAGTTATTGTCACCTACGTTACTAACCTTCCTTATCACAGAAATTCGGATGGAATTTTTCTTCATAATATGAATAATAATAATAATAATAATATTGATAATAATATAAATTAATTATGATTACTCCTGTTACTACAATTACTACCGCAAATAATAATAATAATGATAATAATAATAATAATTATGATAATAATAATGATGAGAATAATAATAAAAATAACAATAATAACTTAAAATTAAAAAATATTAAACAAAACAGCATGCATAATAAATTAATAAATAACAAAATGGCATAAAATACTGTATAACATATATATATATATATATATATATATATATATATATATATATATATATACATATATATATATATATATATGTATCGTTGAGGCGCTGAATCTAACATCATTATCTGACAAATTTTATATTCGTATTAATACTATATATATATATATATATATATATATATATATATATATATATATATATATATATGGGAGCTGACGGGAAATTGGTATAAATGTAAAATTGCATTTATAATAATAATAATAATAATAATAATAATAATAATAAGAAGAAGAAGAAGAAGAAGAAGAAGAAGAAACTAATAACAATAATACATTTGGCTGTGATGCATGTACATATTATACCTTTATCAGATTGAGTGTCATGATGGTTATATTGGGTTTTGTACATTTTTACCTCAGTGTCACTTAGCTTACGCCTTACCCTGTCACTCAATAATTATTATTTAATAATAACGTTCTGCTTCAGTTAAAAATTGGCGGTGTCTCGGAAATGTTTTATTGTATGAATTTGGCAACACGGCAGAGATTTTTTCCCTGTATTCAAACTGAAAATGTTTGACGTTTTTATTTGTTATCGCAACAAAGAAACCACTTAAAAATCTTTAGTTTGGGAAATGGCTTTGTTCCATTTATTTAGCGTTACTATTTTTTCATTCAATAAACCAAAGACTTACTTCATTCCTCATTATACGCCAATTGAATCAATAGGTTTTAAACAATTTTTTATTCTAAGATTGTGGTCTTATGTCTAAATTAATTTTACTTTAAAATAGCAGGAAACGCGTTATAAGGTACTCAGTGGGGACTGAACACCTAATAAACTGCGAGGCTGGGTTGCTGACCATTATTCCTGCGGCAAAATACTCTTTATTTCGATCTTTGTTAAAAGCTTTTACAATAAATAAATGAATAATTTTAATTTGTATAATCACATTCGTAGATTTCCTCCTGATAGGTAAATATCATTAAAAATACGTATCTATGGGGCATTTTGATTATCAATTGCCTGGGTGGTTAATCAGAAATTTTATCATACATGATACTAAATCCCAACTTATTTATAAGTCGTAAAACTAAATGTAGGTTTCTTTGCGTTGGTATATGCTTAATTTAATCTGTCACTGGGCCAAATGCACCTTAGGAAAACTGTGTTGGGATCTTTTCTGTTAATTCACCCCAAAATAAAAAGAATTTATATTTACTAAAATTCACATCAAATTATCCCAGAGCGAGGTCCTTCCATTGCACTGCAGTTGGGTTGACCCTTGCGATCGTCCCAAATATATCAAAGACCAACTAGTAACATCAGTAAGAAAGCAGACACGTTTTCTTTGTGCATACTTATCTACTAAGTTTAACTTGGCATGTTACAAAGTCACAAATATTGGAGCGCCCAATAAGAATCGAACTCACTACATTACGGGGTTAGCAAATTAGTTTACTTTTATTCTATCCCTATTTCCTCTGCAAATGTTTCGAAAAGCTACAATCTTTAGTTCCGCCTAGCTAGAACCCGTCATGCCGTGTACACAGGTACGAACCATCTTCATACTCTTCGTATTCCATTTGTAGGAAGGAAGTGCCCGCCGGAGATCTTCTTCCCGAGAACCGCTACTTTTATGGAGCAGACTCCCGAGAGGATGTTTCCTCGATCACTATAATCTTAACCTCATCAAGTCTCTGGTCCGACGTTATCTATTCCACATAGTCTTACTTACGACAATACAAGAATCTCATTCGGTAACCGTATACGTTGGGTTTTGTATTAGGTGAACGTTTTTAGAGTATAAAATAAAATAAAATAAAAAATAAAAAAAGAAGTGGGAACGTACAGCGCCAAAATCATTAATCTGACTTTGAGTATCGAAATTATAACACAATCGTATCGATCTACTAACCCTTGTTATATAGCAGGCGTCCAGTTTCTTACTTCACAATCATTTATTTCGTTTTCTCATTGCCCAGCCTCTCCGTTACTCTCCCTTATTCTCTTTCACACACACACACACACACACACACACACACACACACACACACACACACACACACACAAGCACTTAAAAATAGACGCAAGAATTCGGTCAGTAAATATCATAAACCACAAGTTGATTCATTTTTTTCTCTCTCTCGAGTCTCTCTAATTTTGCCTCATGTTTTGTTCATTCTTTCATTGTTTTATTCATCATCTGTCCGGTCCTTGGTTATTAATGAGACAACTGCAGTCATTATGGGTAACCGTACGGTTAGGGGAGAGCGAAAAACAAAATCCAATACTCGTTGCTCCCAAAAGCAACCCATACCACCTACCCCACCACACGTTAAACACATACCACGGTTTTTAAAATGCATCAAATCGTGTATGTGTCATTGCATATCTAAGGTTGTTAACAATTTGATGTCCCTCTGTCTGTTTGCTTGTTCATCTCAGTATCTATCTATCTATCTATCTATCTATCTATCTATCTATCTATCTATCTATCTATCTATGGCGGACAGGCTCAACTGGTTGATGTCGGACAAATGACGAGCAAATTTGTGGTACTGAACGAGATTTTCATTTTCATTTTCTTCCGGGTCCTAACCATAGACCTAAGGTCAGAAATGGCATCATGATATTTTCCATTGAACATTTTTGAACCTAAGATCACACACAATATACATAGATAAAACCCTTCGTAAGGTGTGAGCTGTACTTGTGAGAGCATTTTTTTTTGGTATTTCTTTAAGACATGGGCTTCCAGGGATCCCTTAATGAGTCTATCATAAACTTTTCCAATCAAACCCAGGGCCTCAACCGCAACTGGAATTATTCATGTCGCCATGTCCCACATTTTTTAAATTGTCACTTCAAGATCCTTGTATTTTGATAGTTTTTTTAAAGATCTTCCAAAATTACAATTTACTGGGACTGCCATGTCAATAAAAAAGCACATTCTGTTTTTGTGGTCTTTGATCACGATGTCTGGGCGATTAACTTTGATTGTTCTGTCTGTGTGAATTGTAAAGTCCCATAAAATTGTTACAGATCCTAGGTTATTACAGATTATTGATGTCCTCATGTGTCACATTTTTGAGATTTCCATTTCCAGATCCTTGTATTTTGATAAATTTTTGAAGATCTTCAAAGATACGCTACAATATTATTATACTTCTTCTTCTTCTTCTTCTTCTTCTTCTTCTTCTTCTTCTTCTTCTTCTTCTTCTTCTTCTTCTTCTTCTTCTTCATTTTTTTATTTCGTTACTTCGTTTGTTTCTTTTTTTCTTCAGATTATTCTTCTTTTCATTTTCTTCTTCTTCTTCGTATTATTATTATTATTATTATTATTATTGTTGAAACTTGACTAATGCATGGAATAATAATGCAAACACAAAATGTACTTAGAATAAAATGTATTGAACAAGAATGTGTACACAATATTTACATATAGTCTTTTGTATATTTCTGGGAAGACCGTTCCTGGAGAATGTGTTGACTAAGTCGCAGTCGGGCAGAGTCTCTAGTTGGATCTCTGGATTCGCCTCCCTGTCTTCCCGGTACCAACCATATTTATATCGTCGGTACTCCACTATGCAAATTAGGTGGATCCTACCACAACAATTATTAATAATAATTTTGTAACTAGTTTTTCTTTCATTTGATTTTGTTGCTTTTAATCGCAAGATTCAGACAGTTTTTAATTTCTACAGCCATTAAATAAGCGGGTTAAATTGGAAATAAGGAAGAAGTTTCTGACAAGATTCATTTATTATTATTTAAAAAAAGTAATTATTAGAATTTAAAATCTACCTGAAAGTTAAGATTAAAAGAAACAAAATAAGTTAGAACAAAATGGGCCAAAAATGAATAATAATGGGAAACAAAGCCTCAGCTAAGAAATTTGGATAATTTTATCTTTTAGATTATTAAACCAAAGTCAATTTCCAGCTTCATACTTTATATCAATTTCATCAAAGAAATTATATATCGATTAGCAACAAAATAGACGCATCCACCCGCCACACACAAACGCGCACAAGCATTAAACACCATACACATACAAAATACGCATACATACATACATACATACATACATATATATAAACACACATACAAACACAAACAAGGTAGAGTAATGGTTAGTTCGTCTAGTCTGGTTGGCCATCATTACTAAAGCGTAACGAATTCGATCCTCACCGAGTGCTTCGTATTTGTAGCCTTGTGCCAGACTACGTTTAGTAAATAACGCGCACAAACATATATAAAGGAAGTGCTGAAATGTTATCGGCCTGACCCAGAAAACATTTCCCAAAATAAAATCAGATGTTTGGTCATTTGGCCAGATTTCGTTAATCGAGTCGCATCGAGAACTTTTTAGCACCCCCTTGTAGGAACATCACACACACACACACACACACACACACACACACACACACACACACACACACACACACACACACACACACACACTAAAAAGATGGATGTAGATTCAAAAACGTGACATTGTATGAGCTTTAGATTGGTGAGTGAGTGATGCATGGGTAGGTATATTGGTGGCGTGGTGGTGAAGAATACGAGAAGGACGGGGTGTGTGTGGGTGGGTATTGGCGCGGGAGGAAAAAACTAATAAATGTTTCGTACCACTATGGAGTCACATGTTTCTCCAGGCTTCGTACTCAACCCGGATGACTAACAGCATTAACTTAAGTGGCGGTGCTGAAGAAGGAGACGAGGACGACAACGGCAAACAGGAGACAGCTTAACCAATAATACGACTTTAAAAAGTGTCACACACATCAACCAAACCACTTGGTGTGCAATGCAGTTTTTGTCAAACATTCTGGGTATGTAATAGAGGCGGACCGTTGGGGTGTGATTGGGCGTGGTCTTATAGGGTGCACCCTTCTTACCCTACCAAAAACAATATAATTTTATTTGCCTTTTACTTGTCAACTTGTTTAAATCTACTTTTAAAATTCTTGAATGAAATACCCAGTTGAATGCAAGCAACTGCTTAAAAACATTGCATGAACTCATTCTTTGTATTTTGGTTTCAGCCGATCCATTCTACAGCCCTCTTCAGATGAATGGGAAGAAATTACAGCAAGTGAGAGGAATGGCGGAAACAATGTCATATGTGGAGGGACATGATCGCCCACTCCCTGAAAGGACACGGCACATAGAAGAAGAAGAAGAAGAAGAAGAAGAAGAAGAAGAAGAAGAAGAAGAAGAAGAAGAAGAAGAAGAAGAAGAAATATAAGCAGTAATAAAAAGTTGTTATTTTTTAACGAAACATGTCGACTCGTCAAAAGTAAGAGGATGTTATTTTTGACGTTCTTTATACTATAAACGAACAGCCAGACATACAATAATTAAAGTTAGCTATAGTCTGATTTTCAGAATATCGCTCTATTAGGAGACTGCTGCGCGAAGTAATGTTGGAAATCACTGGTGCGCATGCGCTGTAATGCATACGATTCGGTTTCTCCGACAATTATTTGGTTATTTTTCACCGATGGTCAGTATGGATTGTCGTCTTTCTCGTGTGGCGTAACTTAAGGACTCTATAGATATTGACTCGGTTTTCTCCTCGATTCATTTGACAAAAATAAAAATCATTCTAATATTGGTAGCAGAGGTAAATGTTTCTTAGTATCGGTCTTTGTATAGAGGAATGTCCCGAATATCTTGATACGTTGAAGGAAGTTGAAATATTAGTTGGCTAAAATGTTCGTTTGCTTTATTAAGTACATTTTCTACTTAATATGTAAACGAACTTTTTAGCCAAACCAATACGAAGTTCATATTGTGTTATTATCTCAGTCATTAGCAAGAACCAATGTGGTTTCTCTGTGGTAGTTAGAATTACTTTGTTCACATCCTGGTATTTTTGGGAAAGCTTGAAGTGTGAAACAGTCTATGGTGAAGTCATGTAACTACCACACAGACACCATATTGATCCTTGATAATGACTGAGCTGATCGAAATTACTTAAATAACCAATAACACTATATAAACTTCGGATATTTTTTCAACTTCTAACTTTATTTGAAAACTGGAAAAATACAATAAAAAAATTAAACAAACAGAAATTGTCGGTTCTTTTTAATCAAACTTCTATGGATGAATACTTGCTGCCTAAATATACCTTATGTATTCTAGCCGTCTGAAGATCGCGACGGCGTAAAACTTAACTAGTGATTCGAGCTATGCCTTGTTGAGAGTTGACGTTGTGAATCATTTTTTGCTTTGTCTGGTTAGACTAGGCGTTTAATTTACTGCTTAAGTAGGCTTTTGCTTTTTGGTCTTTTTTTCTTTCTTAGTTCGGAACTTTTTTCTTGTCTAAGGCTTTAGGTCTTTTGGTAGGTAGTCCGTTGGTCGCACTAACAATTTTGGGCCTTTGTATATATATATATATATATATATATATATATATATATATATATATATATATATATATATGACTGACTCCCTTGATAAAATTATCATTGATCTGTTCAAGTTCTTTCTGGGGACAAAACGTGACACTTAGGAGTTTTTACATTTTGACATTTTGATTACCCAATAAAGGTATCATGAATACGAAGGCAAAAAGGTTCCAAATGCACTTGTAAAGAGATGGCCTAGGCCGCGGCATCGTTGTTGCATGTCAAATAAAAAAAAAGCAAAAAGAGAATAGAGTTGATGGTATTTGAGCCAACAGTGTCTTGACATAACAAAAAAATCAAAATAAAAATATTTCCCGATTAAAAAAAATCATCAATAATATTTAAATAGTAATTATGAAGATCGGCATTAATAGAAATATTAATTCTAATTTTTTAAAGTTTAAATGATTTCACTAAAAATTACTGTGGTTACCGTAAAACTGAGGTTCGTATATTCGGTATGTGTACCTATAGGCAAGCGTGTGCTTTCTCATGTTATCAATGATTTCCGGTAGGTCCTAACTTTTTTCCGTGCATACTGAATGAGACATATATATGTTCAGGATTTTCACAGACGTCCATTTTTGATGACAACTCCCTTGCATAGCGCCCACCTATAAAGCCTTACCTTTATTTTAATTGATTTACTCATAGATTCTCACTTACATAAGAACATATGTACAATTTCAATGACATCTCTTTCTTACTTTCTACCCACTTTTCCTTCTCTTTCTCTTTCTGTTAGTCTGTTTTTACTCTCTTTCTCTTTCTTCCTTTCAGTGTTTTTCTCGCTCCCTCTCTCTTTTTATTATTCTGTTTTTCTCTTTCTTCCTATTTTAGTCGCGCGCGCGCGCGCACACACACACACACACACACACGCACTCTCTCTCTCTCTCTCATTTTATTTTCCCTCTTTTCGTTCAATCCTTGTCTCTTTTTCTATCTTTCTACGGTTTCTATTTCTTTCTCCATATATTCCTCTCTTTTTCTATTTCTCTGTGTATCTCTATGTTTCTCTCATTATGTTTTTCTGTCTCTTCCTTTTGTTCTTTCTTTCTTTCTTCCTTCCTTTCTTTCTTTCTTTCTCATTCATTCTGTTTTTTCTTTCTCTTTCTTGTCATTCTCACAGTTTCTGGCCCACATTCTGTTTTCTGTCTTTCTCCGTTTTTCTCAACTCTCTCCCCCTCTCTCTCTCTCTCTCTCTCTCTCTCTCTCACTCATTTTATTTTCCTCCTTTTCTTTCAGCCTTTGTCTCTTTTTCTATCTTTCTACGATTTCTCTTTCTTTCTCCATATCTTTCTGTTTTTCTCTCTTTCTCTATGTATCTCTCTATTTCTCTCATTCTGTTTCTCTGTCTCTTCCTCTTATTTTGTGTTTCTCTTTCTTTCTTTCTTTCTTTCTCATTCATTCTGTTTTTTTTTTCTTTCTCTTACTTGTCATTCTCACAGTTTCTGGCCCACATTCTGTTTTCTGTCTTTCTCCATTTTTCTCATTTCACTCTCTCTCTCTCTCTCCCTCTCTCTCTCATTTCACACACACACACATACACACTCTCTCTCTCTCTCTCTCTCTCTTTCACTCTCTCTCCATTTGTTGGATTTTAATAATTCCCTATATCTCTTTTGGCCAATCTATCAATCCCAAAGACACGTACGCTGACATGTGCTGCTATAAATATTAATGCGCCTAAAATACGTTTCATCTAATCGATCTATTCATGGACTGAAATATCAATCTTTTTGCCTGTCAGTCATCCTAACTTTCACGCTATCAAAATTTTTGTCTGTTTGTCTTTCTCAGTCGATCTACGCTTTTATATCAATTTATCACACACACACACACACACACACACACACACACACACACACACACACACACACACATGCGCGCGCACAAACACAGACATACAAATACACACATATATATATATGTGTGTGTGTGTGTATTTAGGCAGCATATCTTCATTCAAGCATGTTTGGTTAAGTAATCTAGACATATTATGTCTACTTATTTTTATTTTATTCCTCTCAAATTCACGGATCATTTTCTTAGTGTTGTTATTAAACTGATTAAGAAAGACGTCGTAGATTTGGTTCTTTTATTTTCTCAAGTACTTTCAATCTCATCCAAGATCATCTTCAGGGGTGAATTTCTAACACGAAAAATGAATGTAATTGATAGTTGTGAATTTTTTTTTACATGCACATGAACACGCTCTGTTCTAGTCAATTAAAAAATTAACGTTAAGAATATATAAGCAGGTAACGTAATTTATATTTTTTATTAATAATGTTTTAAAATACTCAACCTGCAATTAAAAATAAATTCAACTTAAACATCCCAAAATATTACTTTTATAGCCATTTTAGAACAATGTTGCTATACTCATAATTAATTTTATTTCGTGTTGGCTGCGTTTTTTAATAAACTAAGTTACCTCCCTTACATATTCTTAACGTTAATTTTTGAATTGACTATAACTGAGCGTTTTTATGCGCATTTACAAAAATATCACAATCATCAATTACATTCATATTTTTGTCTTAGCAATTCCCCCCTGAAGATGATCTTGGATGAGATTGAAAGTACTTGAGACAATAAAAGAAATAACCAAAACTAAGGAGTCTTTCTTAATCAGTTTTGTAACAACACCCCCCCACACGCATATATATATATATATATATATATATATATATATATATATATATATATATATATATATATATATATTATTCTAAACGTTATTTTAGTGGATGCATATGTTTAAGTAGACACGTTTCTTTTTTTCTTTTTTCTTTACAATGTGAATTACGTCTACTGGCCTGAACATTCGAGAGACTTAATAAAGAAAGAAATTTTGTCACAAAAGTCGTTCGAATGAGCAGGCAGGTAGACGTAATTCACACTGTTAAAAAAAATCAAAAACAGAAAAACAACAACAGGGCGTCTACTCAAACACGTGTAGCCACTAAAGTAACGTTTAGAGTAATAAGAAATAATGTCGGATTAGAAATAAATAGTATTAGTTCTTTAGAAACAACTTGGTATTTGAAATTAAAAGAATTCATTAATAAATATCCTTAATTTACGACAGTCATTACGTACATCCGCCTTTCATACACACACGCAAACACGTTCACGGAAACTAAAGACGACATTTTATTGGCAGTTGGAAAACATTATGGCAAAGAAAAATATAAGAGATTCTTTTCTTCTGGCTACAGTCCCAGATACCTGGCAGGTGAGGCAATACTGGGACGGTGGTACTGGTCGCCTACCTTGATTAAGACAATGAAAGAAGAAGTCTATCTGACGCAAGACACGAGTTACGCGGTGACCTAAAATCATTCAAGACTTTCTTGCAAAAATAAAAACAATAATGCTGTTGTATTGCTCATGTCAGTTTAAACAAATATAAACTTAAGAGAAATTAAAGAACTAAAAAACAAGAGAAGGAAGAAGCCGGTGTTATTAAAAGTTTTGAAGTCAAGAATAAGCTTAAAAGAAAATTAAATAAATACTGAAACTTTGTTAAAATGATTTGATCTATAATAAAGATTAATTTGAAAAAAGAAAGTTTGCAGAGGGAAATGACAGACGGAAACAAAGAGAAGGTTGTATGAGATAAGTATTAACAAACAGAATCTGATAGAAAAGTAAGTAAGTAAGAAAGAAAGAATGAAAGAACAAATATTCTTTCGTTCTTTCGTTCTTTCTTTCTTACTTTTCTATCAGAAAAAACTGCCAAATAAAGAAGACGTTATATAAGATGGAGGTACATAAAAACAAATTGGGTCGGATAGAAGAAAGAAAGAAAGAAAAGTGTGGCGAAGAAATATATATATATATATATATATATATATATATATATATATATATATATAGAGAGAGAGAGAGAGAGAGAGAGAGAGAGAAAGAGAGAGAGAGAGAAAGAGAGAGATGAGATAGGTACATAAGAACAACTTTGGTCTGATAGAAGGAAAGAAAGAAAGGAAAGAAGGAAGAACGAATGTTTGTATAAGTAGAGAGAAACTGACAAATAAAAAAAAAGCCGATATAAGATAGGTGCATCAGAACAAACTGGGTTTGATAGAAAGAAGAAAGGAAGTAAGAAAAGTTTGTAGGAGGAACTGATAGATAGATAGATAGATAGATAGATAGATAGATAGATAGATAGATAGATAGATAGAAGGCTATATGAGATAGGTGCATAAGAACAAATTGGTTCTGATAAAAACAAAAGAAAGAAAGAAAGAAAAAGAAAAATGTATAAGGAGAAACCGGCAAATAAAGAAAAAGAATGAGATTGGGATATAAGAATAAACTGGGTTTGATAAAAAGAAGGGAGGAAGAAAGAAAAGTGTGTAAAAGGAGGAATAGAAAGAAAGAAAGAAAGAAAGAATGAATGAATGAAAGAAAGAAAAAAGCTTGCTAAAGGAACTGAAAGAAATAAACAAAGGAATAAACAAAATAGGATTGAAATAAAATAAATAAAGAAATGAAAAACAAACTTTAGAAAAAAATATTTTGGGGGTTTTGGTATTCGTATTAAACAAAACAACATTGACAATATAACCGATGTTATATAGATCCTGTTGTGTAGCGTCATTTATACAACTTTTTTTTTTATGAGTGTCAGTATGTATTTATTTATAACACTAAAATTATAAAGTTATAAAAATCCGAAAAAAACAAAACAATAACAGATTCCTCAGGAATCAATATTTGATTGATAAATATAGAAATACAAAAAGAAACTAAAGTAAACATTACATTATTAACAGGATGTACGTTCTTGATTATTAATCAAACACAAATTACTTTCATTCTTTATATTTTAAAATATCTTACATCTTAGCATAACTTATTTCTAGATCTAAAAGTTTTAATGATGAATGGCATTTTTTACAACGTGTCACGATATTCAAAAACCTTTTCTCGATCCTTTACGATGGAAAATAACTCATTTAGACTTGGTATTAAAAAGTAAAACTATTACTTTACATGTCTTTAACATTTATAAGTGTTTTACAATACTGAAATCAGGATAACATCTTCCAAAGAAGAAGAAGAAGAAGAAGAAGAAGAAGAAGAAGAAGAAGAAGAAGAAAATAATAATTGTGACTTTGTAATTCTACTGAGAAGCAACACGGAACATTGCAGAAGAGTATGTAAGGTCCATGTTTCACATACTGGCTGATATTAATTGACAAAGTATAAGAGTTGAATAAAATATAGTGTTACATGCGTGAGATTGAATTACGCGTTTTCATCGGTAACAGCACGACAACAATATCATTACAGAAATATATTCCCAACATTAAAACACTGTCACACACGATTCAGTTTGGATTCCAGAATTCAGAAAGCTAATTTCCAAGATAGAAAGGCTCTCATTACTTGAAAGTATGGCGTAACACAATCCTCTTCGCCTCGTTTTCATGCATTTACCTTTGTTATGTGCAGACAGTAATTATAATATTAGTCGTTTCCTTATAAGAAAACTTTCGGCATTCATTGACCAAGCATCCAGTACTTTTCGCGTTACGCTTTCTTAACTCCCTAGAAATCTTGGTTCGGATCAATGCCATGTATCTGTTCTCTTCATTTCCAAATGGTTATTGACAATTAGCCATTATCTTATGTAGAAACATTCGGCAATCATTGACCGAGTAGTCAGTGCTACTTTCTGTTGAAATTTATAAAATCTTAAAATTAAGACGATTCTTCTGGAAAATAGGTTTCTCAACACCACTGGCTGCTATCACTCTTTCCAGCATTGGTGGGGGTTTCCTTCCTAGTCTTTTGTTCGAAGTAGTGAGGGATGTCAACATCTTGAATATGCCATCATTTTCTCTTTTCGAATTACTCTTGATATCTATTTTAGTAGTTGCTGCTGTTGAAAGCTCCCAAGCGAATGATCTGGTACAGTTTTTTTTGTTTATGATTATGTAGCACCAGTCCACGAGGTTCTAAGAAGGATGGTTCTTGCAAAGGCCTAAAGGGTTAATTCGCCCCAAGCCATTTTCAAAAACCATTTTAAAACAAAACTAGGTTTATTAAGTATTGATCTGAGTATTCAGCATAGAAGAACGGTTAGCGAATAGACCATTCGCTCGCGTAGTGAGTTCGATCCTTACGGAGGGTTCTATGACTCTTTCCATTCCTATCCTTATCCTTTGGCCTGGTCGCATTAGTCAGTTATGTGCCATGCGTGATAACACTTAGGCGATCATGTATCTTTCGATACATGACTGACGAGCAGATTTTTTCTCGCAATAGGTTGCCATTACTTTCTGCGGTAGACCAGTTGCCATCCAAGGCTAAAGAACCCGGTCTGTCTTGCTATTTACCCATAGCTGGGGGAGGGAGAAGAGGATTCATACACGTAAAATTAAAAACATAGCACGTAACTGAATGTAATGGATCTGACTGGAATTCGAACTCGTCTCTCCGATTCTTCAATCCGAGCCGCTATATATTAATCCTCCTGGTACCATACTAATTCAAATTAGTAAATATAAATAATTAAAAGAAAATAATGTAAAAAAAAGCACTTTTATATTTAGCATAGTAAATTCTAGCGGTAATGGTAATTTTCTAAGCGTAGCTTAGATGTGGCACAAGGTAGAAAGTATGGGGCACCCAGTGAGGATCGAAATTCAGTTATAATTGTTCTAGCAAGACATGCTTGCTAACAATTAAACCACAACAAAACCCGCAATATGTCTTGAACGCGTATGGCGTAATTTGAGGACTAGATATTGACTCGGTTTTCCCCTCGATTCATTTGGCAAAAATAAAAATCATTCTAATATTGATTGCAGAGGTAAATGTTTCTTAATATCGGTCTTTGTATAGAGGAATGTCCCGAATATCTTGATACGTTGAAGGAAGTTGAAATATTAGTTGGCTAAAATGTTCGTTTGCTTTATTAAGTACATTTTCTACTTAATATGTAAACGGACTTTTTAGCCAAACCAATACGAAGTTCATATTGTGTTATTATCTCACTCATTAGCAAGAACCAATGTAGTTTCTGTGTGGTAGTTAGAATTCCTTTGTCTACATCCTGGTGTTCTTGGGAAAGCTTGAAGTGTGAAACAGTCTATGGTGAAGTCATGTAACTACCACACAGACACCATATTGATCCTTGATAATGACTGAGCTTGTCGAAAGTACTTGAACAATCTCATGTCACTATATAAACTTCGGACTGTTTATCAACTTCTAACACAATGTGCCTCTGGACAAAAATCGAACTCGTATTCTATGAACGAAACCCCTCCTAAAAACCGAAGTATGTCGTTACCAGTTTGGTTAACGAAAGCCATCAAGATAAATGTGTATACACCATGCACTGTTGATTCTTCTGACCATACTCTCCCCCTCTCTCTCTCTCTCTCTCTCTCTCTCTCTCTCTCTCTCTATATATATATATATATATATATATATATATATATATAATAATATATATATATATATATAATAAAATCAATCATAATCAGTATTGTTTTAATTTGCATGTAAAGTTACAATATCGTACCATTCCAGAATAAGAAGTGATTTTGTTGATTGTGGCTTGTTTTGATATGGCTATTGTAAGTTAAGAGTTTTAAACTGTTTGTAACAGAAAATGAATCGTAAATGTCTATTACTGTGTAGTTCACTGCTACTAACAAGCAGAAATGTTTTTTTCTCCTGATGATGGCCATGCTGGCCGAAACTAGCCGAGAAATCCGATTGAAATAATAGAACGAAAGAATATTAATATACAACCCAGTGAGTCTGAAAATTTTAAGTTTTCAGTATTTTTTAATATTTTTTATTCTTCAAAACACACACACACTCGCATATATATATATATATATATATATATATATATATATATATATATATATATATATATATATATTAATTCAATTTAAATAGAAAAAAGACAACCGTAAGGGTCGCTCTGATTTGACATTGAGCTCTTTGGATTACATCTTCCTTGGGATTATCCATACGGATTACCACATTTTTCATTACTTATATATATATATGTATATATATATATATATATATATATATATATATGTGTGTGTGTGTGTGTGTGTGTGTGTGTGTGATGGCTGGATGTCCCCCTTCTAGGGTGGCTAGCATACCGATATTTCTTCAGCGCCCACATAGCCCACCTGTTAATAATGCAATTATGCTGAGCGGGCCTTAGTCACACTTTCTCGTAGAGAGCGCATAATCTGATGAATATAATCAATTCGAACGAGGCCAGTACTCTCAGCCCCTCGCTCACTATGACTTGTGAGTTCAAGCTAACACAAGTATCGACAGCTTCCTAACAGTTTCTCTCACAAAACTCGTGGTATAGTTTTTCAGGCAATTCCC
>OZ038498.1:61634832-61644832 GCA_964036315.1 Acanthosepion esculentum | reverse complement strand
TGGAGAGAAAACAGGAGGTAACAGAAGTATGGTTCTGCAGAAGGATGCTGGGAATACTGTGGACGGAGCGCGTGAGCAGCAAAAAAAAGTTTTAAAGGAAATGGAAACAAAAAAGACATTTATTCTCCTAATACCATCAATACTGGAAAGAGCGAGAACAATTTCTTTACTCGAGAAAACTATCTTCCTTAAAAATTGTTTTAATAGAAAGATTTTATAAATTTCAACCGAAAGTAGCACTGACTGCTGAATATTTCCTTATAAGGAAATGGTTAAGATTAGCATACCTTTTAATAAAATTCACTATCAAACCCATTTGAACATATTAATATACTAATTTTCAAGTATCAACACGAAACGAACCATGCTATAGTTTATCATTCACTAATTCTAACATAAGACAATATCGGTGGCGTATCTTATTCAGATGAGGATCGAACTATGTACGAGAATTGTTCGGGCCAGACGAAACTGATAACTAGTGTGCTACGCAACGGGGAGTGTTCTAAATGTACTGTGACAGCTGCGTATTCAAATCACGTCGGAGTCACCAGTTGTAACAGAATGGGGTCACCAATTGTATACGGCATTCGCTTGAATGTCTTAGTATATTCGAATAGGTGGATTCAACAGATACATTCTCTCTCTCTTTCTCTCTAACTCTCTCTATCTCTGTCCTTCTCTCTTTCTCTCACTCTCACTCTCTCTCTCTCTCTATATATATATATATATAAATATATATATATATATATATATATATATATATATAGAGAGAGAGAGAGAGAGAGAGCAAGAGAAAGCAAGCAACAGAAAAGGAAAGAAAATTCCCGTGATACGCCATGCAATGTGTGATATGCATGGATATTAAATTCTCCAGAGAGGAAACGAGGCACGTCTTGTCATTATAGTATCCTAAGGAGGAAAGAGTGAGAAGAGAGAGAGAGAGAGAGAGAGAGAGAGAGAGAGAGAGAGAGAGAGAGAGAGAGCGGGAGAGAGAGAGAGGGAGAGAGAGAGAAGGCGGAGAAGGAGGGGCGAAACAGAGATGTTTGTCGTTTTACTTTTATACTGCTTTATAATGCCTAAGAGGCGCTAAGAGAGGTACAATGAGAGACAAGCCGAGTTAATACAACACGGTTAATAATGGTAGGTGTAATTGTCACCTTCATATTTCCTGGAACTTTCAAATTCTCTGGCAATTTGAAATATTTTTCTAGATTTTTCTCCCCTTTCGTTTAAGCTTACTAAGCTATCTACTGTAATTTTCTCCATCTTTATGAAGATAAGATTAGGTCTTCTGACCTGGATTTCAAAAACCTATAGAATATTATAGTCTTTATTATATAGCAGAGATTTTGATTTGTGCATGATCAAATATCAATTATTTGCATAATTCCTAAGGGATGGCATTCCCGCCCAGTCATGACTATTTTGTATTCCTTGTAAACCAGCTTACATTCACCCAATATACGATTAATGGGATCATAATTATCTTCAAATGGTACACATTTATTTTATTACTATATATATATATATATATATATATATATATATATATATATATATATATATATATATATATATATATATATATGAATAAAGACAGCAGGAACACTTATCTTAGCCAACGCGTTTCGTTAACTGAGAGACTTCATCAAGGCAAGTATGAGGATTTTATTTTGTGACAAATATTTATATACAAGAGCAAAAATATTATTGGTTTTTCAAAACTTTTGGTATGGCGGGGACTCATGAATATCCGTCTATATACCCTGTGCCTTGATAAAGTCCCTCAGGGGACGAATCACATCGGCTAAGATAAGTTTGCATTTTACATAAAGTCTTCTGTGGCTGAGCTGTCTAAACGGATACGCCTGGCTGTACGGTGGTTTCTTCTCCGAAGTCCAAAGTGGAAGGCCCATTAAGACTCTCGAATACACAGTCCGGTAGACAGAGATTTACACTGTTTAAAATACCAGGGATGTCGACTCAAACACGTGCATCCACTAAGTATAACGTTTAAAGTAATAAGAGACACTCTTTTTCTTCTTCATATAGAATTGTTCTGCGCTGTCGTTCTCTCATTAGGTTTATTTCTGCAACCCTGTCTATGTCACCTCACCAACAATTATTATAATTAGTACATATTGAATTTCCCCACCTGATGGCATTCGCGTGAGATTAAAAGACAGCATTCTTCTTCTTCTTCTTCTTCTTCTTCTTCTTCTTCTTCTTCTTCTTCTTCTTCTTCTTCTTCTTCTTCTTCTTCACTACTACTAGCAGCAAAAAAACAATTATCTTCGTCATTAACATCTTGAGAATTTATTCTCATAGTTTTTTTTTTTAATGACTAATGTTTCTTCCTAAAATTCCAGTTGTACTTTCAGTGCTGTAAATAATAATATCTCCCCAATTATTAATTTTTTAAAAGATTCCGCCCACACTCTTCTTATTTTACAACGTTTATCTTCATGGAAACTTCTAAAAAGATTTTTAATTTCTAAGAAAATGATCGCTTAGAATAGCGAAACTGATTTGATAGAGATTGTTAAACATTCATTCAAATTATAATTCATTCAATTCTAAAAGTTCATTCAAATTATAATTTATTCAATTCTGAAAATTAATTCACTTCATAACAAATCGAAATAATATTTTCGTCGTGCAACGTGTCGTCTTTCCTCTTTATCTTAAAAAAAAAAACAATTTTAAGGACCTGGCTGAGAAAAAAACCTTTGGAATGTTTGACAACATAATTCGTGCCTTTTTGCAATCGCTTCATCATAGTCATAGCAATGTTCTACAACGCACGACAATTCGTGGAGAAAAGAATGACAAATGAAGCCAATGAAGGTTTATTTATTTTATTTGTGGTAAAAATTTGGATATCTAAAAAAATTGTTTTTTTTTAACCCTCATTAAATAATTTGTTGTATGTTTACAAATTCCTTCATTCAAACAAACTTTCAAATAAGATTTAATAAACGCTTATTCCAATCTTTAAGTTATTAGATTTTTTAAAATACCAAAAAACCTCTAGGTAACGTACGGATAGACCTCTAAAAAACCCTTTCATGCAACGCACATTCACGCGCATACGCGCGCACACACACATACACACACGAGGTAGTTCTTCGGTACAGCAAAAAAACAGCATGAAATAAAGTACGTTTCGCTTTATGTTTTTTCTCTTTCTTTCTTTCTTTTTTTTTTTCTAAATTAACACCCCCTCAATCCTGACTCTAGTTATCTTTCTTTCTCTCTCTTCCCACTCTTCGTACTGAAGAGTGAGCCGATGGAGAGGGGTGTAAAATCATACAGGAAAAGGTGGTGAGGACGTGCCTGCTCTCTGTGTTATGTCACATCGAACCGAGTCGGTGGTTGTGTGCAGAGAATAAAGAGCTGTGTGGAGCACATGTTTAGCCAGGACAGAGCAGCCGAGAGAAACACGTGACTTACTCAGCCGAACTATGGAAGCACGCAACGGAAGCTTTTTTTTTCCCTCTTTCTCTTTTTCTCTCTATTTCTGTTTCCTTTCGCCCGCACCTTGAAATTCACTACGTAATTGCAAAGGTTTGTCTCGTGTCTGGATTGTACTTTTCGTGTGTTATTCATCAATTTCGTCTTACCAATGGTACAGCTGCAGCCTGGGCCAGGGCTATGACAGCTGCTGCTATTTTGGGGGGAAATTTTGATTTTTTTTTTGTTTTGTTTTAAGGACTTGATTTTTTTTTATATATATATGAGATCATTGTAAAGAAAATCAAGTACGATTTTTGAAGTTTGAATGATAATCATCTGACACGGATTTCTTATTTAAAGAAATAATAATTTGATGATTAATAATTAATTCAAATTTCACTAATTTTCAGCGTTCTATTAAAAGCTAAAAGCAACAAAATTAATGGAGAATTTAAAATTTCGGACAAAAATTTGACCCCATTACAAACAAAAGTTTAGATATTTGGATGAAAGAAAATGCCCTTTTTAGCATATGGATGTATGTATACTTACGGTTAAATACCGTTGAAGGCTCGGTTCGATCACTGGAGTTAAGCAGCGTCAAGCCTGGTCAGATGGAGGACCCGCTTGGCTACTTTAAGCAATGGTAGAGGCCATATCATTGTGATATGTCAGGCATTAACGATCCCGCTAGCAACTTACTATCAGCCACAGTCTCCACTTATCTTGACTGATTCTTGTCATTGGATCAAGTCTATCTGATATTTCGTATGATTATATAAACAATCGCGTGGGTACCAACGGGCTTTCGAAGATTGATGTAGGGGAACCAACCACTTCATTTACCGCTGTCTGTCTGATAGCCCTCTTCGTTCAGCGAGAGGACAGTCACTGTGTATGCTTGTATCAAGTCACTCTACTAGTGCTCCTGGTACCATGTAATTCAGTACTATCTGCCGCGTATTTGGGTTATCGTCAACTAAACCGGTACCTCTACCAAGCCTTTCAACAGAATTAAAAACATCTAGCACACACCCTACTAGGACTTCTGGCCCCGTTAGCCTTCGTTAAGGTACTCATTTCAGAGAAAGAAAACTCTGAGCTAACACCGATGATGTAGACTTGCTATTCTTTTCATATTATTGCTCTTGATGCTCAGAACGATTGATTGGTTATTTTACGGCTTATCAACCTTTTGCAGGTTATTTAAAGACAGGAAATATTTTTTAGATTGTAAGAATTTTTTTGAGATAATAATAATTTACTGATACAAATATTACTATTTAACCCATAGCTGGGGGAGAAGAGGTGGATTCAAAACCGTTCTCAAGGGTATTTGCGCGTTAGTGATTATAACGAACCCAACTGGAACTGGAACTCGGATCTCCGATTTCCAATTCCGAGCCGTTATCCTTTACACACCCGCACATCCAAGCTTACAGCACCTAGTATTTCCAAGCGGTCACCCATGAAGGTACTGACCAGGCTCGACGTCTCTTAACTTCGGTGATCGTACGAGAACAGATGCTTCAACTAGATTTGGCTGTAAGCCTTTTGATGCACAGAGTGGTTTTCATCCAGTACACTGTCGTTCCTCTTATAACGAGCGTATAGTTGCAAAGAAAAGAACTAGCAAGGATTATTACTCAATATTGTAAAAGCTTGCTTGCTGGTGCACAGACTGGTCGTAGCCTAAGGTGTCAGTTTAATCAATAATGATTAAAACGCTGGCAGTAGATATACATCATCAATATATTTACCAAATGTGAAGAAACGAGGCGAAGAAACCTGTGTTACTCGAATCAGATTGGGAAGTACCTTCCTACTAACGCAGAAATCGACATTCAAAATTCCTGATCTTCACCCCGGCACTTTCACCAAGATCTCGGGCTAGTGAGAAAAACGTGACAATTTCACCCACGAGGCTGATCATTTTCAGTTTAAACTGACACTGTTTTCATATATTGTGACAATTTTGCTTAAAAGTTCATGACTTAAAAAAAAAAAATTCAGATGAAAACTTAAATGTTTTATGACAGATTTCAGTGAAATTTGCTCTTTCCAAAAATATAGTTTTTCATAATAGATTAGTAATAAAAAGATATCGTCAGTTAAAACTGACACCAAAAGAGGACACGCGTTAAATAGCCCAACTAAAGCTAAGATTTGTAAATAACAACATGTTCACAATCAAGCTATTCTCTGACCATTAGTTATAATCCATCTACTGCACTTATATAGAACATATAAGTAATTACTTATTATGCATAATCTGTACGGAGTGCGTATCTGTCTACGAAGACTGGACCGAAAGAAATACCTCCTATTATATTCACAGACCATGTCAGAGGCGGATGTGGGTGATATATATATATATATATATATATATATATATATATATATATATATATATATATATATATATATATATTATGCAGTGTTACATTAGAACATGCACATATCCACTACAAAATTGTACATTTTTGTTTCAGCGCCAATAAAAGGGAAAACCTTTTTAGACGTCTCATCAGGTGGGGAATTAATTATTGTTCGTTCTCCTACACTTTGATATATATATATATATATAGAAGACAGAAGATAACAACTGACACTACACTGACAATTCTGAAAATCAAACTTGATTGGCGAACAAGAAGCCGGAAGAGAGTTCGACAAACGAGAAGTGCGGAAAAGGAAACTTTTAGCATAGAACCTACGTTTACATCTAGCCATTTCAAATGTAAAATTATATATATATATATATATATATATATATATATAAGTAGACATTGAAGTCACCAACAGGCGGTGACATTCCGTTTCATGCTTAAACACAATCGTCAGGCCATGTGCATGAAACAGACTGCCGTCGCTGGGTGTTGACTTCAATGTCCACTTTTATATTTACATACGCTCTATCACTGATATTAAGCACTTTAACCCACAAATAGAGCATACCTTCAAAGAATATATTTTATAATATATATATATATATATATGTGTGTGTGTGTGTGTGTGTGTGTGTGTGTGTGCGTGCGTGTGTGTGTTTGTATGCGTGTGTGCCTGTGTTTGTGTGTGTGTGTGCATTGCTGTGCTGGCGCTACTATTGGAACACATTATCTACTAAGTAGCTATGCTCACATTCACAGTCTGGTTTCCGTAAACGTTCAGAAAGAATTGATGTAAGTGTAATTTTAATTGCAGAAAAAACAATGGTTTGACTACCGTTTACTGGCTACAGTCTTGGAGGAAGAGGACAGTTTGAATAAAAGAGTTGATTAAATGGAATTGATAAACACACCTGCTGATAATTTCGGTGGCAAAGAATTAATTAAAAGCAAACCTCAGAATAAAGATTAAAAATTTAAATAAGATAACATTTCTTAAATATTTGCCACAGTCGCACTAGTGATTGCTCGTACTTGGCAAGAAGAAGTCCATCCCTAATATTTGCTGCTCAGTAGCATATCAGCAGTTGGTGAGTTTTCACCTTCTTCTGCCGATAGATAACCACCAGAACTCACCAAATAACCAATAATGTAAGGAAATACTTTGATATAGGCAATATGGCAATGATAATTTAATGGATTTGACTACCGTTATCGGGCACATGGTCTTGGAGGAAGACAAAAATTTGAATAGAGCAGCTGACTAAATGGCATTGATAAACACACTTACAGTGCTGATAATTATGGTGACAAAGTATGTACTCAAATCTAAGAATACAGAGGGTTCTCGATTTACGTCGGAGATCCGTTCCTACGGCACTACGTAACCCGATTTTCGACGTAGGTCGAACATAAGCACCTACAAGTTTGCCTTACGCTTGGGAGCCATAATGAAGTTAGAAAAGTCCCCCCCCAAAAAACGACACAAACGAAAGATAGCGAATGTAAAATGTATAAGGCGTACAGCCTGTGAAGAAACAACGCCGTTTTCCTCATATAGCGCCGCATGACGACGTATTATATAACGGAAGATGGCGCCGTAACCAGGAAACTCCGTACGTCGTATCCGACGTAAACCGAGGACTTTCTGTAATGATTAATAATTTAAATAAGATAACCTCACCTATTATTGTGCTAAATCCACCTTCAGTTATATTCAACCTTTATAATTACAATTAACAGAAGGTAAAGTAGTAACCATAATTCATTTATGGTGTTCCGATTGTTCGATGAGGTCTGAAGGGTAATTGTTCACTTCTAGGACCCTGTACCCGGTAAACGGCTTTCAAGCCAAAATAAAATTGGTCTTATTCTTAATTTTTCTTTTTTCTACTCTTCCCTCCTCTCTCGTTAAATATCCTTTCTCTCTCTCTCTCCCTCTCTCTCTCTCTCTCTCTCTGCCTAACACACACACCATCATCACCATCGTCATCTTTGTATTCCAGTGAAATTCTGTACGGTTTCCAAAACACACCGGGACCCTTATACGTAGCTATTTCCAATTCATACACGAAAAAAAAAAAAAAAAAAAGGAAGAATAATAATCAGTATTATGAGGAAGATTTAAAACAGTGTTTCTCAACTGTTTCTCCGTTGTGACCCGCTTTTGATGTAAACATAATTTCAGGCCCACATTTAGAAATACTATGTGATTAGATCCAAAGAAGAATCAGCAATATTATCGGTCCTGATCTGGCGGATCGGCTTCAGTCACTTACCCACAGCCGTAAGGTTGCCTCTCTGTGTCTTTTTTTTTTTTAAAAATATTTTCATGGTAATTGTTCGGATGATCTCTTCGCTATGGTACCTAGACATTTTGAATTTAAACGCAGTATTAGACTGGCGTCAAAATCTCACAAATTTGCAGTTGAGCTGGCTAGATGTAACCGTAAGGTCTTTGTTAACAGTTTCTTCTCTCGCACTTCTTCACGCTTGCTAGTCAACGTTAATTTTCAAAAATTTAAATGCAATGTCAATCACGACCTACTGTTTCTTGATTTTCTTTTCTCTCCCTGCTCATTAATGTTTCCGTTCCTAATTCTTCCACACCCTGTAATCCCTTGCGTTTTAGTGACTTTACTGCTTTGCTTGGGGTGATACCAATTACCCCCACCCCCCAAAAAGGTCATACATTTTATTTACAAAAGCAAAAGGTAGTAGAAAATATAAATCCTGGCTAATGACTACACTGTTCCTGGTGTCTCCAGGTCCATTTAACATATTTCTCCTGTCCACTTTTAAGGACAAAGGGTTTACGTTCAGAGTCACTAATTTAAAGTATCTTTGATAGTTAAACCCCGTCGCTTAGATTTCGTTCTATCCACGCATAAAACGTGCACAGGCCAAAACATCTAAGAGTTGGAGAGGATTTTAAATTAAATAAGGATGATGATGATGATGATGATGATGATGATGATGATGATGATGAATGATGATGAATGTGATAAATGCCCTACCAGGAATGATTCTCATGGCTTTTGATCATAATTGAATGGAGGTGTTAACATGTATTGTTTTATCTTTGTGAATTAAGATGAGCTACAGTAGGTATCCCATTCAGTACCACATATTTGCTTGTCTGAGTTTTTCTGAGTTTGAAAGATGAGGCAGCCAAGGCAACTTGGGAGTTACATCTAGATATATTGAGAACACCCTCAATCGGAGACTGTCCAAGTGCATTTAACCAACTGGAAAATATTCGTAATTGGGCCTTGCCTACAAGGTTATGCGCTGCTTTTGTCAAAGTCCGTCACCATATCACGCACATTTGGCTGTAATCCGTCTGCCTGGTATACATTTATTAAACAGTGTTTCATCATGAGTATATTAGATTTCGTATATTTGCAGTCCAACCTCACTTTGTTGGCGTGCTACTCTTTCAATTAATAATAATAATAATAATAATTATGTTACAATTTTATGGGACTACACAATACACACAGAACAATCAAAGCTAACCGCCCAGACATTGTTATTAGAGATTGCAAACAAAAAAAGTGCCCCCTTATTGATATGGCAGTCCCCGCAGACTGCAATGTATCTTTGAAGATCTTCAAAAAGCTACCAAAATACAAGGACCTTGAAATCGAAATCTCAAAAATGTGGCACATGGGAACATCAACAATCCCTGTTGTAGTTGGAGCCCTCGGATTGGTTGGGAAAGATTCCAGTAGACTCACTGAAGTGATTCCTGGAAGCCCATGCCTTAAAGAAATACAAAAAATTGTTTTCACGAGTTCAACCCACACCTACGAAGGGCTTTATCTATGTAAAATATGTGTGTGTCGTTGTTTTTTGTTGTTGTTGTTGTTTTTTTAATTGGATCCCGGAAAGAAATGACAACACATCAGAAATCAATAGAGAAATAAACTACTACTACTACTACTACTAATAATAATAATAATAATAATACATCTTTATACTAAGGCTAGCTGATTTTCGACACAGGAGATCGAATGACAGCAACCACTTCCCACTCACATACTAATATACCTGTAGTGTATATATACATATCAAAAGTTTACAGACTTTTTGTATCTATTGAGTTTGTTGATCTTCCTCTCCAAATTGCTAATAATCCTTAGCTAAACAGC